>CM062804.1:603777735-604496539 GCA_031772625.1 Pinus tabuliformis
TAACATGCTCTTTATCCGTAATTAAATAGGAAATATAGCCTCAAAACATGTAAAAATAGGCACATCGGTCTTAAAAAAAATAAATATAAATCGAAATCCAAGTTTGACACAACTTGGATCACTAGCCTAATAATAAGAGTATATATGAATAAATAGAAGGGGTCATCCTAGGAGTCTTACATTCCACTTCTCCTTATTTATACATTATCCTTGGTGCATTATTTACACATATATAGTCAAAACTCTTTATGCTTGAGCCTTGTTTTCTTTTAGGTATGCATTTCATGCCCTTGGTATTCAATTTTTGTTATCTATATGGTTGTTTTGAACTTTATAATCCATTTCGAGCAAGAATTTAGCCTTTGACGAGTGCTTATCGTTCCATCCATACACCATAATCACCTTCTAGGCTTAAAAATACCCTTCTATGCATCTCATTCCTTTGGGTAATCCATCATTTTCCAAGACGTTATGGAGTTTCCTCTCCCTTCCCATACTCATTGTTTAGGCTTGGGAATCCTCTTCTCTACATCGTAGTCCTTTAAAAAATCCATGATTTTCGAAGGTGTTCCTATGAAAGGAGAGTGTTAACTCATTACCATACATCCACTAGTAATTAGTATGTGATAATCCATGGTAACCATAGGGTTTGGTATCATAAATTTGGCCTTCCTCCCAATATTTCTTACTTCCAACCATCTCTATTTAGAATCATGTCCTCCTAATAGAGTTTCAATGTAGTCCTTTGACATTGACTACTTCAACTTACAACACATTTGTTGCGCTTAACCAATATTTCCTCAAATTTAGTCACACACTTGAGTTAATGACTAATTCACCATTTCAACTATTAGAAGGAATATGTTTAAAACAGTTTTCATATACATGCAATAACTTATGTAGTTAACAATGTTTGCACTCATGTTCCCAAATGTGTCAACATATGTATGTGCATTTTTGTCATTTGCACACACACACACACACAATCCATCCTTGCTTCTTTTATATTTTCAACGTACCATTTCAGAGGTATACATATCACCATAGTGAACCTAGAAGGTCTAGCCAATGGTATGACACCTCATCCACAAAATTCCCTACCACTTGCTCAATTATTTGGATAGCTTCCTTTTCAACTCAAAAACAAGATCGAGGCCTATCATCCTTCGATGTTCTTTAATATTGGAAAAAAATTGTAGTCCACAATATAAATTAAAAGTGGGAACAAGGTTGGATATTTTTGTAGTGTTATAGCCTTTCCATATCCATCCACCTGTGGCTTCATATATAGTTAAACTTGTTGATATTCATTTCCTTCACCATTCATGTTAGCCATGTGTAACCATGTATTCATGCATACACTACCTTTTTATATCACTTAGAAGTAGGATATAAAATCATTTTCTTTAGATTAGAAACCTTTGGAAATTACCCATGGCCTTATGCACACAATGAAAATCTTGCATTCACTTCACCCATCACACAAACCCATGCATTCCCTCAACTCATTTTCAAACACTAATTTATTTGAATTTCAAGTGTATTACTCACTAACACAACTTATTTCCATCATGAAAACTCTCACATGAATAGTTATAATGGCTATCCATCTTGATGACTCTCACATGCATAGGCTTTTAATATATATAACATATCCCATGTATTGGCAACTTCCTACCTTAACCATACCCCCCTTAGGTATCCATGCAATATATGAATTCAAGTGAAAACATAACATTAAATTTATAGCTTAGATTGGAGGAATTATTATACAATTAATTCAACTTACCAACAATTGTATTATGGATTATATCTATACTTACATGGTGGCAATCACCATTTACACTTAGGCAATGATTTCTCAAGGAGTCCACCTAGATCCTTATTTAGATTTCCTTGAAAACTATCCTTTTTTTGTTGTCCTCAAAATTGTTTTTCATGGCTGAAGGCACCCCTAATGAATTAGATCCCATTTTTAATAAGTGGTATTTAATATCATGTTCCTAAGAATAGTTTACATCCTTCTAGGATGCATGATTCCATTACATATATTTCATAGTAAACTAATGTAAAAAAATGGGCTACAACCCTTCTAAGAAAATATCAAATTCATCCTATTTACATACACTCATTAATTCATTTATGATATTTTTGATAATACATTCATGAATCATCAATCAATAAATCACTTTCAAGCTCGGTCTGCTTCATAATTTAACCTTCTCATTTTAAAGAAAGTTCTAATCTACAATACACAAAATAATATCAAGGAAAAACTTCCTTTGTTTATCATTATAAACAACTTGAGGGTTCCATAGTGCATATATTTATGTAATAGTCCCCATCATCCCCTTGTACTATCTCAGGCTGTGGGAGGTGTTATTTAATTAATTCAATATCCAAGGTCTATTATGAATATGGGATCACAAAAAACTTGTATTTCCAATATCGTCAAAACTTGAAACAAATGCCACCATTTCATTTAGCTTGTTGAGATATTTTCAATGATATAAACTTTATCTCAATTTGACTCCTGTATTGTAAGTTATTCCTTCTTGAAGTTTCACCAATCAGATAAGGCCAAATCAACATTGGGATGCCACTTGGCACCTAAGTGTGGCCTATATTGAACTACCACATCAACTTAACATGAGTCCATGTTATTATGGTACTTCCATGTGGCATTGCAATGTCATCATTGTACTGGTACACATTACCTTAGGTTCCTATGTGCCTTCCATGTTGTCACTTCCATGTCATCTAAGGTGTGAGGTCTATATGGTTCTCCTCCTTTTGTTTTGTGGGTTATTACCCATTATATGAATTTCAACCCATTTCCTGATTCTAGTGGGGTTCACTGACCACGTCTAGTGGGACCTCCCATTGCCATGCCACCTTCTTGTTTCAAGGTTTAATTGGCACAAAGTTTTCAACAGTAGGTGGAGGGTAATGGAAAAAGTTCCACATCAGAGCTATGGTTGGGTCAACCAACCTGTGTTGTTTCCTGTCAACAAGTCACATCCCCAAACACTCGATGGTGAGAGATGAGTGGTGGTCAGAGTTTCATATCAGAGCTATGGCTAGGTCATCCAACTCTTATCAATCCACCCATCATATGTTGTAATGTATGAAGGTCTCAGTGAAAGGTGGTGAGCGATGAGCAATAGGTAGTGGTAAGGTATTCTCGCACCCATGTAGCATCCACACAATCCAACACATCAACAAAAGGGGCCTGATGGGTTACATCCAAGTCACATTGCCTGATTGTATTATTACCCACGATGTTCAATACTATCACAGGTGAGGGGTGGAAAGAAGAGGGTGGTGGATCCTAGTACCATTATGGCTTAGTTCCAATAATTCCCTCTTGTTATTGGCCTACCCATGCGCAAATATGTGCACATCGGTTTCAATGGTGAGCGGTTAGGGCCATACGTGGTCATTTCCACGTCAACTTAGTGTGTGTCCCACATATCCACCCCTCAATGTTTTGTGGGTGTTTCTTATTATCTAGGTCTTGGATCAAAACCTGTATTCAAGTGTGTCTACAGAATGACATCACATCAGACTCACATGATGCTCATTTCCCATCCTCATCTCCTTGCTGATAAGTTTTCAAAATGATAGCGTGCAGTGAAATCCTGACCAATTCTTGGCTAATTTGAAGTCTTAATGTGAAATATCACCCAAGGTCTAGAGTTCCAAGCCCTAAATTTCTATGGTTTCATTTGATATAGAGGCAACACCATATTGTTAACCTCTGGGAGGTGTGGTCCTAAGGGTATGATGCTAAATTCTCTCAAATTAAGTATGGAACCAATGTATAGAACCAATTAGGCTATATATTTATAAATATTTAATTTTCATCTCTTAGGAATAAATATGAATTCATTTGGATACACAATTTCTCTCATTTAGCATGAAAACACTAAAGTACAACACATTCTAGGCATGCATTAAAAACCATTAGATTATGGTTATCCTTCTAGTCATGAGTATGCAATCAATGGCATACAACTCAAGTATCTCTCTCTCTCTCTCTCTCTCTCTCTCTCTCGATATATATCTATATCTATATCTATATCTATATCTCTATATATATCTATATCTATATATATATATATATATATATATATATATATATATATATATATATATATATATATATATATATATATATATATATCTTGATAGATATAGATATAGATATATAAAACAAAAGACTTCGACATCATCCACAATGTATAAATTAAGACTATAACATGTAGGATTTCCTACAATCAGGAGTATGGTAGTGAGCTTCCAAATTGATAAATATACAAGATAATGGATAAATTATAAGATAATAGGCTGATTCTGAATAAGTCTCAAAACACTATTCATAAACTTATTAGGAAACCTACAATTCATTAAGATAGAAGTAACCATATAATTCGAGAATTCATTAACACCATGGATAAACAGGATAGCTTGTCAACCATGAATATACAATGATTTAGTCATTCTTTCATGAATGAAATAGGACAATACATTATCCAAAAACATAACAAGAACAATCATCATCCACATTTCTAATATGCATAAACCATTTAACTTATCTGATTGTGATAGATTATCTGGCAATTGAAGGAGGGATTTCAACTTTTCACTTGATCATAATCTAGCTACACTGTAATATTTGTTGTAGTTGACCACCCCTTATCCATATCTAAATTCTGAGGGGATTATTTTTGAAGGAGACACACCAAATCCTAGCTCATACACTCAAGAGGGGGAGTCCACTGTCCAAGTATCTTATGTTCTTTCCTCTAGAACTAAGCACAACAATGACTCTCTCACTCCTCTACATTCAATCAAAATGCCTCCACCTAAGGTCTAGCTGTATTCAGTCCTTCAATTTGGATTTATGATATCCTTGATCCCTCTTTACCTAAATTTTACTATCTCACTCCTCTACTCCTCAATGACCGCTATCATTCCCCATAGGATACCTAAGAAAGTTTTTACGACACCTTCTTTGACTCAGAACTCCCTATTCCTTTTCTAGTGGCTTGATTCCAATATTCTTTTGTTCCCCATTTTATGTTTTTCTAGGTTATATATTCCCTTCCATTCAATCACATCCTTTCATTTTTCAAGTGGTGGTTTGGTCCATTATTCCACCTCCTTCCTCTTTGGGTGAGGGTTTCATCTCCACTTATCCATTCTATTTTCCTAAGATTTTGTTCCTTTAATATTAATCCATGAGGAGGAATAAGGATGAAAGCATCCTTCCCCATGTTGCCCACTCTAAAACCTTTAATTCCTACTGACATAGGTTGGTGGTTGGTTAGGGAAACGTTAAAGAAG
Organism: Pinus tabuliformis; assembly: GCA_031772625.1. Taxonomy (NCBI): domain Eukaryota; kingdom Viridiplantae; phylum Streptophyta; class Pinopsida; order Pinales; family Pinaceae; genus Pinus; species Pinus tabuliformis. The sequence goes on from CM062804.1 coordinate 603,783,085, forward strand.
TTAAGTGTTGTTGGTATGGCTCTACCCAATAGGAACTTCATCATAAATCATTAGGAATGCCACAAGCAACCAACATGCACACAACATGAAACCCCCTCAAAACTTTGGATCCATGTGTCCCTCTATTCAATCCATCCAATTAGAATTCACATTTAATTTATTTTATGTTTACAACATAATGTCTCACCCAACCATGGCCTCCATGTTACCATTACATAGTCACAGTTTTAACATTACAATGACATGGGTAATGGAAAGGGTGTTACAAATTCCACCCCGTTAAAGGAACATTGTGATTGGTATTCTATAAACTAAGAACATAAAAAAAATGAGCCTTATAATTATAACTCTTACATCAAAGACATCTTCCATTTTCCAAATTGTCATGTCTAGTCGTGTTTTTCATTATCCTCCAGGATTTTGTATGTGATAGATTCAACTTATTACTTCCCAAAACAAAACTAAGGAATTTTTTATCCTATTGAGTATGCACATTGATGGGCCCCATAATTGTCTATTTTATTAGGCCCATTTAATTATTTATAGGCACTTAAAAAATGTATTTGACAGCCTTACTTGCACATCATAGAGTTAATTCATAGTGTTAATGGGTCCTTAGGAATTTGGTTTATCCTTTCTTATTATGTGCCTAATATTGTTTACTTTTTTCAGAATATTGTGAGAATATTGGGAAGATTATGAAAATTTGGAGGATAAGATAATCTAGGGACTCACTTCGTACTGCAGGATGGATCAAGATTGGATAATAAAATAACAAAATATCATGAAATTATTGCAAAAATTTTGGAGCTCCACTGATTGAGAATATCTAAGGATGTGTTCCCTGTCATTTAATGCAGATTCCTAGTGTTGGGAACCAGATCCACTATTTGAGGAATTTTGGAGGGGAAAACTTCCTCCATTCAAGGATAATGCTTCCTCATAACTTTGTATCAGTACCAATTCGAATTTTCCTCTAGGGGCATGTATTTCTTAGTCTTCTTGTTGAGAAAAATTGTTATTTAGTAGCTCCACTTTAATTTCTAGCATGGATGTACCTGGATTGATTCAAATAATGAAGTTTTTGTGCCATTTGAAACTTCTAAAGCTTGGCTTCATTCATAGGAATTTGAGTTTCCTTGGGCTTGGCCATCCCAGGAGCCTCAAATCCCTCTTGTACAATTTATTTATTTCCTTTGAATTCCTTTTTCACTTGCATCTCTTATTTCTGCATTTACCTTTCATGCTTCTTTTGTTGTAGGCTACATTGGTTAAATGATTGAATGAGTTGTTTTGTAATTTATTTAAAAATTCAAAATCATGATGAATCCTTATAATGGATTTTAAAAGTAATCTTCATCATTGATCTTCTTAGATTGGGTTACTAGTTCACAAATCTAGAATTTCTAGAAGTCCCTTGTAGCAAAATAGTAGTAATTTTCTGCTATTTTTTAGGATGTGTTAATGATCCTGATTTGAGTTTATTACATGTGTATTTGGTCATAAAAAATTTAATTTAATAGAAAAATTCACCCCATATAATTTTAAATTGATTAGGTTAGGCATTTGGTAGGTTAACTAGCTCACTAGTTCTTGAATTTCTAGTTTTTAGAGTTGTAATTTTCTGCTATTTTTTAGCACATATTAACAAGGGTATTTTGGAGTAATTCCACTTGGACCAGAGTACTAAGAAATCCTACTTAATAATAAAAAAAATCCCATCTAATTTATATTTGATTTAATTTGGAAATTTTCAAGTTATCTCGCTCTTGTAGCAAAACAGGGCCTCATGTTGCATCTCTTGTAGCACATCCTGTAGCACTCCTGTAACACGTGTAAACTTGACCAGATCTGCTCCAAAAGCTTGGTTTTGTCCCTAAGGATTGAATAAAGACCTATAGGCTTTGAAACATGATTGTGTGATAAAAGAATACTTCTTAAGACTTGCCTCTTCTTCATTGTAATTCACCTCTCGAGTTATGGTTAGTGGACAGATTCATGACTTGAAGAGCATAATGATGCCATTTTCATGATTAATTTATGAAGCACCTTATGAGATTTTTTGAAAAAATATATATTGAATGTAGTTATTGAATAATTATTTCATACATCTTAAGCTATGGTTTCCATTTCGAACATTGTTATTCTATTGCATAGGCTAGGCTTCCTTTTGATGTACCATTTACACTCTGCAAATAGGTTAATGTTTACATTTCTGCAAAGAGGATTAACATTTAGATTCATGCAAAGTAGAATATCCTTTCCTTTCTAAAAAGTTAACTAGGATTTCCTCTCTAAGTTAATTAGGTTTCCTTTTTCCAAATAGAGTAACATTTACATTTCTGCAATTAGTTTAGGCTTGTATTTCATGGCATTCACTTCAATGCATCAGATAAACGAAAGGATGAAACATTGCATGTTGTACATATAGTTCTGACACCTCTTGAGTTTGTACAAACCCTGGGTTGATAATTTAAGTTGGTATCCTTGGGGGTTGCATCATTATTGTTGCAATACTAGGTTTGATCACTTTTTGGCGCCATTGTCGGGGAGGTGCTAGATTATGCATTCTTTTCTTCCCTAGTTGATTCATTTCTTTTACTTTTTGCAAAAACATATAAAAATTGCATTAGGCATATTTCATTTCAAAAACAAAACATTTCATTTCATTAGTTTTTTCATTCAAAAAAAAAATCATAAAAACAAAAAAATTCTTCAATATCACACCCCCCACTTGATCACGTGGGCCAGTAAAAGCCACATCTGTTATAGACATATTTGGGCACTGCAACCCCAAACTCATTTGTCAATAAACTAAGGACTCCTCAAGTCCCTAAAAGTGTTGCTTCATACCCTAAAGGATCATGGTCAGCTGATTACATCATTTCCTAGAAGTTCCACCTGAAAAACTACTCAAAACTGGCCAAAACGGGACCATACAGGCTGCTCCACGGATAAGGTGCAATGCATACTGACTGCCTAACTGGCCAGGTGCGATGCATACTGAAATGGCCTTCTGTGGGGTGCAATGAGCGAGAATAGACAAATGGCAGAGACAGTTTGCAAGGTGTATGATCATGGAATCTTCTAGAAACTTCTCCTGTGACACTTGCCTCTCTGAATTCGCCTAGGGATGAGTAAGAGATCATGAAATCTCCAAGTGGAACCAAGAACTATCAGTGGAATGTCACTAATAAAAAACCCAGAGCTGACTCACACCCTTGTAAGACATCTATATATGGATCCCTCATCTGAGAGATCTAGAGGCTGGAATTTAGTATTTTGTAAGGAAGTTTTGTTGGTTTGGTGAGAAGAGATGTTGCATTGTTGGGTGATTTTCTTGTTCATGAGGTGAAGAGGGCTTCTACAACTAGGAGGATGATGCTGGATCAGACAGCTGGATTGTAAATTTCTCTTACATTACTATTAATAAAGTTCTTTGAGTTTTCCTCCATATGATCTTGTATTTGTGAATCTTATTGTTTATGAATGCAATTGTATGGTCAATGTGTTTTTGATTCTGCATTGTTTATGATGTTATAGATAGAGATTCTTTGATAGTTTGTTGTTACTTTGACCTATAGGTACTCTTTGAAGTGGGATAAGTAGGAGAGGAGTGGCAAATACTATCAGGGAAAGGAGAAATCATGCTAGGGTCAAAGCAAAAGATTGAGGTTGGTCTTCTTTTCTTCTCTTCCATCTATCACACTTAAAGGAACTCTTGAAAATCTTTCATTGTTTGTTTCTAAGATAGCTACCTGTATTAGAGGGAATAGCAGTTCGAATCGACACTAGTTTTCCCTGTAACAAAATGGCGAATCCGCTGGGGAATGAATAGTTTGTTTTGTTTGTTTATTGTTTACTTTATAAACTACAGACGGAACCTGAAGTTAGCCAGCTAGCCTTCGAAAAGCCTTTTCTATGCAATTGCGAAGTAGATAAACGTTGCTTCAGTCAATCTCCAGGTTGGTTTATGAACTTAACATCTGAATTACAAAGAATCCTAAGTGCCCTTGTGGTAGCTCAGAACCTCATTAGATCTTACCCTTATGCTTTGTGTTTACTGTCCATCATTACTCAGCCTAAATCACAGAACTTAGTTGTAAGTTTTGAGAAAAAACCAAGCTCAGTTTCGCTCCCTGGCCCATCGCACTCTGTAACTGTGCAACCTAGATGCATCGCACCTCCTGTGTGTTGCATGTGCGATGATTGAGTAAATTGTGTTTTCTTCTCTGAAATTTGGTTTTCTCTTTGTTTTCGACTTTATTCAATAGTTTTGCTATTCATGATCAGTACCTTCTTGTTGTAACCATCTTCCTTCACATTATTTCAGCCTCCCTTAGTTAGGAATTGTAAATGTTTTTGTGTATTTGTCAATCATTTACAATCTTCCTTTGTTGAAAGTAGCCTAATCAAACTGTCGTCTTTGATGCAAGTGTCATGATTGTCATTTTGAATCGAAAGAAGAGTGTCGTAAAGTATTCCTCTTCTAGATAGTCGATTGTACTTTTGTCATTGTACTTGATTTTGAAATTATTAGTATTTCAAGTGTCGAAAACAGTTTTAAATTCAAAATCTGAAAGTGTCGTCTTAGTCTTCCTTTTGTTTTGAAAAGAAAAATTGTTGGTACTGTCACTTTGAAAGAAAATAGTTTAGATCTGTACTTAGCTTTATTTTTGTCATTCACACATTAAGAAAGTGGAAAACAAATACATGCATGTTCACCTGCATTTTGACTGCTTGCGAAATTTGATTTAGGAAAGTGCAATTTAGTGTGTGCTCTATGCTCTCTGCTGAAAGAAAAATCATCATCTTCTTTCCTTTGTAGCTAGGATTTTCATTGCTAAAAGAACATAAACGACTGTTCATCATTCTAGATTGCATATTTAGGAATTTCACATCTATGTCATGCGGTAAACCTTGAAAGACAAACTTCTAAGCAAGATCAACCATAAAATAAACCTCAATGAACATAAAAACACTTTGGAATCTAATGCAACACATCTAGAAGTCTAGGCTAGAGATGTGTTCCGGTGTCGTAAAAATTGGTAACTATTGTTTTCATTGAAGGTTAGGTGATTCCTCCTCTTTGATACGGCAAGTGCCAGTACGGACTTGTGCTCCTCGTACCGACGTGTATATATTGGGAGACCACAATAGGCTATTATCCTTTATCCTTAGGAAGCCGTGTCTGCCACCCTATCGATCGTAATGCACTGAACACGACATTCGAGAAGATTGACTGCCATACATAGGTCCTTGGTAATTTCTCTATCATTTATTACCAAGGTTTATTTTGCAGTTTTATGATCGATTTGGTAAAGCCTCTAGCTAGACTTCCAAAGCAGTCACTTTCATTCCTTTTCGACTCCTTAAAAGAAAATTTCCATCTAAACACTTGTCACTTCAGGCTCATTAAAAATAGAAGGCGACTAGAGTCACCTTTAGCTTTTTCTCGACTCTTAAAAATTGAAAAAGAAAGTTGCGTCCAAGTGTCTTTAAAATTTATTTTAAACGAAATAACATCCTTGTTCCTACGTTGATCTGAGGTTGAGATAATGGAGTCTACCAATCAAGGAATCCCCCTTGGAGGGAATCCTAGTCCTTTCTCCTCTTGGGGAGATATTGGTTCTCCATATATGGCTACATTGTCCCTTCCAGGAATCACAATTGGCCTACCGGTATGGCTTTTCTCGACCTCTGTTGTTCAAAACTCTGTAATTCCTCAACAATCTAATCAGTGACTAGATGATACTAAAGTTACCCCTTCACCTTCTACTTCATTTGTTTCTCCTTACCCTTCTTCCTCTTCGCTTGGTGAAACCAGTGACACTAAAAACCAAGTAACTGAGAAGAAAAAGAAGGGAAAGGAGAAGAAGAAGAAGCCAGTTAAACAAGGGAACACCAAAGCATCATCTGGCAAAAATTCGCACACTAATGTTTCCAAACCAAAAACTCCATGCGCAATTTTCAAGGAGAACCATTACCATCGAGATTGCCCTTGCATCCTGTGGATCTTGAGAGAATCGTCTCCCCAGTTGCACCATTTGGTGTCATCAACCCTTGACAATCAAGTTGACAACACACCATCAACTAGTGAAAGCGAAGTCAACAGACAAAAAGGAAAAGTTAGAGTTCCATGTAGGTTATGTGGAGGTGATCACACCCTTCACCATTGTCCTTTTCTGGACGAAGCCAAAAGCATTTTGGATAACCGTCCTGCTTCACCGCAACAGCTTCCACCCGGATACAAGAAACTCTTACCAAGTCCTTTGCTAGTTGAAAACCCAATTGACATAACTCAATTGTTGATAGAATTGCCTATCACTGAATGTGAACCTTCTGAGTCCATACCAGATCAAAATCAACTAGTCGAGATGGCAGTCGACCGAGTCTTACCTTAAAAAATCCACCTTTACATGATATAGTTTCCAAAGAGGATGAGAACGACACCTTTCAAATTCTTTTTGTAGGTAAAGAGTCTAATGAACCTGGGGGCAATCCAACCATTCCTTCATAATAGGAAGAGACCCCCCCAGTTCATGAAACTTATCTGGACATTTATCTGGTACCTCCTCCGAGCAGTCTAGTTGTTTTAATTGATAGGAATCAACTAGAGAAACCTCACCTTCCATCTAATGTACCATTCTGAATCATAGTACAAGTTTACAAAATGATCATGTTTGGCACTATCATATATGAAGGGGCTTCGGTGAGTATCCTTTCCTCAGTTTCTTGGAAAGCGCTTGGTTCGCCATCGCTTTTTCCTGAGAAAAAAAATTTGTCGGGCTTCAACAAAGGAACCAGTCGACCATTAGGGATCCTTCCAAAGTTACCTATAACTTTGAGAAAGAAAACCGTTTATGTAAACATGATGGCAGCCCAAGGTCCACTAGATTACAATCTACTCCTTCGACGTGATTATATATATAGCATGGAAGCCATTGTCTCCACATTATTTCGAGTGATGTGTTTTCCACATGAAGGCAGACTGGTGCAACTTGTCGACCAACTTTCATTTCCTAGTTCAAACACAGCTATAAATCAACCATCATCCCTAAATGGCCTCTTCACATCAACAATGCCTCTTCCATATTCATCCCATCCACCTAATTACCGTGAATAGTTCAGTGGCTGTGATGAAGATTAGGGGGCATGCACCATAGTCTGCTTCAGCAGGCGAACCTGGAGGAAAAGAGAGATTTTCTTGAAAGTTCATAATACTTGGATCGAATAACATTCCCGTATAGGTTATGTGATCAGTCTGACACGATTATTCCCTTTGTACGATTGTGAATGGAAGCTCACAACATTCACCTTCGTACGTTATGTGATTGGAAGCTCACAACAATCACATTTGTCTATTTCGATGGACATTTCAAAGGAATATTTTTTGTGTACCCAATAGAAATGATCCTGCCTAACCGCAAGGACCTCCATTTGATAACATGGAAACTCTCATTTTACTAAAAGACCTGGGGGCATGCAAACCTTTGCATGCAAATGAAAAACGACCATTGATTTTCTTAGTTTGTAGCTTCTTCACCCTTTAACCTCGCAGCTTGATCATTTATAACCTGCATAAAAAGGTCATGAGCACATGTTATAGTAGTGATCAAGCTCATTAAAAAATAAATCTACCAAGAGACATTATCAAAAGATTGGGAAGAGCAATGTTCCCGTAAGGGTCAATCTCGTTAAAAAAATAGCCTACACTGAGCACATGTTGGCACAAGGTTCAAGCTCATTAAAAAATAAACTTGCCTTTGGTAAATAACTTTTGTGATCGCTTTGCTATCTGCCCTTTGTGAACTTTGGTTGTGTTCCTTCCGTCACCTCCATTTCATTCGGCCGACCATACGCTTCCACTTGATTGTTTACCCTTTTGAGGAACATCTGTGATGAGTGATTCTGATTTCCACCCTCTTCACATTGCCATGTTTTGAGAAGTTCCAAACTTACCTGGAACCAGCTGCTACCCAGAAATATCACTCGTTCCTAAAAAACGAGCCTCTTTCAAACTCTTTTTAGATTCATTAAATATACAAAGGTTGTCGAGCTATTAGCCTTTCCAGCTCGTTAAGGTAAGGGGAATTCTATCCCTCTCATATATTTTAATATTTTTGGACTTGAGGGACTATTAAACAAAAAGATCGAGCGCTTATCTTTATTGGCTCGTTAAAACTATTGAAAAGTCATCCCTTTCTTATTATTTTACACTTTTTCGGACTTAAGGGATTATGCCACGAAAAAGGACTGTTGGAATCTCCCTTTCATCCATTTTCAAACTCTATAAACAAGAAAAGGACTGAGTTGTCTTTGTCGTTAAACTCATTAAAACAATAGTGACAAACTTGTCCACCCAAACAAGAATGAGTCTCACTGACGCTAGGCTCGCTAAACACAAAGCGACAGGTTTGCCCGAAGGGAAAATTATAGACCAAGCATATGTTATCCTCCTCAAGCAGTTGTCAAAAATAAAGAGCTACTGGCCAGCAATGATTGGGAAAAAATGGGAAGAAAACTAGAAGAACTCTATTGGTAGCATGTCGCTCTTGAACATGACACTTTCACTCCATCACTGTGATTGAGTTGGGTTGGGTTTCCGTTCACTATCAACATTGGTCCACCATACCATCCATGGAGTTAATGCTACTAGTCCATATCAGTGTCACCAATATGTTCAAGAGAATTCATTCAGAGAATTCACCATGCAGCAAACGCGCAATCCATTGCATTACATCCACGCTTCATTTTTCATGACCGCCATTCTTGAACGTCATATCTTCAGATCGTTTTCAACTCCACAAAAATAATTTTCTTTGTTTCGTGTCGTAGATGTGGGATACATCAAGGCCCTCCTACGACAGGTCACTTCTTGTCGACATCAGCTCATTATCCAAGAAGTTGACTTAGAAACAACCCTTTTAGAACTTTGAAGCTTGCATGCCTCAATGGCAAGTTTCTCACTTCCGGTGACAAGTTTACATCAATGACCTTCGACCGAAAGACTTTGCGTGGTGTTCGAAATCAACTCATATATTCACACCACATCAATTGTACTGTAGTACCTTGAGGGTCATCATCATTATCGGTGACTCCTCTTGCGTCTGTTAATAGCTTACATCATTGGCTGGTAATCAGGTGATGTCTTTCCATGTTTGACTTCAGAACATCTTTTCACATGGATCGACTTGTACATCGAGTGAAGATTGGATGAGTTTTGAAGACCTTGGATCTAGTTTCATCTATCCGGGCTGCGATATATTCAGGAAAATAAAGAAATCAATTGTACACAGAAGCTGCACAGATAGTCATCTAAGCTAGGGAAGATGACTCTTCATGCGAAGAATCACCATTCTGCAACAACAGACGATTGTCTGTCCTATGTACATGAAAATGAATTTATAAATCTAAGCATGGGAATGCCTGCCTCAGCTAGATCATGAAAATATATGATGATGATGTATTTTATTGTATCTTATACAGGTCACCTTCTAGTGCAAATACCTCGGATGCTCATGAATAAAGCATTTCACCCGACATCAGAATATTTATGACCTCGTGCTTTAGGGGTCATCTGTTATAGACATATTTGGGCACTGCAACCCCAAACTCATATGTCCATAAACTAAGGAATCCTCAAGTCCCTAAAAGTGTTACTTCATACCCTAAAGGATCATGGTCAGCTGATTACATCATTTCCCAGAAGTTCCACTTGAAAAACTACTCAGAACTGGCCAAAACTGGACCATACAGGCTACTCCATGAACAAGGTGCGATGCATACTGACTGCCTAACTGGCCAGGTGTTATGCATACTAAAATTTCCTTCTATAGGGTGCAATGAGTGAGAATAGACAAATTTCAGAGACAATTTTCAAGGTGGATGATCATGGAATCTTCCAAAAACTTCTCCTGTGACACTTGCTTCTCTGAATTCACCTAGGGATGAGTAAGAGATCATGAAATATCCAAGTGGAACCAAGAACTATCAGTGGAATGACACTAATCAAAAACCCAGAGCTGACTCAAACCCTTGCAAGACATCTATATATGGATCCCTCATCTGAGAGATCTAGAGGCTGGAATTTTGTATTTTGTAAGGAAGTGCTATTGGTTTGGTGAGAAGAGACATTACATTGTTGGGTGATTTGCTTGTGCATGAGGTGAAGAGGGTTTCTACAACTGGGAGGATGATGCTGGATTGGACAGATGGGTTATAATCATCTCTTACATTACTATTAATAAATTTATTTGAGTTTTCCTCCATATGATCTTGTATTTGTGAATCTTATTGTTTATGAATGCAATTGTATGGTCAATGTGTGTCTGATTCTGCATTTTTTATGATGATATAGATAGAGATGCTTTGATAGTTTGCTGTTACTTTGACCCTACAGGTACTTTTTGAAGCGAGACAAATAGGAGAGGAGTGGAAAATACTATCAGGGAAAGGAGAAATCAAGCTAGGATCAAAGCAAAAGATCCTGGTTGGTATTCTATTCTTCTCTTCCATCTATAAATCTTAAAGGAACTCTTAAAAATATTTCATTGTTTGTTTCTAAGATAGCTACCTGTCTTAGTGGGACTATTAGTTCGAATCGACACTAGTTTTCCCTGTAACAACATCACCATACAATTTTGAAGGTAGAAGAGTAGGAGGTAGCAGATAAGGTAGAAGAAATGGTTCAAGATGATGAAAATGAAGAAGATCCTCTTGTATTTCCCTTTCAAGATATTGATATCGGTGTTCACATGAAGAACATCCTTCCATCTTTCCTTCCCAACTTCCATGGTATGAGGTTTGAGGATCTGGAAACCTTTCTCTTTGAATTTGAAATCCTTTGTAGATATTATAGTTACTTACTAAACACTCAAAAGTTGAGATTGTTTCTGATAAAATTGAAAGATAATTCTCTTAAATGGTCCATGAGTTTGGGGAATAATTCAATAAGATCATGGGATGCTATGCAAAATATATTTCTAGAAAAATATAATGATCATGATCTTAAAAGAAGAAATATTTAGAATGACTAAAAAAGAATATGAGAGCCTTAAGGATCTAATATATAGATTTATGTATAATTTTAAGAGGGAAAAATTGCATCATTTAGGATTTGACACACTAAAAACTCTCTTACTTACAACAATTAGGGATGAGTGGATTTATCTCCTTGATCCCATGAGTAGAGGTGATGTAAACTGATTATCATTTGAAGAAATTTTTAAAACATGCAAGCACATATCAAGAGGAAGGAAAAAGTAAGTAAATCAACATCAAGATCGGTAAGTCAAGATGAAGTTGGAAATTTTCTTGATAACATTAAAAGAAAAATTCTTGGCAATCTAAGTGAACAAGTAGAAATATTAAGAATGCAAAATGAGTAAAAAAAGGATGTTGATATTTGTGTTATCCATGCAAAATCACATGCTAATAAATATTTCCCATCATTACTGAGGTTGAAAGAAGTTTACCACGAGGAAAATGGAGAAATTCAATCACCAAAGTAGTTATGTTATGCATCTCAAAGAACACCATGGTAGCCTAGTAAACCTAATATGATGCAAGAACCTAATTCACAATTTCAATGTTATGCACATCCATCTCAAAGTAATTAGAAGGTACCTTTTCCTTGGAAACCTTGGCCATCTCAAGCCCAAAACCACTCATGGAAATAAGGTTGAAAAGAAACTCATGGGAGAAATCCACAATATCCTCAATATTGATTTCTTGAAGATGTTTGTGGTGGGAATTTTGAGTATTAGAGTTTGGAATCAATTGCTCAATAGTAATTGTTTGTGTCAACGTTTCGAGTATTTTTCCTCAATATCCTGCATACCCAACTCCATGCTATCCCTACCATCCACCTCCACCACAACTACAACCCCAACCACATCCATCTCAAAGGTCCACTCCCCCTCAATTACTTGTACCATCATTTTGAAGCCCAAACAATGAAGTAACTCAACCCACTTACAACGTTGAGGTACAACACTTCCAAAAAATCCTCTTGATATAATTGGTATTCATATTAGCTCAGGAAGAGTATTGCAAAAAGGATATTTTCCCGATGTCATTGAACAACAACATATAGAAGAAGAAGATCCAAAAGAATCATCTATCACATTTTATGGAGAGAAACCATTGGAGCTTGAGATTGAAGAGGTTATATTATGCTTACCATCAGATCCTCTATGTGGGCAAGGGACTAATAAAAAAAAAGTAGAGAATTTGAATGGCAGAAAAAAAGAAGACATGAAGAATGATCCCGATAAGAAATTGAACCAAGGGTATCAAACTATATTAAGGTTTGGTTCCAGAAAATCAACAAGATGGAGCGCCACTTCCTTTTTAACTAGTGCTTTCTATCATCAAAGTCAAAGCATTTGGTCTCTAATATTTAGGTACATGTCAAAGCATATGTTTTGAGCCTCCACATGAGTTTATTTGTCATATTTTTATGCACATGGATCCATTGGAAGTATTCACATACTTGAAATATATATATATATTTTTTTCAAGTAGAGTAAGATAGAAAAAAGAAATACAAAAATGGAAAAAAAATAGAAAAAATAAAATAAATAAATTCTCAGGTGAAAACCTCCTTTCAGGCAGCTGAGATTGGCTCATTGATTGAAAACCTCCTTGATGCGGTCAATGAGTTGGAAAGAAAAAAAGAAAAAGAAAAAGGAAAATATCCTAGGTGAAAACCTCCTTTGAGGCACCTAGGCAGACCTACTAGTTGAAAACCTCATTGAGGCAAGTAGTAGGTCTAATGAAAAAGTGAAAAAAAAGAAGAGAAAAATGGAAAAAATTATGAAATAATATATATATATATATATATATATATATATATATATATATATATATATATATATATATATATATATATATATATATATATATATATATATATTTTCCAATTGCATATATGTTTTTTCATGCATGTACTCCTCCACTTGCATAAGGAAAAGAAATAGGTCAACACCACAAAAAGAGAAAAAGAAATAAATAAGAAATGAGGAAAGCAAAATGTAAAAAAAAAATCGACCATGGGCTTCTTAGCCTCTTTGAAAATTGCTCAAGAAGGACCAATGAAATGAAAATACATTACCCTCATCCATTTCCAACATACACCCATCATCCCTAAGCCTTTCCCATTCATTTCCCTCATTGTCATAAAACGCTACAGGAAGGTTATGTTTTTCTACACGGGGCCAAAATACAGATGGAAAAAATTATTTTTACCATATCTCGAAAACCGTTTATCCATTGGTAGAGCTATTTCATGGGGAGATGCATATGGATGATAATAACATGTTCAAGCTATTTCAACAAATTTCAGTGCACACATTTTGCTAAATTGGCCTCCATCATCTACAATCATTTTTATTGTTTCTCATGATTCGTGCATCTGTTGGGCAATATTGTTTATGGGTAGATGCATAAGGATGATGATAACATGATCAAAGTGTTATCGGGAAAACTAGTGTCTATGCAGAGCTGCTAGTCCCACTAAGACTGGTAGCTATCTTAGAAACAAACAAACTAAAACTAATTTCGTTTTCCTTTATGAGAAGTAGATAAGAGGGTAACAAAGGAGACCAACCTCTGTCTTGCGCTTGGTTCCTTGCTTGATTCCTCTCCCTTCTGATAGATCTTTGCTACTCGCTTCCTCGTCTACCTAGCTTCAAAGAGCACCCGTGGAATCAAAGCAGCATAACACTATCCAAGAACAGAGATCTACTATCATAAACAATATAGGACCAGATATATATTGACCACACAAATGCATATATCATCAATCATACAAGAATGTGGAGGAAAACTTGAATAGCTTTATTAATATCAAGAATAGCAAAGAGGATTACAACCAATTGTACTGACCCAGCATCATCCTCGCAGCAAGAAAGCCCTTCTTTACCTCATGAAAATCTTAGATCACCCAACACTATGATGTGACACCAAGAAACCAGCAGCACTTCCTTACAAGGTACAAAATTCCAGCCTCTGGATCTCTGGGATGAGGGATCCATATATAGATGTTTGCAAGGGGGGTGTGTTATAGACAATTTTGTGCCTTACAGCAACAGACATGAATTGTCAATAATCCAAGGGATCCAAAGTTCCCTAAACATGATATTCCTACCCCTAGAGGAACAAGGTCAGCAAACCAACAGCTCTCAGATCAGTTCTCCACCTGAAAATACTCAAAAACAAGCAATCCTGAAATCAAAGCAGGTGCTCCACTAGGTTTCTGCGCTGAAACTCAGTTGCTCCATGGTGTACCTGCGTTGCAAAGCAAGTGGGACAAAGGCCACCTGCGCTGAGAGAGATGGGACAAGTGGCACATTGAGTCATTGCTCTGGAATCTTCCAAAAATGACACTTGGATCAGGTATTTCGCCTTATGATGAGTCAGAGGCTCTGTTTCTCCAAGTGGAAGCAAGGTTCTCCAAGTGGACTCAAGAACTGAAGATCAACTAAAGATTAACTGAAGAGAGAGAGGACACAAGGCAGCTACACATCAGTTGCAAGCTGACTCATCCTTTCTCAATTCATCTATATATTGAGCTCTCCCCTATGAGCTCAGGAGGCTGGAATTTGGTGCAAAGTAATGATATGCTGTTGGTTTCACTATAGAGCTATTGGGTGATTGTTTGAGAGAGGTGAAGAGGAGAAATTCTTTCTGCTGGGAGGTGTTGCTGGATTGGAGCCTTCAATGGTTGTAATACTCTCAGAACCTTTACTTCTTCATTAATAAAAGCTATTGAGGTTCTTCTATGTGCTCTTGTTTCAATAATATATTGTGATAATTGCATGTTTGGTTTACACTAATCCTTGAACCAGTTATGATTGCATGCTTCTTGTAGTTCCCTTCTTTGTTATTTTGCAGGATCTCATTGTAGCTGGGCTAGCAAAAGAGCAAGGAGCTGGGAGCAAGCAGCCAAAGAGAAGAGTTTGGATTCGACATTAAGCGCAAGGAAACGGTTAGTGCATTTATCCACTCTCTTTTGCTTTCATAAAGAAGTAAACCTTAAGTAGTTTTCTTTACAGTTGTTGCTGAGGTACTATCACCCTTAGAGTGGGATAGGGTCATCCGAGTCGGATACTTTTCCCTACAACAAACTGGCGACTCCGCTGGGGATCGTATCCGTTTGATTGTGTTTGTAGTATTTTTCTATTCATTTCCTGAACAAAAGAGTACCAAATCGAAAAGCTTTTGACTATATCAAAAGCGAAGTAGAGGGCAGCTACTCTAGCTCATTTCTGAGCAAGTTCATGATTTGAAGAGCTGATCTACAAGGATTCTTGTAAGCTCTTTGTGATAGCTTTTCACCTTCCTAATCATCCCTTTGAGTGTGCTTGACTGATTGTTTCTGATTTGAGCAAAAACTGTGCATTTTTGAGAAAATTATGACCCGGAAACTGTGAAAACGCAATTCTCGTTTTCCAAAGCAGGTAGTACACAGGCTACCTGCTTTGCAACGCAGGTCCCGAAGGGGCTACCTACGCTGAGAGCCAGACTGGCTGTGCAGCACCTGCGTTGGCCCAATTTTGCCTAGTGCTATTGGGGTTTCCTCCTTTTCTCTTGCCTGTTTTCACTATTGATTTGGCTGCCAGTTACCAGTCTTGCACCTGTTCTGAAACCAATATTACTTGCCATCATTCTGCCTCTGTTATATAACGAAATTGTACTTGTTCTTTGTATTTCTTGCTCATTTAAAATTTCCCATAACGAAGAGTAAACTAGTCTTGCTTTTGGCCTCTTAGATCTGAACCTGTGTTAGGCATTTTGCTGGTCTAAAGAGTTAGCTTGTTTGCTGTCCATAGCTGATTAGTCATTTTTACTTTCGTCAGTATGGTTTGATTTCATGTATTTCCAGTGATTAAGCAAGTGAATCTTAAGGTGTCTTTTGATTTTGGACAAACTTGTTTGTTTTCGCTCTAAATCGAAATCAAAGTTATATAACCACTTTCTTTTTGTAATCCATCAACATTAAGAAAAGGAAAAGAAAATACATGCATTGTGCATTTTGCATTTGAAAAAGTTTGCATGATGATTTAGGAGAAAGTGCATTAGTTTGTGTTGTATGAACTGTGTGAAAAGAATTTGCCTTTCTTCTCCCTCAGTAGTTAAGATTTTCATCAGTCAAAAAGATTTGAAAAAGCTTGCTTCTCATCTTAGGCTGCATTTAGGAATTTGTCATATACATCTCGTGGTGAACCTTGAAAGGCAAACTTTAAAAAGATCAACTTAAAATATACTGAATGAACCTAACAACGCATTGTAACATAACGCAAACATCTAGAGGTCTAGGTAGAGACGTGTTCCGGCGTCGTTAAACATAGTGACTGTCGATCTCTACGAAGGTGGGTGATTCCTCCTGAGAGTCGGTGGTACTAATACGGAGTTGTGCTCCCACGTACCGTCGTGTATATATTGGGGGACCCCTATAGGCAATTATCCTTTATCCATAGGAAGCCGTGTCGGCCGCCCTACTGATCGCGATGCAGTGAACACAGCATTCACGAAGATCGACCACCCGTACCGTAAAACGTATTCTGTGGTTTCGCGAAAGGTTTGGCACACCCTCTGCCTAGATCTCCAGAGCAGTTTCTTTTGGCCTTTTTCAAACTCTATAACTGAAAAGGTCCAACCGAGTATTTGTCACTTCGGGCTCGTTAATACATCGAAGGAGACTAGAGTCATCTTTAGCTTTTTCTCGACTCTTAAAACATGAAAAAGCAAAGTTATGTTTAAAAGCGTCTAATAAAATTCATTCAAATCGGAAACACAAATTTTCCCCTTTATATTTTAGTTGATCGAGTAATCCGCAATCGTGGAAGAAAGTCAATTGAATATCCGTCGTTCTCGGAGGCTTGCGAGTCAACCATCTTTGTCTCTGGAATCGAAAACAATCCGGGCAAAGCGAACTCGTCGAACCAGTTCAAAATCTCCTTTAAAAGTTAGAACAAGTGTTCCAACAACATCTGAGATTCTGGTCACTCCAAACATTTCTGGAAACCCTGCCTCCATAGAAGAAGTTCAACCGCCACAGAGGGACAGTAATATTGATCCTAGTCTGGGGGCAAATACTTGTATGACTGAACTAGTTCCATCTGTAACTGGTCCAGAGAGTTTTGTTCCTCAAACATCTGTCGCTGTCGATCCAACCCCTTCTTTGGCACCAGAAATCTTTTACGGACCTGACGGTCTTCCTCTTCCACCTGGTCTGATTGCGATAGAGGAAATTATAGAGGAACCGCAAGTATCCACTCCAATTCAATTTGGAGTAGGGGTCACTCTATTTCCTACTACAACAGAAGTTTGTCCATCACCAGTGGAAGTTCCTGTAGAATCACTAGGCGATCAATTGGATAGACTAAAAATGTCTAAACAACCGTCGACATCTAGGACTGTGTCAAATGACACGGCGACGGTAGAATTACCTACCGCAAATCCAACAATGTTCGCCGGCATACCATCTGTCCCAACTAGCTCTCAATCGCTAGAAGGAGTCCACCAAGAGACTATCTCGACAGTATGGTCTGTTCCTATTTGTTCTGGAGTAATGTCTGGTAACTCTCATGGTGAGACTCATCAAATTGACCCTTTTGGGAATCTAATTAGGCCATCCAGTCCTCCAGGACAATCAATTGCCTTGAGTTCTGGATTGCTACCGTATGGGGGGCAGTATGCCCTTTCATTACCCCCTCCGGGAGGGTACCCATACGGGAGTTCTCAACCTTATTCAAGTTATGGTGGAATTGCAACGAGTAGTTGGGTACCTATGCTATCCCATCCACCAAGAGTTGTATATTCTATGCAACAGTGTGTACCTGTGACAAACATCCCAACTACACCGGCTATTGTGACCGTGTCGCAAGTTCAAACAATGCCTGTTGTGTGTCAACCTCAGATTTCTCAGGTTCTCATGCAACAGCCCCTTGACCCTGCGACCCAACCACAATCACCTACTGGTGGGGCAACACAAGTACAGTCAGGTACAACTACCCCACATCTTGGTCCAATGGTTAGTATAGCGCAACAACCCATGGTGTCGCAACCGTGGATAGTGCAATACCAACAGCCGCAATTCCAACAAGTGTACCAGGGTTCTGAACAACAAATCTTTGCGAATACGGGACAACCATATATTCAAAATGGTCAAAATCAACCACTTTATAGTGGTCAAGTCCATCAACCGTATCAATCATACCAACATCAACTCCATTATGCTGGTATGCAAAGACCGACTGTTCAGGCGATTCCATCGTATCCTGGTTACGCTCCACCTAACTTGAATCAACAGTTACCATTCGTGGCAACTTTAGAGTTGCCTGATTTACATCGGTTAACCAATGATCCAATTGCTTACGCCCCATGGTGGCCAGTGATTCCGCACAAACTTCCATCCGACATTCCTAAATTCAATGGAAATCCAGGTGAAGACCCGTCGAATCATGTGATGACATTTCATCTATGGTGTTCGTCGAACACTTTGAATGACGATTCAATAAGGCTTCGCCTCTTTCAGAGGACATTGACAGGTCCAGCGGCAAAATGGTATATAGAATTGCCTAGAGCTTCGTTCGACAATTTTAGCTCCCTTGCCATGACATTCTTAACCCACTTTCAATTACCAATAAGGTATGAAACGGGAACAGAGATATTGACCAACTTCAAACAGACAACCGCAACTCATATATCAGATCATATACATGAGTGGCGACGTTGACGAAGAATGGTTAAAACATACGTTCCTGATCAGCTTTTAGCTGAGTGGTTTATAAAGTCGTTACTTCCGGCCATAACGGAAGATGTGGCAAAGGGAGGAGTCGTAACAGAAGAGCAGGTTATTGCTCGTGCACAATATTTGGACTTAGTATATACTCAGTCTGGCACGCTCTATGACAAAATACCAGACGCCCCTAGACCAGAGTTTTCAATCCCTCCTCCTCCTAAATCAAATAGTGACTCTCATGCCGGTAATGGCGTGATTGGCACGGCAAACACGAATCCGAAAAAGACCCATCAAAAGAAGGCCCGTAAGGATTCGAATCAAAATGCACATGAAGAAGTTCTTGCTTCGGAAGTAAATGCTGTATCGACAGATAAGGGCAAAGAAACCAATCAACCAGGAAGCAAGAAGAAACAAAACCAGGGGAAGAAGAACAAACAAGGTGAGTCATCTCCTAAGAAAAATTCTTCAAACCCTCCTGGGAATAGGAAACGGTATCCATGTAAAATATGCGATGACAAATATCACAACACTAAGGATTGCCCGTTCAAAGCTGAGCTAAAGAGGTTCTTTAAAAGTCCTCATACCTCAACTGTGTCAAGTGATCAATTTCCTAACCCAGGTCAAAATCTGGTTGATAGTGGAAACGCTTCCCCATCTCAAGTGCTTATGTTGTCGGTTTCAAAACAGCAAAATGATGCTTTGATTTCGACAAGGAACAAAGATTACGGGAACCCACAGGTGTCGAACGATAAAGGTAAAGATCAACCTAGCAGTTCGACAACAACTTCGGCAGAAGTCGTACCCCCCATCACGCATGAATTAACAATAAAACCGCCAAAGGGAGTAGTGCACAAGTCAACCTTTAATCCTCGTGCCAGAGCGGCACAGCATTATAACATAGTGGAAGATTTGGCGCAATCGCCATCTGCTATGTCAACTCTTGAGGTACTACAACATTGCCCATCCCAAAGGCAGGCATTGTTATCAGCAATTGGTGGGGTGGATCCTAAAGATTCTAATCTAGTGTCCTTTGATCACAAAGGTTATGATCCTCAGTTACCAGCTCAACTAGCTTTCCTCGTCCAAGTGAAAGCCCTCAACAAAACAGTTCATAGAACGATTATCGATGAGTGAGCATCGACATGTATTATGTCGATGAGTTGCTGGAAGACTTTAGGATCTCCAACCTTGTCGCGATCATCGACAACATTAAAAGCATTCGACGGAAGGATATAT
Organism: Pinus tabuliformis; assembly: GCA_031772625.1. NCBI lineage: Eukaryota > Viridiplantae > Streptophyta > Pinopsida > Pinales > Pinaceae > Pinus > Pinus tabuliformis. The sequence continues at coordinate 603,803,072 of CM062804.1, forward strand.
ACCCCTTACGGTATCCTTAGTAACCTGAAAGTTGAACTAGGGGGCAAAATAGTAGAAATAGATGTTGAAGTCATTGATGGCAATCTTGACTATAACATCCTACTGGGAAGACCATGGATTTATGCCATGCAAGCTGTTGTGTCGACTTATTTTAGGAAGATCGCATTCCCATTTGAAGGAGGGATTACGGTCATCGATCAGCAAAACTTCCTCCCTAATGGTTCACAAGTTACAGGAAGCGTTCCCATGATCCATGGCAGTGACCGGTCGATTCAAGATATTGGGGTAGGTCTGTTGAAAGATCCCACTATGATGGGAACTTTCGCGCTACCACCTCCTATCTGCATAGGAAATGTACCATTTGTAGCAACATGCAATATGGTATCCACCTTGAAAGTCACAGAAGGCAGAGTCGCTATGGATCATTCGATGGTTTTGCCACCAAGCCCCATTGAAATATTGTAGCAATCAATGTTTCAGGCCTGGGAGGCGAACCCCAATCAGCGCTCATCGAGCGTTTGGGTAGATAGATCTAGAGAAAATGATACCCCATTAGATCCTTGGTCGAAAGTACATGGGACTGACGAAGGAATCTTACAATCAATGATGATTGATGGGGCACCATGGAATGATCACCACCATCGTTCCCTTCTTCCAGAATACGAAGAAGATACTCAGAAAGATCTTTACCACCCTTCAGTCTTTGAATTCCTAACAAATACTGTAAACACGGTGGATTCCGAGCGAAACTTATCAAATATTGAAGAGACTATAGCCATAAATATCTCGACAAAACCTGATGTTGTAGAGAATATTCATGTTGGCAAAGGTTGTTCCCCTTCAGAACTGGAAATATATAACGCTCTCTTTCGCGAATTTAGAGATGTCTTTGCTTGGTCATATGATGAAATGCCAGGCATCGACTCGAGTATCGTTGAACATGAAATTAAAATGTATCCTGATGTCAAACCAGTAAGACAACGGCTTCGACAGGTGCACCCTAAGAAAGCCGCTGCCATTAAAGCAGAAGTTGAGAAACTTCTCCATGCTGGATTCATCTACCCGGTTCCTCTAACCGATTGGGTATCGAATATTGTCCCTGTTATGAAAAAACAAGGGACGATAAGAGTGTGCGTCGATTATAGGGATGTAAACCAAGCTTGTCCGAAGGACAACTACCCTACGCCCTTCATCGACCAGATAATTGATGAATGCGCCGGATGTGAAATCTTTTCCTTTATGGATGGATTTTCCGGGTATAATCAAATAAATATCCGCCCACAGGACCAGTCAAAGACTGCATTTATATGTCCGTGGGGCACGTTCGCTTATCGAAAATTACCCTTTGGCTTGAAGAACGCAGGGGAAAATTTTCAGAGGGCTATGAATTACGCCTTCCACGACATCAAGAGCATTGTTCAACCATATCTCGACGATCTTCCGGCTCATTCGCGAAAGCGGACTGATCATCCGCAGCATTTAAGAGCGATATTTCTACGTTGCCGACACTACAAGATAAGACTCAACCCTCACAAATGTGTGTTTTGCGTCGGTTCTGGTCGTTTACTTGGCTTTGTAGTCTCTAAAGATGGGATTCGTCTCGACCCCTGTAAGGTTCAGGAAATCATTAATTTGCCTCCACCTTCAAATTTGCTTCAGATTCAGAAACTCCAAGGGAAAGCAAAATTTCTGAGGAGGTTCATTCCAAATTACGCAGAACTTGCTAAAGGTTATACACGTCTTTTGAAAAAGGATGTACCCTTCGATTGGGACCAGGTTGCGCAAGCTTCCTTTGACGCTTTGAAAGAGTCCCTAGTAAAAGCATCATTAATGTACGCCCCAGATTATCTTAGGGATTTTAACCTGTATCTAGCTGCGGCAGATACGACCATTGCGATGGTTTTAGTACAAGAAGTCAATGGAGTTGAACATCCTGTATATTATTTAAGTAAAAACTTAAATAATACAGAAAGTAAATATTCTTACGTTGAAAAGCTAGCGCTCGCTGCTGTTCAAGCGGTACAGAGATTTCGACATTATATCCTCTTTAGGAAAACTACCATTCTGTCAGATTGTAACCCCATGACTTATATACTGTCGCGACAGTTGCTGGGGGGCAAATATTCCAAATGGATAGCGATCCTTCAAGAGTTTGATCTGGAATTTGTGAAATCCAAGTCAAAGAAAGCTCTGGTATTCGCAGAATTATTATACGATCTCCCATCATCGTCCAACGACGAAACTTCCAAGGAGTCAATAGTGGACGAGACTTTATTTCTGATATCTGTAAGCGATGAATGGTATGGAGATATAATTATCTATCTCCAAACCCAAAAGTTTCGGCCTGACACCTCGCACTCCGAACAGAAACATATACGATACCAAGCAAAAGACTACATGATCGTCGGTGATACTCTTTACCGTCGTGGTATCGATACCGTTCTGAGGAGGTGTCTCACCCATGAAGAAGCTGAAAAAGCCCTGAATGAGTGTCATTCAGGCGCGTGTGGGGGGCATCAATCAGGTTTCGCTACAGCCCAAAAGATATTAAGAGCAGGATATTTTTGGCCAACAATGTTCAAAGATTGCATAATCGCAGTCCGAAGTTGTCATTCCTGCCAAATCTTTGATAGCAAAACCAGAAGACCACCCGCACCGCTGCAACCAATAGTTGCGGTTGGGCCTTTCGCCAAATGGGGCATCGATTTCATGCAATGTAACCCCACCTCGACCGGGGGGCATGGGTATATTATAGTCGCAGTTGACTATTTTACCAAATGGGCCGAGACGATGCCTACATTGGACAATACTGGTGAAACAGCTGCCCTATTCTTTTTCAATCATGTAGTCGCCAGGTTCGGTGTACCCCAAGCTATAGTTACGGATCATGGATCGCATTTCCGCAATCACATGATGGTCGAATTAGCTGCCAAACTAGGGCTATCTCACGACAGCTCTACTCCGTATTATCCACAAGCCAACGGACAAGTTGAAGCAATCAACAAGGTCCTGAAGCGTATGTTTTAGAGGATGATCGGAGTTCATAAAAGAAGATGGCACCTAATCCTGTATGCAGCCTTGTGGGCCTACCGAACCTCGGTAAGAAACGCGACCGGTTTCACACCTTTCCAATTGGTGTACGGTCTAGAAGCGGTCTTACCGATCCAGTGTGAAATTTCGTCGCTTAAACTCGTAATTGATCTCCTCCCCGGAACTTCGGAAGAAGAGGCTCGTTTCTTGGAATTAATCCAATTGGATGAAACCCATCGTGATGCCGCTTTGGCTAACGAAGCCCATAAGAAACGAGTCAAGGCTCAGTTCGACAAAAATGTCAAACCCCGTGTCTTCTCAGAAGGTGATTTGGTCTTGCTTTATGACCAAGAATCCGATAAATTAGGAGCAGGTAAATTCAATTCCTTATGGATGGGCCCCTATATTGTTAAAAGAGTGTTAGCAAAAGGAGCCTACGAGTTAATAGATTACGACGGAATTCCACTGGCGCAGCCCCGGAACGGGCTGTACCTCAAGCGTTACTATGCTTAAATAGTAACCTGCATGCTTTTGTTGTATTTTGTTTTCGCCAAAGTTCTTGTTCTGGTTGAGTGATTCCCTTTTTCATTCGTTGCAGATGTCAAACCTTATGGAGACATGTGTTGGATATGCCGACGGAGCGAGTCGTAGTTCGCGGAACCTATCCTCCGCAGCATGGGCCATTTTTGATCCAAGTGGCGAGTTAGTAAGTTTCAGAGGTGTATGTATTGGGCAATCAACGAATAACATCGCTGAATATAGCGCGTTGATAGAACTACTCTCTGATGCCATCACACGAGGCATACGCCGACTAATTGTCAGGCTAGACTCATAGCTCGTAGTACTACAACTCAATGGTATATATTCTGTTCGTAATCCAGCTATTTATCGCATGTTCCTAAGAGTAAAGATCTTGGAAAGACGATTTGATTCAATTCAATATCAACATATTTCAAGAAATCAAAACACATTAACTAACTCATTGGCAAACTATGTGTTAGATAGACATTTGCAACATTTATAAAGGAAACATCATAAAAAGTGTACATATGAATCATCCAAATCAACCAGAATAAGACTCGAAAATCAAAATATATATATAAGTTGTTCATAAAGTTCATACATAATGTTCTGTAACCAAGACAAAATTGGTCATATGACCTAAAAACTCAAAATGCTAGGGGGCACCCTAGCCTAGTGATGCTCCTGATAGTAAGCCACAGTCTGTGCGATCATGCGCAGAAGATGGGTCCATCGTCTAGGTACACCGATAGTATGCTGCTGCATCGGTAAAGGTAACTCGTCAATCTGTACGTCCGGAAGACCACGGGTAAGGTTCTCGACCTGCCCCTGCACAACTGTAAGGGTCTCTGTGTCGCTAAGATCACGGATAATAACTCTCCGAGCAGGTTCCTCTGCCGGAGCAGTAACGGGTGGTCTCGGACGAAATGCCGGACGAACAGGACCGACATTTGCAAGCGCACATGAGTTCAATTAAAGTCTTGAAAGAATAAAGCACAAGAACATTATGAATGAAAACAATGAAGGGTAATATGGTTGAAGTTCTTACCAGTAGCATCCCACTGAGCACCGTCTGGCAGTACCATATCCGGATCACCCCGGAAATCCATACCAACATATGGGTACTCGGAAAAAGCCATCTCCTGGCGATCGAACCACCTAAAGAAAGCAGCATTAAAAGAAATCTGGGATTGACCTGCATGCCTGGACATGTGATCGACCCATCGCTGCATACGTGGCTCGGTAGGAGAAGGCACTCCGAGATCAATGTACTGAGGTTGCATCAGAGGGATCTTCTCCAAGGCGAAGGCAGTCAGAATCGAACCAAAACCAAAGTTCTTCAGCTTCCCATCCTTCACCTTGTTCAATTGATTTTTCATCTGACTAAGCACTGCATCACTCCAGTTGAAGATTTTCGGTTGGAGACATTCCAAGGCGTGCTGCATGTGAGACCTATTGGCAACATGTAAAGATGCGCTACTGGCCATCCTACCAAGAGTATACAGAATGGACCTGAGAGGCCTGCTAGTAACATCATGGATAACCACCTTGCCGTCTCTGCTCAGCTGGGACCCCTCCCTGCAATACTGGCAAACATAATCTCTCACGGAATCATTCCCCCGAACTGTACCTGATAAAGAAATGGGGGCACCCCGCCTTGACAGGCCAGTCAAGAAGTAAATATCTGTCACAGTCAATGGAATAGGTTTGTTCCTGATCTGGAATACTTGGTTAACAGGATCCCAAGCATCAAGCAAATACTGCAGTAGTGAAATCTGTGCTCTCATGCTAGAGATACGGAAAAACTTCAGTAAACCACAGTCTCGTAATGCGCCCACCGTAACAGGATCATGAAGGGCAATCATATCTTCTTCTTCATGTTCTCGTTCTCGCCATGTTAGGGCCATCTTGTTCAAGAATCCCTGCAAAACAAACAAGAGAATGAGTCAGCTCCTAAAATTTATGAAAAACTGGCGAAAATTTCATCAAAATCTGTAAAAAATTGTTGCTTTTATGCCCCAAAGCAGGTGCCCAGTGTACTACCTGCGTTGGGGGACAAGCTGCCTTCAAGCAGCTTGGATCCCAACGCAGTTTTCGAGTGAGGAACCTGCGTTGATCAGAGGGCGCCCTGGCAAAACCCCAGAGGCTCAATAGAACAGTAAAACGGGCATAAAACAGGAAAATGAAACCATGAAAATGAAGAGCTAAGGTTTAGCTCCTACCTGGTCCAAACGGCGCCGAAAATCGTCCGCAGAATCTCCCGGAATCAGCTGATGAAAATCGAGGGGAAAGAGGCTCCTCCAAAGCTCCGACAAGCAAAATGCAAATGAAATGGTAAAATGAGAGGTAAAACCCTTTTTATTTGCTTTTTTACGTAATTCAAGGTAAATATTAATGTGTTAATCTCATTTTCAAGTAAATATTACCCATTTCTAACTAGTTTGTTGCAGCAAATTGAAAATGCAGTGCTATCAATGAAAAAGAGAAGATAATTATGGTAAAAATCAAAAGTAAACCATATAATTGAGCAGTTTTAGCAATGTTCATGCTCGTTAAAAAATAAACGCAAGAATTGAGCAGTTTTAGCAATGTTCATGCTCGTTAAAAAATAAACGCAAGAATTGAGCAGTTTTAGCAATGTTCATGCTCATTAAAAAATAAACGCAAGAATCGAGCAGTTTTTGTGTAGAGTTCATGCTCGTTAAAAAATAAACATAAATTGTGAGCAATCTTTCCCTAGCAGTTCAAGCTCACTCAGAAAAAATGAACCGGTAAATAACCATTGAGAAAAGTAACCTTTGAAAGCCATATTAAAAGCCCTTGGTCGTGTTTATATGCCATCACCTCCATCCATTCATTTGGCCAATCGTTCATCTCCATATGTTTGTTTACCTATTTTGAGGAACAGCTGCGAAGAGTGATTTCACTTAGCCATCCTTGTGACACTGCCGTGATTGGAAAATTCCAACCTGTACCTGGAATCTGCTGCTATCCCTGTTTATCACTCGTTCCTCAAAAGACGAGTCTTCTTTGAGCTCTTTTCACTGACTCGTAAAATATGAAAAGTTTGCCGAGTTTTGGCCTTCCAGCTCGTTAAAAGGACCGGAAGAGCTATCCCTCCTCTAGATTTTAATCTTTTTGGACCTGAGGGATTATTGCACAAAAAGATCGAGCGCTTGTTTTGTTTGGCTCGTTAAAGAAATCGAAAATTCATCCCTTCTGTATGGTTTTATACTTTTTCGGACTTAAGGGATTAGAAGACGAAAAAGGAATTTTGGAGTTAACTTTCCGTACCTTTTCAGACTCTCTAAAAATGAAAAGGACCGAGTTTTCCTTGTCGTTAGACTCGTTAAAATGATTAAATAGCGACAAACTTGTCTTTAGACGAGAACGAGTTTCCCTATCGCTAGGCTCGTTAAAACATAGCGATGGGCTTGCCCGAAGGGCAGGTTATAGAACAAGCATATGTTATCCTCCTCAAGCTTGACAAAAATAAAGAGGTACTGGTCAGCAATGACTGGGGAAAAATTGGGAGAACCTCACAGCATTAATGGTAGCAAGTCACTCTTGAACATGACACTTTGTCCTCCGTATCACATCGGGTTGGGTTGTTTCATTCACCGGTCTCATAACCATGGTCCTCGCCACACCATCCACAATTGGGGTAATGCTACCAATCCATCACATCAGTGTCGTTATATGTTCAAGAGATGTGGTTCTGCAAAGAGTCAACCGTGTCCCATCCACTGCCATACATTATCCTTCATCCACTTCATGACCGCCACCCTGAATCATACATCACAGTTTGTTTTCACCTCATCACAATCACTAGCTCCGTTCCGTGTCACTGATGTGGGATTCATTAAGGCCCTCCTTTGACGGATCGCTCCTTGTCGACATCAGCTCATTATCCAAAGAGTTGATCTAGGAACACCCCCTTCAGTACTTTGAAGCTTGCATGCCTCAATGGCAAGTTTCTCACTTCCGGCGACAAGTATACATCAATGACCTTCGACCAGAAGATTTTGCATGGTGGTCGACGCCAAGTCCTTTATTCCCGCCATGTGAATTGTACTGCCGTACCTTGAGGGTCATCATCCTTATCGGTGATTCCTCTCGCGCTTGTTAACGGTTTACATCATTGACCGGTAATCAAGCGATGTCTTTCCATGTTTGACTTCAAAAAATTCTCACATGGATCGACTTGTACATCGAGTGAAGATCGGAAGAGATTGAAGACCCCGGATCTAGTTTCATCCATCCGGGCTGCGATATATATTCAGGACATAAAGACATTTGATATGTACATCATTACAGCAGATGATCATCCTTCTCAAAGGATGATAATTTCAGCAGAGAATTATCAGTCTACAATCAGACGATCGTCTGTTCTATGTACCAAAATGTATTTATAAAAGCTGAGCATGGGAATGCCCGCCTCAGCTAGATCATGAAAATGTATGAAAAATAATGTATTGTACTGTATCTTATTACAGGACACTTCTCAGCAGATTGAATGAACTTCAGATCCTCTCAATAAAGCATTTCACCCGATAAACGACCTCATACTTTAGGGGGCATCTGTTATAGACAATTTTGTGCCTTACAGCAACAGACATGAATTGTCAATAATCCAAGGGATCCAAAGTTCCCTAAACATGATGTTCCTACCCCTAGAGGAACAAGGTCAGCAAACCAACAGCTCTCAGATCAGTTCTCCACCTGAAAATACTCAAAAACAAGCAATCCTGAAATCAAAGCAGGTGCTCCACTAGGTTTCTGCGCTGAAACTCAGTTGCTCCATGGTGTACCTGCGTTGCAAAGCAAGTGGGACAAAGGCCACTTACGCTGAGCGAGATGGGACAAGTGGCACATTGAGTCATTGCTCTGGAATCTTCCAAAAATGACACTTGGATCAGGTATTTCGCCTTGTGATGAGTCAGAGGCTCTGTTTCTCCAAGTGGAAGCAAGGTTCTCCAAGTGGACTCAAGAACTGAAGATCAACTAAAGATTAACTGAAGAGAGAGAGGACACAAGGCAGCTACACATCAGTTGCAAGCTGACTCATCCTTTCTCAATTCATCTATATATTGAGCTCTCCCCTATGAGCTCAGGAGGCTGGAATTTGGTGCAAAGTAATGATATGCTGTTGGTTTCACTATAGAGCTATTGGGTGATTGTTTGAGAGAGGTGAAGAGGAGAAATTCTTTCTGCTGGGAGGTGTTGCTGGATTGGAGCCTTCAATGGTTGTAATACTCTCAGAACCTTTACTTCTTCATTAATAAAAGCTATTGAGGTTCTTCTATGTGCTCTTGTTTCAATAATATATTGTGATAATTGCATGTTTGGTTTACACTAATCCTTGAACCAGATATGATTGCATGCTTCTTGTAGTTCCCTTCTTTGTTATTTTGCAGGATCTCATTGTAGCTGGGCTAGCAAAAGAGCAAGGAGCTGGGAGCAAGCAGCCAAAGAGAAGAGTTTGGATTCGACATTAAGCGCAAGGCAACGGTTAGTGCATTTATCCACTCTCTTTTGCTTTCATAAAGAAGTAAACCTTAAGTAGTTTTCTTTACAGTTGTTGCTGAGGTACTATCACCCTTAGAGTGGGATAGGGTCATCCGAGTCGGATACTTTTCCCTACAACAGGGTGAGTCAGCTTCTGAGATTTGATTAGTGTCCTCTCTCTGATAGTTCTTGATTCCACTTGGAGATTGATGATCTCTTACTCATCCCTGGGCGAATGCAGAGAGGCAAGTGTCACAGGAGAAGTTTCTGGAAGATTCCATCATCATCCACCTCGCAAATTGACTCTGCCATTTGTCCACTCTCACCCATCGCACCCCATAGAAGTGATTTTCAGTATGCATCACACCTCCCGTGTTCATTTAGGTGGGATGCAGCACACTTTGACCATGGAGTAGGTGAGATGGTCCAGTTTTGACCAGTTCTGAGTAGTTTTTCATGGAGAACTTTTGGGAGATGATGTAATCAGTTGACCTTGTTCTTTTGGGGGATGGAACAACACTTTTAGGGACTTAGGAGCCCTTGGTTTATGGACATGTTTGATTGGGGTTGGAGTGCCCAAAAATGTCTATAACAGTTTCCCCCTAAAGCATGAGGTCGTTAATCTTTTGATGTCGGGTGAAATGCTTTATCATGAGGATCCGAAGTTTTTTTGAGCTGGAAGGTGACCTGTAATAAGATAAAATACAATACATTATCTTCATAATATTTTCATGATCTAGCTGAGGTAGGCATTCCCATGCTCAGCTTTATAAATTCATTTTCATGTACATAAGACAGACAATCGTCTGTGTGCAGACTGATGATTCTGGTAGAGCCATCATCCAGTAGATTGGATGATTATCTGTGTAGCAATGATGTACCTTTGATGTCTTTATTTTCCTGAATATATATTGCAGCCCGAATGGATGAAACTAGATCCTGGGTCTTCAATCTCATTCGACCTTCACTCAAGGTACAAGTCGATCCATGTGAGAGATGTTTTGGAGTTGAACATGGAAAGACATCGCCTGATTACCAGCCAATGATGTAAGCTTTTAACAGGCGTGAGAGGAATCACCGATAATGATGATGACCCTTAAGGTACTATAGTACAATTCACGTGGTGTGAATAAGGGACTTGGCGTCGAATACCACGCAAAATCTTTCGGTCGAAGGCCATTGATGTAAACCTGTCGTCGAAAGTGAGAAACTTTCCATTGAGGCATGCAAGCTTCAAAGTATTGAAAGGGTTGTCCCTAAGTCGAATTCTTGGATAATGAGCTGATGTCAACAAGAAGTGAACCATCGTAGGAGGGCCTTAATGAATCCCACATCTACGGCACGGAATGGAGCAAATGATTTTAATGGAGGTGAAAACGATCTGATGATATAAGGTTTAGGGTGGCAGTCACGAAAGAATGGAGCGTAAATGTATTGCAGTGGATGAGACACAGGTGAATTTTCTGAGCGACTTCTCTTGAACATATCGGTGACACTGACATGATGGATTGGTAGCATTAAACCCAAATGTGGATGGTGTGATGGACCAATGGTGATATGACCAGTGAACGGAACAACCCAACCCGACTAGGACGCGGAGCAAAAGTGTCATGTTCAAGAGCGACTTGCTACCAATAAAGTTTCTTCAAGTTTTCTTCCCAATTTTTCCCCAGTCATTGCTGACCAGTACCTCTTTATTTTTGTCAAGCTTGAGGAGGATAACATATGCTTGTTCTATAATTTGCCCTTCGGTCAAACCCATTGCTATGTTTTAACGAGCCTAGTGATAGTGAAACTCGTTCTTGTTTGTATGGACAAGTTTGTCGCTATTCAGTTTTAACGAGTTTAACGACAAAGATAACTCTGTCCTTTTCAATTTTAAAGAGTCTAAAAGGGACGTAAAGAAAACTCCAATAATCATTTTTCATCTTATAATCCCTTAAGTCTAAAAAAGTATAAAATAATACAAAAGGGATGAATTTTCGGTAATTTTAACGAGCCGAACAAAAGAAGCGCTCGATCTTTTTGTGTAATAATCCCTCAGGTCCAAAAATATTAAAATCTAAAGGAGGGATAGCACTTCCGGTCACTTTAACGAGCTGGAGAGGCCAATTACTCAGAAATCTTTTCATATTTTATGAGTCAGATGAAAAGAGCTTAAAGGAGACTTGTTTTTCGAGGAACGAGTGATAAATTCAGGTAGCAGCTAATTCCAGGTAAGGTTTGGAATTTTCCAATCACGGCAGTGTCACAAGGATGGCTAACAGGATCACTCTTCGTAGCTGTTCCTCAAAAAGGGTAAACAATCAAATGGAGGTGAATGATCGGCCAATACAGAGTGGAGGTGATGATGAGAACATGACCAAGGCTTCAAAGGCTGATGATAATGCATTCACGATGGTTATTTACCGAAAATTGGTTCATTTTTTAGTGAATGAGCTTAAACTTTGGGGGAAACATTTTCTCACTGCTTATGTTTAATTTTTAACAAGCTTTAACTCCACATAAAAACTGCTCGATCCAGTCATATAATAAGGATGTCTCATCTAAGATGGCATTTTTCAAAGCTTTGCCCCGCATCCTTTCTTTATGCAAGTTGGGAAATGACCAATCCTACGAGTTTAAAGGGTTAGAGGACCTACAAATTTTAAAATATAAATGGTCTCTCTTTGCTTGTACGCAAAAAGGTTTGCATGCCCCTAGGTATAGCGAAAAAATTCTAGGTTACCAAAGATTGTTCTATCCGCACTGCAGACAAAACACTTCCTCGACGATGTCTACCGAAATAGACAAAGGTGAGCGGCGCAACTTGCCTCCACTCACATAACCTTAACGGAGGAATCTTATTTTGGTCTAATCTCATAAACTAGTCATATATCCTTCATGGTAACCTACCCTATACCTAAGGTTTTCCTGCCGAAACAGACCAGGGTGCATGCCCCCTGGGTTTCAGTCATGTCCTCTCGAATTAGTCGCGCTCATCAGGTGGATGGACTGGGGATTTATGAGACATTCCTTGCATGAAAAGACCATTCAGGGATGGTATTTGACTATTTTCTATGTGTGAACCAGGGAATGAAAGTTGGTCTACGAGCTTGGCCACTCTTCCTTCCTGCGGAAAACACATTACTCTAAAGAGTGAGGAGACAATGGCTCCCATGCAATAAATATAGTCACGTCAAAGGAGTAGATTATAATCCAGGGGTCCTTGGACTACCATTATCTTCATGTGAATGGTTTTCCTTCTCAATGTTATCGGCACATTGGGAAGGATCCCTAACGGTTGACTGGTTCCTTTGTCAAAACCTGTTAGATTTCTCGTCTCAGGAAAAAGCGATGGCGAACCAAGCACTTTCCAAGAAGTTGGGGAAAGGATACTCACAAAATCCCCTTCATCTATGATGGTACCAGCCATGACCATTCTGTATATTTGAGCAATGATTCGAAATGGTACACTAGCCGGTAAACAGGGTCTGCCTAGTAGATTCCAATCGAAGGAAACAACTAGGTTTCTTGGAGGTGGGACCGAATAGATGGCCGGATATGACTCTGGCGAACTTCCTTCCTGCAGTAAAGGAACGGGTAGACTGCCCCCATGTTCATCGGAGTATGTGTTTATGAAGAGGATTTGAACAGTGTCATTCTTGTTCTCTTCGGTGACTGTATCATCTGAAGATGGATCCTCTGAAGGCAAGACCAGGTCAACTGCCGCCTCGACCTTTTGACTTTCGTCTGGTGTGGATTTAGATGGTTTATCTTCAATGATAGACGCTTCGACCGACCTCAATGGCGTGTCAGTCGGATTTTCAACTAGTGATGGACTTAGCAAGAGTTTCTTATATCCAGGAGGAAGGTCGTAATGGTGAAACTGGATGGTCGTCCAAAACTATTTTAGCCTCGTCTAGGAAGGGACAACGGTGGACGACGTGATCGTCTTCACACAGTTTACAAGGGAATTTACTTTTCCTTTTCTGTCCTGACATTTTTCTTTCACTAGTTGACGGTGTACTTTCAACACGATCATCAGAGGTTGTTGACACCAGATTGTGCAAACGAGGAGACCAGTCCCTTAAGATCCAAGGGATGTAAGGAAAATCTCGATGATAGTGATCTCCTTTGCAAATGACACATGGAGATTTAGGCTTTGACAGTGTAGTGTGTGGATTTTCACTAGATGATGCCTGGTTGCCCCCTGTCGTCTTCGGCTCCTTCTTCTTCTTCTCTTTCTTCTTCTTAGTTACTTGAATTTTGGCTTTACCACCTTCATCAAGCGAAGAGGAAGGAGGAGAGGGAGAATTGGGCGAAGTAGAAGGTTGGGGGGTAGATTTGGTATCATCTAGTTGCTTACTTGATTGCTCAGGAATCATGATGTTCTGAACGACAGAGGTCGAGAAGAGCCATACGGGCAAGCCGATTGTCAGTCCTGGAAGCGACAATGTGGCCATATGGGGTGCACCAACATCTCCCCAAGAGGAGAAAGGACTAGGATTTCCTCCAAGGGGAAATCCTTGGTTGGTGGACTCCATCTTTATCAACCTAATACCAACGTAGGAAAGGTGATGTTTATTCCGATTAAAATAAATTTTAGATGCTTTGACACAACTTGTTTTTTCAATTTTTAAGATTCGAGAAAAAACAAAAGATGACTCTAGTTGCCTTCGATTTTTAATGAGCTTGAAGTGACAAGTGCTCAGATGGACCTTTTCCTTTAAGGAGTCTGAAAAGGAACGAAAGAGACTACTCTGGAAATCTAGATAGAGGGATTACCAAACCAATCACAAAACTGTAGAATACTTTTTATGGTACGGCAGTCAATCTTCTCGAATGCAGTGTTCAGTGCATTGCGATCGATAGGGTGGAAGACACGGCTTCCTATGGATAAAGGATATAGCCTATTGTGGCCTCCCAATATATACTCAATGGTACGTGGGAGCACAAATTCGTACTGGCACTTATCGTCTCAAAGTGGAGGAATCAACCAACCAGCAATGAAAACAACAGTTACCAGGCTTTACGATGCCGGAATACGTCTCTATCTTAGACTTCTAAATGTTGTGCATTAGGTTCCAAAGCATTTTCAGATTCATTAAATTTATTTTTCAGTTGATCTTGCTTAATAAATTTTCCTTTCAGGTTCACCGTGTGATTTAGATATACAATTTCTAAAATGCAATCTAAGATGATAAACAATCGTTTAATCTTCCTTTTTCAATGAAAATCCTAGCTACTAAAGAAAGAGAGATGATATTCTTTCAACATAGAGGAGAGAGCACACACTATATGCACTGTCCTAAATCAAACCAACAAACAGTCTAAATGCAAATGCACATGCATGTATTTGTTTTCAGCCTTCTTAATGTGTGAATGATAAAAAGAAAGCTAAGCGCAAATCTGAATTGCTTTTCAAAGCGACATTACCAACAAGCTTCTTTTCAAGACAAAATGAAGATAATGACAACACTTTGTGATTTGGAATGGAAAACTTGCTTTCAACACTTGAAAAACTACTAATTCAAATCAAATACAAGAGTAACAGTGTAATCGACTACCAAGAACAATCGGATTCTCTACTATGACTGAAAATGACACTTGCAACACTTCCAAATTAAGAAACGACAGTTCAATTACACTACTTCTTTGTAAAAGAGAACTAAAAATGCCTCACAATACATAAAAACATTTACAGTTCTTTGCACAATGGAGGCGGAATAATGGCAAGGAAGGGGGTTTCCAACAGAGGTGTACTGACTACAGACAGCAAAACTCCTGAATAGAGCTGAAAAGAGTGAAGAAAAACCAAATTCTGGAGGCAAAATTAGCCTTCTCTGATCAGCGCACCCGTTACACAGGGATTCCAGTATGCATCCCACCTACAGCACACGGGAAGTGCGATGCATACTGATATCCTTGAAGAAAGGGTGAGATGGTACAGTGAGAGACTTTTTATCCAGTTCTTGATCACAGTTTGTAGCACAGTTCAAGGATTTAGGCCGTGCAAGTGATAATCAGTAAATAAATCACAGGGGTAGATCTAAGGAGGTTACTAGAGCCACCACAAGGGTAATTAGAGAGTTTGTAAATCAATTGTTCAATTCATAAACAAAACCCGGAGATAGACTGAAGCAACATTGATCTCCTTTGCACTTGCATAGCAAATGCAGTTCGAAGGCTAGCTGGCCTGACTTCAGGCTCCGTTTGTAAGTTTATAAAGAAAACAAATATAGACAAACAAACAATCTATTCGCTCCCCAGTGGAGTCGCCATTTTGTTATCGGGAAAACTAGTGTCTATGCAGAGCTGCTAGTCCCACTAAGACTAGTAGCTATCTCAGAAACAAACAAACTAAAACTACTTTCGTTTTCCTTTATGAGAAGTAGATAAGAGGGGAACAAAGGAGACCAACCTCTGTCTTGCGCTTGGTTCCTTGCTTGATTCCTCTCCCTTCTGATAGATCGTTGCCACTCGCTTCCTTGTCTACCCAGCTTCAAAGAGCACCTGTGGAATCAAAGCAGCATAACGCTATCCAAGAACAGAGATCTACTATCATAAACAATATAGGACCAGATATATATTGACCACACAAATGCATATATCATCAATCATACAAGAATGTAGAGGAAAACTTGAATAGCTTTATTAATATCAAGAATAGCAAAAAGGATTACAACCAATTGTTCTGACCCAGCGTCATCCTCTCAACAAGAAAGCCCTTCTTCACCTCATGAAAAGCTTAGATCACCCAACACTATGATGTGACACCAAGACACCAGCAGCACTTCCTTATAAGATACAAAATTCCAGCCTCTAGATCTCTGGGATGAGGGATCCATATATAGATTTTTGCAAGGGGGTGAGTCAGCTTCTGAGATTTGATTAGTGTCCTCTCTCTGATAGTTCTTGATTCCACTTGGAGAGTGATGATCTCTTACTCATCCCTGGGCGAATGCAGAGAGGCAAGTGTCACAAGAGAAGTTTATGGAAGATTCCATCATCATCCACCTCGCAAATTGACTCTGCCATTTGTCCACTCTCACCCATCGCACCCCATAGAAGGGCTTTTCAGTATGCATCGCACCTCCCATGTGCATTTAGGTGGGATGCAACACACTTTGACCATGGAGCAGGTGAGATGGTCCAGTTTTGACCAGTTCTGAGTAGTTTTTCATGGAGAACTTCTGGGAGATGATGTAATTAGCTGACCTTGTTCTTTTAGGGGATGGAACAACACTTTTAGGGACTTAGGAGCCCTTGGTTTATGGACATGTTTGATTGGGGTTTCAATGCCCAAAAATGTCTATAACACAAAGAATTTCAGGTCAATCCAATCTACCGTTTGAGAGATACCTTTAAATTAATTCTACTGTAGGACCATTCCATAATTTCTACAGTGGTGACCGAAGTGCTACAACAGCGTGATTGGCATGTAAAAGTGTTCAGATGTTATGTTTTTCATCTAGGAGTAAGATGATGGGTACACCATAGCCTCATCAGTCATTTTCCACACCACTTGACCTCTTCTCCACTATCATTTTCATCTTTGTCCATGAAAATAACCCATTTTCACCCTTTCTTTCATTAATTTCACCACAACCAAGGCTTTTGATCCTTGTCCAGAGATTGATCATGAATTATCAGTGTTATTGGAAGCATTATCTGAAGGACAAAATTGTCATAGAAAGCTTTTTGTCAGTGCTATAGGAAGAAATACATTCAAGTAGTAGTATGCAATTACCATATAGGACAGAGTTGGAAGCACCAGATTAAAGAACCAACCCTCATGAAGGAAATGGAGATTCATTTCCTTGATTTTGAGTAGCTAAAGACCCTTTGTCAACTACTACCATATTCTTGATCACCTAGAAAGAAACAATATCTGATCCAAGGAGAACCTACATGATGAAAGGACTTACATCATCAAGCTTTAGTCAGCAAAAGAACATAAAATATATATATATCTTTCTCAAGAAATTGTAGGAAGAAAATAAGACAAAGAAATGACATCTCAGAAGACACTTAAAAATAGACTCACTCATGTCCAGATCTACAATGTAGCCATAAAATGATCACATCAATAAGAAAACTCTGACAACAAGCACCAGTGATGAATCAAGCCACCATGCAACACCTACAACATAGTCTTTGGCTCCAACAACACTTGTAGAACAAGTCTTCAATCCAAAACATAAACACCATCAAGCAGCTCCATAGGTAGGCAATGTATGTAATCGAATCCTTTGGGATTCATGAGTTCTATGTGATTTCTCTTTTGTGTGTCTAAGTATCAAGGGTTAATCAAGGCATCCATTCACAAGCTAAATTCTTCACCAAACTCAACCTTTACCTAGCCTTGTTTTCATCTCCTAGTAGCCTCATTTTAATCTAACTTTGTTTTCATCACCAACAACCACATTTTCATCACCATCAGTCTCATTTTCATCTATCCTCATTTTCATCACCCTCAACCTCCTTCAACAAGTCCCCATCAAAATTGAAGAGTCAACTAGCCAACAAGAAAAGAATTGGGGCCAGGGGAAGGGAAAATTGAGGAGGTCACCTCCCCCAAAGCCAAGGGTAAACAACCTGTGACATCCATGACAAGGCCAACCACTAAATCAACCACAGCTAAGAAACTAAAAGCATAAACAACCTTGCTATAGGAGAAACAGAGTTGCGATAGGAGAAACAATTTTTTTTACAGAAGAAAGACAAGGTTGCTACAAGAAGGAACAAATCAAGAAAAAGTGCTACAAGAGGAGGCAACAACATCAAAAGAGGTAGAAATAGCCCCCCAGGAACTCCAAGAGCCTAAACCAAAACCTAACTTGGAGTCCTATTATAAGTTTGTGGAAGAAGGAAGGATTATTCTCGAGAAATTTGTAGTACCCCTCTTATTTGAATTGGAAAAAGAATGGAAAACTCACACATGGATGCATTTTGAAAAATCAAATAACGTAGAAGACGTAGGATAACAACACCAGGTATACCCATCAAACTAGCATCTAGATCAGAGTGACCACCTAGAGTAGGACCATCCATAGTTGAGTTCTATTGAGAATAAATTGCCTCTACAATTTCCCAACACATCAAGAAGATACCAAAGGACACCACGACAAAGCAAGGAAAGAGGAAGAAGGTTAGGTTGCTTGAGGGTAAGAAACAATTTCAGTAGGAGGGATATGATGGCTCCAGAATTGTGTATTTTATTAGGCCCATTTAATTGTTTATAGACACTTAAAACATGTATTTGACCCCCTTGCTTGCACATCATAGATTTAATTCATAGTATTAATGGATCCCTAGGAATTTGGTTTATCTTTTCTTATTATGTGCCCAATATTATTTATTTTGTAGAATATTGTGAGAATATTGGGCAGATTATGAAGATTTGGAGGAGATAATATAGGGACTCACTCCTTACTATAGGATGGATCAATATTGGATAATAAATGAATAAAATATCACGAAATTATTGAACAAATTATGGAGCTCCATTGATTGAGAAAAACTAGGGATGTTTTCCAGTCATTTAATGCAGATTACTAGTGTTGGGAACTAGATTCACTATTCGAGGGATTTTGGAGGGGAAATCTTCCTCCTTTAAAGGATAATGCTTCCTCATCACTTTTTATAAGTACCAATTCGAATTTTCCTCTAGGGGCATCTATTTCGTAGTATTCTTGTTAAAAAAGCTTGTTATTTAGAAACTCCACTTTCATTTCTAGCATGGATGCATTTGGGTTGATTCAAATAATGAAGTTTGGTTCCTTTTTTAGATTCTAAAGCTTGCTTGATTTCTTTCATAGGAATCTGATTTTACTTGGGATTGGCCAAATAGGAGCCTCAGAGCCTTCTTGTACAATTTATTTATTTCCTTTGAATGTCTTTTTCACTTGCATCTCTTATTTCTGCATTTACTGTTCATGCTTCTTTTGATGTAGGTTACATTGGTTAAATGATTGAACTGAATTTTTTTGCAAGTTATTTACAGATTCACAAGCATGAAGCATCCTTATAATATCTTTTAAAAGTCATATTCATCATTTAGCTACTTGGATTGGGTTACTTGTTCACGAATCTAGAATTTTTGGAAGTCCCTTGTAGCAAAATAGTAGTAATTTTCTGCTATTTTTTATAACATGTTAATGAGTTTCAATTGAGATGATTCCACTTGTATTGGGTCATAAAAAAAAATTAATTTAACAATAAAATTTACCCCATAAAATTTTCAATTTATTAGGTTAGGCATTTGGTAGGTTAACTAGCTCACTAGTTCTTTAATTTCCAGTTTTTAGAGTAGTAATTGTCTGCTATTTTTTAGCACGTATTAACAACAGTATTTTGGAGTGATTTGACTTGGAATGTAGTCCTAAGACATCCTAATTAATAAAAAAAAATTCATCACATTTTCATTCTATTTACTTGGGCATTTGGCAAGTTACCTCGCTCTTGTAGCAAAACAAGGCCTCCTGTAGCACCTCCTGTAGCACGTGTAAACTTGACTAGATTTGCTCCAAAAGCTTTGTTTTTGTCCCTTAGGATTAAATAATGACCTCTAGGATTTTAACCATGATTAAACAAGACCAAAATACCTCTTAACCCTTGCACCTTATCCATTTCAATTCACCTCTGCAAATATGGTTAGTGGACAAATTCCTGACTTGAAAAGGATAATGATGATTTTCATGATTATTTTATGAACCACCTTATGAACTTTGTTGAAAAAATCTATCTTGAATGAAGTGATTGAAGAATGATTTCATACATCTTAAGTTATGGTTTCCATTTCCAACATTGTTATCTCTATTTCATAGACTAGGCTTCGTTTTGATGTACCATTTACACACTGCAAATAGGTTAACGTTTACATTTCTACAAATAAGATTAACATTTACATTCATGCAAAGTAGAATATTCTTTCCTTTTTGCAAAAGTAACTAGGATTTACTCTCTAAAGTAATTAGATTTCATTTTTGAAAATAGAGTAACATTTCCATTTCTGCAATTAGTTTAGGCTAGGATTTCATGGCATTCACCTCATTGCATCTGATCAATGAAAGGAGGACACATTGCATGTCGAACATATAGTGTTGACACCTCTTAAGTTTGTACGAACTCCAGGTTGATAATTTAAGTTGGTAGCCTTAGGAGTTGTAGAATTATTGTTGTAGTGCTAGGGCTCATCACACATGACTCATTGAAAACCAATTTACTTAGGTTTCCTCTTCCTTGCAGTCACACACCTTCCAAGTTTAGGTATTGGCTTCTTTGCCTCCCTCATCCCTTGGAAAATCCATTTCTTGGAAACGTTTCCTCACACATGAAGATCCTTGATGGAGTCTCACAACTATGGCACCCCTCTATCTTGCTCTAATAATGTGACACATTTGTCATAACATACCTCATGTCAATCAATGCATATCATAGAGTTTTAGTGTCACCACAATGACCTACTCCTTAGGGTATTCAACTCCACTATGATTCCACTACACCACTATGATATTACCACACTAATACTACCCTAATATTTATTTTTTTTAGGAACCATATCTCTATGCTAATATCTCAAGAACTCACCTATTTCATATGCATACAATTACTATGAGATTCATCATAAAAATTTAAATAAAATTAAACTAAACTTTCAACATCCAATTATTTAAACTGATACTTATTTTTATGGTCATTCTTTGTTTCCTTTGTATTCATAGGTAGTGAGTCTAGCTACATCTTTACCAAACAAGCTCCATCTTTACCAAACAAGCCTCATTGTGCTCACATCCCAGTGAGCGTGGGGAAGAATATGATGGCCTTGTGTTGGATTTTTGACAAACTTGTGTTGTGACTTTGACAAGATTCATTTTCTAGGCCCGTCAGTGAAACTTAGTTGAATAATATGACTAGGAAAAGCGATTGTTGGATATTCGACAATGGTCCCTTTTTGGCTAAATGATGGGCAAGAGACAAATAGATAGGTAGAAAATAGTCTGTTGGAAATTCAATGTAACTGATGTTGGATATCTAACAACATCCACAATGTAATGTGACAAAAGAGGCATCTGACAACCCGTTAAAGAGTCCACAATTTTGATGAGAAAAATCCTTCAAAGAGGCATCAGATATTCAATGGGCATGTAGAAAATCTAACTATGAATGTCCAACCATATGGTGTTGGACATTTGATGGGGAACCAATGATCTTGTTGTACATCCAACTAGGGGCTTCAGACCTTTAGGCATCCGAAATCTGAGGGAGAGACAATGGGTGAATCTAATGGTGCCACTGTGCATTTGACAACCACACTATACATTCAATGAGGGATTCCAAACTTTAGTCGTCGAAAATATGGCGTTTGATGAGTACCCCAATGTGCATCCATTAGATATGGTGTCTGAAATCTGACATCTTATGGAATATTAAAAAGAAAAATGTGATATTCACAGGAAAGTTCTCATGCCAAATCTACGTCAAAGAAACATGAATAATTTTAATGAAAAAAATCATGTATGATAAGAGTATTTACTACCAATTTCACTCACTATGTGATGGGAGGAAGGGATAAATTTTCACCACCATTAAATTCAATACTGGATTACAAATACTTATCTATGAATACATACTACTGCTTGAACCAATAAAAAAACTCCTCATCAAACTAGTGTATTGATGCCCCTCTTCCTAGGATAGCCATTAATATTGTCCACCACATCACACATAGATCATATGGACTTGGATATGGTTCTATCACACATGGCCACATCAATTAAACCCTCTCACGAAAGAATTAGATTAATATTCTCCCATTACTAAACTATTTTTGTCTTCCTATTCTGTACTTCCTCATTTTCTCTTTCAATATTATTCAACAACCTTGCATACTAGTTAAAAATTATTGACTCCAAACACCTCACTATGATTTCCACATGTTCCTTGGATGACAGGTGGGGATATATGAAACATGTATGGGAATGTATGTAAGACATCATTAGGCTAAGTTGGCAAGGTAGGAAAGGAAACTTGATTGCTAAAATTGATATGAATATTATGTATAATCTTATTGAATTATTTTGAATTCACATCAAAGTGTATAGAGCATAAGATTAATTTGTTTTCTCCTTTCTGCCAAATCACATTGGGATTTTTTCCACTGCCACCCCTATTTCATCTATTGTTCATGCTGAAAAATCTCATCTAAAATCCAAACTAATTTCAAAATTATTAAATTCATTAAATATGGCCTAAATGAACACATAATTATTCAAGTATAAAAATCGATATGATACAGGGAAAACATCACAAAGAGAAACCATCACGTGAAACCATTGACCCAATAAAACCCCTTATCTCTCTAGTCGGTATCATCAAACTATAACATATGATTCTTTTTATGACTTCCTCAAATAATTTGTAGAAATTCCTTGTAGATTCAAATTGCTAATTGTAATTTACTAAAACAATAGACTTGAATCTACCCTACTCATCAGCATAAACAGCTAAACGATTGTGAAATCACGAAGAATACAAGAGAAATAATTTAATCAACACAATACATAATGATTTCCTGGGGAAATCCACAGCGAAAAAACCCTTATATTTATATATTGCATTAGTTAGAAAATATGAGAAGATTACAATGCTTTTCTTAAGCCCAAGCAACCTTTGCACTACCTCTAGTTGTTTCACTGCTTCCTAGACGAATCTAGGCCAATACTTAAATAATTTTTTTTCTATCCAAAGTCCAAATTTCTTTGCAATGTTCAATTAGGAATTATGCCCCTATTTAATATAAATTTTCCTCCATTGGATTGCGCAATTCCTTGAGGTTCTTCCTCTGACTATACACACCACTTGTACAATTCAGATCATTATAAAACTAATAGTACATTGTCCTTGAACTCTAATATCAACTTGGAAACTCTCATATATGACATACATGAGTTATTTATGAGTGAATCATTAGTTAAATGGTTGAACACATGAAGCAACACCCCACTTTATGACCTCCTACTAGTTCCTCCATCTGTTGGAACTATTTTAACTAACTTCAACTCAGTTAAAATGAATTAATTAATTACAACTCAAAATAAAATCAACCAGGGATCCTATAAAGTGGGAGACACTCTACATGACTCTAGTTATACCTTCAACTCAAATTAGTTGATCCAACTAAGTGAAATTAACTTAGTTAACTCGTAGAAGTTGTCTTGTGATGTGGAATTACAATTTTATTCCTAATTTAATTCAAGGACAAAATTAAATCAGGATTTTCTTGTTGCATTTTCAAAACACCCTCTCAACAAGAAAGGGATTCACATCTACCTTGATCGAGAATATTTGGAATGTATTATATGAAACACCTATCATTGTTGTTGCTGCTACTGCAACATCTGCAACTGAGAATAAATAAATAAATAAAAATAACCACTGAATCAATCTACAACTGTCTACTGGGAAAACTGTGTTGTTGTTGACTTTGCTATGGAGCCTCTTGCTCTATTGTCAACTCTTCTCTACATTCCTTACTATTTGATTGAAATTGATCCTCCTACTACTCAATATTGTGGGTCCACGTTAGCAAGGTAATGATCCATGAGACAAAAACACCTCAATGGACTTTGCCCAAATTTCTGCAACTCTTGGGACTATTGCTTCACATCGCCCAACCTCTCACCTGAAGGTATGGATGCATATGCTCCCTCTTCCCACTTGGCTTGAAATTTTCCCCTACTGGAGGTTTCTGTTTGAGTAGATGTCTCCACTGGGTCTCCTCTCTTATTCACCATCTGTGGATACTCCACAACTTACTAAGGCTACTTCTAAGGTTGCATGTTGAGAGGTAATTCATGCTCCCTCTCAACCACCAAGTCTCTAATCTTTGCCTTGCTCCTAAAGGCTTTTCATGTATTTGGTACCTCAAGTGCATATAGGTTCTTGACTCACACACTGATCTATTTCACCTTTCTAATGGTGATGTGTCTAAGGAAAACCTTCCATTTACTAAATACCACATCGTAGCCATAGTCTTCTAGTACCACGACAGACACAAGATTTTTCTTTAGTCCTGTAACAAACATAATATCAAAGAGTTTAAGAGGGGAGCTAGGCTCCCTCTAAAAAGTAACTTTACTGATATTGGTCACTTTATACCTCCCATCATCTCCAAACTCAATGTTTTTCTTGAGGTCTTTCTCCTCCAAGTCACTGAAGAGATCTCTATTCCCCATCATATGGAATGAGGCACCACTATTGAGATACCAAATTCTTCCCATTGTAGTCCTTTCCATGCATGCAATGAGAGTAAAACCAAGTTTGAATTGTGAAGCTATAGCTTCACCTTCTTTTGCAACTACATGATCCTTCTAGCTTTCCTTCTTCTGTGGATATTTCGTGGCATAGTTCTCGA
This sequence comes from Pinus tabuliformis, assembly GCA_031772625.1. Classification (NCBI taxonomy): domain Eukaryota; kingdom Viridiplantae; phylum Streptophyta; class Pinopsida; order Pinales; family Pinaceae; genus Pinus; species Pinus tabuliformis. The sequence continues at coordinate 603,827,532 of CM062804.1, forward strand.
ACTCGTGATAGTGAAAAAATTTGGTGTTGGACAAGTCTTTCTTCTTTACCTCCTTGCCTTGGGACAACTTTCCCTTGGATTTCTTTCCATTGTTGACTAATGTAAATTCCTCTTCCACTTCTTTGGATGAGGTCCCATCTTTGGCATTTTGACTAATCTCTTCTTGCACTAAGTCATTGAAACTTCAAGATGAAATTGCTTCATGGGCGGTCCTAGGGCTGGTTGTTGGGTTAATTGAACTCGCCTCTCTCCTCTGGGATAGTTGTTCCACCTTTTGTGCAACTTCCTTAAGAGAAGAGCTCTTCCTCCCATCTCTTATGGAACCTCTCCCTCCTATAAATCTCTCCTCCATGAATGAGATCAGCTAGCTTGGATGTAACTGGATGATAGCTAGATGTAATTTGGTAGCTTCAGATTTCTAAGAGAGGAGTAGAGGTAGAGAGTGTTATTGGAGTGTGGAAGTAGTCTCACATGTATTTTGGCCTGAGAGATGTTTGAGTAGAGTTGGTTTGAGAACTTTCTAGCATCAACCTTTTGAACTAAAGAGAGAGTCATTTGTTCCCTTGGGAGATGGTTCACAAGTAAATGCTTACGGAGATAGGTCGAAGGGACCCTTCTAGGAGACTTACGATGTCAAGGCTCTGTTGTAAGTTTTACTTTGATTTTTATTAATACAAATCAATAGCTTGTTTCCTATATCACATGTTGAAATTGTATGTTGATAGCTTGAGGTTCCTTGACTCTTCAACTAGATTGTTTGGTTGTTTCCTATTACGTTCGTGGTGTTTCTCTACATGTTGTTTTTAGGTACAATTGATTAGAAGAACAAGAACTGGAGCGACACGACGAGGACTTCATCAAACGTCGATCTAAAGGTAGGCCTTCATAACACCATCTTTCTAAGGAAAATTGCTTTGGTATTTTCTTTTTGGTGACTAGACCCACTCTATGGCTAGAGGGGTTGCCTCAGTCCGTAGAGGGAACTTGCCTGTGTCACAAGTTGGTGACCATACTGGGGATGGTTGCGACCATACCTGAGTCTTTTTTGTGGTCGTTTTGATTGGATGGCTGCATGCATATCATAGACCATTTACATTTATCTTCTAGATGGTTGCACCCATGCCTTATAAACATGTATTTCCTTTCACTATGTACTCATGTATCAGAGATATTAGTTGTACTTGCATCTACAGGTTCTACGTGAGGATGTTCTGTTTCGGTTATGGATTCGTAAAGCATTTCACCCCTCCCACTCTATCGGCCTTCATGCTTTAGAGGGCATTTGTTACACAGTAATTTGTCACTGATCCCACATTCCCTAATCCCAGATATTGCCGATCCATGTTGCTAACATCTATTCTGTGTCATGTTGCCAATGATGTGTCAAAACCTTCCTTGTAATCTTAGGAAGAATGTCTCAGTTCATTATCCCTGAAGTAAACCCCTTTTTTCCTAAGTATCTGGGTCATCGTGGGTCAGAAGTTATCCCTCCCACGAAGATGGTCAAGTTAACACTAGCCCTAGCAAAGTCTTCGCTCTGTCCCTATGTTGCACCTGCGACGAGCCAGATTTGGCAAGTTTTTTAACAACTCATCGAAACTTCGAGATGAAATTGCTTCATGGGCAGTCCTAGGGCTGGTTGTTGGGTCAGTTGAGCTTGCCTCTCTCCTCTGGGATAGTTGTTCCACCTTTTGTGCAACTTCCCTAATAGTTAACCTCTTCCTCCCATCTCTTATGGAACCTCTCCCTCCTATAAATGTCTCCTCCATGAATGAGATCAACTAGCTTGGATGTAACTGGATGATAGCTAGATGTAATTTGGTAGCTTCAGATTTCTAAGAGAGGAGCAGAGGTAGAGAGTGTTATTGGAGTGTGGAAGTAGCCTCACATGTATTTTGGCTTAAGAGATGTTTGATTATAGTTGGTTTGAGAAGTTTCTAGCATCAACCTTTTGAACTAAAGACAGAGTAATTTGTTCCCTTGGGAGATGGTTCACAAGTAAATGCTTACGGAGACATGCCGGTAGGACCCTTCAAGGAGACTTATGACGTCAAGGCTCGGTTGTAAGTTTTACTTTGATTTATATTAATACAAATCAATAGCTTATTTACTATATCACATGTTGAAATTGTATGTCGATAGCTTGAGGTTCCTTGACTCTTCAAGTAGATTTTTTGGTTGTTTCCTATTACGTTTGTGGTGTTTCTTTGCATGTTGTTTTCAGGTACAAGTGATTAGAAGAACAAGAACTGTAGCAACACAATGAGGACTTCATTGAATGTCGATCTAAGGGTAGGCCTTCATAACACCATCTTTCTAAGGAAATTTTCTTTGGTATTGTCTTTGCCGTGACTAGACCCAGTCTAGGGCTAGAGGGGTTGCCTCTGTCTGCAGAGGGAACTTGCTTGTGTCACAGCTAGAGGGTGTTAATCCTCCTTGTGTACTACCAGGGGGAGTGTTAAAGCATCACGACACATTTCAAAACCCCAGGCAGTGATTTCAGAAGCTTGTTGCCCCATTTTGACTTATTTTTGGGTTGTTTTGTGCAGGTTCTAAGCCATTATGACTAGCCTATGGAGAGGATGAGCCCGTGACAGATAAGAATTGCTGATGCAAAATGATCCAACATGCATACTTGCATTGCGCCACTGTGGTTTGATGAATTTTGCTAAGTTGGACTTAATGAAATGGCAGGAGGACTTGTTGAGATGGATTATTCAGCGCTTGGATGAACATGAGAAGGTGTTTAGGATTGGAGATCATGAGTTGGCCATTGACTGCGATGATATTTACTTTTTAATTGGTTTGTCGTGCTGAGGAGCAAAATAAAACATGAACAGGGGTAGGCATGATCCTTGATCCACCCTAGAGTTGATTCATTCTTATTGTATCCCTGAGAGTGCATTTGTCAGCAATAGAGTCCCCATAGAGAGGATTAGGTCCATATCTATGAGGACCATTTTATGGTTGGTTGTGCATTTGCCAGGGTTAAAGAGTCCCCATGTTGCAACAAAGGCCCAACTATTTCTTGTAGTTCACTGTGTCCAGCCTCAAATGTTCAATTCGTGCGAAGCAGTGCTTCGCTGGTTGAACGCAGAATTGACCACGTGCAAGACTCAAACCCAACAAAGTTTTGGGTATGGCACTCTCATTGTCTCATTCATACTTGAGAGGGTACCTGTTATGCACCCGAGGATGAGCTTAGGTCCCTTTGATCTGAGGGAGCTGAGATAGGGGCGATGGACATCACTTGATCCTCACACGAGAGGAGGACCTATCCAACACTTCTTTGAGGAAGAGTTCTTTGAGTGGTTTAGTGGCTAGATTGTGATGATTAACGACTATACCTATGAGGGCATGGACTTCACCAGCGACCCTGACTTGATGCTACCTCTTGGGACCAACTGGGGTCCTCAAGGTAAGAATGATTTTTGAGAGTACTTAAAGTATTTTTAAGCTTTTGAATATTTATGTTATGTTTTTGTTGATTTTATGGGTGAACAAGTACTGACATGAAGCTTTTTTCTTGACATGGATGTGGCGCCGGTACGACCTCCAGGTGAACCTCACCATGTGAGGCAAGTAAGCCAACTACCTGATAGGGGTTGTGATGCTGACAGTCTTCGCAAGGTTCTGGGAAACCTGGAGGGCTCATGCATGGGTGTGCCCCCCTTCCTATGAGGTAGAAACCCGCTCATATGCAGCGGCACACAGTCGGTATGCCTGAGCGGTTTCTGGTTCCTCTTCGAAGGATAGCTAGAGAAGTGTTATAATTTCATGAGTAGTAGGTTCTATTCACAGGTGCTTTGGCATGGCCAGCGGGTGTTTATAGCTAGGCTTAGTAGCAATTTTGTACTTTAAAACACCCAAGTTTTGGAATATTTTGATGTAAAAAACTAGATTTGATATATATATATATATATATATATATATATATATATATATATATATATATATATACACAAATATTTTGGTATTTTATGATTTAAATGTTTTTTAAGTGTTTTTTTAAATTTTTCACTGTGTAAATATTTACTTTCATACATGTATCTATAGTGAATGAGACAGATGACAATCTAACACATAGTTTGCCAATGAATCAGCAACTATATTAAATTCTCTAGGAATGTGCTCATATGTGATAACTTTAAATTGACATTCCAAGAATCGTACCCTTAAATAATGATGTAACAAGATTGGATTACAAACGTGATAATAATTTGTCAATTGCATAACAAAAAGCTGAGAGTATAACCTAACCACCAGATTGGAGATGTCCCTTGATGATGCTTCAGTGAGAAGTGAAATTACGGACATGTACTCAACAATATTGTTGGTGTCAATACCAAGAAAGACTCCCCCGGAACAAAATAGTTCTGACTTAGGTGTGTAAATGACCCAGGAAGCTGATGCAATGTGCCAGGTGTGACAACTGGCACCATCCACGTATCCTACGCATGCTAAGGGTAATGAAGGAATCTGCATTATGAGAAATATGTATGAGACAAAATACTTCAACAAATACCAAAATAATCCAATCACATCACAAAAGAAGCAAAATATATAAATACATAAAATTACAAAGAACATGCCTAGTGTATTACTATGCATAATAATTTTTCAGATAGAGCCCATTTCGGGGCTGAGTGAGTGGGACTCCTTCCCAGTCCTGAAGTTCATATGCCCCTTTTGAGAGGGCCTTTTTGATGACATATGGACCGAGCCATAAGGGTTGAAGCATTCCTGCACCGAATAGGTCATGTTTTTTATCATAGAGTAAAACAAGATCTCCCTCTTGGTAAGAACGAGGCTTGACCTTTTTGTCGTACTAGGCTTTGACCCGATGTTTGTGGGCCTCGAGTGCCAATTCGGAATCTTGATGGGTTTCATCCAGTTGACTTAGGTATAGCAGGCACTCTTCTTTGGAAATAGTGTTGGGCAAGAGTTCAATGATGATTTGTAAGGAAGGAATCTGACACTTAATTGGTAAAACTGCTTCCAGGCCATAAGCCAGTTGAAAAGGTGTGAAGCCTGTAGTAGTCATAACTGAAGTTCAGTATGCCCATAGTGCAAGATATAACATTCGATGCCAGTGGGTTTTATTATTCCCTAATAACCTACGGATCATGGTTTTTAAGATGCCATTGACAGCCTCTACTTGACCATTAGCTTGGGGGTAGTAGGAGGATGATTGATCCTAGCAAAAACCTAACAGTGATGTTAAGTTAGACATCATTGGATTTTGAAAATGAGACCCATGGTCTGTAACGATCGTGCGAGGTACACCGAAGTGACATATGACCTGATTAAACAGGAATAGCATTGTGATTTATCCATCGGCCTGGAAGGTGGGAAGGGCTTTGGCCCATTTCATGAAATAACCCATAACTACAATAATATAGTTGTGTCCAGCAGATGAAATGGGGTCGCAAGTTACGAAGTCTATTCCCCCATTTGGTAATGGGTTCGATGGAGATAATTGGGTGCAGTAGGGCTAGAGGAGCATGCATTTTATTTGTAAACACTTAACAAGGGTGGCATTGATAGATAGTCTTGATACAATCTTTGAACAGGGTCAGCCAGTAGTAGCCTATGCACAAAATTTTATGTGTAGTAGATATGCCAAAAAGATGATCACCACATGCCTCAGCATGGTTAAAATGTGTTCCGCCTCTTTATGAGTGAGGCAATGTCAAATAAATGTATCCACACCACGGTGATATAACGTATCATTAAGCACTAAATAGTGTCGCGCTTGGTGGTGGATGTGACAACGATCATCGTACAATAGCTCAAGATGGAACCGTTGCGCTTGGAGGTAGACAAGAATGTCACCATACCAAGGGTCAGTTGTGTCAATAAGATAGATAGCTTCATCCAGAAGAGGATCGTGGGCTATCTCGTTAGGATCGACAATGGGAAGATCAGACAAAATTTCGGCAAATACTAAGGAATGTTTCACCTTCGCAGCAGTGAAAACCAAATCAAATTATTGGAGGATGACGATCCATTTTGAATATTTCCCTCCAATTACTTGATGAGACAAAATGTGTCTCATGGGATTGTCCAAGGTGATGACAGTAGTCTGTCATAGCAGTATGTAATGTTGGAAGTGGTTGACAACAAAGATGATTGCCAAGGATAGCTTTTCCACATGTGAATATTTGAGTTCGGTCCCAGCCAAGCCTTTCAATAGATAATATATCACATGTTCACTACAATCATCATGAGTTTGAACCAAGACCATTCCTAGTGAGGGTGGCGAAGATGCCAAGTATAGAAGAAATTCGCACCCATAATTGGGAGTGCTAAGGAGTGGGGCTGATATAAGTACCTTTTTCAAGGCATCAAATGATCAATGAGCTTGATCATCCCACAGATACGACACTCCCTTCTTAAGTAGGTGCATAAAGCCCTTCATTAACTAAGCATAGTTTACGATGAACCATCGTAAAAAGTTTTCTTTCCCTTGCAAACTTTGGAGCTGCAGAGTGGATTGTGGTTCGGGAAATTGAGTAATTGCCTTTACCTTATCAGGATCCAAGGATTGGTCGGTTCGTGAGGAATGGATGAAACAATATTGACCGTTTATGGAACCACTGGCATCAGAAGAGGGAAACAACCCATCAGGGAAGAGCCCTTTAGTAGACTAGTACTGATACCAACATAAGAGTCAGGTACACCACCTACTAAGGGTACACAGCTACTTCATAACGGGGAATAATCAGGGGTGCAAAAGGGTAGTTGGTCCACTGTGACTACCTTTCCATCCAATGGAAATAGGATGATGCAAAAGATAGTAAACACAATAGAAGTCATCGCATAAGTCCAACTGCAACCCAACAAGAGATTATGGTCAAGCTTTCTATCTACGACTTCGATGTCCACCATTACCGTTTTCCCATACAAGGTGATGGGGTAGTTAGCTAGGTAATATTTTGGGATGAAAGTGTCATCGTTGAAAGATTTAAAGGAATTCAACGACAGGGATAGGGTTGGAGAACCCAAAGAGAGCCAACATGAAGCCGACATTACGTGGGTAGAAGCACCTCCGTTAATGACAGTTCGATGCATACCTTTACCTTTTGAAAAATTTTCACTTGGAATGCAAGCTAGTGAGAAAGGGGAGGTTTAAACTTTTCCATGTCGAAAATTGCAAGAATGGAATCCTGAGGGTCGATACCACCAATGGCCAAAAGCAGATCTTTCCTTTGTGCTGGACATGTTTGTAATACTTCGAGCTCTGACATAGCCGACGTCACCTGCACCAAGTCTTCTACAATGTGGTATTTTTGGGTGGCATGTGCAGATGTATTGTGCGTTGTGTGTCGAAGTGCCCCTTTAGGGGGGCGAATCACAAGGTTAGTAACCAGCCTTTCGATATGGAGATCATTAGGCGGTGGTGGGTTTTGACTTGAGGAGGGTTCCTCTGCATGAGCGACTGGAGCTCCATAAGATTTGGCTTTGGTTTGTAGATGTACCATTTCAAAGGTGTAAACAGTAGATGGTCCTTCACCAATTGAAGGATGTTATGAACCACCATTGCCCCCTTGCAGGAGTTGGGGTTGGTTTTCAATAAGGTGTTGTTGCTGCTGAGTGGGGAAAGGATTATTCAGGATAGCAGGGGTCCTGCAAGTATCCTTTTTAGCAATGAAATCTGTGAACTCCTCAAGATGCGGGAATTGATAGGTCATGTGGTCTTTGGCACAGATTTTACAAGGGAATCTGGTGGGTTTATCCTTTCCATCATTAGAGGGCATAGCTGCCTTCTTCTTAGGGTTAGATTTCTTTTTTGATTGGTCTTCAGAAGGAGCGGTCTTTTTGTTATTCTTCTTATTCTTACCACCGGGGTTTTGTGTAGAATGCACAGAGTTGATCGTGGTGGTAGGAAGAGCATTTGATTTGGTAGAGGGGTCCACTAACATCTGGGCAATGTGACCATTGAGTTGTTTTATAGTAGCCCTGGAGGTTGCGCCGATAATCCCATCGGCGTGCGCTCTGGGTTGCTGAGTAGCGGGAGCATTGGAGTTGCGAGGGGCATTGGGAATTATGTCATATAGAGTTCCAAACTATGAATATATCAGATCCAAGTGCTGGGCACAATGAATGGATTGGTCTTCTGTGACCGCACCACCTAAGGCGACATCCTTAGCAATTTGGGGGAGTAGAGACTTGTAGAACCAATCCGCTAAGAGATAGTCTTAGAGGGGAGATTTGACTAACCTCTGCATATGTCTCCCTTGATGTATATGATCAGAGATGTGGGTGGCGGTATCCTGACGTAATGAAGTGAGGAGTTCTATCCTAGTTTCATAGTTGATGGGTAGCTGGAAGTGCTTTAATAATTCCATCACTAGAGTGCCAAAGGTATTGACTGACGCGTGTGGTAACTCAATGTACCACTTAGCTGCGTTGCCAGTAAGGGTGCAGGGAAAAAGACATAACTGGATACTATCATCCACCATGTAGTTAGAAACATATCATAGATGATAGATTGTGATGTGTGTACCTGGATCCTCCCCGTGTTTCCCTTCGAACTTAGGGATGTATGTAGGTATTTTATGTGGGATTGGCAGCCAAAGTAAATTATGATAGATGGGATCATTTGTAAGTTTGTACAAGATAGGGATATCAAGCATTGCCAAGAAAAGAAAAGTGTTTAATGCCCACGAATCAGACTAAGGTGATGACATATGACTTGAGGATCCTTTCGGTCCTCCCATCATGTTGTTCCCAATATTATACACAGGTTGTGTGGTATAGTAGGTTCCTTGGCGTATGGTATTATATTGTGGATTTCCATAGGGATTGTTAGGCTGGGGGATGGAAGTACCCCCAGGATAAGCAGTGCCCATTTGACTCATTTGAGGTTGTGAGTAGGGTGCCCCCATGGATTGATTGGGACCTCCTTGAGGATTCTCGCTCACCATAGTACTAACCATAAGTCCTTGACTAGCATATGGAGTGTTCATGTTAATCAGTGACTGACCATGCATGCCTAAAAATGGAGGGGGAAATGTTATGCTCCTAGCCGATATATGCATATTGGGAGTGCCCAAAAATACTTGAATCTATGGGTTAGAACTATACAATGGATGCCAACCATATTGTTGGTTGAAGGGACCCGCTCTAATTGTGCTATATTGAGTGTTATAAGGAGCGCTATATGTAGCACTTTTCGAAGGTATAGGGTTTGACACTAAAGAGGTGGAACCTGGAATAGACTGGGTTCCACTTGTGGAGGGTGTCATGATGGGGGTTGAACCTAGGATAACTAGGATAGTAGGGTTCGCCATCAAAGGTGTGGTATTGACTGTGAACTAGCGAAGTGTTGGGGGACCAAAAGTGTCCAAAAAGTCCCACAACCCATTAGTCGTCGATGGGATGGGTGGAAGTGTTCTTACTAAAGACAAAGGAGGTACAGATGCAACGAGAACCAAAAGTGGGCCCAACAGATTAGTGATCAAAGGATTGTATGGAGGAAGAAATCCTTCAGTAAAGAAATCCTCTGGTAAGCTTGAATCGTTGGATGTCCAAAATGATTCTGTGTGAGATCTTGGAGATTGATTTCCTGCAGACGGGGAATCTAGTTCCCTGGAGCTCGACGGATCGTCCATAGTGAGTGGGGGAAGTCCTAACAATCATCTAGATTGACAACAAGGGCTGGATGTAACCATGGTGGCCGATAATTTTTATCAGTAAATTTTACAATGATGTTTATTGAAGTCTCAATGATAACACTTTGACACCTAAAAAATAAAAAATACACTAAGTAAATTAATCAACAAGCAGAGTGAAATGACCTTGTTTGATAAGCACTAATCAGTGGAGATGAAACCTAGTATCACAATGAATAACAGAGAGATCTAGCCAAATGTATAGTTACGATTACTCTAGAGCTTTGCTCGAACCTCAGATTGAGGGGCCAAGTACTCTCGTGAAGACGAGCACCCTCCCAAAAACTGAAGACAAAGTAGGTCTGTCTGTGTTAGGTACCAGGGCAGCCTGCCCCAGTCACCTTGTGTTAGTCCCTAAAAGTATGGCCACTAAGGATACCTCATATCATAGACACTACCGAGGGGGACATAGTCGCAGACAGTATGTTGTGTGGGTAGGATACCTAAGTCCCCGAGTCAGCTCCGATATCCTCGAAGGGATCCCCGATACACAGAATACCCAAAGGAGATGTAAGCAAAGGTGGGCTACCTTCACTTACAGTCTAATGTTGTCTCGTATTTATCTCCGATTTTACTAGAGTGGTCTCGGTAGTATGAGTGCAGAAGGATTTCTCTCTTTAATGACACTAGTTTTGGTGTATAATCTTGGGTAGTTTACTCACACTGCCTAACACAAGATCCTAGCCTAAACTAATGTGTGTTTACTCTAGAAAGAGTTGCTAATTGATTTTATTAGGTAGATTTTAAGTTTACCTCGTTAGAGTCTTCGGTAGAGGTGTTGACATATGAGATTTTATGGGACTCTAACGCAAATAAAGAAAAAACAATGCATGTAAATTTTCAATTTCAATGAATAAGCTGCTTCTATAAAGGGATAGTCATTCATACAACAATATTTATACCATGCATCCTATTTAGTACGACACTAGCATAATCGACAAAAAATTCCAATGCTCACTAACAACTACTGAAACCAAATAATGTAGATCTAACAAACTAAGTAGAGAACAATAAAAAAAAATGATTTTTTCTTTTATGAAAATAAAAAATTTAAGAAGGAAAGCTATTTAAAAAAAAAAAAATTGTTCAGGACACAGATCAGTGAAACAACCATAGCTACAGATCCCTTATCAGTCCAGAAGCAAGTTTCCTAACCCTTTGAGGTCACAGACATAGGTTTTTCTCAAAAAATGGGTGACTAATGCTCTGTGCTAGAGGTGACAAAGAGTTACTGGTGGCACTAACACTCTGGTTGTGAAGCCATAGTGCTTTATAAAGCTCTGTTTACATTGGTAACCTACGTTAGTGAGGAAAAACACTTCAAAAAAGGGTTGTGGAGATCAGATCTAGGGCTGAGCAATGAAGGAAGAGTGTTGCAAGGTCTTGAGTGGTCAGAAAAGGAATGAAGAAGTACAAGAAGGTTTGGAAGAAGGAGAGATCTAGGAACTTTCTGGGAAAAATTGGGAACTAAGTGTAGTCCCCAGCAGAGTCGGAAATTATGCTATAGGGATTAATGCACAGTGTATGGAAGATGAAGGAACCCTCAAGGGTCTTCCCAGGACCCTTGGTAGAGTGTAAGATTATCTACAGCTGTCACAAAGATACCATGTTCAACAACTAACTATCAAAGCGAGAAGGATTCATTACCTCAAGCCTTTGTGTCGAGTTGCTGGAGAGCGCAATGAAGCTAGGCGGAAGTCACTTGAGTTGGCTCTAGATCAAGTCCTGCACATAGAAAAGACAAGCGTAATCACATCATACGACCTTGATAAAAAATGCATAAAAATACAAAAGACATCTAGTTGCACATAACTAAGCCACTCATGCTAAAAGACATTGAATAAACATATAAATGAATTATAGTACCAACATCACAGAGTGGACAGTACAACTACAATTCTATATTAATGTCGAAAGAGTGATTACAACCATCGGCTGCATCAGCCTTCCCTCCCCCTCTAGCTCCTCTCTCTCTATTTCCTTTCTTACTAACTTCTTATGCTTAATTCTGAGACTCTGATCAACAATCAAGTAAGCTATCCTTTCAAATGATCTGACCTCTTTCACAATAGCCCTAGCTCTACTTATGTAGCATGTGAGGTTAGGGTTTCCAAGTTTCTCCATGAGTTTCTTTAGGTAAAAGCAATGATGTTGCCATTATTTTGAGCTCTTTCCCATTTTCATACTCCATCAAGATTAGTAATCCCCCAAATAGGTCAAACTTTGATGTTTCCTTGCTTTTCTGAGTTGATTTAGGAGAGAATATAGGGATATTTCTTAGTCAATCCACTCCTTTGACCCTTAGAAACTCATTAGGGTTTACTAACGTTGTTCCCGAGGTAACAAGTAGAGTTACTTAGGTCACTAACACACCCTTAGGCTTGCTGAGAAGCTTTATAAAGTAGGTTGCTAGTGTATAGGTAGCGTTAGCTTGGAAACAAGGCTTGTGAACTTGGTCATTGCTTTAGTCATCGTGTCGTTACCCTCTAAGCCAATGAGGAGGTCATTTTCCTATATAAAAAAGAGCCACCACATTTTCATGCATATGTTGTTATTGTAGTTGGAATGTTATGGTTGCTTTAATGATATATGTTGTTTAACTTACGTACTTGTGTATGAACTGATTCACATGCAATTATATGAATCTTGTTGTTAATGTGTTGCATATGTTGTTAATGTTGTCACCTTCTGTGTCGACTGCTCTATCGTACATCAGACAAACCTTTCACTTGAACATTGATATAACAACCATTAAACTCATCTCGGACTGATCCGTGAGCGTTGTATGTGTTATCTTACCTTGTATGATGTGACTGCCACATCCGAGTGGACTGCTCTGCCAAAGTTGTGCATGTCCTTTATGTTGTGTGTTGCTAGTCGATTTGGGACTGATCTCTTCCAACCTAGAACTCACCTTCACCTCCTTCCACTTTCGAAGTGTTGGAACCTCTCATACACCTTCCTTGACTCAGTGCATCAGTCACACCCTTGCTACTAACAGAGTTATCCTGCTTGCCTCTGTGTGACATCGCGGTCAAGGCATTACCTTACGACCCACTGTTGGGACTCCTACACCAAATGGTTTGTTAGCTAATTGGGAGTTCTTACCGGGGAGATCCCCTTAACATGTTGGTGGGTCCAAAACCATCAATAGGATCCTATTTTGGATCTTGTGATCATTTGTTCCATAGTCACTTTACGCTCGATCAATGCTTTGTTAAGTATTGTAGTCATTTTATCAGTTTGTAAGTCTCAAATTCACCTGCTGAGACATGCTCAGTCTAAGCAAGTTCATTAGTGTAATTTTTTATGCAAGCTTGAATAGGCATATGTTACAGATCCATTTGGGCACATCACTCCCATCATCTAGATCAGTGTTTTAGCACTCATCAAACCCTAATTTCAGTTTCTACATGCCCTAAACAAGTCAACCTTTTGAATGCCTTCTTCCTAGGTAGTTTCATGGCCTGAAGACATCTTGAAATGACCTCTAGAGGGACTAGCACAGGTAGTCCCATGCAAGGGTGTGCTACAGAGTAGTTAAGTCCATGATAGGGTGCTCTACAGAGCACTTAGGCCCTCTTTGACATGTGTTGGGCGAGTTTGAGCAAAATTTACACAGGGTTTAGGGAATATTCTTATCTTCCGGAACCTTCTAGAATATTCCCATACTGATCATCTCCTATGAGCTCAAAAATGGATGAGGAATGAGTTAAGATACCTCTTATCCTCTCATCCCCTTCCTCCATGGAACTAATTCTAAGTATGGAAGGCCATTCAATACCCTCATTCATGACAAAAACTACTCCATATTCCTATAAATTGAGCACTCATCTAAGTGATCAGGGGCTAGACTTTGATGAATTGTAAGGAGATAATGTTAGTTTGAGAATTGAGACTATTGTAAGTGTCGTTATGCTACTAGAATTTCATGGTTATGATGTGATGTGGATGGAACCAAAGCTGGAGGAGTGACTTCGAATCAGGCTTCATGGTTGTAATTCTTCCTACTATTCAATAAAGTATTTACACCTTTTTCCATATTCTTATCTTGATATGTGATGCTTATATGTGTGAGTGTATCTGATTCCATTTACTTGTAATCAATAGATATTTTTCTTTGATTGGTTCTTTGTCTTCTATTGATGATTACATATACTTCTCAAGCGTGTTAAGTACGGGAAGGAGCGACAGGACCGATACAAAGGAGACAAGAGGAAAGCGAATGTACAAGTAGGTCCCCTCATTCTCTTTGTCTTATCTATTGTTTATAGAAAAATGTTAAAGTGCTTTAGTCTGTTGTTCTAGATATGGCTACATATCTAGGGAATTAGTATTTATCCCTAGATACCCAAGTTATTCATAACAAATTGGCAACTTCATTGGGGATTAATCATTGTTCCAAGTAGCTTATCCACATCCTAGGACACTCTAGCCGACCTTACTTCCTTTCATTAATTGTATTTTAGCCTTGTTGAAGTGAATTTTGGTCAAAATTTGTGTTTAGTTACCTCTTGAAATGGCTTACTGTCACCAGCGCAGGCTCTTAAGGGACATAGTGCATTGCAAAGCACCTTTGGCTTAGGGATAGTGCTATGAAGCACATTGTCTCCCATTTAGGGCTGTGCTGATCCTCCTTGGGTCAGTTTTTCACCTTTGGATAGGGTTTTTCACAAAATTTCTTTGTATCTCCTTTTCTAGCCCTACTTTGACTTGATTGATTAATGTTTCTTCAATGATATCTTTGTCATTATCGATTCATCGTAAAAGTTAGATTATAGTCGATTAATCGTTGTTTGAAAGAAAGTGTCATAAAAGTCTTCCTTTCCTTCAAAACAAAACTATCGTAAAGTCTTCATTCTTGTAAAAATATTGATTGATTGTATGTGCATTAGATTCCTTTTGTTCATAATAAAATTAAGGGAATTGAAAAGAAAAACTTACATCATGCATCGAAAAAGTTTGTGTGTGCTCATAGGAATAGTTTTGGGAAATTGCATTAAATTGTGCTCTTTGCTCATTGATCGAAAGAAATCTAATTTCTCTATCCCTATTAGATAAGATTTTCATTGTTAAATTGAATGGAAAGAATGCTTATCATATTATTTTTTTGTAAACTTGGCAGTGCTTCCTCTATTTATATTACTTTTCCAAAATCATTAACTTCCATTTGTTCCAGGTGGCTTACCTGCCCAAAGGAAACCAGATAGCCACCTGTCTGCATTAAACCCTATCCAAAATTTAAAAAGGTTTATTGCTATCCATCTAGCATCATTGTTTTGACTGTCTATACTACTATTTAGATAAAACAAATTAAACAAGTAAGTGAATTTCATCAATTTTTTTCAAATTCAAACTAGACCACTGCATCAATCCTCATTCGAGGATATTACTAGGGCTGGAATTTTGGCACTAGAGCCTGGAATCTCACTCCTCTGCTCAATTCTCCACTTTAGATCTTTTAGAGTCTGTTCAATTCCTCCTAGGGCTAGGTTATTTCTATAGGTATGTATCTAAATTGTCACTATTTCGCTGAGAAGTTCAGCCTTGACTGTATCATTTTCCTTGTTTTTCTCCTGTGCCTCTATTCCATCACCTGTTGCTTGCTCTCGATTCAGGGTCATGGCCTGTGCCACCACATTCTTCATTACCCAGTACTGCTGTATGGTTTGCCTAAATAGGGAGTGCCTTCCATGAGAATTCCCTAGATCGGGAACCATGCTTTCCCACTCCTCCATGGGGATGTCCTGGTGCTTGATATTGTCATTCAGTTCCCTCTCCCAACTCGCAATTTGGGCTCTGATTTCTGGCAGGTTCCCTGCCATGTAAGCGTCAATAATAGTCTTCATGTGTTCATTGCCCGAATTCCTCCCTCTTTTCCTGGTCGACCCGCTTGTTCCCTCTTCCTTCTCGTTTTCTCTCTTGCCTCTCCTCGAGGCCATGTTACTCCCTTCTTGTCTGCAAATTTCATCTTCTTATTGTTTTCTGTTTTCCTCATTGTACTGTCATTGGTATGATAAGATACCTATCATAGAAAACTATTTCCCATTTACCCATTTTCTTTTCCATTCCAGGGTTTCTTTCCTTCAGGATTTTTTTCAGAACGGGTTTAGAGCCAGTCCTCTTTTTGTTAAGGGTTTGTTCCTTGCTTGGATATCTTTCCATTTTCCTTCCATGGCAACAGTCGGCGCACGACTTATCTATTTTGGCCAACCTCATGGGTTCCTCTCCGGATGAGGTCAGTTTTTTATTCTTGCATTCCCAAGGTATCCCTGGCTTGTCAACATCTTCCCTCCGAGTGCTCACTCTAAACCCCTCCCCCCAAGGTTGCTTGTTTTCCTGGTTCGCTATATTCCTTGGATTTTTTTCCCCCGATTTGCTTTCTTTTTGCCTTCTAGCTCCCTGTTATAGACATTTTTGTGCCTTACAACATGAATCATGAAATGTCCATAATCTAAGGGATCCAAAGTCCCTAAACATGTTGTTCCTACCCCTAGAGGAACAAGGTCAGCAAACCACAGCACTGAATAAAAGTTCTCCACCTGAAAACACTCAAAAACAAGGCAATTCTGGATCATGTCAACTGCTCCACTGAGCATCTGTGTTGAATGTCAAGTGCTCCACTGTCTACCTACGCTGAATGTCAACTGCAAAGAAGGCTACCTACGCTGGGCGAGTTTGGACATGTGGCACAGTCATTCCTCAAGGTGTCAATGCCCAGGAAGCTTTGAAAATGACACTTGGATCAAGGAATTCGACTGGTGATGAGTAAGAGGGTCTAGGTCTCCAAGTGGAAGCAAGAACCTCCAAGTGGACTCAAGAACTGAAGAATAACTGAAGTGAGAGAGGACACTAGTCAACTCTCAAGCTGACTCATCCTTTCTCCAAAAATCCTATATATAGATCTCTCTCATGAGGTCTAAGGAGGCTGGAATCTGGTGAATGTAAGGAAGTGCTGTTGGTTTGAGTTTAGAACTATTGGGTGATTTGCTTTGAAGGAGGTGAAGAGGAGATTTCTTTCTGCTGGGAAGGTGATGCTGGATTGGGCCTCTTATGGTTGTATCACTTCCTGAACTTTACTTCTTCCATTAATAAAGCATTTGAGGTTCTTCTATATACATGTGTTTCAATGATGTATTGTTATGCTTGTGTATTTGATTTATTCTAATCCTTAAATCAATTATGAATGTATGCTTCTTATAGTTTCCCTTTCTTGCCATTTTGCAGGATCTTGGCGTAGCTAGGCCAGTGAAAGAGCAAGGAGCTGGGAGCAAGCAGCAAGGAGAGAAGATTGGATCAACCATTAGCGAAAGACATCGGTTAGTGGATCTCTTTCTCCCCTTTTTTACTTTCATAAAGAAGAAATCTTAGATAGCTTTGCTTTTGATTGTTGCTGAGGTACTATCACCCTTAGAGTGGGATAGGGTCATTCCGTATTGGATACTTTTCCCAACAACAAATTGGCGACTCCGCTGGGGATCGTATCTTGTTGGTTGTTTGTGTTTTTGCTATTCATTTCCTAAACACAGGGAGTACCGAATCGAACTGCATTTGGATCTTTCAAATGCAAAGTAGAGGGCAGCTACTCTAGCTCAGTTTCTGGGCATGTTTATGATTTGAAGAGCTGATCCACAAGGACTCTGAACAGCTCTTAGTGATAGGTTTTCATCCTCCTTTTCACCCTTTAGTGTGTACTTGATTGATAGCTTTTGATTTGGCCAAAAACTGTTGATTTTTTAGCAATCTGTAACCCGTAAACCAAGAGAAATGAGAGTTTCTCTCTTCATTGAAGGCACTGTGAAGGCAGTCTGCATTTCATCACAGGTCTCGAAGGGGCTACCTGCGCTGAATGTCAAACTGACAGTGTTCTACCTGCGCTGAACCAGTTTTGCCTTGTGCAACTGGGGTTCTCTGCTTTCTATTGCCCTGTTTTCATCATTGTTTTTGCAGCCTGTTATCAGTCAATGTACCTATCTGAAACCACCTTTCCTTGCCACTATTCCACCTCGGTTGTATAAAGAAACTGTATTTGTTCTTTGTGTATTTCTTACATCATTTGCAGTTTCCCATAACAAAAGTGAACTAGTCTTGCTGTGACCTCTTAGATCTAGACCCGTGATAAGTGTCGTTCTGATCTTAAGAGTTAGTTTGTTTGTTGTTCATAGTTGATTGAGCTTTTTCTTTCGTCATATGGTTTGAATTTATGTATTTCTAGTGTTAAAACAAGTAAATCTTAAGGTGTCTTTTGATTTTGGACAAAAGCTTGTTTGCTTTCACTTGAAATTGAATTCAAAGTTATACAACAACTTTCTTTTTGTAGTACATCAACATTAAGAAAGAGAAAAGAAATACCTGCATTGTGCATGCGCATTTTGACAGCTTGCATGTTGATTTAGGAAAAAGTGAATTAGTGTGTGCTCTATGATCTGTGTGAAAAGATGATGTCTTTCTTTTCCCTCAGTAGTTAAGATTTTCATAAGTTGAAAGATTGAAAAGCTTGCTTATCATCTTAGACTGCATTTAGGAGTTGTAACATACATCTCGTGGTGATCCATAAAGGCAAACTGCTAAACAAGATCAACTTAAAATAAATTGAATTTACATAACAACGCTTTGAAACATAACGCAAACACATAGAGGTCTAAGCTAGAGACGTGTTCCGGCGTCATTAAACGTGATATCTTAGCGTTGAGTGGTTGGGTGATTCCTCCACGGTGAAGCGATAAGTATCAATACGGACTTGTGCTCCCACGTACCGTCGCGTATATATTGGGAGACCCCTATAGGAACAAAGCCTTTATCCATAGGAAGTCGTGTCGGCCGCCCTACTGATCGCAATGCAGTTAACACAACATTCACGAAGATCGACCACTTGTACCGTAAAACGTATTCTGTGGTTTTGCAAAAAGTTTGGCACACCCTCTGCCTAGATCTCCAGAGTAGTTTCTTTTGGCCTTTTTCAAACTCTATAACTGAAAAATTCCATCCGAGCATTTGTCACTTCGGGCTCGTTAAAACATCGAAGGAGACTAGAGTCATCTTTAGCTTTTTCTCGACTCTTAAAAAGTGAAAAAGCAAGTTGTGTCTAAAAGCGTCGTTATAAAATTTATTTTAAACGGAACATAATCACCTCCTATTCCTGCGTTGATCTGTAGGTTGAGAACATGGAATGCCCCAACCAAGGAATTCCACATGATGGAAATCCTAGTCCTTTCTCCTCTTGGGGAGAAGTTGGTGCACCCCACATGGCCACATTGTCGCTTCCAGGACTGGCGATTGGCCTGCCAATATGGCTATTCTCAACCAATGTAGTTCAGAACACCATGGTTCCTGAACAGTCGAGTCAACAGTTAGATCAGTCTAGAGCTGCCCTCCAGCCTTCTACTTCCTATAACTCTTCCTCCAATCCTTCATCTTCGCAAGGTAGAGCCGGCAAAAGCCAAGCTCCCATGGAGGAAAAGGAGAAGAAGAAGAGAGAGAAGAAGAAGAAGGAGCCTAAGGCGACTGGGGGCAAGCAAAAGACATCTGACAAAAATCCACACATAGCACAGACCGGGCCTAAATTGCCATGTGTCATATGTAGAGGAGACCACTTCCATAGAGATTGTCCCTGTATTCCCCGGATACTAAGGGACTGGTCCCCTCGTTTGCACAATTCGGGAGCATCAACCTCTGATAGCCATGTTGAATGCTTACCGTCAACTAGCGAAAGTGAAGGTTCAAGACAAAGAGGGGGAGCAAGATCCCCCTGCAGACTATGTGAAGGCGATCACGCCATCCACCGTTGTCCCTTCTTAGATGAAGCAAAGAGAGTTTTGGAAGATCGTCTGGTTTCACCGTTGAGACTTCCTCCTGGATACAAAAAACTCTTGCCAAGTCCTTCGTTGGTTGAAAATACAACTGGCCCGCTCGAGTGGTCAGCTGAAGCGTCAGTCATTGAAAATGAACCTACTGAATCCAGACCGGACGAAAGTCCAAAGGTCGAAACGCCAGTTGACCCGGTTCTTCCTTCAGAAGTTTCATCGTCAAATGACACCGTCACTGAAGATTCATCTTCAAATGACACCCTCACCGAAGAGAATAAGGATGACACCATCCAGATTCTTTTCATCAACACAGACTCTCATGAGAATCAGGGCAATGCGCCCATTCCTTTATCGCAGGAAGGAACATCGTCAGGGTCATATCCGGCCGTGTATTCGGTCCCACCACCAAGCAACCTGGTTGTGTCCTTTGATTGGAACCAACTAGGCAGACCCCGGTTGCCAGCCAGTATACCATTTAGAATCATAGTCCAAATATACAGAATGGTAATGGCTGGCACTATCATTGATGAAGGGGCATCTGTGAGTATCCTTTCCTCTATTGCTTGGAAAGCACTCGATTCCTCGGCGCTTTTGCCTGAGATAAGAAATCTATCGGGTTTCGATAAAGGAACCAGTCGACCATTAGGGATCCTCCCCAATGTGCCTGTAACATTGAAAGGGAAGACCGTTCAAATGAACGTGATGGTCGTTCAAGGACCCTTGGAGCAATAGTCTCCTCACTCTTTAGAGTAATGTGTTTTCCACACGAAGGAAGAATGGTCAAGCTCGTAGACCAACTTTCATTTCCGGGATCACGCATCGCAAATAGTCACATACCAACCCTGAATGGTCTACTCAATCAAGAAATGTCTCCACCCCCAGTCCTTCTTCCCGATGAGTGCGAGTGATTCAGAAAGATGGGACTGGAACCCAGGGGGCATGCATCCTGGTTTGCTTCGGGCAGAGAAAACCCTGGGTATAAGGTAGAATTTCCGCGAGAGAATATGACTAGTCTGTACCCCGTCCGTGGATGGAAGAGGGGTTGTTCTGGGATAGGATTCTTTTGTCAAAGTTACGTGTTTGACAAGAGTCATTCACCCTTGTCTATTTCGGTAGACAGTGCCCAAGAAATGTTTTGTTTGAAAGATTAACGAGACAATCTTTGGGTAACCAGAAAGAGGCAAGCCTCCCTCAATAACACAAACGTTTTGTCTTTGAGTAGTGTTCTTCTCTTGTCGCAAGTAGCTGCTCTCTTGTCGCAAGTAGTTGTTCTCTTGCGATCTTGCGAAAGATCTGTTAAAACTTGGGCTGACGAGAAGACAAGTATCGCATAAGACCCGTTAAAAATAACGAGAAGACAAGTATCGTTAACATTAGACTGGCAAGATGACAAGTAGCTGTGAACACCCAAAGAAAAGCAGAGGTGGGAAGGAGGAGGGGCAACCTTGAAATTGTATTTTATACCTGGGGGCATGCGACCCTTTTGGAGTGCAAGCAAAGAGCGGTTATTTAATTGTTTTTTGGATTAGCCGTTCCCGAACTTGCATAAAGAAAGGATATGGAGTAAAGCTTAGTGAAGATGAAACTCCTTAAAAAATAGAGATCTCACAGGAGACATTTCTTATCTTATGACTGGTATATCGAGCAGTTTTAGCATAAAGTTCATGCTCGTTAAAAAATAAACGCAAGATCCGAGCAATTTTAACGCGGTCTTCATGCTCGTTAAAAAATAAATAAAAGCAGTGAGCAATGTTTCCTCCAGAGTTTAAGCTCATTTTTAAATAAAAAATGAACCTATCCCGGTAAATAACCACTGTGATTGTAAATTTAACAGCCATAAAAAGCCTTGGTCTTGTTTGCACCTGCCACCTCCACTTTCATTTGGCCGATCGTTCACCTCCATATGTTTGTTTACCCATTTTGAGGAACAGCTGCGAAGAGTGATTTCACCTAGCCATCCTTGTGACACTGCCGTGATTGGAAAATTCCAACCTGTACCTGGAATCTGCTGCTATCCCTGTTTATCACTCGTTCCTCAAAAGACGAGTCTTCTTTGAGCTCTTTTCAACTGACTCGTAAAATATGAAAAGATTGCCGAGTTTTGGCCTTCCAGCTCGTTAAAAAGACCGGAAGAGCTATCCCTCCTCTAGATTTTAATCTTTTTGGACCTGAGGGATTATTGCACAAAAAGGTCGAGCGCTTGTTTTATTCGGCTCGTTAAAGTTATCGAAAATTCATCCCTTCTGTATTGTTTTATACTTTTTCGGACTTAAGGGATTAGATGACGAAAAAGGAATTTTGGAGTTAACTTTCTGTACCTTTTCAGACTCTCTAAAAATGAAAAGGACCGAGTTTTCCTTGTCGTTAGACTCGTTAAAATGATTAAATAGCGACAAACTTGTCTTTAGACGAGAACGAGTTTCCCTATCGCTAGGCTCGTTAAAACATAGCGATGGGCTTGCCCGAAGGGCAAGTTATAGAACAAGCATATGTTATCCTCCTCAAGCTTGACAAAAATAAAGAGGTACTGGTCAGAAATGACTGGGGAAAAATTGGGAGAACCTCAAAGCTTTAATGGTAGCAAGTCACTCTTGAACATGACACTTTTCCTCCGTATCACATCGGGTTGGGTTGTTTCATTCACCGGTCTCATCACCATGGTCTCGCCAAACCATCCACATTTGGGGTAATGCTACTGATCCATCGCATCAGTGTCGTTATATGTTCAAGAGATGTTGTTCAGAAAGAGTCAACCGTGTCCCATCCACTGCCATACATTATCCTTCATCCATCCATGATCGCCACCCTGAATCATATGTCACAGATTGTTTTCACCTCCATTAAAATCATTAACTCCGTGTCGTGTCACTGATGTGGGATTCATTAAGGCCCTCCTTTGACGGATCGCTTCTTGTCGAATTCAGCTCATTATCCAAGAAGTTGATCTAGGAACACCCCCCCCAGTACTTTGAGGCTTGCATGCATCAATGGCAAGTTTCTCACTTCCGGTGACAGGTATACATCAATGACCTTCGACCAGAAGATTTTGCGTGGTGTTCGACGCCAAGTCCTATATTCACACCACGTGAATTGTACTGCAGTACCTTGAGGGTCATTATCATTATCGGTGATTCCTCTCGCGCTTGTTAACAGTTTACATCATTGACCGGTAATCAAGTGATGTCTTTCCATGTTCGACTTCAGCGTAATTCTCACATGGATCGACTTGTACTTAGAGTGAAGATCGAACGAGTTTGAAGACCCCGGATCTAGTTTCATCCATCCGGGCTGCGATAAATATTCAGGAAATATAAAGACATTTGACATGTACATCATTTCAGCAGATGATCATCCTACTCAAAGGATGATAATTTCAGCAGAAAATTATCAGTCTACCATCAGACGATCGTCTGTTCTATGTACCAAAATGAATTTATAAAGCTGAGCATGGGAATGCCCGCCTCAGCTAGATCATGAAAGCAGAATGAAAAATAATGTATTGTATTGTATTTTATTACAGGTCACCTCTCAACGATTGAATGAACTTCGGATCCTCCTGATAAAGCATTTCACCCGATAAACGACCTCATACTTTAGGGGGCAACTGTTATAGACATTTTTGTGCCTTACAGCATGAAGCATGAAATGTCCATAATCTAAGGGATCCAAAGTCCCTAAACATGTTGTTCCTACCCCTAGAGGAACAAGGTCAGCAAACCACAGCACTGAATAAAAGTTCTCCACCTGAAAACACTCAAAAACAAGGCAATTCTGGATCATGTCAACTGCTCCACTGAGCATCTGCGCTGAATGTCAAGTGCTCCACTGTCTACCTGCGCTGAATGTCAACTGCAAAGAAGGCTACCTGCGCTGGGCGAGTTTGGACATGTGGCACAGTCATTTCTCGAGGTGTCAATGCCCAGGAAGCTTCCAAAATGACACTTGGATCAAGGAATTCGACTGGTGATGAGTAAGAGGGTCTAGGTCTCCAAGTGGAAGCAAGAACCTCCAAGTGGACTCAAGAACTGAAGAATAACTGAAGTGAGAGAGGACACTAGTTAGCTCTCAAGCTGACTCATCCTTTCTCCAAAAATCCTATATATAGATCTCTCTCATGAGGTCTAAGGAGGCTGGAATCTGGTGAATGTAAGGAAGTGCTGTTGGTTTGAGTTTAGATCTATTGGGTGATTTGCTTTGAAGGAGGTGAAGAGGAGATTTCTTTCTGCTGGGAAGGTGATGCTGGATTGGGCCTCTTATGGTTGTATCACTTCCTGAACTTTACTTCTTCCATTAATAAAGCATTTGAGGTTCTTCTATATACATGTGTTTCAATGATGTATTGTTATGCTTGTGTATTTGATTTATTCTAATCCTTAAATCAATTATGAATGTATGCTTCTTGTAGTTTCCCTTTCTTGCCATTTTGCAGGATCTTGGCGTAGCTGGGCCAGTGAAAGAGCAAGGAGCTGGGAGCAAGTAGCAAGGAGAGAAGATTGGATCAACCATTAGCGAAAGACATCGGTTAGTGGATCTCTTTCTCCCCTTTTTTACTTTCATAAAGAAGAAATCTTAGATAGCTTTGCTTTTGATTGTTGCTGAGGTACTATCACCCTTAGAGTGGGATAGGGTCATTCCGTATTGGATACTTTTCCCAACAACACTCCCTCCCATCAATTCCTACAGGGCTAGCTAGGGTCATTCTCTGTCAACTTTTACAGTAGGCTTTTGTCATTGTATGGTCCTCTCCCTTCCTGGGTGTGAGACCCTCCCTCCTGATCTCCCTGCCCCAGGAATTCATAAGCACTTCTATATTGTTTATGTTAGTGTTACAGGAGGTTTTGGTTTCCTTTTTAACAGACTTATGCATGTTCCATCTCAGATATCCTATTTTCCTACTGAAATTAATCCTGGGCCTAACGAGGATGGGGAGCATAGGAACTACATACCAACTTGCAAGTCTGATGTCGCTTTCATCCACAGTCTGGATCTTCGCTCTTCGGCCACCTTTCCTCTCACCAACTCTTCTCGCTGTCGTCTGCATGCATTTAGCTACATCCTGATTTCTGTTAAGTTTTATTCCCCTCCCCCTCCAGTCCCTTGCCTTTACTGCCACCTGTCTGGCATTATTACCTGTGCAGATCCCTACACCATCCTCTCGGGATGCTGCCCCTCTGTCCTTACTACCATCTCCTCTCATTAATTCGCACTTTCTCCCAGCTGCTCTTGCCATGTACGTGTTGTCCTTGTCCTGCCACTTGCTAACATTCTTCTGCCTGCCCCCCTGCTCACTGCCCTACCCTCTTCTCTGTCATTCTCATCCGTCACCGCCCTCATACTCTCGAGAGTTGTACCTTCTCTGCCCTGCTCCATCACCTACCAGCTTACCTGTCTACTCACTTCATTCCCCACATCTATCCTTTCCCCCACTTGTCCTCTTCCTCCCCCTTCCTGGTCACGTCTCCCCAGTCTCTCTAGATTTCCTATGATGTTCCCCAATCTGGGGTTCCTCTCTCCTCCTTTGTCTTGTTCGAGGAGTTGCACTAAGTTTTCCATCTCCTCCATCTGGAATAACTCTTCCTCACTTGCATCCAGAGTTCTTCCTCCATGCCTGCACCCCCAGTTTGCCAGGTTGTCTATTGGTTCATTGCCTTTCCTTCTCACATGGGTGGGAAGGATGTAGTCTATTTGTCTTATGAGTTTTCCAATGTCCTGCACTAGCCAGGAAGTTCTCTAGCTATGACTAATTTTCTCTGATTAGGTTCCTTGTTGTAGCTATTTAACTATATCAATTACCATTTTCGAGTCTCTTTCAACCTGTAGATTTTGGTATTTCCCCCTTATGGAAATTTCCAACCCTTTTTCTAGTGCATGGAGCTCTATTTGATTGTTTGTAGTGTTACCGCAGTCCATCACATAGATTCTAAGAGTCCTTCCCCTGTCGTCTCTGAATACTCCACTAGTCCTTGCCTCGCTTGGGTTCCCTTTCGCAGCCCCGTCAAAGTTTAACTTAATAAACCCCTGTTGAGGACTTTTGAAGTGGTTGGCCTCCTTTGCCTCATTGTTTTGGTGTATCTTGGTTGTCTTGTGCGTCATGCTTGGCTTTAGGTTTAGGCGTATCATTATTTTTGTTTCTATTGGGTCAGTTTTCCAATCCTCCTCGTACCACCTCTCGGTAAGAATGGTCTCTCTGATATTTTGTATAATTTGGTTCCATATCTCTATTCTTGCTCTACCTTCCTCCTTGAATATCAGGTGGTTTCTCTCTTTCCAAATATTCCATAGAACAAAGCCTAGCAAGAGTCTCCATGCCCTGTTCAAGATCATGTTCTAGTAAGGTTTTTTCCTCCAGTTCTCTATCGTTGTTTTCATGCTATTTATATTTCTGTCGCTGATTTCAAGTATTTGTGGATGTTGTTTCCACAGGTTTACGTTAACTTTGCAGGCATTAGTTAGATGCTCTATGGTGTCTTCTTGTTCTCTTCAGAGGGCACATCTCGATGGGTCTTGCATTCCCTTTTTTCTTAGTTGGTCCCCTGCTAGTGCTCTCCCATGGCTCAGGATCGAGCTAAAGAATGCTACCTTCAACCATGTTTTTTTTCCATATACTTTTCCATATTTTCTATTTCTGGATGTCTGTTGCATCCTGCTTTTAATTGGTAGCCTTCTCCTATTGTGAACATAGCTTTGATTCTATGGCCCCATCTTAGAGTATCCATCCCTTCTTTGATCGCTACTTTCCTTGTTTCCATTTCCTTTTCATAGATTTCCCATTGGAGTGTTGCTGGTGCTTCTAGCTAGTTTTCCTATTGTTTCCACTTTCTCCAATATTCGTTAGATTCTGGGCACCAGTACTTTTGTACTGTGTCGCCCTCATTTAGGCTAGTGAATTGGTGGATTTCTTTGAGATGCGGCTAGTTGTTGAGTTTTTCTCTCTATTGCCACGCATCTTCCCAAAAGTTGGCTTTATCCCCTCCTCTGACTTCCCAAAAACTGTGCTCCCTAATCAGATCCCTATTGGCACTGGCCAAATTCCATATTGCAGAGCCTTTCTTCTCATTTTGACTTCTCAGCTTTCCTTCTGGAGACCTGGGCATCTCATATTTTCTCTCCCATAGTTTTTTCCATAGGTCTTCCCCTCCCTATGTCCATCTCCACCACAACTTTGCCCCCATTACCTGGTTCAAGATGTATGGATCTCTAAGACCAAGTCCTCCTTCTTTTAGGGATTTACTTAGCCAGCTCCAGGATAGGAGCACCCATTTCTTTGTCTTGCTAGACCCTTATTGTTAAAATTGGCAACTAGGGAAAAACTTCATGTGGGTCATATTATTCATGGCTGATAATATTTTTATTAGATTCCTCTCATCAAGCGGTGTAGGATTGATATAAAGATCATCCAATTCCGATAAGTATTCATGGAGATATGAATTTATTTTGATTATGGAATTATTATCAAGCCGACCTACAACTCATGTAGGCTCAGAAGCCCAACAGTCGCATCTATTCACCCACCAACGTTGTGTATAAATATAAGAGGACTTTTCCTCAGTTGGACTCACTCATCTCATCACATCACTCTCTCTCTACTGTGCAGATATGAGTCTCTTCTCTACTGCGTTGAAATGGGTCTCTCTCTCTCACACATGTGAAGCTGGAAGCTGTTGAATTTGAAGCTGCAACTGCAGAAGTAAATATTGACTTGCGTGGCCTAGAAGATCTCCTCTTTGGAACTGCGCTGTAGGTTCATCTAAATCTCCTTTGAAAGCCGCAACTTTTGGTGGTGGAATGAAGTCAATCCGACGAACGGTTTGCAAGATATCGACCGCCCTAGTTTGAAGCCGGAAACTGCTGAAACTGAAGCTGCAACTGTAGAAGTAAAGATTGACTTGCATGGCCTAGAATATATTCTCATCTGAACTATGCTGTAGGTTCATCTGAACCTCCTCTGGAAGCCGAAACTTTTGGTGGTGGAATGAAGTCAATCCGACGAACGGTTTGCAAGATATCGACTGCCCTAGTTTGAAGCCGGAAATTGCTAAAATTGAAGCTGCAACTACAGAAGTAAAGATTGACTTGCGTGGCCTAGAATATCTCCTCATCTGAACTGCGATGTAGGTTCATCTGAACCTCCTCTGGAAGTTGAAACTTTTGGTGGTGGAATGAAGTCAATCCGACGGTCGGTTTGTGAGATATCGTCTGCCCTAGTTTGATAATGAAGCCGCTAATGCTGATGCTGTTGATCTAGGGTTTGCTACTGCTGATATGAATCAGATTTATTGTACTATTTCTCTCTGCTGAATTATTAAAGATAAAAGAAGATTTGATCAAAGGGTTTCCCCACACATTGTGGGGTTTGTCCCTGGCTAGCTGCCACATCTTGTGTCTCTTGTCTTGGCTTGTTTTATGTCGATTGTTTAATGTTCTATCTGCACTTTACTTTATGTACATGTGATTGCTAATCAGTGGAATATAATAAGAAAAAAAAGTAAACTGTTATAAGCATAGAACATACCATAACTTAACATGGTATCAGGGCTGAGGTGAAGACAAAGCCCGAGCAAGAGCAATCATTGAAGAGAAGATTGGCAAGGCTATCCTAAAAGAACTATGGGGTCCTCAACACTCTTTCCTGCCGAAGACAAGCTCCGTGAGTAAGCTGACTATCACGGATGGAAGATGTCTATCGATCTAACCCTTGAAGATCAAGGAGTGCTGGACCATGTAAGAGGCAATATTGTTGAGCCTTCATCAAATGCATCAGCTGCTGCCTGGAACAAATGGAAAAATGGAGAAGTCAAAACAAAGAAGATCATCCGGGACTCTATCGACAAGCGCTTGGTGGCCTACATCTCTGATCTAGACACCTCCAAGGAAATCTACGACAGACTAGTGAGTTTATTTAAAGTTAATGATGCAAATCAAGTTTTGTTTCTTAGAAATAAGTTGAGGGAAATCAAGAAGGGTAAAGATGAAAGTATGCAAGCATACTTCTTAAGAATCACTGAGATCAAGAATGATCTCCTACCTATTGGGGAAACCATTACTGACAGAGAAATGGCACTCACAACTCTCGGAGGATTACCATCTGAATGGTATATGTTCAGGACTACTCTTCTGAACAATAATGTAATTCCTAGTTTCGAGGAATTAATGGCTAGATGCATTCAAGAACAAACAAGGGTAGAAGAGCAGGAAATGCCCTTGCCTAAAGGTCCTCCTGCTGCTTTTTCTTCTCATGCTAAGAAAAGAAATAATTCTGGGTCTAAATCAAAAGGAAAGGCTGGACCTAAGGGTGGAAGAAAAGGATGATGTTACATCTGCGATAAAGCAGGTCACTATGCAAGGGAGTGCCCTGATAGAAAGGACTCACACCGGGACAATGATCAAAATCCCTCTAATGGCAAATCAAAGGAATGACAAATTCAACAGCAAAGGTAAGAGGAGAGCTGGGGATCGAGGAAGAGGACAACCATTCAAGAAGGCTAGAAAGTCCAGGATGTATTAAATGCACCTGACCTCAAAAAGAACCTAGTGTCCATCTCGGCAATGGAAGACAAAGGCTACAAGGTAACCTTAAGCAATGGCAAGGTATGTATATGGAAATGCCTTTACTCTTGGATTTAGTGTTGATTCATCATATCAGGTCGATGGAAGTCCGCTAGGTGTCATGTCTTGTGACACATCTCTTCAGTCCGAACTTTGGCATCAGAGGTTTGCCCACCTTCATTACAAAGCTCTACTTGGTGTAAAACAAATGGTGACAGGGATGCCCGAATTCCAAGTAGAGAAAGAAGGTGTATGTCCGGGATGTGTCGAAGGAAAGCTCAAAAGGGGACCATTCCCCTCAAGCCAAAGCAAGACCTCCGATGTATTACAGTTGGTTCACTTAGGCATATCTGAGGCTGGCATTAAGAGGGAGACTACTACACCACATACTCTTGAGCAGAATGGTGTGGCAAGAAGGAAGAACCACACAATGATGGAAGTTGTCCGGGCCATGCTACATGATCAAAGACTTCCAAAGTTTCTATGGGCTGAAACTACAATCACCGTCGTATATGTACAAAATTGATGCCCTCATCAAGCATTGGGTTCCTAAACTCCTGAAGAAATGTTCACCACCGGTCAAAGGGAAGTCGTGATTAGTCATGATGTCACCTTTGACAAAGATATGGCTCTCAGCAAGGTGGACAATCTGCTGACTTTGAGTAGCTCTTAAGAAGCTGACATCAGGGAACCGAAAGAAAAGGATGATGAATCAATGTCTGATGTAGAAGAACCCATGGATATGATTGATCCTCATTCACATGAGCCTTACTCTTCTAGGAAGAGGCCTTCATGGCTTAGGGGGATACTTGATGATGCTGAAGGACATGCTGCACCCTGAGGAACCTTCCATCAAAGTAAGAAACTTAACAGGTATCAGGGATACCTGACCATCATGAGCACGATCATACAAAATGAACCTTCATCATTCTCAGATGTCATCAAGAATTAACTATGGAAGGATGCTATGACCATAGAATATGAGTCTATTATGGAGAATGATGTCTGGGAAGTAGTTCCCAGACCCTGAACAAGACAATTGTTACTTCAAAATGGCTTTACAAGATAAAGCATGCAGCAAATAGAAGTATGGAAAGGTATAAGGTTCATTTTGTTGCTCGTGGTTTATCCCAGAAGGGAGGTATAGACTATGATATTTGCACCTGTTGCCAGATATACGACCATGCGCTTGATCTTAGCCCATGTGGCTTCACAAGGATGGAACCTACATCAGATGGATGTTAATACTGAGTTCTTGCATGGTTCTATCAAAGAAGAGGTCTATGTGGAGCAACCTGAAGGATTTGAGATTTATGATTGAAAATCTCATGTATGCAGGTTGAAGAAGGCTCTCTATGGGCTGAAGCAAGCACCCTGAGCATGGTATGAGAGGATCGATAGCTACTTGATGAAGCTAGGATTCACTAGGAGTGAAGCTGATCCTAACCTTCACTTTAAGGTTGAAGATGACAAGCCTCTCATACTGGTGTTGTATGTGGATGACCTCTTTCTAACAGGTGCAAACCCTCTCATTCACAAATGTAAGAGGGAGATTGCTTCTGAATTTGAAATGAAGGACCAAGGACTTGAAGTGTGGCAGAAGCCAAGGGAAATTTTCCTATCTCAAGGAAAATATGTGGTAAATATATTGGAAAGATTCGGTATGATGGACTGCAAGCCTGTGACTACCTCGAGGATCTTAACTTTTAGAAGTTATATGGTAACTTGATGTCAGACTAGACTTGGGAAATGCCTCTGAGTTTCAAAAACTCATTCGCATTGATGTTCTTGGTGAACCTCCGTCCGAACATATGTTTTGCAGTTAGCATTGTGAGCTCATATTTGGTTGAGCCTCACTGGATTGATGCCAAGAATCTTCTGAGATGTCTTCAGGACACAATCTCTCATGGATTAAGATACACTGCCGAAGATGTGAGACTACTTGGATATACTGATGTTGATTGGGCAGGCAATGTGGTGGACCGTAAGAGCACTTCCGGGTACTGTTTCACCTTGGGATCTTCTTTGATATCCTGGATGAGCAGGAAGCAGAAGTCGGTAGCTTTGAGCACTGCCGAAGTAGGATATATTGTTGCTAGCATAATCTCGTGTGAGGCAGTCTGGTTGCGAAAGCTCTTCAGTGAGCTGTTTGGATTTACATTGGATACCACCGTGATTCTCTGTAACAACCAGAGGTGGGATTCGATAATTGAGGAATCCTGTATTCGTCAATTGCTCTAGCAGATAGACATCATCTGGGATATGGTAAGTTGATGATGTACAGGTTGATACACCTTGTCAAAACCCCAAGGAAAGATCTAATCTGTGATTTTCCAAAATGACTTGGAGTCGGCAAGAAACCTTTGTACAAGGGTCCTGCATGTTGCATACATTGAGCTCTGGGAGCTCTAAGGGCTTGCGATTCCTATTGGAGCAACATATGACCACAGGGTGACTCACCCTCCCCTGGTGGTGCACACTGGAACAAGATGATTTGCTCTCTTGTGGGACAAGATGATTCGCTCTCTTGTGGAACAGGATGATTCGCTCTCCTGTGTAGCAGGATGATTAGTTCTCCTGTGAGGCTTGGATTGATGTGTTCTTCATGGCAGCCTGGATTGATGTGTTCTCCACGGCGATTGTAGCAGGATTGATGTGTTCTCCATGGAAATTGTAGCAGGATTGATGTGTTCTCCTGTGAGGCCTGGATTGATGTGTTCTCCATGGCAATTGTAGCAGGATTGATGTGTTCTCCTGTGAGGACAAGATTGATTAGTTCTCCTGTCGAGGCATCCTACCCATGCAGTCTGGGACTCATGGGAAGTACCTCTCATCTGATCAATGAGCAGGGAAATGAAGTTAGGGACCATAGTAGTACCGATGGATGCATCGTTGTAACTACCGTACTCCCTACGCTAGGATGACCTCCATTGATCTGGGATCAATGACACTGGTTTGGGACCAGTGGTAGGAGTTGTACCATACTATGACGCTGACTTCGGGTCGGTTGAGACTGGTCTGGGATCAGTGGTACATACTCTGAGACTGACTTTGAGTCAGCGGATGATGATATTGGTCTGGGACCATTGGAGTTGTACTCACTATGACGCTGACTTTGGGTTGGTTGAGACTGGTCTGGGACCAGTGGTACATACTCTGAGACTGAATTTGAGTTAGTATGATACATCCTCGATCATTTCTTCTTCTTCATAATTCGGACAAAAGCAGAGCAGAATAGAACAATGTAAGAGCAGAGCAGAACAGAGCAAAACAGTACAGATCAGTTTAGGCAGAACAAGACAAAGCAGAACAGGCAGAATAGAGCAGTGCAGGGCGAGGGTCAGGCTATACAGGGTAGTGCATTTGATGGATGAATAGTAACGATCGATAGACAGATTGCAGATGAAGTTCTCCATGGTTGAGAGGGAGTGTTAAAATTGGCAACCATGGCAAAACTTCATGTGGGTCATCTTATTCATGGTTGATAATATTTTTATTAGATTCCTCTCGTCGAGAGGTGTAGGATTGATATAAAGATCATCCAATTCCGATAAGTATTCATGGAGATATGAATTTATTTTGATTATGGAATTATTATCAAGCCGACCTACAACTCATGTAGGCTCAGAAGCCCAACAGTCGCATCTATTCACCCACCAACATTGTGTATAAATATAAGAGGACTTTTCCTCATTTGGACTCACTCTTCTCATCACATCTCTCTCTCTCTCTACTGCGCAGATATGAGTCTCTTCTCTACTGCGCTGAAATGGGTCTCTCTCTCTCACACATGTGAAGCCGGAAGCTGTTGAATTTGAAGCTGCAACTGCAGAAGTAAAGATTGACTTGCGTGGCCTAGAATATCTCCTCTTTGGAACTGTGTTGTAGGTTCATCTGAATCTCCTTTGAAAGCCGCAACTTTTGGTGGTGGAATGAAGTCAATCCGAGGAACGGTTTGCAAGATATCGACCGCCCTAGTTTGAAGCCGGAATCTGCTGAAACTGAAGCTGCAACTGCAAAAGTAAAGATTGACTTTCGTGGCCTAGAAGATCTCCTCATCTGAACTACACTATAGGTTCATATGAACCTCCTCTGGAAGCCAAAACTTTTGGTGGTGGAATGAAGTCAATCTAACGAACGGTTTTCAAGATATTGACTGCCCTAGTTTGAAGCCGGAAACTGCTGAAACTGAAGCTGCAACTACAGAAGTAAAGATTGACTTGCGTGGCCTAGAAGATCTCCTCATATGAACTGCGCTATAGGATCATCTGAACCTCCTCTGGAAGCCGAAACTTTTGGTGGTGGAATGAAGTCAATCCGACGGTCGGTTTGTGAGATATCGTCTGCCCTATTTTGATAATGAAGCCGCTAATGTTGATGCTACTGATCTAGGGTTTGCTACTGCTGATATGAATCAGATTTATTGTACTATTTCTCTCTGCTGAATTATTGAAGATAAAAGAAGATTTGATCAAAGGGTTTCCCCACACATTGTGGGGTTTGTCCCTGGCTAGCCGCCACATCTTGTGTCTCTTGTCTTGGCTTGTTTTCTATCGATTGTTTAATGTTCTATCTGCACTTTACTTTATGTACATGTGATTGCTAATCGGTGGAATATAATAAGAAAAAGAAGTAAACTATTATAAGCATAGAACATACCATAACTTAACACTTGCCATAGGAATTTTTTAAACATATCTACCATTTTTTGGTAGATTGTTTTAGGTGTGACTTGGCTGGTAAGTTGATATATCGGGATGGATTGAAGCACCGATTTTAAAAGAATGATGCGTCTCAGGATATTCAACACCCTGAATGTCCAGTTTTGCATTCTCTGTTGAATCTTTCCCATTAGGGTACTCTAGTTGGCCACTCTGTTTTGCTGGTCATTTAATAGGATGCCTAAATACTTAGTAGGGAAATTCCCAATTCTAAATCCCATGGTTCTTGCTAGGAAGGCTTGGGAGGAAGCTTGGGTATTGAAGAAATAAATTTCCGATTTCTCTTTACTTATCTCTGTCCCAGAGGCCCCTGTGAAATCTGTGAGAATTTCCATTATCTTTTTTGCTTCTTTGAGTGTTGCCTGTCCATATAGCATGACGTCATCGACAAATTGTTGGTGGGTTAGAGGGAGGTCATTTCCCCATAGTCTTAGGCCCTTCAGTTGTTCGCTGTTAACTTTAGCTTTTATCAGTCTTCCTAGTCCATCCACTGTGAGGATAAACAGGAACAGGGATAGAGGGTCGCCTTGCTTGAGCCCTCTCGACGCATTGAAAGCTTCTGTAGGTGACTTGTTTAGTAGTACTGATAGAACTAGCATGGTTATCATTGACATTACCCAACTTATCCACCTGTTATCGAAGCCGAATGCCTTTAAGATTTTTTGGAGGTATCCCCAATTTAGTCTGTCATAAGCTTTGGCTAAGTCTAATTTTATCAGCATCCCTTTGGTTTTTGAATTTTTCAATGAGTGAATTGCTTCTTGTGCTACCACTATGCCATCTATTATTTGTCTGCCTTTGAAAAACCCTGTCTGCTCCTGGGATATCAACTCTGGTAGTATTGGTTTTAGTCGATTCACCATAATTGTAGCTAATATTTTGTATATAACATTGCAGAGCGCTATAGGTCAGAATCCTTGTGGTTCTTCCAAGTTCTCCGTCTTTGGTATCAGGGCTAGGAATGTAGCGTTCAAGGCCGGATGCATTTTTTTGGTGCATCTGGATTCTTCTACTGCATTCACTATGTCTTGGCTCATGAAGTTCCACATAGCTTGATAAAATTCTGAAGTGAATCCATCAGGCCCAGGTGCTTTATTCTTTGCCATCTTTTTTATTACCTCCTCCACCTCCGCTTTCATTATGACTCTTAGGAGAGCCAAATTCTGATCTCTAGTTACTAGTTTAGGGATATGTTGACTAATTTTACCAATGTCATCCTCCCTTCTGATATTGGGTTCTGTCAGGAGCTCTTTAAAATGCTGTACCAGCAGATTCTCCATTTCAACTTTCTGAGTTAGCCTATTGCCTTGGTGGTCCCTTAGGGAGAAGATTTTGTTTTGTTGTCTATGTTGTACCATTGCCTTATGGAAGAATTTCATGTTTCTTTCTCCTTCTTTTAGCCATTGGATTCTCGATTTTTGTTTCCATAGGATTTCCTCTTGTTTTCTTCTTTCTTCCAGATTATTTAGCACCAGTCCTTCCTCTTTTGCCAGCTCTTCACTTCTTCCTTCATCTATGATTTTATATTGTATTTGTTTCTTCTTTATCTGGAGTTTTTCTTATTCCTTATGAATGTTTCCAAATTCTTCCTTGTTCCACTTCTTTATCCTTCCTTTTAAATATTTTAATTTGAGTTGGATGGTGTGCATTTTATTTCTTCCTTCCATCCCAGTCTCAGTCCCCTTCCACCAATTCTTGATTTTATCAATAAATATGGGTTCTCTTAGCCAGAAAGCCTCAAACCTAAAGGGTCTATTCTGGTTTCGCTGATTCATAGCTATTTTTAATTTAATGGGCCAGTGGTCTGACCCTAAACACAGTAGGGTTGTTTCTTCATAGAAGATATCTTTCCAATGAAGTGTTCTGTTGCTAAGAATCTATCTAACCTGGGTGCTATTTGTCTGCGCCCTCCTCTTCGATTGTTCCATGTATATTTTCCATTTATGGTTGGGATATTAACCATTTTTATTTCTTCTTGAAGGTCCTTGAACCTCTCCATATCTGGATCTTCTCTTTGTAGTCTTCCTTTCTTCTCATCTCTGGGTGTTCTCATGTTAAAGTCCCTTGCTATCATCCACAGTTTCTCCTCAGGAAGGTTTCCAAGCTATTGTAGTTGGAGGAGGAAGCTTCCTCTTTCCACTGGGGTATGAGGGCCATATACTGCAAAGACTAGAAACCATTCTCTATTCCCAATTAGCAGAAATATTCCCGTGAGTATTATTTTCATGCCTATCCAATAATCTGTTGTGATTTCTGTAGGGTTCCATAGTATTTCTATGCCTCTCACACTTCCTTTCTCATCTATGTACATGCATTCATATTTTGGTTTTATTTTATTTAGGATTTCCTTCATTTTCCTTCCTAAGATTTTTGTTTCCTATAACAACATTAGTTGACGTTTTTCCTTTCTTAACCTTTCTACTAAGTGTCTCTGTTTTCCTTTCCTATTAAGGCATTATATATTCCAAGATGTAACTATCATTGGGGTGCTTGGCCGGTTTTGCGAAATACTGCCGATAGTGGTACTACTCTCCCTGTATTCACTAACATTTCTCCCATGATCTGTATCAATTCCTATAGGTTTCTTCAACCTCTTTCCTTTCTGACTTTTGCTTTTCTCTGATGGTATTGACTGTTACCCTATTGAAGGCCTAGTTTTTCTACCATTCCCATTTTCCCTTGTCCCTATTTCACTTGTACTATTGAAATTTTTCTCTGTATAGTCTTTTTTGCTCTTCTGGAATGAATCTTTCATCCAGGTGTCTCCACTCATTTAGTAGTTTCCACAATACTTCTTCTCCTCTGCTTGTATCAATTTCCATTATTGTGTTATCCATCTTCTCCCTCTCTTCCTTTTCCTCCTTCTCTGTCAGTTCGCTTTGTGCCTTCCTCTTGGGTTTTGATTTGCCTTGGCTTGTGCTACTTTCCTTTCCTTTTTCCCCCTGATAGTCCATTGTTTGGGTCTCGTTGTTATCTTCTTCTTCTTCTTGTAGGATTTCAAAATTGTTTGTATTACTTGGCTGGGCTTGTTGTTCTTTCTTTCCTTCATTGGTGTTCTCTCTTGTTTGTCTTCTTTTGCTTTTTACTTCTTGAAACCCTTCCTTGTCTTCTTGGTTTTTTCTCTGTTGTTTATTCTTGCGCTCCTCTTCTTCTATATTGAGTGGGCATTCCTTAAATAGATGTCCATACTCATGACATCTTCTGCATCTGAATGGAATATGTTCATAGTCAAGGGTTTGTTGCCATACCTCTTCGTGATACTCTAGCTCGACTGTGTCTGGAATAGGGTCAGCTATATTCATGTAAACACAAATTCTAGCGTATGAGGTGTATCTTCCTTTTTTTTTCATTTCTACTATTTTAACAAAACTTCCTATTGTGTTTCCTATGCCCTCTAGGATCTCTGGATCCTAGAAGTCCATTGGAAGCCTGAATAACCTAACCCATACTGGGGCTGCCAAGAATTTTTCCTTGTCTGGGTTATAACATTCTTCCCAGCATCCAATGGACAATCCAACATTATAATGAAAGTAAGGGAAATATTTAAACACTTTTTCTTTATCTTGCAGGTTCGAGAATATTATCGTGAAGAAGACTCTTGCTCCCAGCTTTAGTTCAATGTGGCCTTGGGGTTGCCATTTTTGTTGGATCCATTTGGTGAGGTCCTTTTCTGTTGGCCATACTCCAATGAACTTGCATATGAGCACATGGTCTTTCATGTAGCTTCTGTATCACTCCAGTTTGTTCATCAGGATTATGAATCTTGGTTTCTCTATTGCACATGGTAAACACTTGCCTCTGCTGCCTGCCTGCCATCATGCTCCAAGGACAGGTCTTGGTTTTCTTGTTTCTCCTGCCTGGTTGCTGGTGTTCTGGCCTTCTCCTGCCATCGGGTCTCAATAGGAGGGGATCTCTCCCTTCCTCTCGTCTTCTATCATTTCTTCTAGTTCTTATTTTCTATGTCTATCACTTGGTGTAGTTTGTGGTTCTTCCTCGCACCAGCTAACTCATGGCCGCCTGACCATTAGGGTCGCAAAGAAATTTTTTAAATGTCGTGTATTTTAACAAGTCCTAAAAAGAATGCTTATCATATTAGTTGCATTCTATGAATTGAAAATACATCGCATGGTGAACCTTGAAAGGAAAATTCTTAATCAAGATCAACTTAAAATTAACATCAATTAACCCAATGGAGCATTGTCATCTAACGCAAAACATTTAGAGGTTCTAGGCTAGAGACATGTTTCGGTGTCATAAAACATAGCGGCTATCACTAACTTGTCTGCAATACATCCTGAGTGTGATATCTCATTCCATGTATGTGAGTATATCGTAGCTCGTCCATGTACCTTTGGGTATTTAGGGCAGTGTTACTGTACATAAAGTATATGGGAATGTTCTCACTGTGCAGTTTTGCATTAGAAAACGCTAATACAGATTGTGCCTCCATGTAATTTTGGGTATATATGGGAGGACAACACTAGATTTCTATCCATCTTTAGGTAAATGAGTTGGCCACCTTGTACACTGGGATACACCGAACACAACATTTGGGGAGATTGCCTATCGTACTTCTTGGTTCGGCAGGAGGTATTCTGCAGTTCATAGTTGCTTGGTAAACCTTTTCCCTAGCTTACCCCTTTTTGTTTATTTCTTTTTTTTAATAAAATCAATCGATAATTGTGGAGGAAAATCAACCCTTACCCTGTCGTTTGAGGAGAGCAGCAAGTAAGCCACCTTTACCACCCGAAGCTGCACCTATTTGGTCAAAGTGGTCTCATTTGATAGGATCCAGTACTTCACAAGCATCTGGTTCTTCATATGAATTACCAGAAACGCTTATACTGGTAAGTACTGTGACCCCACATACTTCTACGGTTACTGGTACATCTGTTACTGAAGTGGAATCTCCACAATTACTTGAGGAAACTAGAACTAAATCTAGTGAAATGGTAACCCAAGTTGTTCAACAACAAGTTGATTCTCAATCCAATGTTGTTCAACAAGAAATTACTTCTGAACCTAAATCTATTCGACCAGAATTGGATCCTGAACCCATCATTATTCAATCAAAAGTTACTTTTGAACTAGAAGTTGTTCATGAAGCGCAACCTGAACTTGTTCTTTTACCATAACATTTGGATCTTGAGGTGGAACAATAAGAAGTTGTTACCTTACCAAACGAAGATCGACCAGTAGATCCTCAGACATCTGTAACTGTCAAGACCTCCTATTTACCTCAGCAACAACCAAAAATCTATTACGGACCAGATGATGAAATTCTTCCACTTGGTTTGATTTCAATAGAAGAGGAACTTGAGGTAGAATCACCCAGAACTCCATTCCATTTTGGAACTGGACTTTATCTGATCCTTATACTCCTCATTTTACTACTCCTTTTGCTCTTGATTACTTTCAGACACCTATTGATTCATTAGAAAACTTATTTGGACATTTGACTATGGCAGAGTCAACATCCCAGACCGTGCCATCTGTTACAGCTACAGCAAAATCTTCTATCACAACCTCTTCGATGTTTACTACAACACCTGAGTCACACTTGTATGGTATCCGTCCATCCCATTGGGTTACCAATCTTTATCGGGAATCCACTCTGGTGTCACTTCTAGCCTTTGGTCTTCACCAATGTCCTCTACTAGAATTTTATCAAGTTCCTCATTTACAAGTACCGAACAGCTGGACCCATCAAGTTCACATCAAGCTGGTTCATCTGGTTACCATCCTATGTATCCGCTTAACACTGGACTACCCCCATATGGAGAACAATATGCATATTCTCATTATCCTCCATATTCTGGGGGGAAACCGTATGTCGGTATACTGTCATCTTTAGGTCAACCTAGAATGACTGTTTGTCAATGGCAGCCAACCATGCCCATTCAACCTAGGCTTGTGTATCCATCACAACCTACGCAATATGTCTCATCCATACCTAAAACACCTGTTGTTACAACTGTGTCATAGTCACAACCCCAGATTGTTGTATCACAACCTGTGCAAGCTGGCCCTTCAACCTCGGACCCCCAAGTTTCAGGTATATAGATTCAGCCTTCTCAAGCAGTTTTACAACAACCACTTATGTTTGGAGTCCAACAACTTCAGGATAGTTTACCTTTTACTGGAATGACTTAGACTTACATTGGTTTAGTGTATTCACAACCTGGTCAACCTTATATTGGTGGGCAACAACAACTGTTAAATCAACAATTGTTGTACCAACAACAAAAACAGTTGCTTCAATAGCCTTGGCAGCCCCAATATCAACAAGAAAAATTCCAGCAATGCCAACCTCAACATGGACTTGGACAACAATCTCATGTTGGGTCTGGTCAGCAACAAGTTTATCTAGGCCCTGGTCAACAAGCCTATGCTGGGTTGCGACAACAACAAATTTACGCTAGTACACAACAACAACCTTACGCTAGATTTGCTCAACAAACTTACCCTTATCAAGGTTACTAGCAGAAAATGCCTTATGCTGGTATGCAAAGGCCTATTTCCTACGCAATCCCATATTACCCTAGATATGCTCAACCTAACCTCAATAAACAGTTGCCTTTCATTGTGACACTTGAGTTACCAGATCTAAATCCTCTCACCAATGACCCAATTCTTTATGCACCTTGATGGTCGGTGATTCCTCATAAGTTACCTTCCAATATTCTGAAGTTCAATAGAAATCCTGGAGAATACCCATCCAACCATGTCATGACTTTTCATTTATGGTGTTCATTGAACTCCTTGAATGATGATTATGTTAGACTCCGTCTTTTTTAGAGAATGCTTACTGGTCTAGCTACAAAGTGGTACATCGAATTACCACGAGCTTCTTTCAATAACTTCACTACCTTAGCTACCACATTTTTAACCCACTTCCAGCTACCCATACAATATGAGACTGGAACAAAAATATTAACCAACTTTGAAAAGACTACTGCTACCCATATCTATGATCATATTCATGAGTGGCATCATTGTCATCGAATGGTTAAAACTTTTTTTCCTAATCAGCTTCTAGCTGAGTGGTTTATAAAATCCTTGCTGCCATCTATCGCTGAGGATGTGGCGAGAGGTCGAGTTGTCATAGAAGAGAAAGTAATTGTTCGTGCCCAATATTTGGACTTGATTTATGCACAGTCTAGCATGCCCTATGACAAGATCCTGAATGCACCCCGACCAGCTTCCACTGTTCCTCCTCCACCATCGAGTAAGGACTCTCATGCTAGTGACGTGTGATTGGTTCTTCGAGCACACAAACAGCAGGTAGACCATCTGGTCAAACACTTACCATTACCAATCAAACTACAAATACACCTAATAACACTCTTACTTCCAAAATCAATGTCGTGTCATCTGAAAAGGGCAAGAATGAAAAGCAACTAAGAGGTAAGAAAAAGGGGAAAAACAAGAAGAAACAAAATAATTTCCCTCAAGAGAAATCATCTGATTTCTCGTCTTTGGCTAGGAAACCTTGTTATCTGTGTTTTATCTATAACAATGAGCATTTTACGCGAGATTATTCACACCAGTTCAAAGTCTCAAAGCTTTTGAAGACTTCTAATACATCAGTGGCATTGACTGATCCTTTTCCAAACCGAAGACAAATATGGTTACTACAGACCAAGATTCCACTTCCCAAGTGCTTATGCTATCTGCCTCTAAGCAAAAAGATGATGTTTTGGTGTCAAAATGAAGTAAAGATTATGGAAATGAACAGTCATCATCGAATAACCAGGTTGATCGTCCTAACCCTTTGACTACAACTTCAAATGATCCTATTCCACCACCTATTGCACCAAAGTTAACAGTAAAACCGCCTAAGGGAGTGGTACATAAATTGACATTTAACCCTCAAGCTCGAGCAACACAGAACTATAACATAGTAGAAGATTTGGCTTAGTCACCTTCTGCTATGTCAACGCTTGAGGTGCTACAAAATTGTCCCTCCCAGAAGCAGGCTTTGTTGTCAACAATTGGTGGAATCGATCCTATGGATTCCAATCTTGTGGTTTTCAACCATGCGGGTTATACACCACAGTTACCAGCACAATTGGCATTCCTGATTCAAGTAAATGCTCTCAATAAACTTGTTCACTAAACTATTATTGACGAGGGGGAATCTACTTGTATTATGTTAATGAGCTGCTGAAAAACACTTGGTTCACTAACATTTTCATGTTCACCAACAACGTTAAAAGATTTCAATGGACGCACATATATGCCTTGTGGGATTTTGAGTAATCTAAAAATTGAACTAGGAGGAAAAAATGTAATGGTTGAAGTTGAGGTAGTTGACAGACCCCTTGACTACAACATTTTTCTAGGAAAACCATGGGTTTATGTCATGGTTGATGTGCTTTCAACATACTTTCGTATGATTGCATTTCCTCATAAAGGTGGAATCACAATTATTGACCAACTCGCATTCTTTGCCTCTAGTTCATAGGTTACTGGAAGCATTCTGTTGGTACACGGACCCCCGCTATCTCTCCAAAACATTGGTG
The DNA here is from genome assembly GCA_031772625.1 of Pinus tabuliformis. Classification (NCBI taxonomy): domain Eukaryota; kingdom Viridiplantae; phylum Streptophyta; class Pinopsida; order Pinales; family Pinaceae; genus Pinus; species Pinus tabuliformis. The sequence goes on from CM062804.1 coordinate 603,869,807, forward strand.
TAGGTCTCTTTAAAGACACTTCTCTAATGGGTACTTTTTTAATACCACCACCATCAAATTTGGTAGAAGTGGCAAAAGTTGAGACTTGCAACATGATATCTTCCACTTCATATGACTTAAGGAGGATTACCAATAGTTTTGAAGTTGGTAGTAGTAATGAAATCATGCTGCTAAGACCTATTGAGCTAGCATAACAATCAATCTTTCTAGCTTGTGCAGTAAACCCAAATCCATTTTCATCAATGTATTAGTAGATCGTTCATTAGAATTTGGAACTTCTTCAGATACTTTTTCACGTATATTTTCTACTGATGAAGGAATCGTCCAATCAATGATGATGGAAGGAGAACCATGGGAGGATTATCATCATCATTCCCATCTTCCAGATCACATCGAATATTATTCAAATGAACTTAATCATCCTTCAGCTGTTGATTTTCTTTCAAATTATGTTTTCATAGATACAGCAGATTCTGAGTGAAACTTGTCAAATATTGAAGAAATCATTTTTGTAGATATTTCGACCAAACCTAATGTTGTAGAGAACATTCATGTCAGTAAATCTTGTTCTCAATTAGAACATGATATTTACCGTGCTCTTTTTAGTGAATTTCGATATATATTTGCATGGTCATATGAGGAGATGCCAGGTATAGACTCTAGTATAGTTGAACATGACATGAAAATGTATCTTGATGTCAAACCAATACGATAATGCCTTCGACATGTTCATCCAAAGAAGGTTGCTGCCATTAAGGCAGAAGTTGAAAAACTTTTCCATGCTGGTTTCATTTACCCTGTTCCCCTTACTAACTAGGTTTCCAATATTGTTCTTCTCATGAAGAAACAAGGAACAATACAAGTGTGCGTCGATTATAGGGATGTAAATCAGGATTTTCCAAAAGACAATTATCCCACTCCCTTTATCGACCAGATTATTGATGAATGTCCTAGATGTGAAATATTCTCATTTATGGATGGATTTTCTAGCTACAATCAAATCAATATCAGCCCATAGGACCAATCTAAAACTGCTTTTATTTGTCCATGGGGAACATTTTCTTATCGGAAACTCCCATTTGGTTTGAAGAACACAGGGGCCACATTTTAGAGGGTAATGAATTATGCCTTCCATGACATCAAACATATTTTTCAACCTTACCTTGACAATTTACCTTCTCATTCACGAAAGCAGACTGATCACCTACAACATTTGAGAGCTATATTTTTGTGCTTCCAAAACTACAAAATACGACTCAATCCACACAAATTTGTGTTTTGTGTTGGCTCTGGTTGATTTCTTGGTTTCATAGTGTCTAAGAATGGAATTTGACTTGACCCTCTTAAGGTTTAGGCAATTCTACTTCAGTTACAAGGACTCCAAGGGAAGGCTAACTTTCTGAGGAGATTCATTCCCAATTATGCTGAAATGGCTAAAGGATTTACTCATCTTTTGAAAAAGGGGATACCCTTCCATTGGGATTAGGTCATGCAAGCTTCCTTTAATGCTCTAAAAGATACCTTGATTAGAGCGTCATTAATGTATTCCCTGAATTATCAAAACAGCTACTTCCTATATCTCGCCACTGCAGATACAACCATTGGAATGGCTTTAGTCCAACAAGAATATGGGATTGAACATCTGATTTACTATTTGAGCCACAATCTCAATGATACAGAAGTTAAGTACTCTTATGTCAAAAAGTTAGCTCTAGTTTTTGCTTAAGTTGTACAGAGATTTCGCCATTATATCTTGCTCTGAAAGACCATTATCATTTCGAATTGCAACCATGTGACATATATTTTGTCATGTCAATTGCTGGGGGACAAATACTCAAAATGGACCATCATTTTTCAAGAGTTTTATTTGGAATTCATCAAATCCAAATCAAAGAAATCTCTAGTATTCATTGAGAATTTTTGCAACTTTCCCTCGAATATAATTGATTCAACATCAGAACCATCAATTCTGGATGAGTCTCTATTCCTAATTTTGTCATCTGACGCATGGTATGGAGATATATTTATTTATCTCCACACCCAAAATTTTCAGCCTAATGCCTCTCACTAGCAACAACGACGTATCCGATACCATGCCAAATATTTTCTGATCGTTGGTGATAGTCTTTATCATCATGGTATCGATACGATTTTATGAAGGTGCCTCACTCATGAGGAATCCGAGAAAGTTTTGAATGATTGTCATTCAAGTGCTTGTGGTGGACACTTATCTAGTTATGCTACCATGCAAAGAATTCTCTGTGCTAGTTAATTTTGGCCTAATATATTCAAAGATTGCATAATTTTCGTCAGAAGTTGTCACACATGCCAGATCTATGACCGTAAATATAGATTACCACCTGCACCATTGCATCCTCTCGTCACTGCTGGACCATTCGCCAAATGGGGCATTGACTTCATGACATGTAACCCCACCTCGGCTGGGGGGCATGGGTACATTATAGTCGTCGCTGACTATTTTACCAAATGGGCCGAGGAGATGCCCACATTAAACAACAGTGGCGAGATGGTTTCTCTTTTCTTTTTCAACCACGTGGTTGCCCGGTTTGGTGTACCACAGGCTATAGTTACAAATCATGGGTCGCATTTTCGCAATCACATGATGAGTGATTTAACTAGCAAGTTAGGACTTTCACATGATAGTTCTACTCCTTATTACCCACAAGCTAATGGACAAGTTGAGGCTATCAACAAAGTCCTAAAGCGAATGCTTTAAAGAATGATAGGGGTTCATAAATGGAACTGGCATTTAATCTTGTACTCGACTTTATGGGCATACTGAACCTCGGTGAGGAATGCAACTGGATTCACACCCTTTCAATTAATGTATGGCCTGGAAGCAATATTTCTGATACAATGCGAAATTTCATCTCTTAAACTCGTGATTGACCCATTACCTAACACTTCTAAAGAAGAAGCACATTTCTTAGAACTTATCCATCTAGATGAAACCCATCATGAAGCCACATTGGCTAATGAAGCACATAAGAAACAAATCAAGGCACAATATGATAGAAATGTCAAGCCTCTCATCTTCTCAGAAGGAGACCCAGTTTTACTATATGATCAAGAAGATAATAAACTTGAAGCAGGAAAATTTGAACCGCTTTAGATGGGTCCTTATTTTTTTAGACATATTTAGGCACTGCAACCCCAATCTTATATGTCTATAAACCAAGGGATCTCTAACCCCTAAAAGTGTTGCTTCATACCGTAAAGGATCATGGTCAACTGATTACATCATTTCCCAAAAGTTTCACCTAAAAAAACACTCAGAACTGGCCAAAACTAGACCATACTGACTGCTCCACTGTCAAGGTACGATGCATACTGGCTTCTACACTAGCCAGGTGCGATGCATACTGAAGAGGCCTTCTGTGGGGTGCGATGAGTGAGGATGGAAAAATGTCCGAGACAGTTTGCTAAGTGGATGCTCATGGAATCTTCCAGAAACTTCTCCTATGACACTTGCCTCTCTGAATTCACCTAGGGATGAGTAAGAGATCCAAGAAATCTCCAAGTGGAACCAAGAACAACAAGTGGAATGACACTAATCAAAAACCCAGAGATGACTCACACCCTTGCAGACATCTATAAATGGATCCCTCATCTAAGAGATCTAGAGGCTGGAATTTTGTAATTTGTAAGGAAGTGCTAATAGTTTGTCTTTGAGAAAAGGCATTGTATTGTTGGGTGATCTTGCTTTTCATGAGGTGAAGAGGGCTTTGATGCTGGGAGGATGATGCTGGATCAGACAGTTGGGTTGTAATTCTCCCTTCTATTATTAATAAAGTTCTTTGAGTTTTCCTCCATACAATCATGTATTTGTGAATGCCATTGTATGTTCAATGTATTTCTGATTCTGCATTGTTTATGATATAATAGATCGAGATGCTTTGATGGTGTTTTGTTACTTTGTCTCTATAGGTATTCACTGAGTGGGATAAGTAGGAGAAGAGGCACAAGCTCTATCAAGGGAGAGAGAAATCAAGCAAGGAGTCAAGTGGAAGACCCAGGTTGGTCCCTTTGCTTCTCTCTTATCTATCATACATAAAGGAAATTGCAAATTGCTTTGATTTTTTGTTTCTAGGATAGCTACCAATCCTAGTGGTACTAGCAGATCAAAAATACACTAGTTTTCCGTGAAACAAAATGGCAACTTTGCTGGGGAGAAATGGAGTGCGATAAGTAAAACGATTCGACCACATTTTTATTTACTAGTTTTATAATGCTTTTGTTTTTTAAAATGTTATAAAGACTAATCAAACTCATATGTGTGTGCAGATATTGGACCAGTGCAACCAGCGGCATGCCCACGGGCTGCAGCTGACGCTCCAGCAAGAGAAGTTATAGGGAGGGCCATCCTTCGAGATCTGGACATATCAAAGACCCTGGCAGTGTTGCAGGATTAGGTCAAGGGCCTTACTCTCGGTATTCAGGATGTTAGGACCGATGAGTTACCCTTGAGGTTACAACACCACACTACTAGTGTGCTGAGTCGATGGACCCGACTCTTGGACATGATCGCACAGGCGGTGACATGTTATCACCAGCATCATTAGTCTAGGATGCTTTTCTACATTCATTTTGAGGTTCTTGGTCATGTGACCAATTTTGTCTTAGACACAAAACATTTTGTAAAAACTATAAAAAGTTATATATTTTTGATTTTCGGAGTTTTATTCTAGTTAAGTTATGCAATCCTGGTGCAAATATTAACATAAAACGCTTTCTTTACAAATGCTGCAAATGTCTATCTAACACATAGTTTGCTAATGAATCAGTTAACATGTTTAAATTTCTGGAAATATGTCGATATTGAATGGAATCAAACTGTATTTCCAAAATATTAACTCTTAGGAACATGCAATAAATAGCCGGGTTTCGAACAGAATAAATGCTAGTAAGCTATAGAATGACGAGCTGTGAGTCTAGCCTGACAATGAGTTGGCATATACCACGTGAAATGGCATCAGAGAGAAGTTCAATCAACGCGATATATTCAGCGATGTTGTTCATCGACCTACAAATACATATCCCCCTGAAACTCACTAACTCACTGCTTGGAGTGAAAATGGTCCAGGCCACAGAAGATAGATTCCACATACTACGACTAGCTCCATCAGCATACCCAACAAATGGTTCCAAAAAGTCTGATATCTGCAATCAAATGCAAAGTGGATTACCTAACCAAAATGATAACCCTAAAAGAAAAAAAAAATGTAACAAAAGTATATAAACAAAAAGTGTACTACACTTAATCAAGCATAGTAATGCTTAATATACAACCCGTTTTGGGGCTGCAACAGTGGAATCCCATGATAATCGATCAGCTCGTAGGCTCCTTTTGTCAATACTCATTTAACAATGTAGGGACCCATCCATAATGGTTCAAATTTTCCTGCTCCCAATTTTTCAGAGTCCTGATCATAAAGCAAGACAAAGTCACCTTCTAAAAAGACATGAGGCTTGACATTTTTGTCAAATTGTACCTTGACACGTTTCTTATGTGCTTCGTTAGCCAGCGTGGCATCACGACGGGTTTCATCCAAGTGGATTAGTTCCAAGAAACAAGCCTCTTCCTCCGAAGTTTCGGGGAGCAAATCAATTGCGAGCTTGAGAGACGAAATTTCACACTGTATTGGTAAGACAGCTTCCAGACCATACACCAACTGAAAAGGCATAAATCTGGTCGAATTTCTCATCGAAGTCCTATATGCCCACCAAGCTGAGTATAGGATTAAATGCCAATCCCGTTTTTGGACTCCAATCATTCTCTGCAGCATGCGCTTAAGGACTTTGTTGATTGCCTCAACCTGTCCGTTAGCCTGTGGATAATATGGAGTAGAACTGTCGTGGGACAGTCCTAATTTGGCAGTTAATTCAATCATCATGTGATTGTGAAAATGCGATCCATGATCTGTGACTATAGCTTGTGGAACACTGAATCTAGAGACTACATGATTGAAAAAGAAAAGAGCAACCATTTCGCCGCTATTGTTTAATGTAGGCATCACCTTGCCCCATTTTGTAAAATAGTCGACAACGACTATAATATACCCATGCCTCCCGGATGAGGTGGGGTTACATGTCATGAAATCAATGCGCCATTTATTGAATGGCCCAATAGCAACTACTGGATGCAGTGGTGCAGGTGGTAATCTGGTTTTGCGATAAAAAATCTGATAAGCATGGCAACTTCTAACTATTATTATGCAATATTTGAATATAGTGGGCTAGAAGTAACCAGCTTGTAAGATGTTTTGTGCAGTAGCGTAACTAGATAGATGCCCCCCACACGCACCTGAATGAGTCATTCAAAACTTTTTCGACCTCCTCATGCATGAGGCACCTTCGTAGAACTGTATCGACACCACAGTGGTAAAGTGTATCACTGACGATCATGTAGTCTTTTGCTTGGTATCAAATATGTCGCTGCTTTGAGCGAGAGGTGTTTGGCCTAAAAGTTTTGGTTTGGAGATAGATCAGTATATCTCCATACAACGAATCACTTGATGATATCAGAAATAGACTCTCATCCACGATTGATGCTTTAGATGTTAAATCGTTGGATGACGATGGAAGGTCATAAAGTAACTCCACGAAGGTGAGAGATTTCTTTGATTTGGATTTGGTGAATTGCAAATCAAACTCTTGCAGAATAGCTATCCATTTGGAATATTTCCCCTCCAGTATTTGACACGACAGAATGTAGGTCATAAGGTTGCAATCTGATAGAATGGTAGTTTTGCGAAAGAGTATATAGTGTCGAAATCTCTGTACTTCTTGAACAGCTGCTAAAGCCAACTTTTCAACATAGGAGTATTTTCTTTCTATATCATTTAAGTTTCGACTTAAATAATATATATGATGTTCTATTCCATCATTTTCTTGCATCTTCGAATTCGCCCAGGGATGAGTAAGAGATCTAAGAAATATCCAAGTCGAACCAAGAACAACAAGTGGAATGACACTAATAAAAAACCCATAGATGGCTCACACCCTTGCAGACATCTATAAATGGATCCCTCATCTGAGAGATCTGGGGGCTGGAATTTGGTAATTTGTAAGGAAGTGCTGATAGTTTCTCTTTGAGAAAAGGCATTATATTGTTGGGTGATCTTGCTTTTCATGAGGTGAAGAGGGCTTTGATGCTAGGAGGATGATGCTAGATCAGACAACTGGGTTGTAATTCTCCATTCTATTATTAATAAATTTCTTTGAGTTTTCCTCCATACAATTGTGTATCTGTGAATATTGTTATTTGTGAATGCTATTGTATGTTCAATGTGTTTCTGGTTCTCCATTGTTTATGATATAATAGATCGAGATGCTTTGATGGTGTTTTGTTACTTTGTCTCCACAGGTATTCACTGAGCGGGATAAGTAGGAGAAGGGGCGCAAGCTCTTTCAAGGGAGAGATAAATCAAGCAAGGAGTCAAGCGGAAGATCAAGGTTGGTCCCTTTGCTTCTATCTTATCTATCATACATAAAGGAAATTGCAACTTGCTTTTATTATTTGTTTCTAGAATAGCTACTAATCCTAGTGGGACTAGCAGATCAAAAGGACACTAGTTTTCCCGAAAACAAAATGGTGACTCCACTGGGGATTGAATAGTTTCTTTGTTTGTTTTTGATTGTTTGTTTTATAAACTATAGACGGAGCCTGAAGTTATACAAATAGCCTTCGAAATACTCTTGCTCTGCAATTGTAAAGTAGATGAATGTTGCTTCAATCAATCTCCGGTTTAGTGTATGATTTGAACATCTGACTTACAAAAATTCTAGATGCCCTGTCAGTAGCTCAATAACACTCCAAGATCATACCCCTATATTTTGTTCTTTACTGTTCATAATAGCTCAGCTTAACTCACTGAATTCAACTACAAATTTGAGCCAAAACCCACCTCAGTTGTGCTCCCTGGCCCATCACACTGTCTGTCACTGGAAACTAGTATGCATCACACTTCCCGAGTGTAGCAAGTGAGATGCATCCCTGTTTTTGTTTTTGATTAGGATTAGTAAATGTTTTTTTTATGTATTTTTCCATCATTTTCAATCCTTTGTCAAAAATTTGCTTAAATCGAACTATCGTTTTGGTGCAAAAAAGTGTCGTAACTGTCGTTTTGTATCAAAAAGTGAGGTGTCGTTGAGTCTTCCTTCCTTGGATAGACGATTGAACTTTTTGTCATGCATTTGAATTGATTTTTTGATATCTTGAAGTGTCTAAAGTATTCTCTATTCGAAATCTAAAAGTGTCGTTTAGTCTTCCTTTCATTTTTGAAGAGAAATTGTCAAAGTGTCGCTTTGAAGAAAATATTTCAAATCTATAATTAGTTTTCCTTTTTGGCATTTTTCACATTAAATGGAACGAAAAAAAATACATGCATTTTCATTTGCATTAGACAATGTGTGAAAAATGATTTAGGAAAAGTTCATTTAGTGTGTGCTCTTTGCTCTTTGTTTGAAAGAATCATAATCTTCTTTCCTTAGTAGCTAAGAATTTCATTGCTAAAAATAAACAATGATTATTTATCATTTTAGATTGCATATTTAGGAATTTTACATCTACATCATGTGGTGAACCTTGAAAGGAAAAGTTCTAAACAAGATCAAATATAAAATAAATTTCAATGAACTTAACAACGCTTTGGAACCTAACGCAACACATCTAGAGGTCTAGGCTAGATACATGTTCCGGTGTCATAAAATCTAGTAACTATTGTTTTCATCAAAGGTTAGGTGATTCATCCTCTTTGATATGACAAGTGCTAGCACGGACTTGTGCTCCCCGTACCGTCGAGTATATATTGGGAGACCACAATAAGCTTATATCCTTTATCCATAAGAAGCTATGTCTGCCACCCTTTCGATCGCAATGCACTGAACACAACGTTCGGGAAGATTGACTGTCGTACATAAGTCCTTGGTAATTTCTCTTTAATTTATCACCAAGGTGTATTTTGCAGTTTTTCGATTGGTTTGGTAATCCCTCTGCCTAGATCTCCAATGTAGTCACTTTCATTCCTTTTCAACTCCTTAAAAGAAAAGGTCCATATGAGCACTTGTCACTTCAGGATCATTAAAAATCGAAGGGGACTAGAGTCATCTTTAGCTTTTTCTCAACTCCTAAAAATTGAAAAAGAAAAGTTGTGTCAAAGCGTCATTAAAATTTATTTAAATTTGGAATAACATCCATGTTCCTTCATTGGTCTTAGGTTGAGATAATGGAGTCCACCAATCAAGGAATCCCTCTGGAGGGGATTCCTAGTCCTTTTACATCTTGGGGAAATATTGGTGCACCTCATATGGCCACTTTGTCCCTTCCAAGACTTACTATTGGCCTGCCAATATGGATTTTCTCAACCTCTGTGGTTCAAAATAACGTGATTCCTTAGCAATCAAATCGGCATCTAGTTGATGTTAAAATTAACCCCTCGCCTTTTTCGTCATTTGTTTCTCCCTCCCCTTCTTCCTCTTCACTTGGTGAAAGTAGTGATGCTAGTAACCGAGCGACTGAAAAGAAGGAGAAAGGAAAGGAGAAGAAGAGGAAGTCAGTTAAGCAAGGGGGCAACCATGAATCATCTAGTGAAAATCTGCACACTAAATCTCCTAAATATCCTTGTGTAATTTGGAAAGGAAACCATTTTCAGTGAGATTGTCTGTGCATTCTTCAGATATTGAGAGAACAGTCCCCCCATTCGCACCAATCTGTGTCATCAACCTCTACTGATCATGTTGATAATACACCATCAACTAGTGATATTGAAGTCCATGGAAAGAAAGGAAAAGTAAAAGTTCCATGTGCATTATGTGAAGGGAACCATATACTTCTTCGTTGTCTCTTTTTGGGTGAGGCAAAAAGAGTCTTGCATAACTGTCCTGCTTCACTGCAGCGACTACCACATGGATACAAGAAACTCTCCCCTAGTCCTTTACTGTTTGAAAATCCTATTGACTTAACTGAATCATTGGTCGAAACATCTATCATGGAAAGTGAATCTTCTGAGTCCATATCGGATGAAGGTCAATAGGTCGAAATAGCAGTCGACCTAGTTTTACCTTTAGAAGGTCCACCTTCAGATGATACCATTCCCGAGAAGAATGAGAATACTGTTCAAATTATTTTTTTCACTTTAGAGTCTGATGAAATTGGGGGCAATCCACCTGTTCCTTCACAACAGGAAGAGAATCCCCCAGTTCCTGCTACTCAAGGGGTCAATTCAACCGTTTATTCAATACCCCCTCCAAGCAGTCTAATCTCTTCCTTTGATTGGAATCAACTAGCAAGATATTGCCTTCCTTCTAATGTACCATTCTGGATCATAGTACAAGTTTACAAAATGATCATGTCTAGCGCTATCATAGATGAAGGGGCATCAATTAATATCCTTTCCTAAACTGCTTGGAAAGCACATGGTTCGACATCACTTATGCCTGGTACACAAAATTTGTTAGGCTTTAACAAAGGAACCAGTCAACTGTTAGGGATCCTTCCTAAGTTGCCAATAACTTTGAGAAGGAAAACTGTTCACTTGAATGTGATGGTAGTCCAAGAGCCATTAGATTACAATCTACTCCTCAGACGTGACTATGTTTACAACATGGAGGCTATTGTTTCAACACTCTTTCAAGTGATGTGTTTCCCACATGAAGGAAAAATTGTCCAACTTATTGACCAGCTTTCATTTCCTGGTTCAAACATAGCTCCAAGTCAACCATCATCCCTAAATGGCATTTTTGCGTCAAGAATGTCTCTTCAACCTTCATTCCATCTACCTAATTACCATTAGTAGCCCGAATGTAATGAAGCTTAGGGGGCATGCACCCTCGTCCACTTGGCAGATGAACCCAGCTGAAAAGATAGGTTTCCCTGTAGGTTATGTGATTGGTCTGAAACACCATTCACTTTTGTCTGCGCTACGGATGAAGCCAAGGAAATGTTTTTTCTATTCTGTGGATGAAACCATCCTACCATATGAATGTCCTTGTAAGTTAAGTGATTGGTCTGACACACCACTCATCTTTGTCTAATTGGTAGACAAAGCCAAGGAAGTATTTTTGTCTAACCACTGACAAAAACAATCCTGCTTAACCACAGTGATTCCAATATGGTTGCTGGAGACTCTCCTTTCCTCTGTGCCTGGGGGCATGCAAACTTTTTTATGTAAGCGAAAAATGACCAATTTGATTTTTTAGCTTTCTAGTATTTCAACTTCTTAGGTTAGGTGATTGGTCTGATCCACCATTCACCTTCGTCTATGTTGTGAATGAAGCAAAGGAAGTGTCTTGTCTAAACTGCTGACAAAACCATCCTACCTAACCTCAGCAGTTCTAGTTTTTCTAGCTTTTTTAGCTTTTTAGTTTGGTTGTTCCTAGCTTACATAAAAAGGAAAATGAGCAATGTTTTCGTAAGGTTCAAGGTCGTTAAAAAATAAACCTACCAAATGAGAAATTTTTCTGCAAGGTTCAAGCTCGTTAAAAAATGTATCTGCTAAATGAGCATATGTTTCCCCAGAGTTAAAACTCATTAAAAAATGAACCTACCTCTGAGCATATGTTCCCCCAGAGTTCAAGCTCGGTAAAAAATGAACCTACCTTCTGAGCATATGTTACCCCAAAGTTCAAGCTCTTTAAAAAATGAATCCATCTTCGGTAAATAACCTTCGTGATTGCCATTGCATTAGACTTTTGAACCTTGGTTGTGTTCCCTCCATCACCTCCATCCATTTGGCCGATCATATGCTTCCACTTGATTATTTACCATTTTGAGGAACAGCTGCGATGAGTGGTCTTGTTAGCCACCCTCTTCACATCACCATGTTTTGAGAAGTTCCAAGATTACCCAGAACCAGTTGCTACCACTGATACCACTCATTCCTCAAAAAATTAGTCCACTTTAAACCCTTTCTAGACTCATTAAATATGAAAATATTGTCGAGCAATTGGCCTCTCCAGCTCACTAAAGTGATTAGAAGCGCCATCCCTCCTGTATATTTTAAACTTTTTAGACCTGAGGGATTATCTCATAAAAAGTTTGAACGCTTGTCTTTTTTGGCTCGCTAAAGTGATCAGAAAAGTCATCCCTTTTGTTTTATTTTAATCTTTTTCGAATTTAAGGGATTATGCTATGAAAAATAACTAATGGAGTTTTCTTTTCGTCCCTTTTCAAACTCTCTAAAGATGAAAAGGATCAAGTTGTCTTTGTTGTTAAACTCGTTAAAACAATAGCGACAAACTTGTCCACCCAGACAAGAATGAGTTTCACTGTCACTAGGCTCGCTAAAACATAGCGACAGGTTTGCTTGAAGGGAAAATTATAGAACAAGCATATGTTATCCTCCTCAAGCTTGACAAAAATAAAGAGGTACTGGTCAACAATGACTAGGGAAAAAGGGAAGAAAACTTGAAGAATTTTATGGTAGCAGGTCGCTCTTGAACATGACACTTTCACTCCATCACCATGATTGAGTCAGGTTGGGTTATTCTGTTCACCGGTCATATCACCATTGGTCATCCATACCATCCATATTTTGGGGTTAACGCTACCAATCCATCTCAGTGTTGCCGATATGTTCAAGAGAATTCATTCAGTGAATTCACCATCTAGTTAATGCCTCATCCACTGCAATACCTCCACCCTCCATTTTTCATGACCGCCATTCCTGAACCTTATATCATAAGATTGTTTTCACCTCCAGAAAATCATTTGCTTCGTTTCACATTGTAGATGTGGGATACATTAAGGCCCTCCTACAATGGGTCATTTCTTGTCAATATCAGCTTATTATCCAAGAAGTTGACTTAGAAACAACCATTTCAATACTTTGAAGCTTGCATGCCTCAATGGCAAATTTCTCACTTCCGGCTATAGGTTTACATCAATGGCCTTCAACCGAAAGATTTTGCATGGTCTTCGACATCAAATCATATATTCACACCATGTGAATTGTACTGTAGTACCTTGAGGATCATTATCATTATTGGTGATTCCTCTCACGCCTGTTAACAGCTTACATTATTGGTTGGTAATCGAGCGATGTCTTTCCATGTTTGACTTCAGGACATCTTATCACATGGATTGACTTGTACATCGAGCAAAGATTGAATGAGTTTGAAGACCCCGGATGTAGTTTCATCCATCCGGGCTGCGATATATTTAGAGATATAAAGACATCAAATGTACACAGAAGCTGCACAAATAGTCATCTAAGCCAGGGAAATTATCTGTCCTATGTACATGAAATTGAATTTATAAAGTTGAGCGTGGGAATGCCCACCTCAGCTAGATCATGAAAATAATATGATGATGATGTATTGTATTGTATCTTATATAGGTCACCTTCCAGTTTGAATACCTTGGATCCTCATGATAAAGCATTTCACCTGACATCAAAGGATTTACGACTTCATGCTTTAGGGGGCAACTGTTCTAGACATATTTGGGCACTACAACCCCAATCTTATATGTCTATAAACCAAGGGATCTTTAACCCCTAAAAGTGTTGTTTCATACCCTAAAGGATCATGGTCAACTAATTACATCATTCCCCAAAAGTTCCACCTAAAAAACAACTCAGAACTGGCCAAAATGAGACCATACTGACTGCTCCACTGTCAAGGTGTGATGCATACTCACTTCTACACTAGCCAGGTGCGTTGCAAATTGAAGAGGCCTTCTGTCGAGTGTGATGAGCGAGTATGGAAAAATGTCCGAGACAGTTTGCTAAGTGGATTCTCATGGAATCTTCCAGAAACTTCTCCTATGACACTTGCCTCTTTGAATTTGCCCAAGGATAAGTAATAGATCCAAGAAATCTCCAAGTGGAACCAAGAACAACAAGTGGAATGGCACTAATAAAAAACCCATAGATGAATCACACCCTTGCAGACATCTATAAATGGATCTCTCATCTGAGAGATCTAGAGGCTAGAATTTTGTAATTTGTAAGGAAGTGTTGATAGTTTGTATTTGAGAAAATGCATTGTATTGTTTGGTGATCTTGCTTTTCATGAGGTGAAGAGGGCTTTGATGCTAGGAGGATGATGCTAGATCAGACAGCTGGGTTTTAATTCTCCCTTCTATTATTAATAAAGTCCTTTTAGTTTTCCTTCATACAATCGTGTATCTGTGAATGTTGTTATTTGTAAATGCCATTGTATGTTCAATGTATTTCTAATTCTGCATTGTTTATGATATAGTAGATCAAGATGCTTTGATGGTGTTTTGTTACTTTGTCTCTACAAGTATTCACTGAGTGGGATAAGTAGGAGGAGAGGCGCAAGCTCTATCAAGGGAGAGAGAAATCAAGCAAGGAGTCAAGCAAAAAACCTAGGTTGGTCCCTTTTCTTCTCTCTTATCTATCATACATAAATGAAATCACAAATTGCTTTGATTGTTTGTTTCTAGGATAGCTACCAATCCTAGTGGGACTAGCAAATCGAAAAGACACTAGTTTTCTTGGAAACACTTATATTGTCAAGCATGTTTTGGCAAAAGGTGCCTATGAGTTGGTGCATTATGATGGAATTCCATTGTCACAGCCCTAAAATGGGTTATATCTCAAACGTTACTATGCTTAATTGAGTGTAGTAAAAATCACTGTACATACAATTTAATTGCATGTGTGTGTGTTAGTGTGTCTTTAAGAGTTTTTATCTGGTTAAGTAATCCGCTTTGCATTTGTTGTAGATGTCGGAACCTTTGGAACCATTTGTTGGCTATGCCGATGGTGCTAGTCGTAGTACACAGAATCTATCTTCTACAGCATGGGCCATTTTCGCTCCAGGTGGCGAGTTAGTGAGTTTTCAAGAGATTTGTATTAGTCGATCAATGAACAATATCACTGAGTATATCACGTTGATCGAACTTCTCTCTGATTCCATTTCACTTGGCATTCACCAAATCATCATTAGGCTGGACTCACAGCTCGTTGTACGACAACTTACAAGTGCGTATATCATCTGAAACCCTTCCATTCTTCATATGTTTCTTAGAGTTCGTCTTTTGGAAAGACATTTTGAGTATATTCAATATCAACATATTTCCATAAACTTTAATACATTAATTATTCTTTTGTGAATTATGTGTTAAATCGAAATTTGCGACACATGTAAAGTAAAATTTTCAATTCACATCATCAGCTGAATAGGATTGCACATAACCATATATAAAAAATTTGAAAGTAAAAATAGATAGATGTTTTAAAAGTTTTTACAAATTTCTGTCCAAGACATGTTTGGTCATCTCATCTAAAAACTCAAAATGCATGAAAAACATCCTAAGTAGACCTAGTGAGGCTCATTATAATAGGTCACAGCCTGAGCTATCATGCTTAAGAGCTGCATCCAATGGCCTGGAACACCAACAGTATGGTGCTGTATCCTCATAGGTAACTCCTCTATTCAGACATCCAGAATACCAATGGTTAATCCATCCACATGATCCTGCAACTCTGCCAAGGTCTCAACCAAATCCAAATCCTGGAGAACCGCTCTCCCAATGTTTCTCCCCGCTAGCCCACCTGCCTCCTGTTGATGCTTCATAGGTCAAACAATACCCACATCTGCATGCATGAGAATGATTTTAGTTTAGTCTTGGAACATCAAAACATAGAAACATGTAGAAACTTAAAAATCAAAAAACTTTATGGTCAAAAAACAATTTACCTATAGCATTCCATTGGGCGCCCACTAATAAAATCAAATATGGATCTCCATGAAAATCCATCCCTAAGTATGGATGTTCCTCGATGGCAATGTGTTTTCGATCGAGCCATATGGATCTCCATGAAAATTCATCCCTAAGTATGGATGCTCCTCGATGGAAATGTGTTGTCGATCGAGCCAACTGAGGAATGCAGTGGAAAAAATGATTGTTAACTGACCATCATGTCTAGCCATCAATTCGACCCACCTCTGCATCCATGGATCTCTAAGACCAGCTACACCCAGTGTTACATGTTGTGGTTGCATCAATGGAATTCTTTCTAAGGAAAAAGCAATTAAGATCAAACCATAGCTAAAATTATTTGTCTTACCACTTTTTACCTTTGTCATTTGTTCTTTCAGTGAAGAAAGCACAACCTGACACTAGTTGAATATTGTTGGCTCAAGACACTCTAGTGCATACTGTATATATGATATGTTTGCCAGATGAAGTGTCACACTACCATCCAACTTTTGGATAGTGAAAAGGATAGTTCTCAAAGGAAAATCACTTACATCCCTGATGTTTATTTTCCCATCCTTGTTAGGTTGTGCACCTGGCTGACAAAAATGTCCAATGTAATCCCTCACCGATTCAACTCCACAGGAAAATCCTGAAAGTGAGATGGGAGCACCTCACCTCGACAACCCAGTAAGAAAGTAAACATCATTGATCATAATAGGGACCACTTTGTCCACTATGTGAAAAGCTTGATCTTTCGGATCCCATGCATGAACTAGGAACTACAATAGTTCTATTTGTTGCCTCATTTCAGACAACCTAAGGTACTTGAGAAACCCACAGTGTTTTATGGCCTCAACTGTACCCGGAATATTTAGGGCAATCATGTATTTTTCTTCATGCTCTCTTTCTCACCAAGTAATAGACCTTCTAATTCGATGAAAGCCTGAAATCAAACCATAAGCTTAATTAGGATCCTTTCCATGCAAAAGACAGGACAAATTTTGGAGAAAACAGGTGAAACAAGTTTGGGAAACTCACCCAGTGTAGCCTTGGCAAGGAGACAGTGCACTGTAGAGCAGGCAGCCTTCTATCTGGGTGTTATTCAGCGTAGTTTTTGACATGCAAGCCTACGCTGATCCCAGGGCAAGAAATCTAACCACAGAGGCCCCAAAAAACCCTAAAACTTGCATGAAATAGTAAAAGAATGACATGAAAAGAAAGAGGAAGGGTAGATATCTTGTTAGAGTCGGTCTGTTCAGCCCTCCGTCATATTTCAAAGCCTCTTTTTTTGCATTTCATTTTAGGTGTCCCATCTTGCTCGATCACCTGCATTCCACTAGGAGCATGCCATAAATCTGACGAAAGGGTCTTGTCATTCATTACCCCTCATGCCTTATCCATGCTGGCTTAGGTCTGTTCATCAAAATCAAGTTTTAAAGTCACTTACAGTCTTGTTTCATTTTCTAGATCACAAGAGTCATTTCAGTCATTAGGTCTAGGGTTAGATAATTTGGTCTTCAACAACCTCTAATAATTCCAACAGATTCATGAGGGAGGTTCTTAATAATTTGTTATATCAAAGATTTTCATCATCATATGGATGGATTATGACTTTTCTTCAAAACTCTGTTTTGAAGAAAATTCAACATTTCGTTTTTGTAATAATTTTCAAAAAAAATTCAGTTGTTGAATTCTTCAAGCACGGCCCTAGACTCCTTTGCCGAATCTAATGATAGCTATCCCTGCAAAAAACTGCCAATAATTTCATCATTTCAGTCAAAAAATCAAAAAGGAAATTTAAAAACAGAGTTGTATTAAAATGGAAAAAGTTCCAATGCCAAAACATTACAAAGATGGGTCTTGGAGAGTCAAAAATCAAATCCATGTCTTTATAAAGATATTTTCATGAAGATCAATGTCATTTGCATGCCAAGACCAAAGAGAAGCCACTCAAAGAAAATTGGTTGAGTTAGTGTGCGATTTGGGTGAAGTTGGAGGAAACTTGGTCGGCCCCGGCACATAGAGCAGGTGGCGTGGCACATAGAGCAGGTGGCGCGGTGCACTGGGAGAAACCACACAGTGTAAATTAACACGGGCGCGGCACACTGGGACGGCGCAGTGCATTGGGTATGCGACGTGGCGCATACACCTGAAAGCCCGAATTTGCTTGAAATTTCTCCAAATTGCCCATAACTTGCGTGGATTTGCCAGGTAGGGTCATTATCTTGGTATTTCATCCAATTTTTTGATAATTTATGGTGGTTTATGGATGATAACGATTGAAAAAAAATCCTAAACCCTACCTCCAAAGTACCTCAAGAGGAAAATTGTTGTGGGTTTCAAAATCAGTGTTTTGCTACCAAAGTCACTCCTCCTTCCCATTCCGCCCTTGTTTTTATCATTCCCTCATTTCCTACCCCCCTAAGCTCATTAATTCCTTCTCCTAAATGCTCTGTCCCAAATTCTCCAATCTCACACCTCAAACCCTACACAACAATTCCTAACCCTATAGATCAATTTCTACATTAAATCCCTCAAAACCCTCCTACATTTCCGAAATCCCTATAGTCCCAATAGTCCCTAATCCCTTACTACTTTCCCTCTTCCTAACAGTTCCTTGTTCCATTTGTTTCCCCTTGGTGGCAGAATATGAACACATCAATGAAAGAGCAGTTCAGCATAGTTTTCCTACACCAGCATTTTTTTCTCCAAGGCAGTTTGAAAAACAGTAGTCATGGCATCTGAGCATTCATCGGATTATGAAATGGAAACCCAAAGTGACTCCCCCATGGAGGAACATGCACCCTGGAGGCCTTATAGAGGAGGTAGACATATCAGAGAAGAACTAGTCACCCTCACTGAATTACGGGCCTGCCCTCTTGCCATGTTTTGTTTCCAGCATTAGTCATGCTATGAGTTTTGTCAAAAGGTGGCTAGTGTTCAATTTCATGATGAGTTGGCTTGTCTATTTGTGCTGCATTTACATGGAGATCAAGCTACCTTAGCCGGTGTCACCTTCACACTTACACCAAAATCTGTCTCACTAGCAACTGGCATACCAAACATTGGGGAACCGTGGACCAAGAGGAAGAAGATTGACCGGCAACATTATGAGCCATACATTAAAACCGGTTTCTTGAGGCAGCTCAAGAGAGTGTTTCCATTCTGATATCTGAGAGATGAATATGCTCCACTAATGAAATTGATCATGAATTATTTCAGCTGTGAGGGACGGTTCTCTCGTTTATATGCATATCACATCCGGTTGCTCATGCATTTCACCAGGGTACGGATGATGAACATTCTATATTTCATTTTCCGGAACATAGAGAGGATGACCACCCTTGTGCAGCAAAAAATCCCTCAGCAACAACTTAACAGTGTTTATCATTTTGCTCTTATTAATATTTTGGTGGTTCATCAGCTTGGATTACGAGGCATCACTTGGGATGATTTCATCTCTCCTGACTTCTTCAGAACTTCACAGGGATTATCAGAGGTCAAGCATGAGACAGTTGGACCTTCTCATCAGTATGAGTTCCATGAGACGCTAGTGTGTCGGTATTCATCACATATCAAAGGGGCACTAGACATTTGTTTGCAGCAGTGAGGCGAGTGTTATCTCAACCAGGTGTGGAAGGGGCCTCACTTCCGACATCAGCACCATAGGTACAGGACAATGGCAAGAGGCAAATGCAGGATGAGGGGCCTTCAAGTGAACAAGGGACCAACTTCATTCCCCTTCATGCTGATGATATAGACACGGGCCCACAAAGTGCACATCTTCGGGAGATCATCCAGGAGTAGCAAACAGAGATCCAAGCCTTATCCCTTGACTTGGAGAGAGCTAATTGGACCATGAAATACTTGGAGCAGAGGAATAAATAGATTGAATATCAACAAGCAATCATGGAGTTACAAAACATCCGCGAGAATAGCCAAGCTGCAAAAAGGAGAAGAATTGAGCTCACGTCATTGGAGAAAGAGATTAATGAGGATCGGGAGTATAATCTCAAGGGAATCAAAATCCACTTGGAGAGACTACTGGACAAGGACGATAAGGACCATGCATTGCTAAGACACATGGCTTTCCACTACATGGCACAGAACAAGGTCTGCAAGGTACGAATCAGGAATTTAAAGGCAAAACTAAAGAAGGCAATAAGGAAGCAAAAGAGGCAAAGGGAGCTTGATCATCTTTAGATATTGGCCGAAGCTTCTTTAGCCCAACATAAAACTTAATGAAGAAGCTCCAGCACAAATTTTAAGAAATTTGGGGCATTTTTGGCATTTTGACAAATTTTGGCACCAAAAAAAGGGTTTTTCTCTCTATGCATCGCACCACGTGGCACGCGCTTTTGCTAGGGAGCTCCAAATTGAAAAGAGATTACATTTTTGGATTTTTCATGAAAAATCATGGTTTCTAGTCCATGGCCAAGAAATTTGGGTAGGTTTTGAGTCCTCAAGAGGCCAAAAACACTCAAAAAATGACCTCACTGCCCCTATTTTGACACACAGGAAGCAGTCTTGGGAGATTGAAGTTTTGGAGGGGAAAATGGGCACCAAATTCAGAAATTCCACTTGGGTTGGAAAGTAGACAGGTATGGCTTTCTAAAAAGCACACTTGGGCTCAATTTAGACTTCAGGAAGTGCTTCAAAATCAGCTCCAAATTGGCGTGACACATATAGATTTTGGTGCAGCGCATAGAGGATTTTTGCCCATTTTTCACTATTCAGCTCAGAAATTCGCCCAGTTTTGACCAATTTTGATTTTTGATCTTACTCTTGACCTTTCATGATATAATTTGATAACCATTATGTAATATTGGCACATTTCTACTTGTTCTAGAGGATTCATTCACTAAAAGGTGAAAATTAAATGAATGAATCAGTTTCCTAGCATATAGGGGTAAGTTGTTTGACTACCTGGATTTCAGTTCCTTGTTTAGAATTAGTTCAAACAGCTCCTAGAATGATGAGGTCAACCCCTAGAGGCAAGGGAATAGGTTTGGATTATCTATATTATGTAATTTCTAAGTCATTTTCAGGGTTGGACACTTGGGATTGCTTAGCACTTCATTATACATTTCATTTCTGCAATTTTGGCAAAGGAAAGACCAGGGTTTTGCAGCACTTGTTGGGATCCTTGTGGCGCTTTGTTTGGATTGTGTTTTTCTTCATGTACATGTAAGTTCATGAATGTTTATGTATGCCATTTTCCTGCTCTTTCTTCTGAAATTAAACTGATGAGTACTTAAGGTGGAATTCATAAATTGCTATGCTCTGCCTTTGACTTTTGTTTAGTTTTATATGTTTTCTTCAATTTGTAGAGGAACCTTGATACAATCTTGCCCTCTTCAGCTTCTCAGCTATCCTTTCTATCCATTCATTCAATTTTAAGGCATCCTAACCATTGCTTTCCTCGCCCCAACTTGAACTCTGCAAGATCTGGCCTCATCCTCAGACCCAAAATTTGCCTGTCCCTTTTTCCAACAAAACCCCCAAAAACTCAAATCATAACTTTGCACTTCATACCTAGCCTAACATTAGCTTTTATTTCAGTCATCTCGAGCCCCATCGATTATCCTTGTCATGATTAACCCACAGAGAGCCCTCTCCTATCCTCGTAGGGCTAGCTACAAGGCTGAGCATGGTTTGATGTGGACCTAGAACCTTGTCTTTTCAGCCTGAGACAAATCTAGGCTCTAACATAGTGGCGACCATACTAGGGAAGAAAGTTTATTTTCATTGTTTGGCTTTGTAGACTACAGACGGAGCCTGAAGATTAGCCAGGTAGCCTTCGAAATGTTTTTGCTTTGCATTAGCACAAGTATATAAAAGCTACTTCAATCAATCTTCGATCTAGTTTATAAACTGAACATCTGATCTAAATGATCACCCCAATACATGTATCAAGTTCAGATCTGATGGTTGATGGTGGACAAAGATCAGAAATAAGAAGGCTGAAATCATTCACCTGGTGACTCCTGTAAAGACTCCACTGGAGGACTAACTTTTTCTCTGAGAAAATGGAAGGATCTTACACGAAGTTCAGGTATCTAAAGTGGAACAGTATTCAGGATCTAGTCTGCTTTCTTGTAAATTACTTCTTTGTTGTTCTTGAAGCTATCCTGAAAGTTTTTCAGAATTTGTTGTATGATGAAGGTGATCAAAATCTTCACTCGATCTATTCAAAAAGTGTAAACACTGAGTTTCCCTTTGATCCTGACCTCCTTACTTTTCCCACATCTCATGATGACTCTCTTCAGTGTGATGAGCCTAAAGAAAACAAACCTGATCCTGTCGCTCTTGTATATACTCCTACACCTTTTATAATCCCAGATAGGTATAAACCTCTTGTTTTACCTTTTGTTCTTCATGCTTTCCCCAGAAACTATGATCTATACTTGTCGAGGTTTGACGGTGAATGTAAGAATGTCAACGTTGAGCAACATGTTCAGAATGTTGAGACTTTTCTAGACCTTTTTGAAGTTGATGAAGAAGATGTCAGTATAAAGCTTTTTGCTCTTTCTTTGCAAGGCAAAGTGAAGAGTTGGTTCAAAGCCCTGCCTGATGCGAGCGTCTCAGATTTCTAGCAGTTCGTCAAAGTTTTTCTCGACAGGTGGATGACTGAACAGAACCTTTTCTTGATTATAGAAGAGTATAACCAGTTGAAAAGATTTCCAGGGGAGACAGTACAACAATTTTCTGCCAGATTTAACCAAGTTTATTATTCGATGCCAGTTGATATAAGGCCTTTTCCTAGATCTGCTCTCTTGCACTATTCGGGTGCCTTTGATCCGGAAATGGAGTTTCAGCTGAGAGAAAGGAATCTTGCAACACTCGAAGAGATGCAGAACAGTGCAGTAAATGTAGAGGCTCACTTGTTGATCCGAAGGGCAAGGTTGAAAGAAGAAGAGATGAAAAATATAGATCCGAAGGAATCAACATCTCTAGAGGTAAAGCTTGACATTTTGGTAAGTTCAGTAGAAGAGATGATGCAAAGGATCACCGCAAGGAATGATTATGATGTTCAAGCCCATGGCTCGCTGATTGAAGAAGAAGAAGTGGCTGATCCAAAACATTTTGTTTCTTATCCCAATTGTCATAGTGATTATTTTGTAGATCATCTTGGAGAAGAGAGATCTATTGATATGACATGTATGCTCGATGATGTGTTTTATATTGAAGATTTGCCTCAGTTTGATCAATATGATGATGATTATGTTCTCCAAACAGAAGCTAATCTTGCAGACAAATCAACAGCTAGTTTGTGGGAGGAGGAAGTTCGTTTTCAACAGCTCGAATACAATGTTCAGCCATCACATATCAGCTATGACAATGACAATGAAAGTGCAACAAATTTTGAAGTAAGTGAGGGATATTTACCTTTTTGTTTTGATTCATTTTAGTTCATCAGAGACAATTTCCATGCAATTAGAAATCAATTATCGACAAGTCTTGATTTGGATCCTCTTGAGGGCGATGAAAAATTTGTTCCAGACTTTTCATATTCAGAGTTCTAGCCCTCGAAAGCCATTTCTTTTCAAGTTGCACATGAAGACATGGAAGCTGGCACATATCACCAAACAATACAAGAAGATTCCATACCATTTTGTTTTGAATCATTTCAGTTTTTGAAGGGTAAATTGCGTAGTAAATCTTCAAATGAACAGCTTGTAGGAAGTCAACAATCTTTTAGCTTTAATGTTGAGGATGAAGGTCAGATTACAGATGAAGATGTGGTAGCCGAAATACATGATCTAATGATGCAAGAGGATTTTGTACCCTTTTGTTTCGAAGCATTTCAGTTTATAAGGCAGAATTTTCGTAATATCTCTAAAGAAAAAGATGAACAGCTAGTAGGATGTTATACAGTTTCAGTGGACACATTGTAGCAGTCTTTTCAAGTTTTTGATGATCCTGTTGTTTGTGTGTTGGATGATGTTTGCTGTAAAAGTTCTTCTCCATTAGCTAACCATGTGACAGAAGAAAATGTTGATAATAATCTAATTCAAAGGTCACCTTCATTGTCTTGTTTAACAAATTGTTCATTGCATAGCCCATACCAAGGTTTGCAGTCATATGAGGAGATTGATAAAGGTGACTTTTGTTCTGTTTGGAAACAGCAATAGAGTTTGGTTATTCATGAATTTTAGGATCCTTTTAACAGCTTGCTACAATCATCAAAGAAAGACAGCACAGATGTGAGGAAAATCTTAAAATCCAGCTATAAAGATTACTTGGACCAGAGCAGTAATGTGTTAATGGAAATCAATAGTGATGCTTATGAAGATCCTTTTGCAGTATTCTTAAAGTCATCCAGTCAATTCATGCTTTGCAAGTTTATCAGCAGTCAACTTGATTCCGACTTTCCATGGGAGTTGTCGTTCAGTAGTTTTCTCTTGTTGTACCCAAGCGAGCACTTGCGGAGAATTCAAATAGCAGCCAGGATGCTTACATGGTTGCATTGGCTGTTCCATTTCACTTGATCGAGGGTGAAAAGAACACTTAGAGTAGGTTTGTTAGTTATGTTTTAGTCATGTTTGGTTTTATTATGGTTTTCAATTTTAGTTTTGAGTCCAATTTTCAGTCAATAATTGAGTTAACAAATCTTGTGTGGTTTTGTCAAGTCATCGACTCCATAGCCCAATGGACGAAGGCACTGTCTACTCACCCAAAGATCTATAGTTCTTGGCACCTCCAAGGAGCTACCATCCCCATTGGAGCCAATGTTAGAGTCGGTTTGTTCAGCCCTCCGTCAAAGATCAAAACCTCTTTTGTTGCATTTCATTTTAGGTGTCCCATCCTGCTCGATCACCTGCATTCCACTAGGAGCATGCCATAAATCTGACAAAAGGGTCTTGTCATTCATTACCCCTCATGCCTTATCCATGTTGGCTCAGGTCTGTTCATCAAAATCAATTTTTAAAGTCACTTACAGTCATGTTTCAATTTCTAGATCACAAGAGTCATTTCAATCATTAGGTCTAGCGTTAGTCAATTTGGTCTTCAGCAATGTCTAATAATGCCAGTAGACTCATGAGGGAGGTTCTTAATAAGTTTTTATTTCAAATATTTTCATCATCATATGGATGGATTATGACTTTTCTTCAAAACTCTGTTTTGAAGAAAATTCAACATTTCGTTTTTGTAATAATTTTCAAAAGTTTTTCAGTTGTTAAATTCTTCAAGTGCAGCCTTGGTCTCCTTTGCAGAATCCAATGATAGCTATCCCTGCAAAAAATTGCCAAGAATTTCATCATTTCAGTCAAAAAATAAAAAAGGAAATTTAAAAACAGAGTTGTATTAAAATGGAAAAAGTGCCAATGCCAAAACATTACAAAGATGGGTCTTGGAGAGTCAAAAATCAAATCCACGTCTTTATAAAGATATTTTCATGAAGATCAATGTCATTTGCATGCCAAGACCAAAGAGAAGCCACTCAAAGCAAATTGGTTGAGTTAGTGTGCGATTTGGGTGAAGTTGGAGGAAACTTGGCCGGCGCGGTGCATAGAGCAGGTGGCGCGGCGCATAGAGTAGGTGGCGCGGTGCACTGGGTAGGTGCGGCACACTGGGAGAAACCAGACAGTGTAAATTAACACGGGAACAGTGCACTGGGACAGCGTGGCACATACAACTAAGCCTGAATTTGCTTGAAATTTCTCCAAATTGCCCTAAACTTGCGTGG
Organism: Pinus tabuliformis; assembly: GCA_031772625.1. NCBI lineage: Eukaryota > Viridiplantae > Streptophyta > Pinopsida > Pinales > Pinaceae > Pinus > Pinus tabuliformis. The sequence goes on from CM062804.1 coordinate 603,895,192, forward strand.
ATTTGCCAAGTAGGGTCGTTATCTTGGTATTTCATCCAATTTTGTGATAAGTTATGGTGGTTTATTGATGCTAACGATTGAAACAAAAATCTTAAACCCTATCTCCAAAGTACCTCAAAAGGAAAATTGCTGTGGGTTTCAAAATCAGTGTTTTGCTACCAAAGTCACTCCTCCTTCCTATTCCTCCCTTGTTTTTATCATTCCCTGATTTCCTACCCCCTTAAGCTCATTAATTCCTCCTCCTAAATGCTCTGTCCCAAATTCTCCAATCTCACACCTCAAACCCTACACAACAATTCCTAACCCTATACATCAAATCCTACATTAAATCCCTCAAAATCCTCCTACATTTCCCTAATCCCTATAGTCCCAATAGTCCCTAATCCCTTACTACTTTCCATGTTCCTAACATTCCCTTGTTTCATTTGTTTCCCCTTGGTGGCAGAATTTGAACACATCACTAAAAGAGCAGTTCAGCACAGTTTTCCTACACCAGCATCTTTTTCTCCAAGGCAGTTTGAAAAACAGCAGTCATGGCATCTGAGCATTCATCAGATTATGAAATGGAAACCCAAAGTGACTCCCACATGGAGGAACATGCACCCCGGAGGCCTCATAGTTGAGGTAGACATATCAGAGAAGAACCAGTCACCCTCACTGAATTACAGGCCTGCCCTCTTGCCATGTTTTGTTTCCAGCATCAGTCATGCTATGAGTTTTGTCAAAAGGTGGCTAGTGTTCAATTTCATCATGAGTTGGCTCATCTATTTGTGTTGCATTTACATGGAGATCAAGCTACCTTAGCCAGTGTCAGCTTCACACTTACACCAGAATCTGTCTCACTAGCAACCGGCATACCAAACATTGGGGAACCATGGACCATGAGGAAGAAGATTGACCGGCAGCATTATGAGCCATACATTAAAACCAGTTTCTTGAGGCAGCTCAAGGGAGTGTTTCCATTCCGATATCTAAAAGATGAATATGATCCACTAATGAAATTCATCATGAAGTAATTCAGCTGTGAGGGACGGTTCTCTCGTTTATATGCTTATCACATCAAGTTGCTCATGCATTTCACCAGGGTAAGGATGATGAACATTTCGTATTTCATTTACCGGAACATAGAGAGGATGACCACCCTTGTGCAGCACAAAACTCCTCAGTAGCAACTTAACAGTGTTTATCATTTTGCTCTTATTAATATTTTGGTGGTTCATCAGCTTGGATTACAGGGCATCCCTTGGGATGACTTCATCTCTCATGACTTCTTCAGAGCTTCACAGGGATTATCAGAGGTCAAGCATGAGATAGTTGGACCTTCTCATCAGTATGAGCGCCATGAGACTGCTAGTGTGCTGGTATTCATCACATATTAGAGGGGCACTAGACATTTGTTTGCAGCAGTGAAGCGAGTGTTATCTCCACCCGGTGTGGAAGGGGCCTCGCTTTCGACATCAGCACCACAGGTATAGGACAGTGACAAGAGGCCAATGTAGGATGAGGGGCCTTTAGGTGAACAAGAGACCGACTTCATTCTCCTTCATGATGATGATACAGACATGGACCCACAAAGTGCATATCTTAGGGAGATCATCCAGGAGTAGCAAACAAAGATCCAAGCCTTTTCCCTTGACTTGGAGAGAGCTAAGTGGACCATGAAATACTTGGAGCAGAGGAACAAACAGCTTGAATATCAGCACGTAATCATGGAGTTACAAAACATCCGCAAGAATCGCCAAGCTGCACAAAGGAGAAGAATTGAGCTCACGTCATTGGAGCAAGAGATTAATGAGGATTGGGAGTCTAATCTCGAGAGAATCAACATCCACTTGGAGAGACTATTGGTCAAGGATGATAAGGACTATGCATTTCTGAGACACATGGCTGTCCACTACATGGCACGGAACAAAGGTCTGCAAGGCACGAATCAGGAATTTAAAGGCAAAACTAAAGAAGGCAATAAGGAAGAAAAAGAGGCAAAGGGAGCTTGATCGTCTTCATATATTGGCCAAAGCCTCTTTAGCCCAACATGACACTTAATGAAGTAGCTCCAGCCCAAATTTCAAGAAATTTGGGGCATTTTTGGCATTTTGACAAATTTTGGCACCAAAAAACAGGGTTTTTCTCCCTATGCACCGCGCCACGTGGCGCGTGATTTTACTAGGGAGCTCCAAATTGCAAAAAGTTTACATTTTTGGATTTTTCATGTAAAATCATGGTTTCTGGTCCATGGACAAGAAATTTTGGCAGGTTTTGAGTCCTAAAGAGTCCAAAAACACTCAAAAAATGACCTCACTGCCCCTATTTTGACACACAGGAAGCAGTCTTGGGAGATTGAAGTTTTGGAGGAGCAAATGGGCACCAAATTCAGAAATTCCACTTGGGTTGGAAAGTATATAGGTAGGGATTTTCAACAAGAACACTTGAGCTCAATTTTGACTTCAGGAAGTGCCTCAAAATCAGCTCCAAATGGCGCGATGCATACAGATTTTGGCATTGCGCATAAAGGATTTTTGCCCATTTTTCACTGTTTAGCTCAGAATTCGCCCAGTTTTGACCAGTTTTGATTTTTGATCTTACTCTTGACCTTTCATAATGTAATTTTATAGCCATGATGTAATATTGGCACATTTTTACTTGTTCTAGAGCATTCATTCACTAAAAGGTGAAAATTAAATGAATGAATCAGTTTCCTAGCATATAGGGGTAAGTTGTTTGACTACCTAGATTTCAGTTCCTTGTTTAGAATTAGTTCAAACAGCTCCTAGAATGATGAGATCGACCCCTAGAGGCAAGGGAATAGGTTTGGCTTGTCTATATTATGTAATTTCTAAGTCATTTTCAGGGTTGGACACTTGGGATTGCTTAACAATTCATTGTACATTTCATTTCTGCAATTTTGGTAAAGGAATGACGAGGGTTTTGCAGCACTTGTTGGGATCCTTGTGGCTCTATGTTTGGATGGCGTTTTTCTCCATGTATTTGTAAGTTCATGAATGTTTATGTATGCCATTTCCCTTCTCTTTTTTTTGAAATTAAACTGATGAGTACTTAAGGTGGAATTCATAAATTTCTATGCTCTGCCTTTGACTTTTGTTTAGTTTTATATGTTTTCTTCAGTTTGTAGAGGATCCTTGATATAATCTTTCCCTCTTCAGCTTCTCAGCTATCCTCTCTATCCATTCATTCAATTTTAAGGCATCCTAACCATTGCTTTCCTCGCCGCCAACTTGAACTCTACAAGATCTGGCCTCATCCCTGGACCCAAAATTTGCCTATCCCTTTTTCCAAAAAAACCCCCAAAAACTCAAATCATAACATTGCACTTCATACCTAGCCTAAAATTAGCTTTTATTACAGTCATCTCAAGCCCCATCGATTATCTTTGCCGAGATTGACCCAGAGAGAGCCCTCTCCTGTCCTCGTAGGGCTAGCTACGAGGCTGAGCGTGGTTTGACGTGGACCTAGAACCTTGTCTTTTCAGCCTGAAACAAATCTAGGCTCTAACATATACTACCTGGTCTAGATGGCACGAGAAATGGTCCACAGAATCTCTCGCAATCAGTTGCTGAAGATCGAGGTAAAAATAGGTTCAGAGCACAAACTGAATGCTAAATATCAAATGGTGAAAATAACATGGTAAATTCTTGTTTTTATGTTTATTTCATGATCATTAAATGAGTAAACTTTAGTATTTACCTATTTTTACCAATGAAACAGGTATGTTTAATCCATTTGGTGGTGTTTTGAGTAGGTTTTACATCTGATTTATAGAATTTGACGTGCTCAATTGTAAATTGTATCTTTGACTACAAAGCATACTTTTATCTATTTTTTGAACTCTGTTAAATATCAAAAAAGAGACCCCCTTGGAGTTCTCTTTATGCTCTTTTCAGACTCTCTAAATATGAAAATATTATCAAGCACTTTTCCTTTTCAGCTCATTAATGTATTGGAAATGACATCTACTTAGTATAAGTTTAACCCTTTTCCAGACTAAGATAGATTATTTACAAAAATGGAATACGTTGACTGAACATGGTTAATAGGTTCTCTCTTGTATTTTTTTTACGCTTTTTTGGGCTTGAGAGACAAATCTATGAAAAAGAACTTGTGGAGTTTTATTTTCATCTCTTTTTTAGCCTCTCTAAACATGAAAAGGACCGAGTTATATTTGTCGTTAAACTTGTGAAAACATCAAATAGTGACAAACTTCTGATCATGACAAGACTGAGTTTCACCTTCACTAGACTTGTTAAAACATGACATAGCGATGGATTCATCTGAAGGGTGAAATTATGAAATAAGCATATGTTATCCTCCGCAAGATTGATAAAAATAAAGAGGTACTGGTCAACAATGACTGGGGAAAATGCAAAAAGGGGTAAACCACTTTATGGCACCAGCTCGCTCTTGAACATGACACTTTCACTTCATCATTGTGACTATATGGGTTGGGTTATCTGCTTGATGGTCATCATAACTTGGTCTATCATACCATCCATTACTTTTTGTTTTGGGTCAATGCTTCCAATTCATTTAGTGTCGCTGACATGTTTAAGAGAAGTCACTCAGTTAAAATTCATCCTTTGCAATACTGATAAACCTTCATTTTCATGACCTCATAAACCTTCATTTTCATGACCTCTGTTCCTGAACCTTGTGTCATCAATCAAATTCCGTCTCCAAAATCATTACACTTGTTTCATGTCATTGATGTGGGATACATCAAGGCCCTCCTGCGATGAGTCGCTTCTTGTCGACATCAGCTCATTATCCAAGAAGTTGACATAGAAACACCCATCTAGTACCTTGAGGCTTGCATATATCAATGGCAGGTTTCTCACTTCCGGTGATAGGTTGACATCACTAGCCTTCGATCGAAAGACTTTGTATGGTGTTCGACATCAAAACATACATTCACACCATGCAAAATGTACTATAGTACCTTGAGGATCATTATCATTATCAGTGATTTCTCTCACGTTTGTTAACAACTTACATCATTAGTTGGTAATCAAACGATGTCTTCCCATGTTTGACTTCAGCTCACATATTCACATGGTTAGAATCATACTTGAGCTAATGATTGAATGAGATAGAAGACCTCAGATTTAGTTTCATCCATCTGGGCTGTGATTTCAGGAGTACTAAATCATATGTACAATGGCCTTACACTGATGGTCATCCTTTCATGGGTCTATATCTGTAGATGACTATATATGTACATATAATGAAAAGTTTATGTTGGGTCCCTATAATACTAGTGATTACCCCATTACTATTGTAGTTATAGCCCTTATTAATATCGTTGTTCCCCTATTGCCCCCATATTGTTATTATTGTGCCCCATAGAATCCCTCTATTGTTATTTTTGTGGCTTTATATTATTATTGTTAGGTCGGCTGGATTATATTGTGACTCCTTAGACTCCTATATATAGAAAGGAGGTTTTTTCATTTGAATCATCCAAGAATTGTTCATTTATGTAATGTAAAGGAGGTTGCCCCCTCGAAGAGGCTGAATTCTAAGGTGTTGATCTATCTTTTCTATCTTTTCTTGAGCTGGTTTCATAACATTTGGTATCAGAGCTTTGGATTCTAGGGTTTCGCTGCTCCAAACAGGTCATCGTGGCATTTTCACTATAACTCTTTTTTTGCAATGTTTCAGAAGTTGAAAAAAAAATCCCATTTGAGAAGAAATCGCGCTGAACCTCGGGTCTGAATTTCAGAGCTTTTCGCGCTATATTTGCGGAGATATGATCTAAGGAAGTTGGTCTTTTTGCAGACTCCTGAATTACATTCCAAACAGGTGACCTAGGGAAAATCGTCATAACTTTCTCTCTGGGGATCAGATTGAAATTTCATTAGAAGGTATAGAAAGAGGAAGGACTCTAGTTTCGTGTATGCATCTTTCAGATCCAAATGTCGAAACAGTGACGCGTGCCACATTGTACAAGTTCGCTCTACTGAACTAGTCTATAATCAAGTCACTGTGGGAGATTTCGCATAACTCTTCCTTGGAGAATCCAATTTGGGTCAGACTTGTGGCATTGGAAAGAGGACACAGAGGGCTACTACAGGTCACAAATTTAGAACTAGATGATTGAAAAGTACAGAGATACATCAGAGGAAATATCGAGCTCCTACAAAGTGAAAAAAGGTGTGTAGATTTTCTTAAAGTTTTGCTTAAGATCGGTTTGAAAATTATTTTGAAGGAATTATTATCGGTAACTGATGCCCCGAGGAAAGAAAATGCAAACACCTAGTAAGGAACCTGAAAGCTCTAGCATGACTCATGAAGAAGAGGAAGAAATGCTACATGATATATCAAAATTACAAGAACAAGTGCAACAAATGTCACGCTCACAAAAGCTAACAGAAGCTAAGATAAATGGCATGGAATCTAAGATAAAGGGCATGGAAGCTAAGATGGATGATTGGAAGACAGATTTGAAGACAGACATGGAAGAATTGAAGATAGATTTTAACACAAACTTGAAGACATGCATGACATATATGAAGACAGATTTGACAAATTTTCTACAAGAAATACTTACTAATGGTGAAAAGGTAGTAAAGGAAACTCATGATGCGAACAAAAGAAATGTTAATCATGATATCATAGACTCTAATGTTGGATCGAAGACTCACCATATTCCAAAAATCGATATGAGGAAGTTTGATGGCAAGGATCCCGCCACATGGATATTACAGATGGAGCAATTCTTCGATCTCAATAATGTGCAAAACACACAAAAGGTACGTATGGAAACTTTATATTTGGAACCAAATCAGTTTGTATGGTATCAATGGCTTTGCTCTCGTAAACAATTTATCACTTGGGCAATTTTTACGGAAGAATTGATAGCACATTATGAGGATACAAAAAGCAACACTTTTTTTAGCCAATTGATAAGTCTCAAACAAAAGGGTTCAATAATGGAGCACATTGAGGAGTTCCAAAAATTGAACATAAGGGTAAAAGATATTCCAGAGGAGCATAGGATTGATGTGTTCATAGGGTCTTTAAAGGATAATATCCAACATGATGTTCGCCTTTGGGAACCTGATTCATTAGAGAAGGCATTCAGGTTAGCAAGAAAAATGGAAAGCAAAATTATGGCAACCAGGAAGCATACCACTCACAACTATAAAGACGGAAGTGTTGTTGCCCCTAGTCTTCCACAACCTATAAGGTTGACACCACAACAATTGGAAGAAAAAAGAGCAAAAGGGCTTTGTTACAGTTGTGATAGCAAATACACTAAAGGTCATAAGTGTGCTGAGAAGAAATTATTCTACATAGATTGTGAAGAGGAAGAAGAAAAGGAGCAAGAAAGGTCAAAAGAAGAGGATATACTCCAGGAACAAAGCCTAGATGAAGAAAAAATAAATCCGACCATATCTTGTAATGCATTGGCGGGAATTACCACTCCTCAAACCATCAAGATAGAAGGACAAATCAAGAAGAAAAAGGTAATAGTGTTGATTGATTCAGGAAGCACCCACAATTTTATTCATTGTAGGGTAGCAAAAGAATTGAATTGCTTCCTATATCCAGCACCAGAGTGTCAAGTGATGATTGCAAATGGAGGAACAATAAATTGCTCTGGAAAGTGCCATAATATCAAGCTATCCATGGGAGAATATGTATTGACTAGCCCAATGCTTTCCATTCCAATGGGAGGTGCTGATGTTGTACTAGGAGTCCAATGGCTACAATCCTTGGGTACAATAGCTTTTAATTTTCAAGAACTTTTCATGAAATTTTCTGTGGAAGGAAAGGAAGTTGAATTAAGGGGTATTGCAGGGAAACCAGGAAAGATAATCAGCTCTAATGGTATGACAAAGCTTCTAAAAAAGGAGCAAAGAGGTGTAATTGCACAATTATGTTCGCTAGATGTTTCCACATTGGAATCATCTATTTCTCCAGATCTCCAAAAAGTCCTGGACAATCATTCCAAGGTATTTGAGACTCCCAAAGGTCTCCCACCTATGCGTGATCATGATCATGCTATTCATCTGATTCCAGGAAGTGTTCCTCCAAACATCAGGCCGTACAGATATCCCTATGTCCAAAAGAGTGAAATTGAACGTATGGTTGCAGAAATGCTAGAGGCTGGTATAATTCAACCGAGTCAAAGTTCTTTCTTTACTCCAGTAGTATTGGTGCACAAGAAGGATGGATCATGGCGCATGTGTCCGGATTATAGGGAGCTCAACAAGCTCACTATTAAAGATAAGTTCCCCATTCCTGTCATTGATGAATTACTGGATGAATTGCATGGATCAATTTACTTCACCAAGTTGGATCTTCGTTCAGGATATCATCAAATCAGAATGAAGATTGAAGACATTCCGAAAACAGCATTTAGAACTCATGAGGGTCATTATGAATTTTTGGTCATGCCTTTTGGCCTTACCAATGCACCTTCAACATTTCAAGGTTTGATGAATTCAATTTTCAAACCATTCCTTAGAAAATTTGTGTTAGTATTTTTTGATGATATACTAATCTACAACAAGTCTTGGAAGGATCATGTTGAACATGTTGACAGGGTGCTACAACTATTGGAGGAGAAACAATTATATGCAAAAAGATCCAAATGTTTCTTTGGAGTCCAGGAGGTGGAATATTTGGGTCATATTGTATCTCATGAAGGAGTTAAGGTAGACCCTAGCAAAATTAAAGCCATTAAGGAATGGAAAATCCCCACATCCATAAAGCATCTGCGAGGATTTCTTGGGTTGACAGGGTATTATCGCAAGTTTGTTAAGAATTATGGGAGAATAGCAGCACCTCTAACAACATTATTGAAGAAAGATTCATTTTCATGGACTCCGGAAGCAACAAAGGCCTTTGAACATCTTAAAGAGGCAATGTGCCAAGCACCGGTCTTAGCTACACCGGACTTCACAAAAACCTTTATTGTGGAATGTGATGCTTCAGGAAATGGAATTGGTGTTGTTCTAATGCAAGATGAAAGACCCATTGCTTTTGAAAGTCGTCCAATCAAGGGAAAGTTTTTAAGCAAAGCTATTTATGAGAAGGAAATGTTGGCAATACTCCATGCACTTAAGAAATGGCGACCCTACCTAATGGGAAGACACTTCAAGGTAAAAACGGATCATGATAGCCTTAAATACTTTTTAGAACAAAGATTATCCTCTGAAGAGCAACAAAAGTGGGTCACAAAGATGTTGGGTTATGACTTTGAAATCATCTACAAAAAAGGGAAGCAAAATGTGGTGGCAGATGCACTCTCAAGAAAGGATGAGGATGTGGAAGCATTGTTGTGCGCCATTTCTATTATCCAACCAGATTGGATAAACGAAGCAAGGGAGGAATGGAAGAATGACGAAGAAGTGTGGGCACTTATTCGAAAGCTACAACAAGATTCCAGTACGTCTGATACATTTAGCTGGAAAAATGATTCGTTATGGTACAAAGATCGCTTATACCTCTGTAAGAATTCCCAGCTAAAACAAAAGATTCTTATGGAATTGCACACTTCTCCCTTAGGAGGGCACTCAGGATTTTTAAAAACTTACCACAGGGTTAAGAAGGAATTTTTTTGGGATGGCCTTAAATCAGATATTCAAAAGTTTGTGGCGGAATGTTTGGTTTGCCAACAAAATAAAGTTGAAACAATTAAGACACCGGGTCTATTACAACCTTTATCCATTCCAAGCCAACGTTGGGAGGAGGTTTCAATGGATTTTATCACAGGTTTACCCAAGTCTGAGGGAAAGAGTGTCATCATGGTGGTAGTTGACAGACTTACCAAGTATGCACACTTTTGTGCATTATCACATCCATTTAAAGCCAGTACAGTTTCTACTGCATTTATGGAAACAATTCAAAAGCTACATGGAAACCCAAAGATTATTGTAAGTGACAGAGATCCCATTTTCACTGGAAATTTTTGGACAGAATTATTTTCTTGTCTTGGTACTCAGTTAGCTCATAGCTCATCTTATCATCCTCAATCTGATGGGCAAACTGAGATAGTAAACAAATGTTTGGAAGGATATCTTCGTTGCTTTGTATCTGATAAACAGACACAATGGGTCAAATGGTTGCCTCTGGCTGAATGGTGGTATAACACTTCCTTCCATACAGCAACAAAAATGACCCCATTTATGGCACTTTATGGGTATCAACCACCATCCATCACATCATATTTAAGAGAAAATTCTAAGGTTCAGGCAGTGGAACATCACATCGAACATCAACAACAAGTCCTCCAACTCTTAAAGGATAACCTCGTGTTGGCACAAAATAGAATGAAACAACAGGCAGATCAACATCGCAGTGAAAGAAGTTTTGATGTAGGTGATTGGGTATTCCTACGGCTACAACCATATAAGCAAATGTCCCTCAAGCAAGCTAAGAAGGATAATAAATTATCACCAAAGTATTATGGTCCGTACAAGGTGTTGCAAAAGATTGGTACTATGGCATACAAATTGGAGCTTCCTGCAGCTTCTCGATTGCACCCAGCTTTCCATGTTTCATGTTTAAAGAAGGTTATAGGCGACAAGCTCCCAGTTCAAACAATATTTCCAGAACTTTTTTTTTCTCAGTAAAAACTAATTCTATTAAGAGGAAGTATGGTACAATAAGAAGATACAACCAAGAGAGGCAGGAACACAGGTTGCCGGAAAGGATAGGCTATCCACCTCAGCCCCTAAAAAGGAAAAGAGAAGAGAGTTGTGCTGAGCACAAAGAAACAAGAAGAACAGATGAGCCATAGCTGAACAAAGGATTCTACCCAACATGTGTAGAATCAGTTATATGGCATTTTTTCCCTTTCTTTTTACCAACTTTGACCCAGTCAAGAGGACTTTGCTGAACCGGCATGATTTGCATACTGATCTGAGCTGATGGGGAGGGTTCCTTGTCTGAGTCCGAGGTGGAGGATTCATGATTCCTTTTCTGTGAGAATGGAGGGACAGACGAAACCTCAGGATCGGTCAAGGGCGGATCCTGTGCCGGTGTTGCTTCCATTCCTTCCTCAACCTCTTCCTCTTCATCCGAGCTGAAATCGAAGTCGTCCGTGGGGGGAGGATCATGAGGCTTCCAGCTTTTGGATTTCTGCTTAGGACTGACCTTCTTCTTTTGGGCAGGCATCGTGGGACAAGAGCCCTTAAGGTGCCCTGTGTGATGGCAGTTACGGCAACGAAATGCTGTGTTCTCATAGTCTAGGGTCTGAGTCCAATGGAAGTCTCCAATTTTGAGATTGATCTGGTCAGGAAGACCTTTTCTCATGTCTATCTCTGCACAGATTCTGGCAAAGGTATATATTCCTTTTTCCCCTCTTGATACGTCTGTGTCTAGAAAGCGGCCTAGAGAATTTCCAATCCCTTGGAATACTGCAAAATTCCATAGGTGCGTTGGGAGATTTGGAAGTCTGACCCAGATGGGGAGCTTGGTGATGATTGCTGTAGAGGGATCAAAATCTGGGAACCAAGGGGTGATGAATAAACCTGCTGAGCCCCAGAACCACGGGCCTGCTGTTAGAGCTTTCTGGTAGTCCTCATCTAGAACAAACACTACAATGAAGAAGCCCTTTGAGCATAGCAACACCTTGCAATTGTTGGTCCAGTTAGAGTGAATCCATTGGTAGAGGTCTGCTGTGCTCGGCCATAACCCATTGAACCTACAAATGATGGCTTGTTCTTCAAACGTTTGGGTTTGCTCATCCAGCGATGGATGCATGATTTCAATGGAGGGGGTTTCCTCCAATTTTTCCACCAGAAAAGGCTTGGGTGCCTGAACTGGTGGAACAGTTTTCTTAGGCATCTGAGCATGGACAACGTCTTTGTATGAAAACGTCTTCACTGAGGATGACTGTCCAACAGCTCCCCCTCTCAAGCGAAGGGAAAGAGTAATGGATGCATTTCTTTTAATGCTGTAAAAAGACAGGGGGAGAGGATCCTCAAGTTGTTTACCTTCATGGAGAAGTCATTGAGTTGCAGAAGGTATCCCCAGCTTGAGATCCAGAGCATGCTTGAGGTCCTGCACAAGATCCAGCGAGCTCACCCAATGTAGCAGAGTTTTGCCGGAGATAAGCCTGATCTGGATCTGGAACTCATCAGAAAGATCAGGATTCTGCTTTCCTTTGCAAATCCCAGGCGAGAGACGGCTGAAGCTTTGAAGGGTCTTCTCCTCCAGAACTTGCCACAGGGGGATATGAGGAGAAGAGGGAAGGGTCCAAAGATTATTGAACCTGTCAGTGAATTCTGCCCAGAAGGGCTTCCAGAAAATCCATTCAGGCCGTACCAGGAAACTTGAAAAATTCTGAAGATCTAGAACAAAGTATTGGCTATTCTGGGGGGATAGAGAAGGCACTGAAATGAGTGAGCAACCTTCTAGAGTAGAGTAATTCTTCTCGGGAGCCGCCGCCTGAGAGACGAGAGGAAAATCTGCGCGTTCTTCCTCAGCCACAACATCTGCAATCTGATGGAGGCGGCTGGCACGAGATGCGGCAGTAGAGGTCCTCGATCTAGCAGCTTCAGGGCCGAAGGCGAAACAAAAGAGGGGGAGAGGTGCTTTCAGAATGTATTGGAAACCAGTCGTATCAGAAATGCAATAGAGCGGAAGTCCGTGATTGAATCGCCCTTCTTCTGCATCAACAGGGCCGTCTAGAGGCCAGACGACGGCTGAAGGCGAGGAGGCGGCGACTCTGCAAGTAGGGTTCATCTTCGGCGCTTCAATATTGCCAGAACTTGACGAGGAAGGAAAAGTTATATTGGAACCGGAAGTAGTCATAGAAACAAGAATTCGGTAGCTACGAAATCGATCAATTTCAGAGTATCTTATCAAGTGGAAGAACTTATCCGCTGAAGATTCCACATGGGAGGATGAGAATTTTATGCAGAAGTATCCAGAACTACTCAAGCGTTGAGGACAACACTTTTTTGAAGGCGAGGGGCATGTTGGGTCCCTATAATACTAGTGATTGCCCCATTACTATTGTAGTTATACCCCTTATTAATATTGTTGTGCCCCTATTTCCCCCATATTGTTATTACTATGCCCCATAGAATCCCTCTATTGTTATTTTTGTGGCTTTATATTGTTATTGTTAGGTCGGCTTGATTATATTGTGACTCCTTATACTCTTATATATAGAAAGGAGGTTTTTTCATTTGAATCATCCAAGAATTGTTCATTTATGTAATGTAAAGGAGGTTGCCCCCTCGAAGAGGCTGAATTCTAAGGCGTTGATCTATCTTTTCTATATTTTCTTGAGCTAGTTTCATAATAGTTTATATGTTGAGCATGGGGATGCCTTCCCTCAACAATTCATTAAAAGTGTAAAATATCATGAGATTATGTATTGTAATTGATGCAGGTCACCATCCACTTCGAAACCTCCTCATCACATTGTAAAGCATTTCATTCGACATTTACATTTTTGACTTCATGCTTTAGGGGGCAGTTGTTACAGATCCATTTGGGCACATCACTCCTATCATCCATATCAGTGTTTTAGGGCTCATCAAACCCTAATTTCAATTGCTATATGCCCTAAAAAAGTCAACCTTTTGAATGCCTCCTTCCCAAGCAGTTTCATGGCCTGAAGACATCTTGAAATGACCTCTAGAGGGACCAGCATAGGTAGGCCCATGCAAGGGTGTGCTGCAGAGTAGTTAAGTCCATGCCAGGGTGCTTTGTAGAGCACTTAGGCCCTCTTTGACCTATGCTAGGTGAGTTTGAGAGAAATTCACATAGGGTTTGGGGAATATTCTTATCTTTTGGAGCCTTCTAGAACATTCCCACACTTATCATCTCCTATAAGCTCGACAAATGGATGAGAATGAGTTAAGATACCTCTTCTCCTCTCATCCCTTCCTCCATGGAACTAATTCTAGGTATGGAAGGCCATTCAATACCCTCATTGATGACAAAACCTCCTCCATCTTCCTATAAATTGAGCACTCATCTAAGTGGTCAAGGGCTGGACATTGATGAATTGTAAGGAGATAATGTTAGTTTGAGAATTGAGACTATTGTAAGTGTCATTATGTTGCCAGAATGTCATGCTTATGATGTGATGTGGATGGAGCCAAAGTTCGAGGAGTGACTTCGAATTAGGCTTCATGGTTGTAATTCTTCTTGCTATTCAATAAAGTATTTACACCTTTTTTCCATATGCTTATCTTGATATGTGATTCTTATATGTGTGAATGTATCTAATTCCATTTACTTGTAATCAATAGATCTTTTGCTTTGATTGGTTCTTTGTATTCTATTGATTTTTACAAGTACTTCTCAAGTGTGTTAAGTACAGGAAGGAGCGACAGGACCAATACAAAGGAGACAAGAGGAAATAAAAATTACAAGTAGGTCCTCTCATTCTCTTTGTCTTATCTATTTTTTATATAAAAAGGTTAAAGTGCTTTAGACTATTGTCCTAGATATGGCTACTTATCTAGGGAATTAGTATTTATCTGTAGATACCAAAATCTTCATAATAGTATAAAAGAAGTCCATCAAGACAATTCATGTGCAATGCTCAACTTATGTCGATATTCAATGCGCACTTTCATCTGTGGTCTCTCAATTTTGGTTGTGATTGTTCTTTTATTTCGGTGAGTTTTTCCAATTGCCTCTTTCACACACCTTCGCTTTCGCAAGTATCTCTTTCATGTTTTGTGACTATTTATTTTTCTTTTTTTCACTTTAAAAAGTGTTTTTTTGATGTTATGTTCATTCTCGCATGTGTCTCTTTCAATGTCATTCACATTTTGCAAGTGTCATCTTTTATCATGGCAAGCATCACATATCACAAAAATGTAGTTTTGGTTTGTTTCAAGGGGAAATCTTGGTTCTAATCGGTCATACTTATCCTAAAACATGTATTACACTCATTACCAAAGTTTCAAGCATTGTCACACAAGTGGCACCACTGTTGTTGCAAATTGTACCTTTAGTGTCACACTTGGGGGAAGTTATTGAATTGTCACCACATTGGGGGAATTATGTTGTTCATGTGTTCCGAGTGACCAATGTTGTGTAAAAAAATATTCTAATTGTGTGATAATGCTTACATTTTTCCCTTGTTTACTTTTGCCTTATTGATCCTGTAGTTAACCAAATCTGAAAAGTGCCTTCCTAAGCAACTTGGTCTCAGTTAGGCTCCTTGAACTATGCATTGTGTAGTCTTAGAAATCAAGCTTGTACTTTTATTCTTGGAACTGCGCAATGCATAGTTCGTTCCAGAACTATGCACTACATAGTCTCAATTCTCATCCTTGAAGCTTGAGCTTTAGAACTACGAAACCCCTGCCTTCCAGTCATCTTCTTTTGTGCATTTCACAGTCTCAAGCAACAAGTCTCCAGCTTGATCTATTGAACTACAAAACTACACAAGCCTTAGAGCTTTGTCCCTCTGTCCATAACTGCACAGTGACCAATCTCAAACTTGCTTCCTTGAGCCCCTCAATTGTAGAGTTGTCTTCCTCTGTGCTGCCTTGATGGGCCTTAAACCAAGTTCAGCGTTAGTCAACCAAGAAAATCCCTACACTACTGGCCCTTTCGTCATCATTCCGTGGAGTGTGGACCAAAGTCTCACCCAAAGCAGTATGGAAGGATGTAGGAACCAAGTTTCCATACCTCGGGATGGTTCTAATGTTGGTTTTATACCTTAAACCCTTCCTTTGTGCAGATCGATAAGACTTTAGGGCTTATCGATGTACTTTATCTTCTGTCTCTTAGAACCTCTGCGAAGGTATACAATCATCCTTCGTGCAACCCTAACCAACGATTCAGAAAATTATGCACCTTTGTTACAACGTTATTGTATAATTTCCCGAATTGTCTTAAGTGTTTGCCAATTTTACCATGCAATTAAGATTATCTTCGCATGAACATATATCCTTATTTGCGTTCATATAGCATATAGAAACACATATATTCATGCCTCAAATTATCATTATAACCTAAACCCAAAACTTAACATAACATAATCGCATGCAATCCACAGAGACAAAATAAACAGTAATTTTAGAATACTTCTCTTTATTGATTATTCAGATTTCCAATATAGACTCTATCTACCCTACACACACAACTGCAAGGGTCCACGCACTCAAATACAAACTTCTACCCTAGGTCTCTGCGCACTCAACTACAGAGCCTCTTCCTATGCTAAGACTCTCACTCTTAGCTCCTCACAAACTCATCAAGAAATCAAAATTCCTTAGAACTCTACTTCTCCCTCTTAAACTCTTCTAAGACTCCCTTTTTATACAGTCCCATGGTCCGCAGACCAAGGGTAGATCTCTAAAGATGACACAAGCTATCTAAACTAAGGGTGGAAACCCTTTTTGACTCTTTATATCTTCATGCTCCATAGCCACAAAATGTGGAGACTTTACATTCCTTTGCACAAATGTTGGCTTACTGGGGCCTGACCCAGGTTCAGAGTTGATTTAGCCAAACAAATCCTGGTACTACTAGCCCTTTCGGCAATAGTCCGTGGAGAGCGGACTGAGGTCTCACTCGAAGTAGTATGGGAGGGTGCTAGAGCTAGGCTTCCAAACCATAGATATATCTGATGAGTTCAAGTGTTCCATGGTTTGACCCTGCGCACAAGTTACTACACACACTTTCCCTTACCTCGCAGCCTGATATACTACCTTTGTGCAGCCCTACTGAGGGGTTGAACATCACGCTCTGCATTATTACCCAAGACCTCAATGGTATTCCAATGTTAGTTAATTAACTTTGCCTACATGAGTGCTTTAAGTATACTTAAAAATATAAACCATTCATACAGGTGCGTGCAATAAATAAACAGTATATTTGCAAATCATATCAAACATGCATTAACCCAAGAACAGATACATAAAATTATGATCAAACTTCTCTTTATTAATCTCTTCCTCAGTTACAGACTTGACTCTGCCCTACCCACTCAGCTGTAGGTGTCCACGCACTTAGCTGCGGACTACTAGGCCTCTGTGCACTCAGCTCCAGAGCCTTCTCCTTCTCTACGATCCAAAGACACACTTTACACTTGTGACTCAGTCACTTAAACTTGTTACTCTTCTTTTTCCTTCTCTATCTTTCACACTTAGATCCTTGCTCTATTTATACAATCACATGGTCTGTGGACCATGGGTAGGTCTATCCAGCTGACATTACATTACAAAACTAGGGTGGACAACCCTGTGACTCTATTATACTTTCGTGCCCCGTGCCCACAATTCGTGGAGCTTTACAACAAAATTTGGTCAAAACTTTGGATTTGAGGCCCAAAACATGCCTTGGGGGGATTCCATGCCCAATAGGCACCCAACACAAACATTGTGACTCACCCTCGAGTCACTCTATCAGCGCAGCGATCATTGCACGGATTCCCTCCAACTGTTCTCGAACTGTGTGGAGGTGAGTAACACACTAAGCTATTGCTTGCTGGATCTGTTGCATACATTGTTCCGAGACCTCTATGTCTGGAGTGCTTCTCTACATCAATGTGTGCATCCCTTGTATGTGCGCGAGCTTGCCTTCGATGTCTGCCGTGATAGTGAAGGCCTCGTCAATCCAAGGCTAGACGTGCACTTTTAGGACTGCTTCCTTATGTCATGCCATGTCCACCTCCTCCTTCAGTGCTTTAGCCTGCTGCATCCGTGCAAGCCTCTAGGTGAGGACCACTATCTACACAGTTCCTAAAACACTATCATATTGATGTTGGAGTTTTCGTGCCTCTGTCTCTAAGCACTAGATGTTGGGGTCCTCAAGTGATTCTTCCAACATGCTGGTGTGGTCTCTCACTACACCTATGATTTCCTCCAATCCCACTATGATAGTTCTGGCACGCTTTTCTCTGACTTCTGGGGGAGTGGATGGTTGTGCCTTCAATCACAACTCAGCGATCTAAGGATTCAACTCTAGCTGAACCTTTGTCATTTCCTCTCTAGCCTTGTGAACCCCTACCACTAACCTATGGATCTACACCTCTATTGGTGGATTTACTAGGATGGCCAGCTCCGTGACACTTCAACAAGCGTCGTCGATCACCTTCACTAGTTGTTGATTTTGTGACACCAATTCATCATGCTGCAAGCTTAGTTATTCCATATTTATCTTTTGCTCACTGAGGACTTGGAGCGTGTGGCTCTCCCTGGCTCGCAGCTCTGCAGTTATCCCATATTGCAACACATATAATGTCTCGTATGGGAAGGCAACATGATTAACACTGGGACCTTTTAGTGTGCTAAGCGAAGGCCTGTCAGCCTCATTTGATGTCACTAGTGCCCCTTTCGGCAACACTAATGTGTTCATCATTTGCACATGTAACATCTGCTCTACTGCCATGGATCTGACTACGAGGTTTGTTGAAAGGGTACCAACCTAAGGGGGGTGCGCCTGTAATTCCTGCAACTATGCTCTGAGGGCCCCCAACACAATATGGTTCTCCTACATGAAATCATGGGGAGCCTCATTTATGACATCGCGCACCGTCTTGATAATGTCATGCAAATCATCCTCGATTAGGGTGGTCGGGTGAATGGACAACTTCGAGACCTTGACCTTCTTCTGCAACCCTCCCACTCTGCTAGGTGTTGGCGCTTTAGCTTTGTGGACATAGTTCATGGGTCTACTGTTCCTTTTGTTGTTTCTGATTCCCCTGCCTCCTGCCCCTGTGAAGGCATTGTTTGGCCCTCGCCCACCTTTGCGGCTGCTGCCTGTGCTGCTACTACTGCTGCGGCCTTTTCCTGCTCAACTTCTTTCTGTGCCACATCTCACGCTGCCCGCACTTCTGCTACTGCTATTTCCTTCCAGTGTTTTTCGTCCAACTGTGCGATGCACAACTTGGCATCATCTTTCTTCTTTTGCACTGTCGACTTCTCAATTTCTGCAATGTTTAGGGAATGACATTTTGGTGGCCATGCCTCCAAGACATTGAAAATGGCATCATCAATGGCTACAAAGGGTAGGTTTGTCCACTACTTTGTCGGGTCCTTGCGCACCCTGATATATGTTATGCATGTTTGCCTTAAATTCTGCAAAACTCTGTAGACTGTTGTAAACCATGGGTGACAACCGTGGCTTATGGTTGATCCACATTTGGATGTTCATCTCCATGAGCACCCAGAAGATCTTGTTGTCACGTATCCTATTGGCATCCTTCATGGCCCAGAGCGAACCGTACTTCGCAGCCTCTGGTAAATCTCTGTGAATTATGGGGAATTGACTATCCTTCGGCAATTCCCTAGCTATGAGCACTATAGATAGCAACAACCATGAATAGTGGAATGTTTTGCCTTGTTCCTAGGCTTTGCAGCAATTATCTAAAAGTTCTATGTAGAGGAATTCGAACCAATTAAACTGGATCCCCTCCCCGCACTTCTCGACCAGTGCAACCACTGGCGCAGGTACCTCATCTATAGGGCACTTGTGCATAAGTTTACCAGCAAGGATTTGGGTTGCTAAGCATACTACTTTATCCTTGATGTTGGAGATGGCGTAGTCCCTCTTCTTCTTTTCCAACTTGTACTTCTTCTTCATGGCCTCTGCAATGGCCAAATCACTGCTCTTTCCTTCCGATATAGCCGTGGGGTCTTCTCCTTTGTATGGAAGCTGGGAGACGTGATGAATCAAGTCTGTTGTGATGGGGATGGGCTCCTCCGGCCATAAGCACTCATCATGCACCAGGAAGAGTAGATACCTGATGACGAAAATGGTTATTGGAGTGCAGTGGAAATGCGACACCCAAAGTGAGTTCAGTAGCCTAGCCTTCTACACTCCGCGCAACCACTTTCATGGCTCTATTGTTGTCACCACCCCCACGGTGTTTTGCTTCATGAGGTTTCCAATCTCAAGGTGAGGGAACTTCTCATGGTCACCAAGGTCCCAATCTTTGAATTTCATGGTCGATACGTGGCCCAGGTGTGTGACTTCAAACATAATGCCATCTAGGAGAAGCGAGATCTAGAGGGAGCTCTTGGTTTCGTCCAGGTCCTTGGGCACTTTTGCCTTCCCTTTTCGCAAGGGGACATAGGCAAGCATTTTTGTCGCAGAGTGCCTAGGCTGAGTATCCACTTCTATTCCTTCATCTTCTTCTTCTACAATGGTAAGATCCTACAAATCTTCTTCTTCTTCATCTATATCTATAGTGACAACTTTCCCTTTCTCCTCCATCGAAATTTTGCTGTGTAGTGAGTTCCGTGAGGACACACGTACGGGAATCATTTCTTGTTTTTCCTTCTTGGGTCTTGGCATGCGTGATGTTTTTGGGAAAACTTAACACGTAGTGGTTTTGGGATTTCTACCACAATCTCGACACCTTCTAGAACATCCCCCATAGTTAGGGTCTGCGCGGCCTCCTCGGTGGTCACTTTTGCTATCCCCATACCATCCTTAGTTGTTGTCATTGTATATGTGCTGTAATCTATCACTCGTGAATTCAGGGGCTCAATCAACACTCCACTCACAACACTCAGGGTTCTGCTCAATCACTCAATTCACAAATGACCAAGTGTTGTTTGCTAAGCAGCCCTTTGTATTTTATAACACTTTTTGAATTTGAATTTGACCGTTTCCCCCAATTTCTGGTTCATTAATTCTTTGTTGGCGGTATAATTTCCCAAATATTGCCCATAATTTGTGTTTTAAATGCCTTCTTCCTGCTCCATTTGACCTCAAGTCAAGCATCCCATCGTGAGTAGTGACTTCAATGGTCACTTTCTGTCTAACCCGCGTGGTAGCGCAGCCCCCCATGCGCGGTCGCAGACATTGCGACTCTTTGCTTCTGCGCACATCTCCAATATTGCATAGCTCCCAGGTAGAATAGTTCATAGTCCCACGCTTCCTTCCAACTGCCTGGAGTGCTAAGACTATATTTCCATTAGCTAGTCAGGTGGCCACACCACCCGTGTAGAGTTCCATCTTGCCCTCCGTCATGGTTTTTGAAGAATCCCCACCTTTTATTATTATGGTTGGTATCGTGCACTTCATCATTTGCAACATGGTACCCTAGTCCCTACGCTTAGCAATATGCGATACGAGCCAAGGCATCAGACTAATCAATTCACGGTGATAGTTCTCAAACTTGTTAGCATGATCGTACACACCTTGCCTTACCATCCTAGTTTTTTCGGCGAGAAAATATTCCTTGATCTCGTCCTCCAGCTTCTTGACTTCCACATCCACCAGCACACTTTTCTTTCTTAACCATACCCTTTCTTCTTCAAGTTCTTGGAGTCTAAGGTTTCCCTGTTAGATTTCTTCCTCAAGTCCCAGGCGTTCTGTTTCTTGCAGCTGTGTGATTCCTCCTTTCTGGGCTTCGCAAACAATCGTATATATGGGTGATGCTATGCACGAACTAGGTTTTGCATGCTCCATAGGGATTATAGCTTCTACTTCATACTTCAGCATCGGAAGTGTCCGCGCAGTCAGGGTTTTGCACATGGTCCTATAAGCCCATAGAACCATTGGTACGCACAGGTTCCAGTTAGTTCACTTCACATGGTGGACCGCATTCAGCACTTTGCATACTTTGTCAAAGCTTCTACATGAATATTCTTCTGCACACTTGGTCTTACCATACTTCCTAGTCATCGTTTGCACCATTTCCTTGCTCGTTCCTTCTCATTGATCGTGTTTCCTACCATGTGGATGGTTTGCCTTCATGGAGGTTGTGCACCATACGCCTGTACCCATTTGGACAGGTGGGAACACGGGCTGTTTCATCCATCATACTTGGTTTTCATCTACATCTAAGGCTTCCCAAATCTTAGGCACATCATCCTTCTGCATTCACGCCAGTCCTCAAAATTCTGCTGGTGTGTATCCAACCACCTTACGGGCGTAGCATGCAGTACCCACTTTAGAGCATTGGTCCGCTACTGTTCCAACACATCTCTTTCAAATTTGTTCAGGAAATCATCCACCTCGCTCAACCTGTCATACATAGGCAAGTCTCTTACCTCTATTTCCATGCAATGCAACGACCTTGTCATCATGTTACAATTGGGCGTGGTTACCTCATGTAACCAATTCTGCCATCGTTCTATTTCCTCGTTCAAATCTGAGGTGTAGGAGCTTTCGCACTCCCACAAGTCTTCCATCCATTGTTGGATTCACCTAGTCTTTCTCCCGCATGGTTACCTTGTAAATATAGTCTAGATCGGTGTCACTATTGTAGTCACACACCGTCTCTGTGTGGTGCAATCCTTCTACAGGGCCTAAAGGTACCACTATGCATAGTGAATTTTTCTCAGAAATCATCTTGTACTTCTTTAGATTTATCACTCCATTCATGTCAGTGGCCCAATCTATTCCCAGTACTGTGGGATAGGGATTTCTGTCATCAACAATCTCTATCACTTTCAAATCTGCAAGCGCTCTCGCACCTTCGATATCTACCATTATTCCCTACAATCTTCCCATAGTTAGGATCTTTTGCTGATTTTCCATTCGCAATTGAATAGGAGACCATTGTAAAGCAGGCCTTCCCATGCGCTCCCATGTCTACTTTGGCAGGACATTCGCATATGATCCTAGATCTAAAATCACTTCATATTCCCCGATCTGCGCGGTTAATCTCACTTCTCTTCATGTTTGCATTGTGTGCTTCTAGAGCTTCTGGACTATGCACGGTTCTCCTGGCGTGGTCCCAGCACATCTAGTTATGAGTTCTTGCAACCCCTTCATAGCCTTACTATTACACAACAGCTTCATGCATGTCTCCAAAAAGGTAGTGAGCATTGATGGGTCCATTTCCAGTCCCAGTTTGTCTTTACTACTTGAAGTGGAGGCCTCCACAAAGCTCTTCTTAGCTTCCATGAATGTCTCCTTAGCATGCTCCAAATCAAATTCTAGTTCCTTTGTTGGAGCCTTACAAACCCAGCGACTCTCTTCGGGCTACTTGCCTTTGTCATCTCCTGTCGTGAAACCACTTTGTAGCACGATATTTACATTCGAGTCTTCATCACGCAGCTTAGATATTATCATTTGCAGGTTCTGAGTCGAGGGAGGTTGGAGTGCTCCTTTGTCATGCAACCTCGCTATCAGTGTGGGACAGTCCTCTGTCTCATGATCAAACTGGGTACAATATAAGCATGATGGTCTCATCAGATTTTTAGAATCGCAGGCATAATGCCCTAGTCCTCCGCAATTGTAACATATCAGTTGTCCACGACCTCTTCCTGGTCCCATTCCACCTCGACTTCGTCTGCACCCCTGAAATCTAGTAGGCGCCATCCCTGCATTTTGATCGAGGGCTTGTGTTTCGGTCTGAACTCTATTGGTAGGATTTCAATCCATCATCAGTTCATAACTTCTACAGGTGTGCTCATCGTGGCCTACTAACTTGCAGAAATTACAAAACAACTACTGGGAACTCTGTGTATACTTTTCTAATAGATGGCAGTTATTTGTAGCATGCTTCCCTCCTATTTGAAAAATTGCACACCATAATGCAGGCATTGTGCTCACTCCTACTTGTGCCTCTGGTCTCATTTTTATTGGTCCTCCTCTCACCAGTTAGTTCGCAAAGACTAGACAATGGTCCTTGTCATGTCCCTAACCCTTGTACTTTATGCACCATACCTCCTAATGTACTTCTGGGTGAGCTATCCTGTCTTGTTTCAAACTCTGCATCTCAAGACACAAGTTTTTTAGCTACATGTGGATCTATTGAACTCCTAGGTTAGGATCTTGTATCAGGGTCTCGTGCAGTCTCATTGCGATCTCTAAGGCCTCGGCCTAAGTGGATAGCTTCTATTGTGATAGCACATTCCTTAGATGCGGCGTTAACGATTCTACAAACCATGTGCAACATTTCCCATCCGTCAAGGTCATGTTGGCTTCCTGAATCATACCCTTTAGTCTCTGATCCAACTCCTAGGGGGTCTTGCCTGGAAGAATCATCATTTCCTTAAATCCGATGATCAACTGTGTCTCTGACTTTTGTCTGCTAAATTCCTTGTTTAGCGCAACTTCAATATCTGCGATCCTTGCATTCAGATTGTCATTAGAGTGCTTAATGTACCAAGTTAGTGTGTTATCCTACAAAGTGCTGACCAACCTTTCTTTCTTTATATTATCATCCGTGACTCCTTATGCTTCCCATACAGCCCCTACCACGAACCAAAACTGGTCCATATCTTCATTCCCTACTCCTTTGAACACTGAATTTTTTTATCACGCTTGCCATATTGAACTATGGTGGTGGTGTGGGTGAAGAGGGGGGTGAAGATGGTAAAACTGGCAGTGGTGTAGGTGGAGGTGGTATGCATGGAATTCATTGCTTTATCAAACTTATCATAGTTCTTGGTGAGACCTTCGCGAGCTCTTCCTCGCTTTCTGGTGGAGGTGAAATCAAGGGAGTAGTTTCTAGTTCTGCGCTACCTTTGTTTTTGTAGATCCTCCCACTTTGCGTAGCCCCAAACATCAATTTATTCGCATAACCCGCTTTTCACATAGCAGCATTTTAATCCAAGTGTTCAAAGATTTAACATACTTACCTCACGGTCCTTCGAGGAAGCGTCATTCTACCTAGCTATAGCTGACTGAAGTATCTACTTCGAACTCAGTGATAAATCCCCCTATAATTCGATTGAGCCAGTGATCCACAGCGCATGCGATCTTATCTTCTGATTCTTCCAATATACGCACAAACTCTAAAGTCCACATAATAGGTTTGTCAAGCCTACACCTTCCTTGACTGTCTACTAGCCTCACGATCCACTCATACAACTCAAAGGGGAAGAATGTAAAGAAAAATTCATGGAGTTCCGTATATAAGTAGCAATCTAACCACTCTTGCTTTGATAATCGCAGATTCCTATTTTCTTGCTCTGTGAACTCGTGTATCTTATTGTCCAACCACTCTTTAATTCATTTCTTTGTGAGATTCTAGTGATACGATATGAGACATCTCTTATGCAGACCCCGGTCCTCACAACGGAAACATTTGTTGGCTTATTGGGGCCTGACCTGGGTTTAGAGTTGATTTAGCCAAACAAATCCCGGTACTACTAGCCCTTTTGGCAACAGTCCATGGAGAGCAAACTGAGGTCTCACACAAAGTAGTATGGGAGGGTGCTAGAACCAAATTTCTGCACCCTAGAGATGTCTCATGAGTTCAAGTGGTCCGCGGTTTGACCCTGCGCATAGGTCACTACACCCACCTTCCCTTACCTTGCTGCCTGATATACTGCCTTCGCACAGCCCTACCGAGGTGTTGAACGTCATGCTCTGCATTATTACCCAAGACCTCAATGGTATTCCAATGTTAGTTAATTAATTTTGCCTACTTGAGTGCTTTACATATACTTAACAATATAAACCATTCATACATGTGTGCACAGGAAATAAACAGTATATTTGCAAATCATATCAAACATGCATTAACCCAAGAATAGATACATAGAATTATGATAAAACTTCTCTTTATTAATCTCTTCCTCAGTTATATACTTGACGTCATCATGTGCACTCAGCTACAGGGTCTGTGCACTCAGCTGCGGACTACTAGGTTTCTGCGCACTCAGCTGCAGAGCCTTCTCCCACTCTACGACCCAAAGACACACTTTAAACTTGTGACCCAGTCACTTAGACTTGTTAATCTTCCTTTTCCTTCTCTATCTTTTACACTTAGAGCCTTGCTCTATTTATACAATCCCATGGTCTGTGGAAAATGGGTAAGTCTATCCAGTCGACATTACATTACCAAAATAGGGTGGACAACCCTGTGACTCTATTATACTTTCACGCCCCACACCTACAATTTGTGAAGCTTTACAACAAAATTTAGTCAAAACTTGGGCTTTGAGTCGTAAAACATGCCTTGGGGGGATCCATGCCCAACAAAAAAATTCAGGCTTTTGCCCCAAACTTAGGCTTTTAGTCCCAAAAATGACCCTAGGAGACCCATTCCCAACAGGCCCCCAACACAAATAGGGTGACTCACCCTCGAGTCACTCGGCTGGTGTAGAGATCTTATCGCAAAGACCTCCTAGATTGACTTGAACTACTGCAACTTCAGTGGTACACTATACTACCACTTGCTTCATCTCCTTGACCAGCTACTCCGTTGCTAGCCCTGCACCATCTGACTAAATCTTCTGCTAAGTCTTCTTCAGACTAGCTAGCTTACCCTCAATAGTTGCCATGATCAAATAGGCCTCATCCAACCAAGGCTGTAAGCAAGCCTTAACATTTCTTCCTTGTTCTGAGCTGCATCTACCTACTCTTTCAAAGCCTTGGCCTCCTGCAGCTTTGCCAGCCTCTGCGTGATGGCGACAGTGCACTCTATTGCTTTAACTTCGTCGTAGCATTGCTACATCTCCCACGCTTCCGTTTCTAGCCTCTGCACAGTGGTGTTTTCTTGCAGATTGGTGACCACCTTGAGTGAATACTCGAAGAGTGTCGTGCAGTCCTTTACTGTGCTATCCAATGTTGCTACGATGTCTTTCACAGCTGACTCGCACTGTTCTCTGATTTTTGGTGAAGTCGAAGGCTGGGCCTTTAACTTCAACTTTGCAATTTTGAGGTTCAATTCAAACTGGATCTTTGCCAATTCTATTCATTCGTAACGTACTCCAGTAGTGAGCTTCTGAACCCACACATCTACTGGCTTAGCCTCAAGAATGTACAACTCTGGGACAAATCTGCATACCTCAGCCATGACCTTAGTTATGCATTGATTCTTGTCCGTAAGGTCTTTCATGAGGTCAACAGCAGAGTGTCATTGTACAACCATCTAGGCATTGTTTATCTTCTACTCACTAATTACCTATAAGGCGCATTGTTCGTGGGACCATAGTTTGAGGATCATGCCATCCTGCAAAAGGTGAAGTGCCTCACAGGGAAGCGTAGCCAAGTTTAGTCCAACTCCCTTGAAGGCACTGACAGCGGGCCTGCCAACTTCTATCTCTGTAGTTAGTGCTACATCTAGCAGCACTATTTCTTGGGGATCCCGTGTGTGTAGTATCCCTGTGGCTTTAAAGGTTCCAGGCACCAAACTAGTTGATGCCACATCAGTCTGTACCTGTGATGCGTGGATCTGCAACTCGTGTAGACCCATCTGGATAACACCGAAAGCCTGTTTCTACTATTGCTTGAACTACTGTAGTAGTTTGGCGGTGGCATCCCTCACCCTATCACCTATGTCATTCAAGTCCTCCTCCATTACGGTGATCGGGTCGAGAGACGTCTTGCTATCCTTAAACTTCTTCTACGGCCCCACTTTTTCTGGATATCTGTTGCGCTTTGTGTGGAATGGAGTTGTCTCCAGGTCGCTCCTCCCTGCTCCGTTTGTTCATCCTATACTTTTGTCTCCAAGGAAGGTGACTTCTGACTCCAGTCAGAGCCACACTCCTCTTCCTCCGCTTTCCCACCTATCTGCTTCACGGTAGCTCACTTTGCCTTGGCCTTATCCTCAGCGTCCTTTATTTTCTTCACGGCCAACTATTCCATCTTCAGCTTGGCTTCTTCCTTCTTTCGCTATGTGGTAGACTTGCTAGATCCGCTGTGAAGTCCTTGGCAGTGTGCCAACCTGTCAACCAATGGTCGAGGACCACTGCAATCGCGTCATCTATGGCCAAGTATGTCAGGCATGCTACTTCTATTCAGGGTCCTTTAGCGCATGTATTGAGACATGGTGGAAGTTGGCCTTGAATTCCATGTACTCCTGCAGCTTATCAAAATTTGTTGGTGACAACCGTGGCTTGCGGTTGATGGCCATATGGATGCTCATCTCCATCAAGATCTAGAAGATCTTGCTATCCTTGATCTGCTGAGGATCCTTCGTAGCCCACAATGAAGCGAACTTCACTGCTTCTGGTAGGTCTGGTGCGACTGGAGGAAACTAGCTATCCTTAGGTAGCTCCCATGCACCCAACACTATGGACAAACAATAGCCATGCATAGTGGAATGTCTTACTATGATCCTGTGCCTCATGGCAGTTCATGAGGAACTCACCATAGAGGTAACATGCCTAGTTAAAATATACACCCTCCATGCATTGGGCTGCCAAGGTTATCACTGGTGTCAACACTTCATCTGCGCAACACTTCCTTGTTAACTTTCCTGCCAAGATTTGCATCGCCACTTTGACCACAGGTTCATAGATACTTGTGATGGCGTAGCTGCGTGGCTTCTTTACTAGCTTGAATTTTTCCTTCATCACCTCAAAAAGGGCATGCTCGCTGAGCTTTTTGCGAAAGTCCATGGCTGGAATTTCTCTTGACTGTGGCAATTGCATGATCCTATGGATCAGCATGTCAGTGATGAATATCGACTCCTCTAGCCATAGACATGCATCATGCACCAAGTACAACATATTCTTGATCACGATCATCATGATGGGTGCGCGGTTGTAATGCGACACCCATAGTAGGTTTAGCAGGCCTGCCTTGTCCATGCCTTTCAGCCACTTCCGGAACTCCAAAGTGGTCACTCTAGTGTTTTTGTGGAAGATACAGTGCATAAGTTGGTCTGTCACTAAATGAGGGAAACACTCCATGTCAACAAGATCCCAATCTTCCAATTTTAGAAGGGGGACACGCCCCAAGAACGGTCCCTCAAAGACAATTTTCTCTGGTAGTAGCAGTGTGTGCAAGGTGGCCTTACTCTCATCAATATCCTTTGGCACCTTCGTTTTACCCCTGCGTGGAGGAATGTACTTAGGTAGCTTAGAAATGGGGTTAGACCCTTGAACCTCAATATCCTCTCTTTCCATCACAATATCCGCATCATCCATGGGGATTTCTTCGACCTTTTGTTCTAGCTCTAGGTCAACCACCTTGCCCTTTTCCTGCATGGTGGGCTCATCCTTTTGTAGGTGCTTTCTAGGTGATGCGCACACCAGCTACGATGTCATGGACTACTTACCTTTCTTGTTGTTCATACCCTCCTTAGTTAGGGTAGGCCTTGACCTGGGTGACTGTGGTGACTTAGGTGGTGTTATCACTCTAAAATTTCCCTAGGGTCATCATGAAAGAAATAATAGAGGTAACCACCAAACCTACTTTTTAGATTAGGATCTAGCCTTCCTAATGCTCAGAGAGGGCTCTCTCTTAATGACTTAACTTTGTTGAGTTAATTGATTTTAGGCTAGTTATTTAAGCTTGATTGGGTTTTGATTTGATTTTTTGGTGGAATTACTGATTCAGATGGATAGATAAGTGTATTTTTTACCATTGGGCCATGGATTCCAAATTGTCAAGAAAATAGAACTGAATCCAATTGTAAAGATAGTGTTCACAGGGCAAGGTAGCTGAGTAATTTTGGATCTTTTAGGCTGGATGGTGAAGTGGTTTTTCAATTGGGGTCAAGGAGCGATCAAGGATTCCTCAAACTAGATAATGAAGGAAATGAAAGAGGTAAATCGAAACTAAGGAGAAATGAAGAATTCCCTACTCTGGATATCAGAAGAAAACATAAAAATGAATAATTGTTCAAGACATTCTGTACTTAAACAAATTCTGAAGTAAAATTCTAGTTATTTCATTTAAATTGGAAACACATGTATGTTTGTGAAAAACTTAAGAAGATAACAATTCAACAAGTGAAAGATACTTCAATGAAGTGGCCCAACACATGAATCATGTAATGCAATGCCTTTATTGCTCAATCCAGTCTGCTGACTTGAAAAATGCTACAATAAACCCTTAGGTTTTCAGATCAATATGACTATAGAAATGTTCAACAATCCACCCTCTATACTTTGAATTATGAAGTATTTATACAAAAAATAGTTACAAAATATCCTAAACTGTTTTAGGAATTATTCAAGGAAAATAAATATCTCCATGCAAGAAGATAGAGACACCTAGGAAACTAAAAGGCTATATGTCCCTTCTTTTACTGATTTTGTTGTTTTATACTTTGATATTTTGCTGCTTTCTCTCCTTTGTTGTTGCTCTACATTGGCTGTTTTTTTACTTTGCCTTTTGACTGATACTCTTTGACTTAGCTGATCTATTGTTTTACTTTCACTGCTCTGTATTCATTGTTTACCTTGCATTTTTTATAGTAAATCATTTAGCTTTTCCCAAGTCTCTATATCTGGTAATTTAATATTTACCATTCTTCTATAGACTTCATTAGATTTTGTATATTTTGCAAAGGTGGGCTTGTTTACAACAAGATGTTTTACCTCACGCTGGAGGTAAAAGAGGTTCTCAAAAGCCTAGTAAAGGACTTTTCCTGTAGGCATCCCTTTCATGGAGGAACTGTTGGCTTGTTCCTTTGCCACTTCTCTGATTTTCTTGTCATAGTCTTCATGTGGCATTAACCTATCATTAATTACCAGTGGATTAAGTAGATCATTCTACCTCAAAGCACCAAATTTGACCATGAACCTACCTATAGCTAGCTCCATTGTTCGAAATTTCTCCTCAAGCTGCATCATCAGGTTCCTCTTGGTGATTACCTTCTTCACCTATACCATAGCGCTAGTTCTGTCAGCTATTTCAAGCTCCTGCAATTCATATTTATTTGTTGAGTTAAGGAACTGGATTATTCTAGAGGCTTCTTCTGGCATGTTTCCATGTTCGGCCTTAACCGTTTGAATTGCTTCAACAGCCTCTTTGACTAAATCATTTTGTTCAAAGATGATCTATATAGATGGCCAAATATCATTTAATTAGTCAATGATATTGGCCCATAAAAGTTTTTTTGCTTCGACTAGTGTCTCTTTCAGTGTTAATTCTTTTTCCAGCTTCCCAATCTTTTCATTCAACCTGTTTGTCTTCTAAACTTCATTCTTATGCATAATTTGAGCCAATTTCTTCTCATCCTCTAGACTTTTGATCTATTCCTTAAGTCTATTAATTTCAGTGGTCTGGATGGACATATCCTCCATGGCTTTGACCAGTTTAGATGCTTCCTCACTAGGATGAGCTGCTGCTGTTTTGAACCTATTGTTGATATAGTTGTTGTTGCAACTGTAAGTTTTGTAGCTAGTGGAGCCATTGGGGCCAATGAAGCTGCCAAAGTTGAAGGAACTACTGTAGTAACTGTAGGAATAGCAGTGGCAATGTCTATCTCAATCCTTGCTTGTTTCAGTTGTATTAAATTGTCCAATTCATTCTCCATTTCTTTTAGTTCAGCATTTAACTAGAGAATGAGGTCCATCATTTCATCTTTCTAGCTTTGGCTCTCAAGAACCTCCTTGGTATGTGGATGTTCAGAAGGAGGCAACTTCAGTTGTTTCTTCAGTGCAACAATGTCTTCATTTTTCTTCTTTATGAACTTTTCTGTAGCCTTGATTTCATTTGTATTATATCCAATCTCAATAACCAAGTCTTCTAGTGACTTGATTATGTTATCCTTTGCCTGTGAGGATTCTTTCTGTAGCTTAAACTGTGATGTGATATTGTCTAGAGAATTTTGAAGTTTCTGAACACTCATGGCCTTGTTGGTCATTGTTGAATAGATCATTTCCCCTGCATGCTTATGAAATTCAATTTGATCAATAGGGTGAACATCCCTGGCCAAAACTTCAAATTTAGTCTTCTTGTAGTCTGCTAATGATTTAGGCTGCTAGACTGTAGGCTGCAAAAAGGTCATTTGCATTTTACCAGTTTTAATGTCAAAAGCTGACATCAACCTATTCTGATTGCTAGGAGTCTGTTTGAAATACTGGGCATATGTTTCAGCCTTTAATGCCTCATTCCTTAATTTGATCTCTTTATACTTCTCCTTTATGTCCTTTTCCTTATCTACTGGTTTGCTTGATGAAGAAACCTCTATGCTAAGTTGTTTTTGAATGCTTTGGGTATTAGAGGTGGAAGGTTGATGAGTTTCCTCTTAAACTAATAGATCTATATTTTCTCTGACCACTATTTCTCTATCAATGATTTGAAGTGTCTCAACTGTCTCAAGTATCTCTTCTTGCTATTATTACTAATTGATAGGATTTAGCTTGGGCTTTTTCCCATACATGATTTCAAATCTATCATGTGTTGTATCTATGCTTGAACAATAGCCCTTTTCCTTGGTCCTCTTTGTACTTTTGTCCTGCAGGGCTGGAGTATATAGAATGGAACTAGTGTCCATTTGTTTCTCCATATCTATCAAGGTATTTTCCAACAACTATGATTGGTTGGCATATTTTTCAATGTCTACCCTAGACTCATGCATAAAAGGGCTCAATTTGAATTTGAGCCTTAGTTTGTTTATGACTCCTAAAGGGTCATACTGCCATTTAAAGTTGCTACTGAATTTCATTTTCTATAAACACTTCTTTGCTTCTTCTCCAACCTCCCTGTTATTACAGATAAAAGGACCAAGATGGTTTTTTAATCTTGAACTGTGTTTTCTTCCTAGCTAATAGGAAATTCACATCATCTGAGTTTATAATCTGCCTAATATATTCTAATGCAAATATCCTCATGGGAAGATATTTGGGAAGCTTATAGGGAGTGAGATGGCATCCATATATTCTAATTTTAGCGTGGTCTTGGTATAGATACTAGTCTCCTACTCTAATGTTTTTTGAGAAGTGCAAAACTCTTTTTATCTCATTACTGATCTTGGGTTCATTGCTACTGGTTAGCATATTTACAACTGGATGCATAAAGGAATCAATGAACTCTTTGTAACTGAAAACAATGGAATACTTTTGGATTAAGGGTGTCTAAAAGATGACTAATATAGGATGGCCCTTAGTATCCAGCTTCTGGATATTGACTGGAAATGTTTCTGATTGGAAATACAAGAACATGTGGAATCATACTAAAGAGTATTTGAATACTCTTTCATTTGGCAATTTGATCAATTGATCATGGATTATGCTTGCCAAGTACTGGGCAAAATTGAAAATTGTCGTTGGAGGATTGCCTGGGCAAAAAATAGAGAGGAAAGCAAGAATAGGTTCATCTACATGCTCAGCTATGGTGTATCCTAAAAAACAAGAGAGCATGGTGACAATTTGTCTATCTCTCTCAGAGAAAATGGTAGTAGAGTATGGGGGACTGTCTATAGGGGTATGAGACTCTTATAGGATGAAAGTATGAAAGATTTAAGTCTTCTTAGGAAGGTCTAGATTCAAATAGAGTTCAAGTAGGTATTCAATGGAAAATGGGGTTTCATTTGGGTTTGGCTGGATTTCTAGCAATTGGTTTATTGACTCTGCAGTGATTGTAAACAAAATCTGCTGGTTAGGAGAGACTATGGCTCTTTAGATTGGGATATAAAAGTTTTGGAATAGGCAGATGATTTCAGGGAACTAGTATACCTATGGGAACAAGTATTTGGGAAAATTGGATTCCCATAGATGAATGTCATCATTTTGGTTGAGGAATTTGTCTTTACTCCAGTAGTGGAGTTTCAATAGATGGCTGGGGGAAGTTGTGTCTTTAATTTGGAAATCTTTGTCAGCCAATGGGAGGTGGTCAACATCCAGGTGAGGGGTTTGTAGGGGTTTCTCATTTAGAATGCTTTGGGAAGCCATAATTTGGTTTATTCTATTGAATTACTCTTTCTCTGGCTTTAGGAGTAGGGTTAGGAGTTCTGGAACAGTGGGAAGGGTGAATACAGTGTGCAGAAAATGGATTTTGGATGCACAGTGGGGTTATTTTAGCTTGGGAAGGTTTTTTAATTAATTTCAATTAATTAACATTTTATAATTACTGTGAAGAGTTTAAATAGAGGGTCATTCTGGTTCTTTCAAGAATACCTGGAAAAACGACGATTAGGTGTGCAGACAGGGTTTTGTGGTAGCAGTAGACATTTTTGAGGATTGAATTGTATGTGTGCTAATTGAAATTTGAAGTTGATCATGTCTTCTAGTTGTGGGTGAGGTTAAAATGGTTGAGCAGAGCTTCGACATTCAAAATTTGTCTACAGAGGTGTTCACAAGGAAATAACAGTAAAAAGAGTGAAAAAGGGGACCTTTTTTGTTTTTAACCAATAGCGGTTAACCTTTGGGCGTGAAGTTAAAGTGTGAACAATGGGTGGTTTCCATTTACGCGAGGAGGTAGTTTTATGGCATATCACACCATTTTTGAGTGATGGGCGGTATTTTTTTAGAGAACGCAATATAACGTAGGGATGCCACGTAGCAAAAGAGCACTCGGGCAAAACCATGAATCTCGCATGCTTTTGGGATTTTAATCGTCGGACAATGGGAGCACATGATATGGATATGGGCCATCGAATCTGGGAGTGTTTGATCGGCGGGCTATCACGTGACGGAGTTGCGAGGGGTGAGTGGGAAGTGGGGTCGGGTTTAAATAATGCGGCGGGTTTAATATATTTCAAAGGTTTAGTGAGGGTCGAGATTTATAAAATGGGGGGTTAAATGTATAAAACGGGATTATAGGTTAGAATAATGTAAGGGTTAAGTTAAAAAGGGTATCGGGGAGGGTTTTTTGGATGGGGCCCGATACATTATTCAAACTTAGGATAAGGGGGTTTAGTGGGTTTTTAAGGGAAAAAGGGAAATTAATAAGGGGGGAATGATTTTTAAAGGGTAATGTCTAGGGAAAGGTATGAAATAAAGGGTAAAAGGGTTAAAATGAAGGGAAAGGGTTATTTTTACAATGGGAATGTGTTAAAATGAGAGGAAGTGAAAGGGAAAGGTCCTTTGGAATCAAGAAGGGGAAATTAGTGAATGAAAAGTAATGAAGGGGTAATGGAGGGAAACTTAGATATGCAAGGGTTTGAGTGAAATGAGGGGCAATTAGTGAAATGAACTTTAGTATTTAGGCCTAAAATCATATAGAACCTGTTTAGGGTAAATACTCAAAGTAATACACAACTTTTGTCAGTGTCCTCTTTCCTTTGATAGTTCCTCCTGCACATGAAACATAGGATCAAGCATGATGAAGGTGCATTTGAGCTTGAAACCTTGTGCACTCTAAAACCTCTTTTACCTACCCTTTATTTACCCTAGCATTTTCTCTTGATTCATTGGGTGAATTTGAGCTTGCTAACCCTTGATTTCTTTTTCTTTGATAAGCAAACTATCTAATTATAACCTTATAACTTCCAAGGGCTCAGATTAAATTGATAAGCTCCTTATTATTCTCTACCTAACTACTGATCCACCAAGGTTAAACAATTTGGCTGGATTTTCATTCTCTATCTATCTACATGAAATTTAAAGCATGAATGAATCAAGATTAAGCTATTTGACCATCATGGATTGTGGCATTTTTTACAAACTGCACACAATCTTATTTTTGCAAGGAAAAGTAAAAAGTAGTGGCATTTGAATTTGTATCACTTTCAGAATCTATTTTAATCTTTTTTTGGTGGGGTTCATATTTTATTTTCTTTTTGATCCTTTTCTTCTAGTCCTTTGATTTTTCTTTTAGGACTTACCCTCTTTACATTTTTTTTTTTTTTTTTTTTTTTTTAATATAGGAAAAAATTTTGCAGAAAGCAAAAGTATGTACAATATTACAAAACTAATAATAGCCAATTCAAAATTATGAATCTTATTATTATAGGACCCTAACAGTGGCTCCACATGGGGATGGAATTTCCTGGTGAAATGTCAAGAACTTTAATATCAATAGCCTTTGAAAATTTGATTGTGCTTGCCTTGTAACTGCTTCTCTGTGATCTTCTTTATTCATACATATGATGATACACCTTTGAAAGCTTAGGGCCTTCTCTCCAGGCTTCAACTTCAAAAGGTAATCATCCAATCCAATCTAAACTCTACAATGTTATGTACAATAGGCAAAGTAAACAACTTACCTAATGTTAATCCGAGGATAAGTAATGCTTCAACATTCTATCATTGATTGGTCCACCTGGTAGATCTGTTCCATCTAATTGCCTCAAGAAAAATTCATTGTTACCTTTGTAACCATAAATGATATAAGGGCCTTGCCATAGGAAATCAAAATTCCCATGTTTATCCTTTTCTTCTCTTCTGGAATCCCATTTGAGTACTTTGTCACCTATGTAAAAATCATTAGCTTTGGTTTTCTTGTCAAAAATATTTTTGATTTTATCTTGGATCTCTTGGGATTTTACATAGACTTCTTTATTTTGTTGCAAATGTATTGTCTGATTTATCCTCATTTGGATATCATTTGATTCTACTTGTAGTTATTGAATCATTTTCATCACTGGCACTCCTAAAGAGGATGGAAAAACAACATCCATTCCATATACTAGCTAATAAGGAGATGTATCAATGGAATTTTTTGTAGTTAGTCTATCTTCCCATAAGATATTAACCAACTTTTTGTTCCATGTCTTCTTATTGTCTTCTAACAATTTCTTGATGATATCAACAAGGATTTTGTTTGAGGATTCTGCAAGTCCATTACCTTGAGGGTAATAGGTTGTGGAATGGACAAGGGTAATGTGGTATCTGTTACAAAAGTCTATCATTTTCTTGGATTTGAAAGAAGTTGCATTATCAGTATTGAGCTTTTATGGGCATCCAAATCTTGAAAGGATATTATTTTCAAGGAATGAGATGATGACAGAATCAATGGCTTGTCTAAAAGGGATGGCTTCTATCCATTTGGTGAAGTAATTAGTGGCTATCAAAATCCATTTATGTTGGGCTGAGGAGGATGAGTGAATTTAACAAATGAAGTCTAAACCCCACTGCTAAAATGGCATTTCTGTGGAGATGGGTTTTAGGGGAAAGGGTAATAGCTTTTTCTTGCCTTCAAAGATTTGGCATTTGTGACAGAAGGTCACATATTTCTTGACATCTGCAAAAAGGGTGGGCCAATAAAAGCTTGCTCTTAAAATCTTATCAGTAGTTGTTTTCGAGTATAGGTGCCCTCCATAATCTCCTGCATGAAATTCTTGCATAACTTTGTTAGTTTCATGTTTTAATAAACAATTCAAAAAAATTCCACCATTATCTTTCCAAAATAAAGCATTGTCTATGATACAATATTTCATTGATTCCATTTTCAAGAATCTACCTTTAGTTCTAGATAAACCAAGAGGAGCTTGTAAATTTAGTAAAACAAATATGATATATGTATACCAAGGTGAATCTAAAAAAGCTTCACTGATCTGTGGAGTGACCATCTCTTCCTAATCATCTAGAGCACCAATGAAATTTATATCTAAGGCCTGATAGTTTGATTCAACCATAAGTTTAGCTAAGCCTTGGCCTTTGATTAGTTTTGTAGGCTTTATTTCAATATCATATTCCAAAATAGTGGCAATCCATTTGCCTCTCTTTCCTTTAAGCCCATTCTATGTTAAAATGTCCTTTACTACTGAATTTGGAACATATGCAATGGTGTTTGAGTATAAAATGTACACTTTGAAATATTTAATAGCCTTCACTAAAGAAAGTGCCTATTTTTCCATTATATTATACTTTAGTGTAGCATCTCTTACAGATTTGATAAAAAATGCAATAGGCTACTCATAACCCTGATCATTCTTTTCCACAAGACTGCTGCAATAGTGTGTTCTGAAGGAAAGGAAAAAATTATAAAATCTTTTTTGAAATCAGGACTTATGAGGACAGGTGTTTTAGTAAGGGCTTCTTTGATTGCCTCAAAAGACTACTTATCCTCTACTATCCACTTAAGTGTTGAGTCTTTCTTTAACATGTTATTCAATTCTCTAATTAGTTCTACTAAGTTAGAAATGAATCTTCTAAGAAAAAATATTTTACCTAAGAATGATTGTAATTCTTTAATGTTCCTAGGATGAGTCATCTTTAGGATTGCCTCTATTTTAGCTTGATCAATTCTAATGCCCTATTTTGAAATTATGTTTCCTAAGATTTTACCTTCTTCTAGACCAAAGAGTGTCTTTTTGGGATTCAAAGAAATGCCAAATTTTCTACATTTAATAAAAGCTCTTCTTAGGTGATCTAGATGTTCATTATCTGATTTGGAAAACATTGTGATGTCATGTTGGTAAATAGCTAAAAAGCCATGGATTTCTTTTGCAAAGGCTATGTCCACTGCTCTTTGGAATGTTGCTCCAACATTCATCGATCCAAAAGGCATTTTCAAATACATGAAAGTACCCTAGGGAGTGGTAATGTAGTATTTTCTTGATCCTCTCGTTGAACTAGGATTTGGTTGTATTTAGAGAATCCATCAAGTAACGAAATTCTGGATGACTCTACTACCCTCTAGACAATGTGGTCCATTTTAGGGAGGGGATAGTTATCATTTAGTGATACTTTGTTCAAGTTTCTGAAATCAACACAAAGTCTGATTTCTCCTGTTTTCTTTCTAGTAATGACTAAATTAGAGACACAATTTGAATACCTATTTGGTGCTATGATTTGTGCCTCATACATCCTTTTTACTTCTTTTTCAATCAATGTCATAAGAATTGGATTAATTCTCCTAATCCTTTTATTAAAGGGTTTCTGATCTTCTTTGATGGGTATTTTATGTTGAATAATGGTGGTGTCATAAGACTTGAGGTCTTCATAACTCCAGGCAAAGACATCTTGAAATTCTTTAAACAAACTTATATATTTTAGCTTTTCAACTAGAGGTCATGCTTTGGATAACTTAACAAGATTATGTTTTTCTTCTATTCCCAGGTTGCATTCTTCTATGTCTAATCTTAAAGGCTCCATATTTGGTTTCCTAGCTACATAATTTGAATCAAACAGATCTTCTAATGGGACTAATCACTTAGGAAAAGAGTTATCTTTAAGGTTTAAAATCTTAGAATCATCATTAACTAGTTCTTTTATTTCTACTTTAGTGAATTTAGTGGGTTTATTTACATCTAAAGCATTTATAGCTATTTCCCTATCCATGGTGTTATCTACTGTACAATCAGTATCTATGTTACAGTTTTGGACTTCTCCTTTAGCATTCATGAAATCATAGATTTGAGAATCTTGTGAAAAGATCTGCCAATATTTTAGATTATCAGGTATAACAGGCCTGTGTCTCACCTCTGCAGTGTAGTGGTGATTGGGTTGAAAAGGTAATCTGCAAGTACTGGAAAAAGTAGCCAAACTATGATCTTGCATGTTCTGTTTCCTAGGAATAGTAGCAAAATCAATTTCAAGAAGTTCTTTAATGAGATCTAGGACAGTTTCTCTGTATTGGCTGAGTCTAGGATTATTCATAAAATACTCTCCTTTAATTTGTTTTATGATCAATTCAGAGTCTTGCATGATGGAAACTCTCTTGACTCCAAGCTTTCTTACAATTTACAATCCTAAGATTAAGGCTTCATACTCTGCCATGTTGTTTGTGCATTTAATGTTTACTCTAAAGGCATGAACTTCATAATGGCTATTTTCCATGTTATGAATCCAAACTCCTGCACCTACTCCTAATCTGTTCACTGAACCATCAAAGTCTAAGTGCCACCTAGATTCATGAAATATGTTTTCACTGTCAGTTTCTTTATGTTCTTATTTGACAACTATGTTATTGTCCTTTTGACTATTTTAATTACATAAAATGAAAGAATCCATATCAGAATGTACAAAATAAATATGATAGTTTTGTGGTTTATCTGTACTACTGACCATGTATTTCATCAAAGTTTCTCTATAAAGCTTTTTGGGCTGACCAAATACTGAAATTGTGGCATAAGACATGTCTAATTGTAGAGATCCCTGCAATTTTGCTCCCCATGAGTGAGATAACAACATTCCATACTTTGGAGGGATATCAGCAACTACAATATCCATGACAATACTTTTACTTGGGTATTGAACTAGAGTAATACACAAATATTTAATTAGGCCCAAGCACTTGACTTTACTAGAATCAAAAGAGAAAAGATCTTTGTATGGTCTGGTTATATCTCAATCCAATGTTTCCATGATTGCTTTTGGCATTAGATTGTGGGCTGCTCCTTAATCTAACACAACATTGTTTAATATTTGATCATGAATAGTCAAGCTAATGTAGAATGGAGTAACACCACTTTGTTCATGTTTTCCATTTACTTCAGGGCCAAATATTAACTCTGTTTGGTGATCATTTAGATTATCAGAGCCTTCTCCTTCATCTATATTCATTGATTCAGTGATTTGGGCTTTGTAGGACTCATTTCTTATCAATTTTGTTAGAGGAACTGATATTTTTAATTTAGCAAATTCATTTTGGATATTAAATGGAGTTTGTGTTTTTCCTAACTGAATGACTTCATCCTTGGCAATTGGAGTTTGTGTAGTTTTTTCTCTTTTATCCTCAGTTGGTAATTTAGTTTGTGTTTGGGTGTCTACTTCTTTAATATCTTCAATTCTTTGATTTGGAATACTTTGGGAAACAGTTGAAATCTGAATAGCTTTTGAAGCTTGAGGATTAGTTGATTTTTGGTCATCCTTTGAAGTTTTCACAACAACTAATTTTTGAGTATCAGCTGAAGTTTTGACAGTAGTATTTGTGATGTCTACAATTTTTGGACTGGCTACAATCTTTGGAGTGAGTTTTTTGGGTTTGTTGCAGGAGCTCCCACTATTTTCTTTGTTTGAGTTTGGACAGTTTTATTAGTAAGGGCTTCTGTGTTTTTCCTACTCTAAGTTTATATTTCTTACAAACTTAATTAATGGAAAATTCATAACCTAAGTTGTTTATAATAAAAAGACTCTCCAGATTGTAAATGTAATTGTTGTAACATGCATAATTCTTATTCTTCTTGGGTAAGAAAAATAGTATTACCATCATTTATTCCCATTAAGTTAATCTGAATGTCTTCATCTTCTTCATTTTGGTGAGAACTTTTAACATAGTTTTCTTGGAAAGGTGGTCTAATCTGTTGATCAAGTGGCCCTTCTCTAGGCTTACCAGTATTAGGATTCTTCCTAAAATTAAGATTTCTTATTTGAGGGCCTTGTTGTTGATTATCCCATTGTGGTTTTCTTTCCATAATTTCTAATATATTTCCTAACTTTTCCAAACTTTTAGCCAAAGTATTTATCTTAACAACTGAGGTGGATGGTTCCTCCTTAATGGTAACTCTCCCTTCATTTCTCATCTTGGCTCTTTTAGCCAACAAGTTAGCTTTTACACTAACTACATCACTCTGAATTTGTTCTAAATTTGGAGGGTTTTTTTCTTTCAATTGATAAGACATATCAGTGTCAAAACCATCAAGGAATTTTACTAGTTCTAAGTCTGGTGGAGGTTCGATATTTGCAGGGATTGCATTGTGAATATTGTTAAGCCTAGTACAATAGCCCTGAATAGATTCATTAGGAGATATTCTAATGTTTTCATATTCTGATAATATTTCTAAAGGGTTTTTCTTCCTTTCCCATCTATTGATAAACAATATATGGAAAGCAAGTAAATCAACAATATGACCAGCAGTTAAACCTTTAAACAATTTCTTGACATCTCTTGCTAGTGTTTGTGAAAATAATCTCATTTGTTCATCTTCTTCATCTATTTCATGTAATTCAAAGTAATCATTCACTTTATTTACATGTTGTTGTGCAGTATATTGACCAGTACCATCAAACTGAAAGATTTTACTGTGATAGTCTTGGGGTATAGCATGTACTTGAGCTGGTAAGGTCAAAGGAGCATATTTGGTAGCCATGGCTAAGATTATAGATTGGCTAGGAGGTAAAGTGGTAGTGCTTGAAGATGAACTTGAAGGGCTTACAACTGAGCTTGAAGGACTTACTGGGGAACTTGAAATATTTGGAGATGGAAATAAAACTCTGGGTTGAAGAGGGACCTTAGGGATGAATGATTATGTGGAATAAGGTGTAGTGGAAATGAAGATGAGATGGTACTAAATAAAGATGAATTTATAGATTCTAAAGGAATGGTAGAAGGCTTAGGTGTAGCAGCAATTGGGTGTAGCAGCAATTAGGGCAGCTAATTCAATTGACTGTTGAAAATAAGCTTCATTAATGTGTCTTATCAAATTTGAGGTCAAAGCATTAAGTTTGTCAAAAGTTTCTAGAACATGTTGATCTAAATCAGGATGTATAGTAGTCTTCTTTGATTCAATAAATTGAATAAACGCAGGGTATGTTATAGTATCATGAACTGAAGTTTCAAATTTTGTATGAAACAATAAATGCTCAAATGATAAATCAAATTGAAGATCCTCTAAATTTGATAACACTTTAGGAAGTTAATTTTCTTTAGTTAGTTGACTAATGATTTCTTGACTTTCTACTTTATTGTTTTTTCTTAAGATTTTGTCTGGATTATCAACAATTATAGCAAGGTTTGTATTTGGATGTGCCCTGATATAGTATGTTCTTTTGGAAGCTAGAATTTTAAAAAAAATTAATTTTTTAATGAAACCATCTAACAACCCTAAAATGGCCTTAAGGTGAAAAGATGAGATTTTGGATTTCCTTTAAGGTTTATTAAACTGAGGACTCTTCCCCAGTATGGCTGCCACTATGTTATCACTCTAAAATTTCCCTAGGGTTGTTATGAAAGAAATAATAGAGGTAACCACAAACCTACTTTTGATATTAGGATCTAGCCTTCCTAACACTAAGAGATGGCTCTCTATTAATGAGTTATCTTTGTTGGGTTAATTGATTTTAGGCTAGTTATTTAAGCTTGATTTGGTTTTGATTTGATTTGTTGGTGGAATTACTGATTCACATGGATAGATAAGTGTCTTTTTACCATTGGGCCATGGAGTCCAAATGTCAAGAAAACATGACTAAATCCAGTTCTAAAGATAGTGTTCATAGGGCAAGGTAGCTGAGTAATTTCAAATCTTTTAGGCTGGATGGTGAAGTGGTTTTTCAATCAGGGTCAAGGAGTAGTCAAGGATTCCTCAAAATGGATAATGAAGGAAATGAAAGAGGTCAATCGAAACTAGGGAGCAATGAAGAATTCCCTACTCCGGATATCAAAAGAAAACATAAAAATGAATAATTGTTCAAGATAGAGTGTACTTAAACAAATTCTGAAGTAAAATTCTAGTTATTTCATTTAAATTGGAACACATGTATGTTTGTGAAAAATTTAAGAAGATAACAATTCAACAAATGAAAGATACATCACTGAAGTGGCCCAACACATGAATCCTGTAATGCAATGCCTTTATTACTCAGTCTAGTCTACCGAGTTGAAAAATGTTACAATAAACCCTCAGGTTTTTATGTCAATATGACTATAGAAATATTCAACAATCCACCCTCTATACTTCAAATTATGAAGTATTTATACAAAAAAATAGTTACAAAACATCCTAAACATTTTTAGGAATTATTCAAGGAAAATAAATATCTCCATGCAGGAAGATAGAGACACCTAGGAAAGCAAAAGGCTAATTATCCCTTATTTTATTGATTTTGTTGTTTTATACTTTGATCTTTTGTTTCTTTCTCTCCTTTGTTGTTTCTCTACGTTTGTTGTTCTTTTACTTTGCCTTTTGACTGATACTCATTCATCTGATACTCTTTGACTTAGTTGATCTGCTGTTTCACTTTCACTACTCTGTGTTCATTGTTTACCTTGCATCTTTTACAGTAAATCATTTAGATTTTCCCAAGTCTCTATATATGGTAATTTAATATTTACCATTCTTCTGTATACTTCATCATCTTCTATATATTTTGCAAAGGTGGGCTTGTTTACAAAAAGATGTTTTACCTCATGTTGGAGGTAAAAGAGGTTCTCAAAAGCCTGGTAAAGGACTTTTCCTGTAGGAATCCCTTTCATGGAGGAACTATTGGCTTGTTCCTTTGCCACTTCTTTGATTCTCTTGTCATAGTCTTCATGTGGCATTAACTTGTCATTAATTACTAGTGGATTAGGTAGACCTTTCTGCCTCAAAGCATCAAATTTGACCATGAACCTACCTATAGCTAGCTCCATTGTTTGGCATTTGTCCTCAAGCTGCATCATCAGGTTCCTCTTGGTGATTACCTTCTTCACCTCTAGTATAGTGCCAGTTCTATCAGCTATTCCAAGCTCTTGCAATTCATATTTATTCTTTGAGTTAAGGAACTGGATTATTCTAGAGGCTTCTTCTAGCATGTTTCCAAGTTCGGCCTTAACCCTTTGAATTGCTTCACCAGCCTCTTTGACTAAATCATTTTGTTCAAAGATCACCTGTATATATGGCCAAATATCATTGATTGAGTCAATGATATTGGCCCATAAAAGTTGTTTTGCTTGGGCTAGTGGCTCTTTCAGTGTTAATTCTTTTTCTAGCTTCCCAATCTTTTAATTCAACCTGTTTGTCTTCTGAGCTTCATTCTTATGCATAATTTGAGCCAATTTATTCTCATCCTATAGACTTTT
Source organism: Pinus tabuliformis (assembly GCA_031772625.1). Taxonomy (NCBI): domain Eukaryota; kingdom Viridiplantae; phylum Streptophyta; class Pinopsida; order Pinales; family Pinaceae; genus Pinus; species Pinus tabuliformis. The sequence goes on from CM062804.1 coordinate 603,939,334, forward strand.
GATATGTTCCTTAAGTCTATTTATTCAGTGGTCTGGATCGACATATCCTCCATGGCATTATGATTCTGGTATGGCTCTATGTTACAGATGTTGTACTTGATGGCAACACCCGTGGCAATGCTCTGATCAGGCTCTCAAAATGTTGAAAATTAAGAAGTACGCAGGAGAACAGTTTAGAAGATGTGTACCCACAGGTACACCGTGAAGGGACCATGGCTAGACACGCAGGTCACCCGTTCAGGAGGTGCGTACCCCCAGTTTCACTTACTTCAAGGCAGAGAAGCGCGTTCACATGGGGTTTCCTATGTTTGGCCCGTGGTATTTAGCCCGCCGCTCTTGATTCTATGGTTTTGGCCCGTGGTATTGTTTTATATTATTATTATTATTGAGCCCCATGTTTTTGGGCCCCTTGTATTGGTTATCTATGGTATTGATCCATGTTTTTAGGAGGAGCTTGCCTATATAAAGGAAAGGAGATCACTTGGCTAAGTATCTTTAGCAATTGAATATCTTAAGATCTGAAATATTGGGTTATTGTCTTAAAAGCTTGATCTATATGTAAGTGAAGTTGAAAGCGAATCTGTGAAGGGTGATCTCTCGAGCGCATGATCAGATCTGGGCATCTGACTAACTGTGCCACACTGGTGGACTGCCAATTCGGCCCTAATCAGAAGTACGCAGGTGATTAACGGTACAGGTGCGTGGGTACGCAGAGCAGAAACAGGAGAGCTGCGTGGGTACGCAGAGCAGAAGAAGGGGTACTGCGTGGGTACGCAGAGCAGAAGAAGGAGAACTGCGTGGGTACGCAGTGCGACAAAGGTTCAGGTGCATACGCACAACAAAAGTACGCGGCGTGATAGTATCTTTGAGTGCGTGGCTTCAGTAACGGTACGTGGCGCGATAGTGTCTCTGGGTGCGTACCTACAGTAACAATACGCAGCGCAATTAAAGAAGCAGTGCATGGGTATGCGGTGCAACAAAAGGCTCTCTGCGGGTATACGCAAGGAAGCAGAAGGTGAAGTGCATAGCGACGCAGGCCACAGAAAGAAAAACTGTGTATCTGTCTTAAGATCTTCTGTTGACTGAATTTTTCTGTTGATAAGGTGTTCTGGGTTAGTTCTGTTATTGTTGATCTGGTTACTGCAGTTGACTGTGTAATTTACATGTACTTGATAATCATTTGATGCTTATGGATCCAGTTTGAAAATTTATGAAAAGTAGTCCTTGTAAGAAAAGAAGTAGGGGGTTGTAGCTCCCTTTCAGGAAAGATTGGAAAACGAGAGAGAGTTGTAGCTCTCTGTAGGTTGCAGCCTGTGTACTGGTAAAGGACTACACCAGTACAAAATCATTGTAAAAGGAGTTTCTAATTTGAAAGAAGATAGAGACATATTGCAGCAGGTGGTTTTCACCCACATTGGGTTTCCACCTTACATCTGGTGTTCTTCGGTGTGACTATCTGTTTTTCTTGTTCATGCTCATTATTTTATGGTACTGATATGCAAAATTAATTCAAAGTATAAATAAGGAAGATTTGTTAAAAGAACTTGATAATACTGATTCACCCCCCCTCTCAGTATTATTTCCAACAATTGGTATCAGAGCAGGTCCTTCGGAGAAGCTTGATCACTTGAAGGAAGATCACTCATCATGAGCAACTGCGAGAGGGAAGCATCAATCAGGCCACCAATTTTTGATGGGACAAACTTCAATTATTGGAAGGTAAGAGTTACTGCCTATCTTCAATCTCTTGGTACAGAAGTTTGGGATATCATAGATACAGGCTACACTTTTCCTTCAGCGACTCCTACAGATGCGGCCGAAAAGAAGAAATATGAAACAAATGCTAAAGCAGTCAATACTTTGCTGGGATGCTTATCTCAAACAGAATTCGTAAAGGTTATGCAATATAAATCCGCAAAAGAAATATGGGACAAGATTGTCTTGAGCTACGAAGGAGATGAACAGGTAAAGCGTGCTAAACTTCAAACTCTCAGGATTCAGTATGAGAATCTCAGGATGTATAATGATGAAAGTGTGGCTAACTATTTTCTGTGGGTAGATGAGATTGTTAATTGCATGAAAAATTTGGGTGAAGAAATAAAAGCGGCTATTGTGGTTGAAAAAGTTCTAAGATCATTGTCCCCCAAGTTTGAATCTAAAGTGTCTGTAATAGAAGAAAAGGAAAATCTACGAATTCTTACTATGTCTCAGCTTCACGGAATTCTAACTGCTTATGAAATGAGAAAGGGAGGTCCTTCAGACAGAAGAGAAGCTGCTTTCAAGGCTTCAGGCAAAGGAGATTATTATGAAGCAAGTCATGTGCCAGAAGAAGAAGAAGAAGAATCAAATTTTGTCAGAAATCTTCAAAGGGGTTCTGGAAGGTTCAGAGGTAAGTTACCTTTTAAATGCTTTGCTTGTGGAAGAGTAGGTCATTATGCTGCAAAATTTCCTTATAAGGATAAAGGAAAGGAACCTGCTAGATGGAACAAGAAACAGAGTGCAAATAAGAAAAGCTACTACACTCATGAAGATAGTGATGGTCTATCAAATAGTGATGAAGATGAACGAGGTAATGACTATAAATTGTTAATGGCATTTGAAGATGATGATTATATGGATGCTATAGATGTGGATAGTCTTTATGAAGAAATTACTAGACTCAAGAGATGTATAGAAGAAAAGAATATGATCATTGATACTCTACAATTTCGAATTGATGAAAAGGAAAAACATCTTGAAAAATTAGAAGGTGAAATTGTTGGTCTTAGAAAAGAGATTGAGAAAACAAAAGCTATTAATCTTAAGTTTGTCAAAGGATCTGAAACTTTGGATGAGATTATCAATGTACAACGTTCTCCACTAAACAAGACAGGTCTGGGCTATAATGAAGAAACGTCTCAAGCATCCACCTCAAAAAGTTATCTTGATGCAGCAAGAAAAAATGAGCAAAAGCACAATGGAGACCATCAGGTAAAGCAGGGACGAATTGCAAATAGAGACTATCAGGGGCAATCCATCTTAAGGGTGAACAAAAGCTACAACCAGCCACAGGTAAAATCTTCTCAATTCGGTTCAAGAATGGATGACAATAGAAATTACAATCATTTGGCCGGTAGATTTGATAACCGCAGAATTTTCTTCAATGGACAATGCTTTTCTTGCCACAACTTTGGTCACAAAGCAGCTCAATGTGTTGCATATAAAACGATCATGACTAGAGAAGCTCAAAAACAAAGAAGTATGACCGGGATTACAAAAAGGACCTATAACAACTTTTCGGTTCTTGAAAGTGAAGTTGAATGTTCTATTTGCAATAAATTTGGTCATGAAGATTCTGAATGCAGGAGCAGGTTTCAGCAGACAAAGGAACAAGCCTCAAGCACCAAAACATGGAGAATAAAGGAACCACAACCAGAAAGATGTGGGATAGCATTTTATGCAGAGGGACAGGAAAATCTATGGTACATTGACAGTGGATGTTCGAAGCATATGACAGGTGATAAAGAAAAACTTGAATCATAGTCTGCTCTAGAAAAAGGAAAGAAAGTTTCTTTTGGAAATGATACTCCTGCAACTATAAAAGGAAAAGGCACTGCTCAGTTAAAAGAAAAGGTCAAAGCTGGAAATATTTTGTATGTTGATGGATTGAAACATAATCTTCTAAGTGTCAGCCAGATGTGTGATCAAAGAACCGAGGTGATATTCAGATCAAATGGATGTCTTGTTCGTGATCTTGATACAGGTAAAACAGTTATCAAAGGAAAAAGAACTCCAAATAATCTATACATATTTGAAGAAGGAAAACAACAATGCTATCTGAGCAAGGATGATGAACACTGGTTATGGCATCGGAGGTTGGGGCATCTAAGCTTTTCACAAATAAGGAAAGCATGCAAATATCAGGCAGTTTGCGATCTTCCAGATATCAAAATTCCAGACAACACCATATGCAAATCATGTCAGTTTGGAAAGAAAACCAGAACTAACTTTCCAGAGAAGGAAGGATCAGCTAGCATGCCTCTTGAGCTAGTACATACAGATACAAGTGGTCCATTCAGGAAAAGGACACCTCGAGGAGAAGAATACTTGATATTATTCATTGACGACTTCTCCAGGTTTGTTTGGTTAGGAGTTATGAAGCACAAAGATGAAGCATTCGAAAAATTCAAATCCTTCAAAGCCTTGGTTGAAAATGAATCAAGACACAAAATTAAGTGTCTCAGATCCGACAGAGGTGGGGAGTTTACCTCAAATGAATTTTTCGATTTCTATGAAGAACATGGGATAAGAAGAGAATTCTCTACAGCTAGAACTCCTCAGCAAAATGGAGTTGTGGAAAGAATGAACAGAACAATCCAACAAATGGCTCGTGCTATGCTTGATGAGTCGGGAACTCCCGCAACTTTCTAGGGAGAAGCTACACATGCTGCGGTTGTTATTCTCAACAAAACAAATGTCCGGGTGAATAGCACTCAAACCCCTCATGAGCTCTGGTGTGGTGAGACTCCTTCGGTAAAGCACTTCAAAATCTTTGGGAGCAAATGTTATATTAAGAATACTGATGAGCAACTTGGAAAACTTGAACCTAGAGCAGATGAAGGCATTCTTCTTGGTTATTCTCCTCATATCAAAGCATACCAGTGCTACAATAAGAGACTTGGCAGAATTGTTGACAGCATTGATGTAGTGGTTGATGAGAAGGGATACATTCCTAAGCAAGTACATCATGAAGACATCGAAGAAGATGAAGGCTACCCTCAAAGACAGAACGATGAAGAAGAAGAACCTCAAGAAGAACCAGAGGAGCAGACAAGAATAGAAGAGAAGACTCCATCCAGATATGTTCAGAAGAATCATCCAGAATCTCAGATTGTGGGGCAGAAAGAAGCAGGTGTACAAACAAGAAGAACAATTGCAGAAGCCTCAAGCTATTTGGCATTACTCTCTTCCACTGAACCACAAAATGTGAAAGAGGCATGCAAAGATGAATGTTGGGTGAAAGCAATGGATGAAGAACTTGAGCAGATCGAAAAGAACAACACTTGGGACCTGGTCCCTTGACCAAAGGATAAGAATGTTATCGGAACAAAATGGGTCTTCAAAAATAAATTGAATGAAAATGGAGAAGTAATTAGAAACAAGGCCAGACTTGTTTGTAAAGGGTATACGCAGCAAGAAGGAATAGACTTTGAAGAAACCTTTGCTCCCGTTGCAAGACTTGAGGCCATCAGAATGTTCCTTGCTCTCTCAAGCTTTCAAAACTTCAAAGTATTTCAAATGGACGTGAAATCAGCCTTTCTGAATGGAGACTTGGAAGAAGAAGTATACATTGAGCAGCCAGATGGGTTCATTCTTGGAAATGATCCAAATCTTGTATGCAGATTGAAAAAGGCTCTCTATGGTCTCAATCAAGCTCCAAGGGCTTGGTACTATCGTTTGGACAAATATCTTCATCAACAAGGTTTTTCAAAAGGATCAGCAGATAGAAATCTTTATATAAAAGTTGAAAATGACAAATTGCTAATACTTGTTGTGTATGTAGATGACATTATCTTTGGCAGCAATGAAGAAGCTATGAGTCAAAGCTTTGCCTTGGTCATGCAGAAAGAATTTGAAATGTCCTTGCTGGGAGAACTGACATATTTCCTTGGTTTGCAAATCCAACAGAAAGAAGGAGGAATCTTTTTATCTCAAACCAAGTATCTCAAATAGATTTTGAAGAAATATGGCATGGAAGATGCAAAACCAGTATGTACACCCATGGTCACAGGATGTAGCCTCAGTGCAAATGATGAATCTGCAGCAGTACATCAACCAACCTACAAATCTATGATTGGAAGTCTACTTTATTTGACAGGTACCCGACCGGACATCATGCATGCAGTAGGAATAGTTGGAAGATTTCAGGCAAATCCAAAGGAGACTCATCTTCAGGCAGTGAAGAGAATTTTCAAATATCTTCAAGGGACACAAAATTATGGCTTATCGTATCCTAGAGATACAGATCTCACACTTCATGCTTATACAGATGGGGATTGGGTCGGAAGCGTGGATGACAGGAAGAGCACAAGTGGTGGTGCGTTCTTTATGGGTTCCAGATTAGTATCTTGGTTCAGCAAGAAACAGAGTTCGATTGCCTTGTCTACAGCTGAAGCAGAATATGTTGTTGTTGCATCTTACTGCACTCAACTCCTTTGGATGATGCAGACCTTGCAGGATTTTCAAATCACTTGTACACCACCTATCTCCATCTTATGTGATAATACAAGTGCAATTAGCATCTCAAAGAACCCATTCATGCATTCAAAAACCAAGCACATACCAATCAAGTATCATTTTCTCCGAGAACAAGTGCTTGAACAGAAGGTCAAGTTGGAGTATGTTCCTTCTAAGGAACAAGTTGCTGATATACTCACCAAACCATTGCCCAGGGAGACTTTTGAATACCTTAGGCAAAAGCTGGGGGTTGTTGATGCATCATCTTATTGAAACTCTTCTGATTGATGGTTGTACACAAGGTTCATGCGTACATGTGCTGGGTTGCGGTTTGATTGAAGATAAAATGGCACAGGTTCAGGGGGAGCATATAATGCATTACTGGAATTATGGAAGATGTACAGGAGGAGATCATGGATGCTGGTCTAAATATAGCTGCAATATGTCTCTATCTCTTTCATGGTTCATATTCAGGGGGAGCATGTTCTTAGGGGGAGCATAACCCTTTGCCCTTGATGTCAAAGGGGGAGAATGAAGCTGAAGTTTTTGAGGTTGCCATCAAGTCCAAAGGGGGAGATTGTTGGCATTATGATTCTGGTATGGCTCTATGTTACAGATGTTGTACTTGATGGCAACACCCGTGGCAATGCTCTGATCAGGCTCTCAAAATGTTGAAAATTAAGAAGTACGCATGAGAACAGTTCATAAGATGCGTACCCGCAGGTACACCGTGAAGGGACCGCAGCTAGACGCGCAGGTCACCCGTTCAGGAGGTGCGTATTCCCAGTTTCACTTACTTCAAGGTAGAGAAGCGCGTTCACGTGGGGTTTCCTATGTTTGGCCCGTGGTATTTAGCCCGCCGCTCTTGATTCTATGGTTTTGGCCCGTGGTATTGTTTTATATTATTATTATTATTGAGCCCCATGTTTTTGGGCCCCTTGTATTGGTTATCTATGGTATTGATCCATGTTTTTAGGAGGAGCTTTCCTATATAAAGGAAAGGAGATCACTTGGCTAAGTATCTTTAGCAATTGAATATCTTAAGATCTGAAATATTGGGTTATTGTCTTAAAAGCTTGATCTATATGTAAGTGAAGTTGAAAGCGAATCTGTGAAGGGTGATCTCTCGAGCGCATGATCAGATCTGGGCATCTGACTAACTGTGCCACACTGGTGGACTGCCAATTCGGCGCTAATCAGAAGTACGCAGGTGATTAATGGTACAGGTTCGTGGGTACGCAGAGCAGAAACAGGAGAGCTGCGTGGGTATGCAGAGCAGAAGAAGGGGTACTGCGTGGGTATGCAGAGCAGAAGAAGGAGAACTGCGTGGGTACGCAGTGCGACAAAGGTTCAGGTACGTACGCACAACAAAAGTACGTGGCGCGATAGTATCTTTGAGTGCGTGGCTTCAGTAACGGTACGCAGCGCGATAGTGTCTCTGGGTGCGTACCTACAGTAACAGTACGCAGCGCGATTGAAGAAGCAGTGCGTGGGTACGCGGTGCAGCAGAAGGCTCTCTACGGGTATACGCAGGGAAGCAGAAGGTGAAGTGCGTAGCGACGCATGCCACAGAAAGAAAAACTGCGTATCTGTCTTAAGATATTCTGTTGACTGAATTTTTCTGTTGATAAGGTGTTCTGGGTTAGTTCTGTTATTGTTGATCTGGTTACTGCAGTTGACTGTGTAATTTACATGTACTTGATAATCATTTGATGCTTATGGATCCAGTTTGAAAATTTATGAAAAGTGGTCCTTGTAAGAAAAGAAGTAGGGGGTTGTAGCTCCCTTCCAGGAAAGACTGGAAAACGAGAGAGAGTTGTAGCTCTCTGCAGGTTGCAGCTTGTGTATTGGTAAAGGACTGCACCAGTACAAAATCATTGTAAAAGGAGTTTCTAATTTGAAAGAAGATAGAGACATATTGCAGCAGCTGGTTTTCACCCACATTGGGTTTCCACCTTACATCTGGTTTTCTTTGGTGTGACTATCTATTTTTCTTGTTCATGCTCATTATTTTATGGTACTGATATGCAAAAATAATTCAAAGTATAAATAAGGAAGATTTGTTAAAAGAACTTGATAATACTGATTCACCCCCCCTCTCAGTATTATTTCCAACACTTCACCAGCCTCTTTGACTAAATCATTTTGTTCAAAGACCACCTGTATATATGGCCAAAAATCATTGATTGAGTCAATGATATTGGCCCATAAAAGTTGTTTTGCTTGGGCTAGTGGCACTTTCAGTGTTAATTCTTTTTCTAGCTTCCCAATCTTTTAAGTCAACATGTTTGTCTTCTAAGCTTCATTCTTATGCATAATTAGAGCCAATTAACTCTCATCCTATAGACTTTTGATATGTTCCTTAAGTCTATTTATTCAGTGGTCTGGATCGACATATCCTCCATGGCTTTGACCAGTTTAGCTGCTTCATCACTGGGATGAGTTGTTGCTATTGATGAACCTGTTGTTGATGTAGTTGTTGTTGCAGCTAGAAGTGTTGTAGCTAGTGGAGCTGTTGGGGCAATGAAGCTGCCAAAGTTGAAGGAACTGCTATAGTAACTATAGGAATAGAAGTGGCAGCGGTTGTCTCAATGTGAGCTTGTTTCAGCTGTATTAAATTGTCCAATTCATTCTCCATTGCTTTTAATTGAGCATTTAGCTGGAGAATGAGGCCCATCATTTCATCATTCTGGATTTGGCTCTCTAGAACCTCCTTGGTTTGTGGATGTTCAGAAGGAGGAAACTTTAGTTGTTTCCTCAGTGCAAAAATGTCTTTTCACTTTTCCTCTTTATGAGCCTTTCTGCAGCCTTGATGTCATTTGGATTATATCCAATCTTAATAGCCAAGTCTTCTAGTGACTTGATTCTATTATCCTTTGCCTGTGAGGATGCTTTCTCTAGCTTAATCTATGTTGTGATGTTGTCTAGAGAATTTTGAAGTTTTTGAACACTCATGGCCTTGTTGGTCATTGTTGAGTAGATCATTTCCCCTACCTACTTATGAAATTCAATTTGATCAATAGGGTGAACATCCCTAGCCAAAACTTCAAATTCAGTCTTCTTGTAGTCTACTGATGATTTAGGCTACTAGACTGTAGGCTGCAAAAAGGTAATTTTCATTTTACCAGTTTTAATGTCAAAAGCTGACATCAACCTATTTTGATTGCTAGGAGTCTGTTTGAAATATTGGGCATATGTTTCAGCCTTTAATGCCTCATTCCTTAATTTGATCTCTTTATACTTCTCCTTTATGTCCTTTTCCTTATCTACTGGTTTGCTTGATGAAGAAACGTCAATTCTAAGTTGTTTTTGAATGATTTGAGTATTAGAGGTGGAAGTTTGATGAGTTTCCTCTGAAACTAATGGGGGCGTATTTTCTCTAACAACTGTTTCTCTATCAATGATTTGAAGTGTCTCAACTGTCTCAACTATCTCTGCTTGCTCTTCTTGCTCATTGATAGGATTTAGCTTGGGCTTCTTCCTGTACATGATTTCAAATCTATCATGTGTTGTATCTATGCTTGAACAAGAACCTTCTTCCCTGGTCCTATTTGTATGCAAAATGGAAATAGTATCCATATGTTTCTCCATATCTATCAAAGTATTTTCCAACCACTCTGATTGGTTGGAATATTTTTTGATGTCTACCTTGGACTCATGCATAAAAGGGCTCAATTTGAATTTGAGCCTTAGTATTTTTATGACTCCTAAGGATCATACTGCCATTTAAAACTACTACAAAATTTCATTTCCTATAAACACTTCTTTGCTTCTTCTCTAGCCTCCCTGTTATTATAGGTAAAAGGACCAAGCTATTTTTTTATCTTGAACTGTGTTTTCTTCAGAGCTGATAGGAAATTAACATCATCTAAGTTTATAATATGCCTGATATATTGTAAGGAAAATATCCTGGTGGGAAGATATTTGGGCAACTTATAGGGAGTGAGCTGGCATCCATATATTATAGTTTTAGTGTGGTCTTTGTATAGGTACAAGTCTCCTACTCTACTATTTTTTGACAACTGTAAAATTCTTTTTAGCTCATCACTGAACCTAGGTTGATTGCTACTGGTTAGCATATTTACAATTGGATGCACAAAGGAATCAATGAATTCTTTGTAAATGAAAATAGTGGAATACTTTTGGATTAGGGGTGTCCAAAAGATGACTGGTCTAGGATGGCCCTTAGTGTCTTGCTTCTGGATATTGACAGGAAACTTATCTGATTGGAAATACAAGAACATGTGGAATAATACTGAAGAGTATTTGAATACTCTTTCATTTGGCAATCTGATCAATTGGTCATGGATTCTATCTGCCAAGTACTAGGAAAATTTGAAAATTGCAGCTAGAGGCTTGCCTAGGAAAAAAATAGAGAGGAAAGCATGAATAGGCTCATCTACATGCTCATTTGTGGTGTATCCTAGAATACAAGAGAGAATGGTGACAATTTGTCGCTCTCTCAGAGAAAATGGTAGCAGATTATGGGGGACTATTTGCAGGGGTATGAGACTCTTCTAGGATGAAAGTCTAAAAGATTTGAGTCTTCTTGGGAAGGTCCATCTTCAAATAGAGTTCAAGTAGTTATTCAATGGAAAATGGGGTTTCATTTTGGTTTGGCTAGATCTGCAACATTTGGTTTATTGACTATGCAATGATTGTAAACAAAATATACTGGTTAGGAGGGACTATGTCTCTTTGGCTTGGGATATAACAATTTTGGCATAGATGGATGATTTTAGGGAACTGGTATACCTGTGGGAACAAATATTTGGGAAAAATGGATTCCCATAAATGAATGTCATCATTTTAGTTGAGGAATTTGTCTTTACCCCAGCAATGGAGTTTCAATAGATGGCCAGGGGAAGTTGTGTCTTTAATTTGGAAATCTTTGTCAGCCAATGGGAGGTGGTCAACATCTAGGTGAGGGGTTTGCAGGGGTTTCTCATTTAAAATGCTTTGGGAAGCCATAATTTGGTTTATTTTATTGAATTACTCTTTCTCTGGCTTTAGGATTATGGTTAGGAGTTCTGGAACAATGGGAAGGGTGAATAAAGTGTGAAGAAAATGGCTTTTGGATGCACAGTGGGGTTCTTTTAGCTTGGGAAGGTTTTTTAATTAATTTCAATTAATTAACCTTTTATAATTACTGTGTAGAGTTTAAATAGAGGGTCATTCTGGTTCTTTCAAGAATACATGGAAAAACGACGATTAGGTGTGCAAACAGGGTTCTGTGGTAGCAGCGAAGGTTTTTGAGGCTTGAATTGTATGTGTGCTGCTTGAAATTTGAAGTCTTTCACATCTTCCAGTTGCAGGTGACGTTAAAATGGTTGAGCAAAGCTTCAGATTTCAGAATTTGTCTGTAGAGGTGTTCCCAAGGAAATAATAGTAAAACGAGTGAAAAAGGGGTCCCTTTTGGCTTTTAACCTATAACGGTTAACATTTGGGTGTGAAGTTAATGTGTGAATAGTGGGCGGTTTCACACCACTTTTGAGTAATGGGCAGTATTTTTTGAGAGCAAGCAATATAATGTGGGGATGCCAGGTAGCAAAAGAGCGCTCGGGAAAAACCACGAATCTTGCATGCTTTTGGTATTTTAACTGTCGCATGGTGGGAGTGCATGATATGGATATGGGTCATCGGATCTGGGAGTGTTTGATTGGGTGGCTATCGTGCAACGGAGTTGCGAGGGGTGAGTGGGAAGTGGGGTCGGGTTTAAATAATGCGACAGGCTTAATACATTTCAAAGGTTTAGTGAGGGTCAGGATTTATAAAATGGGGGGTTAAATGTATAAAATAAGATTATAGGTTAGAATAAAGTAACTGTTAAGTTAAAAATGGTATTGGGGAGGGATTTTTGGATGGGGCCTGATACATTATTCAAACTTAGGATAAGCGGGTTTAATGGGTCTTTAAGGGAAAAAGGAAAATTAATAAGGGGGGAATGATTTTTAAAGGTTAATGTCTAGGGAAAGGTATGAAATAAAGGGTAAAAGGGTTAAAATGAAGGGAAAGGGTTATTTTTACAATGGGAATTTATTAAAATGAGAGGAGGTGAAAGGGAAAGGTCCTTTGGAATCAAGAAGGTGAAATTAGTAAATGAAAAGTAATAAAGGGGTAATGGAGGGAAACTTAGATATGTAAGGGTTTGAGTGAAATGAGGGGAAATTAGTGAAATGAACTTTAGTATTTAGGCCAAAAATCATATAGAACTTGTTTAGGGTAAATACCCAAAGTAATACACAACTTTTCTAAATGTCCTCTTTCCTTTGATAGTTCCTACTTGACATGAAATATAGGATCAAGCATTATGAAGGTGCATTTGAGCTTGGGACCTTTTTCACTCCACAACCTCTTTTACCTACCCTTTATTTACCCTAACATTTTCTCTTCATTCATTGGGTGCATTTGAGCTTGCTGACCCTTGATTTCCTTTCCTTTGATAAGCAAATTATCTAATTTTTATCCAGGTGGATATTGCTACCCACCCGCCAATTCCACTTGGACCCACACCATTGCTTCTTTTAGTTTTTTAGTTTCCTTAATTGTAGCACAATTTACTATTTTTAGCAGTGTTTTCAGGTCCTAAACTTATGGAGCCATTTTGAGGCCCTAAACAATGATTTTTTGGAAATCTACCACCAGCGATTTACTGTCTAAAATCATCTTTTATGTCATATTGCTCGGAGAGATCTTTCCAGTAGGTTATCATGCGTGTCAAATGAAGCTAATATGACCAAGTCGCGACCCCAGGAAGTTGGCTATCCAACTCACCCCAACGGGGGCCATAAACTCTTGGTGTTACATCTCCTCATGTTAGGGCTTTGATTGTTTAGGGTTTGCTCTTATTTTTCAATAATAAAAAGGCCCTTGAGCCTCATTGTAAGGTAGTTCAGAGGCATGTAGCCACCACATCTCTTCTCAGAGATAAGCTACCATCACTCGAGCTAGTTTATTTCCATTTCTGTTTGTGAGCATATTTCAGTATTCTCCATTAATTAAATGAAGTATTATTTCTACTATATCTCTGTATTGGTGTTTATTTATGTACTTTATTCCATTCCTATTTAAATTTGGAGCAATGGTATCAGAGTGGTCTACTCTTTCTCTATTTTTCCTTGCATGTCCCCAACAAGGTCAGGTCATAAGGAGTTAGGGCTTGAACTGGTTGAACCTTTGCAAGACCAGCCTCACAAATCCCGACGACCTCCCACGACAATTGAAAAGAAAGACGAGGAGGAAAGATATCCTATAAAAATCTTGCTTGAATAGGTGCTCGAGCGATAAAGGAATGTGATGATGGACAACTTTGTCGAGATCCTTTAGCAGCTACCTAGGGGTGACACATCTATTTCCAGTAGCTACTTTGGAAGTGCCACACCCTTTAAGGTACAAGTTAACTTTGACATTCACATATTCGAGCATCAGATAGATGCAGATGCTGTAGATAAATGGTTAAATCTACTAGATGGGTATTTTTCTGTTCATGATTTTTCCGGCCAGGAAAAGATTACTTTCACTCTTCTCAAAGCGCCCCCCATGTTAAGGACTGGTGGGAAACCTACTGCGAGCAGAAGGATGAAAGTATGGCCTCACTGTTTTTAGTCGCACCCACTTGGAATTCATTCCGGGCCACCATCAAGGAGCAGTACTACCCTGCCAGAAGCTATGAGGATTAATACATAAAGTGGACCACGCTGTGGCAGGGAAGGGACCAAGACGTTCCCGAGTTTATCAATATTTTTCATACCTTTTGCACAAAGTTGGGTATTAAGAATTCAAAGAAGAATTTGGTACTTAAATACTACGACTGCCTGCATAGGTACATCTAGGATGAAATAGAATTCCTGAACATCTCCTCGCTTGGCACGACATACCGATATTCCGTCAAGATCGAGAAAAAGTTTAAAGAAAAGAAGAGAGACTTTGGATCTGTGAATCCAAAGTAGGGGAAAGGTGCCCCCAAACCACAGAACAAAGGACAAAGCCAAGGTGGGGTGTCCCAAGACAACTTGCCAAAGCCAAAAGCAAAGAATAGTGCCGCAAAGCTAAAAAACGACACAAGAAAGTGGTGTGAGTTCCATAAGAGCTCCACTCACAACACAAGTAAGTGTCAGGCCAAGTAGTTACTGGTGGTCGAGCTAAAGGCTTTAGAATCAGATGCATGTTCTGACTCCGAGTCATATCTTGACAAGGGGAATGAAAAAGGGAAGCAGATTATCGATGCAGAGATTAATGCCACCATTGCCACCACGAAGATCTAGAAGGAGGAACCTGAAGATCCAGAGGAGGAGGAGCACCTCTTCCACTCCCAGATGTGGGTAAAGGGATCCCTGCTATAATTCATTTTCAATGGTGGGAGCCAAAAGAACCTCATTTAGGTAGAGGTCTTGAAGTGGCTGGGCTTACCGGCCATATCACATCCACAACCATACAGCATCGGGTGGCTTCACCAAGGACGGGATGTTCGCATGAGCCAGCAGTGTCACCTCCCATACAACATCAAGCCCTTCACGAATGAGGTATTGTGTGACATTGCTCCCCTTGATGTTTGTGATGTATTATTAGGCCAACCATACTTGTGGAAGTGACATGTTGTGTATGATTCAAGGCCTCGTGTTGTTATTGTTACTTTGGGAAATAAGCTGTACAGGATATCGGAGGTAGCACCGCCTACTGCCATCTCTTTGGTTACTGCAAAACAATGCAATAAGCTCATTTCCAAAATAGGGAAATTTGTTTTCTTGATGATATGCCCTCAAGGAAAGAATAAGATGGTGGCCATGACCTCCAAACAGGACCCCTCTGCATGACAAAATAGATGGACAAGTTCGTCGAGGAGTACAAGGACATCTTCACCTCCCCCGCAGGGGTTCCTCTGCAATGTTAGGTCAAGTACTCCATCGACTTGACCCCGGGTGTGCCACTACCAAATGGAAAAATCTATCAGCGCTCTCTTTGGAGAACGATGAAATCAAGAGACAGATTTAGGAGCTGCTACAGAAAGGTCACATCCGACCGATTTCATCACCCTATGGGAGCTCGATCGCATTGGTACAGAAGAAGGATGGGACTTGGAGACTCTGTATTGACTATAGGGCATTGAACAAGATCACTGTCCGGAATAGGTACTCGATCCCACAAATTGATGACCTTTTGGACCAACTAAAGGGGGAAAAATATTTCAGCAAGATCGATTTGAAGTCATGATATCACCAAGTACCAATCGAACCCTCTGATGTGCGGAAGATTGCCTTCAAATCCAAGGAGGACCTTTTCGAATGATTGGTTATGCCTTTTGGATTGATGAATTCTCCTACAATCTTCATGAGGCTAGTGGATGACATCTTGCGGCCATTCACCAACTCATTTGTAGCGGTATACTTGGATGACATCCTAATATTCAGCCACATTTTGGAAGAGCACCTCCACCACATCCGACAGGTTCTCCAAACATTGTGGCAACACAAGTTATGTGCCAATTTGGAGAAATGCACTTTTGTCATGACCTAGGTTTAGTAACTAGGATACATTATTGATGAATGGGGGGTGCATGTGGATCCAGCCAAGATCCAAGTCATTCAGGATTGGTCATCTCCAACCACTCTGACAAAGCTCCACAGCTTTCTGGGTCTCGCCAACTTCTACTGTAGGTTCATGTTGGGATTTTCTCATATCACTTGGCCCTTGAGTCAAGTCACCAAGGGAGGAGCGAAAGCAAAATTATTTTGGTATGAAACTCAACAGAAGGCATTCAGAAAGTTGAAACATCACCTCTGCATGGCACCAGTGCTCGCATTACCAGACTTGCAACAACGATTTGAGATCAAGATAGATGCGTTTGACTATGCTATTGGGGCAGTCCTTACTCAAAACGGGTATCCAGTGGCATATCACAGTGAGACACTTTCAAAAATAGTCTGGAAGTATCCCACTTATGACAAAGAGATGTATTCCATTGTGCAGGCCTGTCGACAATAGAAGCATTACATTTTGGGGAAGGAAACGGTCATCCACACAGACCACTGGCCCCTGCAGTTCATACAGACCCAAAGGAAGTTGCAGAATGATCACCATCAGAAGTGGTCAACATACCTACAACAGTTCCATTTGAATATCAAGTATAAGAAGGGCAACACCAATAATTTTGCATATTGCCTCAGTCGACCACTGATCATGGCATTAACCACCGCGCTCAACTCTTGTGGGCACGAGACTTTTGGTTGGCCACTTCTCTATGAGAGAGACCCAGAATTTGGCCACACATACTAGACACTCTTGGAGGGTTAGCATGTTCTAGATTTTCACCTCCAGGATGCCCTGTTATGCCACCTAGGTCACCTTTGTGTTCCTTCAAGCGAGCATGCCAAGATGATTTTGGAAGCACACTACAGTCGGGCTGTTGGGAATTTCGGGGTCAAGAAAATGGTGTCAGTATTGCAGAAGTATTTCTACTAGCCGAATCTTCAACAGGATGTTGGGAAGTACATCAGATCCTGCACTGCCTACGCCATTGCCAAATTGACCATCAAGAAGTAAGGCCTATATACCCTGTTGCCTAACCCTAGTCAACCTTGGGAATCCATCTCCATGGATTACATGTCGAGCCTTCCTTCTAATAAGCATGGATCCAACTGTGTTTTTGTGGTTGTTGATAGGTTCTCAAGGATGGCCATTATGGCGGCCTACAAGAAGAATATCATAGTATAACCCACTGGTAAACTCTTCTTTGAACGAGTGTGGGTACACTTTGGGATCCACAGTCTATCATCTCAAATCAAGACATTAGGTTCCTCAATACATTTTGGTCCAGTCTCTGGTCGATGCTGGGCACCAAACTCACTAAGTCCACAACCTTCCATCCCCAAACTGATGGCCAGACAGAGGTTGTTAATAGGATGATTGTACATATTTTGCACATGTACAACTCAAAACATCCGCACACATGGGATGAGAGCCTCCCCTATGTTCAACACAGCTATAACCGGGCTCTCCATAGCTCGACTGGCCATAACCCTTTTTAGGTGGGCTTGGGATTCCAACCACTATGTCCCATTGATGTGGTCATGCCATTTGCAGCTACTCAGGCAGATTCGGCTCATGTCTAGTACAAAACAGATAAGGCAAACAACGTCATTGAGCACATCCAACATATATTCCAACATCTCCATGAAATTCTGGAGAAATCAAATGACAAGTACAAGCAATGGCATGATCAACAAGGGTGCCACACAAGTTTTTGGTGGGCGACAAATTCTGGTTGCATTTGCAAAAGGAATGCCTTACCGGAGACTATCAGAAACTGATACCACTCCGATATGGTCCTGAAACCATTACCAAGGCTATGGGGGACAATGCATTTGAGCTCAAAATTCCCCCATTCCTTGGCTTGCACCTAGTGTTCAATGTGGACCACCTTAGGCCATACTTTCCAGCATTACTAGACAGATCCGACATTGCATAAAAAATCACACCAACATAGTTAAATCCAGATTGCATGGAACAAGCTACAATTAATTGAATCATGGACACGCAGGTCAAGCACACTCACCAGCAAAATATCCAACTATATTGAGTTGTCAAAGCAGACCAACTCCTTCACCAAGGGAAGTGGCTCACTAGGGACCAAGTTCAGTAGAAGTTTCCTCATCTCATGGAGGAACTCAACGAAATGGGGACCATTATTTCCTAAGGGAGGAGGAATGTTCTAGGTGGATATTGGTGACCACCTGCCAATTCCAGTTGGACCCCACCATTGCTTTCAGTTTTTTAGTTTCCTTAATTGTAGCACAGTTTACTATTTTTAGTAGTTTTTTTGGGTCCTAAACGTCCAGAGCTGTTTTGAGACCCTAAACGATGTTTTTTTGGAAATCTACCGCCAACGAATTTTTGTTTACAATCATCTTTTACATCATAGTCCTCGGAGATATCTTTCCAACGGGTTATCATGCACATCAAACAGAGATAATATGACCAAGTCGTGACCCCGAGAAGTTGGTTGTCCAACTCACTCCAACGGGGCCCATAAACTCTTGGTGTTACATCTCCTTGGGTTAGGGTTTTGGTTGTTTAGGGTTTTCTCTTATTGTTCAATAATAAAAAGGCCCTTGAGCATCATTTTAAGGTAGTTCAGAGGCATGTAGTTTATTTCCATTTCTGTTTGTAAGCATATTTCAGTATTCTCCATTAATGAAATGAAGTATTATTTCTAATGTATCTTTTTATTCGTGTTTATTTCTGTACTTTATTGTGTTCCTATTTAAATCCGAATCAAATTCTAACCTTATAACTTCCAAGGGCTCTGATTAAACTGATGAGCTCCTTATTATTCTCTACCTAAATACTAATCCACCAAGGTTAAACAGTTTAGCTGGATCTTTATTCTCTATCTGTCAACATGAAATTTAAAGCATGAATGGATCAAGATTAAACTATCTGACCATCGTGGATTGTGGCATTTTTGACAAGCTTCACACAATCTTATTTTTGCAAGGCAAAGTAAAAAGTAGTGGCATTTGAATTTGCATCACTTTTAGAATCTATTTTAATCTCTTTTTGGTGGGGTTCATATTTTATATTAGTTTTTATCATTTTCTTTTAGTCCTTTGATTTTTCTTTTAGGACTTACCCTCTTTACATTTTTTTATTTTTAATATAGGAAAACATTTTGTAGAAAGAAAAAGTATGTACAATATTACAAAACTAATCATAGCCAATTCAAAATTATGAATCCTATTATTATAGGACCCTAATAGGTACTTCAACTAGTACTTCCGCAATTACAACCTTTGGAGCAGCTCCCTCGGTTGCCATGGCTACCTCTGGAACAACTCCTTCGGTTGTCATTACTTCCCCAAAATTTACAGTCTTAGCCAACGTCGACATGATGTTATTCAACAACTCTTGTGTCTCCTTTGGCAACTTCTCAAATGTTGAACTCACTATGAAATCTTGAAAGTATTCACGGTTCATGCGTGCCTGAGATCTCAATACCTCAATTCTAAAAATGCTAAGTGTTTACTGTTGGGAAACCATTTGTGATTTATAAGCGTTTTTTAATTCAAATCCGACCATTCTCCCCACAATCAGTTCATTAATGCTAGATTGGAGGCATATTTTCAAAGATCTAGTCCATAAATTCCAACTTAAATTCCAACCCCCCCGCACCCCATTTGGCCATGTTTTAATCGTCAAATCATGAATAGTGACCTTAACAGTCACTTTCCGACTGTCCTGAGTGGTTTTTCCTTTGGTAGCACAGCTCCCTGCATGCTTCTGTGGGCTTGGTGACATTTCTTCATTCCATGTAGTTCCCCAATCATGCAGCTCTCCAACCAGGGTAGTGTATTTTATAGTCCCATGCTTCCTTTCAGCTGCTTGGAGTGCTAAGACTGTGCTTCCCTCATATAGCCACCTAACTGGATTACCGGTGTATGTGTTCAATCGGCTACCATTCAAATTTCCTAGGAAGGGTTCTCCATTCAATTTGATCAGCTAAACTGCTCCACCATTGGTAATCTCCTTGATGACATACGTCCCTAGCCATTGAATCCTATATTTCCTTGGAAATTTATCAAACTTCTTGTCGTATAACAAGACCAGATCATTTACCTTGAAGGAACGTAGTTTGATGTGTCGATCGTGCCATGCTTTTTCACACTCCTTTTAAACTTGTTGATGAAATATAGCTATAAATCGGTCCTCCTCAAGCTCTGCTAGATACGTGAGCCTCTCTTACAGGGCTTCACGATCCGCCATTCCTATGAATGCCACTATGCACATACTAGGTATAATGTATTCAATCGGCATCACAACTTCTACACCATACATGAGTATGAAAGGTGTTTGTCCAGTCAACTTCTTGCAAGTCGTTCTGGAGGCCCATAGCACCGTGGGTACACAGATATCCCAGTCATTTCTCTGAGCATTGCAAACCTTTGTCAACATGATCTCTAGTATCTTTTTGAATGCTTCCACCATCCCAATAGCTTGCAGATACTTTTTTGATGATACACCTGAAATTCCTCTATCAACGCATTGATTGTTTCGTCAAGAAAGTGTGTACCGCGATCAGTCATCAAAATCTTTGGACACCTGAATCTCACCAGGACATACTCAAAATTTTTTTTTTTTGCTATTGTGCCTGTGCAGTCCTTCACAGGCCATGCCTCTACCCATCTGGTCAAATACTTAGTCGCGATGATGATGTAGCATGCACCCATCTTCTTTCCTTGAGGACGAATTGGTCGCACAAACTTAATTGCCCATTTTTCGAAAGGCTGTAATGTCACCTGTAGCATCAGAGGCAGCTCATCCCTCCGCGATAGCCTGCTAGTCCTTTGACATGCATTACATGTCATACAATATGCTTTCGAATCCTTATGCAGGGTCAGCCACCACAACCCAACGTGTAGAATCTTTCGCGTTGTTGCTTTCCCTGCATAATTTCTTACCACGGCTCCTCCATGAGCCTCAATGAGGATGCTTCTTCGTTCAAAGTTAGGCACATAACGTTGCAATATTTCATCTGATCCTAGTTTGTACAAGTGCCCTGTAATGATAGAAAAGTCTGCCATGCACACTACCAGTTCCTTCTTCTGTTGACTTGTGTAACCTTCCAGAGTTGTTCTTGTCATCAGGAAGTGGATAATACCTTCAAAGTGAATGTCTGCGATGTGTAATGAAAAGAGTTGTGTGTTAGGCAGTCCTTCCTCTAAATTAGTAGGTCCCTCTCCAGTTTCAATGTGCGACAGATGATCAGGTCCCGCATTTAGTTGTCCTGGCTTCACATTAACTTTGAAGTTGTACTCTTGGAACAACAACAACCACCTACATATTCCCCCCCCCAACACAGGCTTGTTGACCAGGTACTTTAACATGGAATCATTTGTATACATCTTAAAGTGTCTGCCTAACAAATAGTGCCAGACTTCTGGAGCACCTACGACATAGCTAATCCTTCAAACTCTGTCGTGGAATAATTTTTCGCCACTTTAGAAAACTTCCTATTTGCAAATGCTATAGGATGATCCAGTTCTCCCTCACTGTCTTGTGTCAGTATGACTCCCAGCACAATACATGATGCATCCACGTGCACATGAAATTCCTTCTTCCAATCCAGGAAGACTAGGATCAATGCGGTGACCATTTCCGCTTTCAGCACATCCAAGCTCTTCTGACATTCATCATTCCAACAGAATGTAGCATCCTTTTTCAATAATTTCTCCATAGCCACGGTGATCTGGGCATAGTTCTTGATGAACATCCTATAGTATCTAGTATGCCCCAGCGTTTTGTGTAGTTGTTTCACATTGCTCGGTGCCTCCAAGTTTATTATCACCGCGATCTTCGTGGGGTCTACCATTAGTCCTTGTCTGCATACCACATGACCCAGCAAGATCCCGAAAGGGACACAAAAAAACACTTCTTGAGATTGAGCACGATATGGTATCTCCTACATGTATCTAGCATCAGGCATAGACTTGCCACAGGGCACATGGCAAATCAAAACACTGCCCAATCATCAAAGTATACCTCTAGAAATTTATGAATGAATTGTTTGAATGTTTCATTGACTACACGCGAAAAGATCGTTGGTGCATTCTTTAGCCTGAAAGGCATTACGGTGTATTCAAAACATCCCCAGGTCATCTTGCTTTTATCCTTAGGCACGATTTTGATCTGATGGTACCCAGAGAACCCATCATTGAAACTGTATGGTTCTTGGCCACCTACATTAACCAGGACCTCATCAGTGAAAGAGGTCAGGAAAGGATCATTCTCACAAGCGTCATTCAATTTCTTGAGATCTACGCATATCCTTATTTCTTCCTTCTGTTTCATTTCCTGAACCACTATTAGGCTTACCCAATCAGATTCTTCCACCGGTTCAATAATACATGTCGCGAGCATCTTATCTAACTCAATGCAGACCCTTTCCTTATACTTCGAATTGAGGTGGTAAGGTCTTTGTTTCACAGGTTTCACATCTGGTTTCGGGGTAATCCTCATGACACCTAGGTCTCTTATTAATTCTTTCAGGACAAAAAAATTTGTGGGGAAAAAATCCTGATATTCGCAGAGTAGTTTGGCGACCTTATCTACTGTCGTGTCGTCCCAATAGTCCCCAATATTTGCAAACTTTATCTCTTATTCTATGCTAATGTTCATCTACCTAGTTTTGAGCAGTGCAGTTATGTCTGGGTTTTTTATATGCGGTCCTTCAACTTCGCCTGACCTTCAGTTTCTGGAATATTAATTTTCCTGGGACTCTCGTCTTCTTCTTCAACGGCCACATTATAGCATTCTAGCTCATGGCTCAGCTAAGTGGTCCAATGAGATTGAATCAGATCTAAAGGGTCCTATGGTATCCTAAATATCATTGCTTTAACCTCTTGCAATGCTTCGTCAATACAGTCAAACCTGTCTTCAAAGTTAGAATGTCATTACGAACCCTTGCCGCAAAATATTCCATTTTTCAATGCCATGGTGGAGCTCTGTCTCTAGGTACCAATTCATTGGTATGGCATCCAGGGTATGACAAAATAGATGCACCCATTCAGGCTAAGGTTCCTCTCCATCAACTTTAGTCCATTTGGCCAAGTGATCACGTGGATCATCCCTCCCGTCATACTTGTTTATCATTCGTACTTTCAGCTCTCCAAAGCATATTCTGATCATCCTCCTATATTCGCGCCAATCATCGAAACTACCCTTGTGCGTACCGCAGCATATTGTAGGTGTAGCGTGCAACGCCTAATCCAAGGCCTGGAAGCAATGTGTTTCTGGCACTTCCCTTTCAAATGCATCCAAAAATATATCCACATCAGTCAATCCGTCATATGAAGGAAAATTCCTTACCTCCAATGACACACAACACAATGTTTTAGTCATCATATTAAAATGCATCATAGATACTTCATGTAATTGAGTCTTTTAGTGCTATAATTTTTCATCTGAGTCTGATGTGTAGCAAATATCGTGGTCCCATGCAATACTGCCATCCACTGTTGGATTCACCCAATCTTGGTCTCGCATTGTTATCTTCAAAATCTGGTCCAAATCATCATCACTTTCGTAATCACGGACCAGTTCTGTATAGCGTGGTCCTTCTATAGGATCTAGTGGCACCACTATGTAGAGCGATTTCTTTTCAAATATCATCATTTGCTTCTTCAGGTTGATTACCCCATTCATGTCAATGGCCCAATCGATCCTAAGGACTACAGGGTAGGGGTTGTTGTCATCCCCAATTTCTATTACTTCAAAATCAACCAATGCGCTCGCGCCTTCAATATCTACAGTTACTCCCTGCAATCGTCCCATGGAGATGATCTTCTGCTAATTTTCCATTCTTAACTGAATCAGAGACCACTACAGTGCAAGTCTCCCCATCTGCTCCCATGTCTGCTTAAGCAGAACATTTACATCCGACCCTAGATCCAGAATAACTTGATCCATCTCATATTCTCCTATTTGCGCAGTGAGTCTCATCTCACATCCCATCCTTTCCCTATGCTTACTAAGCTTTCTGACTAGGCATGGTTTGTCAGTAGTGATGTCCTTGCTAGCGCACCGATTGATCAGTTCCTGGAGTCCATTCACAACCTTACTATCATGGAGTAGTTTCATGTAGGTCTCCAAGAACATTGTAATCATGGATGGTGGGTCCATTTCTTGAACCAGTTTCTATTGACTTCTTGAGGTAGAGGCCTCAGGGAAGATTTTCTTTGCTTCCATAAATGTTTCTTTTGCACGCTCCAGATCAAACCCAATATCCTTTTCTGGTGCTTTGCGAACCCACTCACCTTCTGTAGGCTGCTTCCCTTTATCTTCACTAGTCACCATTCAACTTCATAGTATAATTTTTACCTTAGGGGTCTTCCTTGTGAGGCTCAACCCTCATCATTTGGAGGTTCTGCATTAGCTGCGGAGGCTACGCCCCATTTCCACGAATTTCAGCCAACAATATAGGGCAATCCTCAGTCGCATGGTCAAAATAGGTACAATAGCAGCATGATAGTCACGTTGGGTTTGGGCAGTCTCTCGCGTAGTGTCCTGGTCTGCCACAATTGTAAAAAATAAGTTTCCCTCGGCCTCTACTAGGCACTCCCCCAACTCTTCCTCAGCCATGCCCCTAATACTCACCTCACGCTCCCCCATCACCTTGGTCCAGAGGTCACATTTCTGCATGAACCCTATATGCAGGTGTCATGTCCATCATTCATTTGTAACTACAGAAATTTCACTCATCCTAGCCTACTGATTCACAGAAATTGCAGAAGAGCTTCTGTGGCAAAGTAAAATTTTGAGTGCAGACACAAACAATTCCTCTAGCCTAATAATGGGTCTAGCCACAACCAATACGTTCTATGGAAGATTTCCTTAGGTTAGAACTGCTTAAGAGGTCCTACCTCTTACTACGATTATCCTGTTTGGTGATGACCTTGCTTGCTTGCTCCAACTATTTCCCGTTTCCTTCTTTGAACACCTGAAACAAGTAAACAACAGCAAACAACAACCATGATAATAGACAAATTGTAATTTAACCTACTTAAAAGGTCAATCAGTAGTTGCATATATATTGAATCAAGAAGAGATTACAACCATTGTCTTGACGTTGTTGTTCTCCTCTGACAAAACCAGGTTCCCACTCACTTCCATTAGCATTCCATGATGGCCTAAACAATGATAGTTTTAAGGCTCTTCCCTTTAGGCTTCACACTAAACCAAATTCAAACTTCTCCCTCACACATAACTAGAGAACAACAACTATGAATAACTTGTTGTTTACTCCAAACTTAATTAGCACTAGCACACCAACATTAACACTAGCTTGTGCTTAGGAAAAATGGAGGTTTATATAGCATGAATGGATGGGAGATGGTTCCTCTTCTCATGGGAGAAGGTCTTATCTCTTGAATTAGTTCCATCCTTATAGGGGAAAAGATTCCAAACTGACATCCTCAACTCCATCCGGCTCGACCATTTACCAGACATCCATTACGAAGCTTCTAGAGTTGGACGCTTCGACTCCTTATTTAAAAAACTTTCCAAAAGAGCATCGGCATGACTGAAACAAAGCTCAGTCGCTATGGTCGGTGCTAGGGACAGTGTTAATCCCTACATATTGGAGTGAGGAGGACAAGGGCCAATAGCACCGGTCTTGTAAACTGGGAAAAACATAAGATTTTCGGGAAATGGTGCAAAAGGGAATTGTTCTACCCATGAAGAGGGACACAATGGGGAGGGAAAGCATGTAGGGTTCACTGTAGAGGTCCTCCAAAATCAAGGAATGGGGAGTACAAGGACAGTGACATTTTTTTTTGTAAAAGATGCCCCCTAAAGCGTGAAGGCCGAACTAGAGTGAGAGATGAAATGCTTTATGAGTCAGTGGAGGGAACCGGAGTTTGTCATCGGAAAACCTGCAAGAAAGTATAGATACCTATTTGTAACTGAAAACTCTTTCAAATGATACATGAATCATGGTATGGATGCAGCCATCCAGAGAATGATCATGTAAATGGATCCAGGCATGGGCGCAACCATCCATCTGAAAGAGACATGTATATCAACATAGTCATGTCACCTCCCCTTACAACCTAGAATTTTGTAATCTGAGCCCAGGCTCTTTTGCTCCAACACGACCTGATCAAAGTAAAAATTATAACATGTGAATAGATGTGTTGACGTCAAACATTCTACAAAATCTCTTGATTATGATGTAAATTGTTAACAAGTGTGAGAGAAACCACTAATAATGACAATGGTCCTTAAGGTACTATTAGACCAATTCACAGAATTTGAATAGAGGGGTTGTAGTCGAACACCCGTGAAATCACTCGATCGAAAGCCAATGATGTGAACTTGTCATCGAGTGCAAAGAACTTGCCATTAGGGCATGCAAGCTCTAAGGTACTGGAAGGGAGTCTCTCATTCAACTTCTCTGATAATGAGCTGAAGTCGACAGGAAGCGACCGTGTCGAAGGAGGGCCATAATGTATCCCACATCATCGACACAAGACAAAGGGATGAAAAATTACTTTGGATGATACAGAGAATCATAGGTTAGTGTAACTGTAGAAGGACAACTCTTGAACATATTGGCGACACAACTGGAAGTTTGGAAGATTTTGGATCCATAGGGTTGGTGATCATGATGACGAAGAAAAGATCAAATGGAAGGAGAAAATGAGTGGCCCAACCTAGGAAGGTAAATGATACAAAGGAGGATATCCCAACCTGACACGAAGCAGAAAGTGTCATGTTCAAGAGTGATCTGCCAACACAACTGATTAGATTTCCAAAATCTCCCCCACTATTTATGGCAGGTAACCTAATTACTTTTTAATTGCAAGCTTGAAGGGGATAACATATTCTTTCACTGTAAGTTCATCCTTCAGAGGAATCTGACCTAGTAAGTTTAACGAGCCCTAGGAAGGAGAATCTCATGTTCATCATGGTGATGAATCCAATGTCATTTAATATTTTAATGAGTCTGACAAAGGTGTAACTCAGTATCTATTTCATGTTTAGAGAGTTTGAAAAAGATACGGAAAAGAAAACTCCACATGGTCCCTTTTCATACATTTGTGTCTCTCAAGCCTGAAAAGTTAGAAAATGATACTTGAGAGAACCACTTGACCATTTCAGTCAAGGAGTACCCTTTTCGTAAATAGTGCATCCCAACCTGAACGAAGGGTAAACATATACTAGGTGCATGACGTTTCACATCCGTTAAAGAGTTCGAAATGACAAGGGCTTGGCTATATTTTCATTTTTAAAGGGTCGGAAAAGAGCTTGAAAGAGGACCCCACATTTTATTCTCTTTTACGAGTCAAAAGGGAAAAATACTCGGCAATATTTTCATATGAGTTTTACGAGTCGAGAAAAGAGTTGAAATGTGACTCAGCATCATCGTCGAACATCCATCACCTATCGCTACGCAAAAAGGTAAAGTGCATTATCCAATTCTTGAGGCAAAATAGGTCAAAATATTTACAAAACCTAATATTTCATGAAAAACTGAATAAAAGGGAGGAAAATAAAATATTTTTTTACCATTTACCATTCTACCTTGCTATGAAAAACGTTTCACCCATTTTTGCCTTAATTGTTCCGGAGTAGATTGTGGGAGATCTGGGAGGTCATTCGCCAAGCCACTAGTTGCAGGTAAGAGCTAAAGCCCTAAGCTCCATTTCCATACCATTTATTCCTATTTTCATCCATTTTTTGGATTTTTGACGGAGGTTTTGTCAAAAAAAAATTTCCCCCGGTCGGTGCGAGTTCCGAACGTAGAATCATGCCAGCCGAGGGTGATTAAAACATCCTATTGCACCATCGGCACAACTATTTTTAAAACAGGCACGACGACACTGTAAACAACAAAAAAAACATTTTCCTCTTAAAACCACCATTTGAATCCAAATTTTATTGGCCAAAAATGATTATTGACTTGAATATATGGTTTTTGTAGGAAAGAATCGTCGAAAATGGTAGATTGGAAAGAACGTGAGAACGAAGATGTGGACACCCAGGCACTGAATGATCCAAATTTCATGAATGATTTGAGGAACTGTGTGCTCCTCAAGTTATTTCTCACACCAGTGATGCGGGCCAAACCTGAGCTACTTCGATACCAGATTAGTCTCTAGGACATAAATCGGGAAATATTCATCATTGGTGACCAAGAGATGGAGTTAGAAACTTCAGACATATATTTCATCACATGAATATCTCAGAGAAGGGAACCAGTCAACCTATATGGGTGATGACCGATTGGGGCAAGCATATCCATGCTGCTTTCCGAACATTTCCCTAAAGCCCTCAAATATAAGAGTGGTAAGATTGAGATTGCCATTGTGCAATATCTGACACTGGGAGTGTTACTATTGACTATCAATAGAGTGGCGGGTTCCCAAGCAGTGCACATGACTAACAAGTCGAAATTTCTATATGCCATTGACTGTACAACACCAATGATCTTCAATTGGGTAGAAGCCATGAAGATCAACATAAAACGCTAGCTGAAAAAAGCTAAGGCGAGGAATCTGAAGAAATTTTTCTTTAGATCTATACTAGTGACCTTTTTCTTAGAACGAGTGTCATTTTTCCAGTACCAGCTGACTGAGGTAGATCCTCCGATGCCACGTGACCCACGAATGGCCCATTGGAGTTGTTTGATGCCTAGGATCACTGGGGGCCAGCATATTTCTTACAGGCCCACCTTCTTTTCATGGCTACGATGATAGTTGATCGTTGTGGAGGATTGGCCATATAGTGGCATCGACTTCCGTGGAGATCCAGACATGCCACTACCAGAAGGAGAGGATGTTGACGACGAAGGTAAAAAATCAATTGTTTAGTTTTGTGATTTTTTAGCTGTTTTTGATATATATGTTTTTATAACATTTCGTTTTGTCACTACAGATGTTGGACTAGAGAATCCTGCTAGGATGTCCCTGATATCCAGGCACGTCGCCCACTAGTTTGATGTCACTCCTTATCAGGATGGGAGTGACCATGAAGAGGAGATCACGAGGAACCTTGAGGGGTTGACTCGTGGTATCCCAGAGTATGCTCGGGTGGGAGACATTCCTCGCTAGTACCAGAGACATACAGTGGGAGTATCAGACCAGATCCACCGATTGTTGACTCATGTTGCATGAGTCGTTTCATGCTACCATGATCACCATGCTAATTAGCTCCTAGTTCCAGCATTTCACACTTTTGAGGCCTACGTGCCATGGATATATGAGGCCTGCGAGTCGTCGATGTTATTTGAACACACATATTATTTTTTGGGTTTTGATGTATCAAACATTATCACCATATATATATATATGTTGTATTTTGTGCTTACTATGGTACAAATGATTTTTTTTGTCTTTTCACATGTTTCATAAATGTCTATCCAACACATCTAACGCATCTGCCAATATATTCATGCGTCTAGAAATATGACGATATGTAATGTAAACAAAATTCCTTTCTAGTAGAAGAATACGGAGATACATTCTCAATATCTGAGGGTTTCTAACGGAATGTTGCCCGTTGAGTTGAAGGAAAACAAGTTGTGAATTTAGGTTGACAACCAACTCCCGAATGTCAAGAGAAATGGCTTCTGACAACAATTCAATGGTTGTGTTGTATTCAACAATGTTATTAGTTGTGTGACCTAAACAAATACCTTGAAGATCAATCAACTCACTGTGAGGGTCTAAATGGCCCATGCCACGAAGGATAGATTCTGGGTACTATGGAAAGAACCATCAGTGAAACCGATGTGACAAGTCACATACATCTGTAAAGCAGGGAAAAACATAGTAAACAAGAAAGTTTTTTGAAAAATAACACATCAAACCACTCTGCAAAAAAATGAATGACATACTAATGTACACAAGTAACCATGAAAGATGACCTAAGCATAATACTTCTTGAGATAAAGCCCGTTTCGGGGCTTGTCCAAAGGATTGCCTTCATAATCAATAAGATCATAGGACCCATTTTGTAAAACATGTTTTACAATGTAGGGCCCATGCCACATGGGCTCGAACTTGCCTGCCCCCAGCTTATCGTTAGCTTGATCCTAGAGTAAAACCAAATCACCCTTAGAGAACACACGTAGGGAGACTGACTAGTAGAAAGGGGACTTGAATCGCTTATTTTGTGCTTTGATGACCAAAGCAGCAAGATGACGAGTCTCATCCAGCCATTCTAGATATAAGAGGTGCTCTTCTAGAGGTGATGTTTCAGGGAGAAGTTCGATAGCTAGCTTGAGTGAAGGAATTTAGCATTCAATTGGTAACGTTGCTCCTAGACCGTAGACAAACTGGAATGGTGTGAAACCAGTTGCGTCCTTGGTCGAGGTTCGGTAAGCCAACAGAGTTGAGAAGAGAATGAGATGCTAATTTGACTTGTGCATCCCAATAGTACATTGAAGCATTGTAACCAAAACTTTGTTCACAGTTTCAACTTGACCGTTGGCCTAAGGGTAATACGAGGTTGAGCCATCGTGGCACAAACCAAACGTAGAGGTCAGCTCAGCCATCATGTAATCTCAGAAATGGGAGCCATGGTCTATGACAATGGCTTGAGGTACGTCGAACCTGGAAATAACATGATTGAAAAGAAATTGAGTCGTTGTTTTACCGTCTACAAAGTATGTAGGCATCGCTTTGGCCCATTTGGTGAAATAATCCACAGTAATGATAATATAACCATGCCCCCTGACTGAAAGAGGGTTACATGTCATATATTCAATGCCCCATTTGGGAAAAGGACCAATGTTAATGACAGGGTGTAGGTGAGTGGGTGGGGCATGCATCTTACATTGGTAACTTTGGCATTCATGGCACTTGTGAACAACAAGGATGCATTCCTTGAAAATGGATGCCTAGAAATAACCAGCACAAAGGATTTTTTGAGCGGTAGCATAGCCAGACATATGACTTCCACATACCCCAAAATGGCAATCATTGAGAACTCTCTCAGCCTCCTCGAGAGTATGATATCGGCAAAGAACTGAATCAACACCGACACGGTATAAAGTATCGCCAATAATATGGTAGGGTTGGGAGTGATGCCGAATCTATCGATGATCATCTGTGGTCAATGCAGACTGGAACATGGATGTCTGGAGATACATGATGATATCACCGTACCACACGTCAAGGGTGCTGATCAGGAAAAGAGACTCATCCGGAAGCTATTCATCTGCACTAGTGGGGAGAGACGTAGAAGGAAGGGAACAAATCAACTAGACAAAAACTAGTGACTTCTTAGATTTGGTAGTGGTAAAAACCAAATGGAATTCTTATAGGATGACAATCCATTTAAAATACCTTCCCCCCAGCAATTGACAAGTTAGGATGTAGGTCATGGGGTTTCACTCAGAAATCACAGTAGTGGTGCATAAGAGGATGTAGTGCCGAAAGCACTGAACAACCTGTACGACAACCAAAGCCAGCTTTTCGACATGGGAATAACGTGTTTTGGTGTCGAGGAGGTTGCAACTAAGGTAGTAGATAACATGTTTGGTGCCTTCGTCGTCCTCTTGGACCAATACCATAGCAATGGTGCTAGGGGTTGCAGCTAGGTAAAGGAAGTAATCGTGATGGTAATATGGGGGATGTTGTTATCACTCATGTTGTTCCCTTTGACTCCTAAGGGAATATGGCCAAGGTAACCACAAACCAATCTTTGGACTGCAGGTTCCAGCCTACCAGCATTCAGAGAGGGCTCTCTCTTTAGGATTTAGCTTTGTTTAAGGGATGATTTTAGGCTAGATATGATGCACATGGGTTTTGTTTGATTTTGGTGGGATGGTTGATCTATTCAAGCAGAGTTGGCATGCAAAGTGTAAGAAGTTCAAACCATTGGGCATGGAGTCTATGAATGTGAATTGATGGATGTGTTTTCCTTGGCAGAAGAGGGGAATATGGAGCAGGATAGATACACATGGCACAATGATTAATGCTGGAACAAGGATGAAATGGAGGTCAAGGGATGAGAGGCAATTAAGGATCTCTCATCCAGCCAAAGAGGGAAAGTGGATGAAGGCTAAATAGGAGCAATGAAGAGTTTCCTAGACAACATTCATATGTGAAGGAAATAGCTTAAACATGATCAATTAAGTATGCATATTCATCACTAATTCGGAGGAAAACATAGAAAAGTTACAATAATTGAGCACAGAGGGCATGAAAGCCATTTATGAACTATTCCTTCTTCCTGCAACTTAGATTATGATATATAGATGATACAAATACATATAAGCTGATAAACAGAGGGAGGAAAGACTTATTGGACCATGAGCAAGCACAAGATTCCATATCAAGCTCTTCAGCCATTGAAAGCACAACCAGCCATTTCAGATGCAAACATTCCAGCAATATTTTATTACAGAAGTTCTTAAACTTACAGCACAAGTCTCGAATGAGAAATACAACCAACCAACCCTTTTCACAATATAGAGGGTGGTATAAATAGAGAAAATATCTAAAAAATATCTACAACAGCAGATCTGATGGCAGATCTGAAGAAATAAATGCTTCTAACCTAACATTTGTTGAAAATAAATGAAAAAAATATCTCTATGAGCTGCGCTGGAAGCAACAACCAAAAGAATGAATTAATATGGTCCTTTGGAGCTCTGCACTGGCAATTTGCCATACCTGTGCCTTGAATACTGAAGTGCTGCCCATATGTGTCTTCATACACTGCTTCTGCAATATCTGGGCTTTAAATCCATTTATCAGCACCTCTTAGGCGGTTCTGCTGCTTTTAGGTGGCTTTAACACATTTAATAATGAGTTGGTGAGCTTTGATGGCCCTGAGCTACCTTATTGACTTTGATGGGGGCCTTTATTATTCATCTGCGCAGGCTTTAAGTCATTTCCTGCAAAACACTTTAACTGATATTCTTTAATTGCTGATCGGGGCTTTTCCCACTGCTGATACACTTTGCCGCTTCCTCTGATACACTTTGACTATCCCATCGCCCTTTATGGCCGCTGTTCGGCCCAAATAATTGTTGTGAGGCCATCTGCGATCCTTGGGAACTGCTATCGGCGCTTGCCGATCAAAATGATGCTTAAATCTTCAAAAAATGCTGCAAAACGGAGGAGAAATGTATGCTAATAGATTGCTGAGGCAAAACCATGTATTTGGAAGTATTTCAGGCTGGGAGCAATTGAAAATGGCTGAGGGATGCCTTGTTTCCTTTGCAGCTGTGGCGGGTGTGGGCGCCGCATATAAAACCATGAAAATGGCCCTTTTTCTTTAAAACAGGAAAAAATGCCTTAACACATGAAAATCCATCAAAAATGGGCAGGAGCGATTACTGTAGAAAAGATGAGATCTGGGCTGTTGGATCCGGTGCGGGCCGATCCAACGACCAATATTAAATCGCCATATCGCATCGAGGCTAACCATCGGGGGCAGGTATTATATATATCTGCAAATGCCGAAATAGAGAGCGTTGCGACAAGATCAGGGCTGTTGATCTGAGAGCCCGATCCAATGGCCACGATTAAATCAACATATCGCGGTCGGAAGGATCATCGGGCGTAACATATATGGGCGGAGCGAAATGGCATAACGTGACAAGATCAGGGTCGTTGATCTGAGGGCCCGATCCAACGGCTCCCGATAAGTCGGAGCATCGGCGATCGGCGGGGACAGGGGCATAAAACATATGGCATATATCATTGCGATACGTCGATTGTGAAATCGCATCAGCGGCTTTGAATCGGAGTAGGCAAAAAACAAAGGTCCAACACTTGTAGCGACCTCCGACAGCGATATCGCGTCGGGGGGGGGGGGGGCATATGCATTCGGAGAAGGGTTATATGATTCAAAAAAGGATCAAAACGATCGGAGATGAGTTTTTGGAGATCGGAGGGGGTTTTTATACATGGAAAAAGGGTTTTATGGGGAAAATGAGGGATTTCTAATACTTCGGAAGGGGTCCAAAAGTATGAATGAGGGTTTTGAGCCTTGAAAAGGTTAAAACATGGCTGATGGAGGGTTTGAATGCATAGGAAGAAGGATTTTATGCTTTGGAAGGGGTCCAAAGCATTGGGAGATGGCTTAAAGAGGTAAGAGGAGGGTTCTTGCTAAGTTTCAGGCAAACTTAGCAATTCCCAAGCATAGTTATGGTTATTTTTCAACCAGAGGGAGGGGATATGTATATAGGGGAGCTATTTAACATATTATAGTAAGGGGAGGGAAGATAGATAGGGAGTTACATAGTAAAGTTAGTAGTTAACATGATAATGATAAGAAAAACTGCTAAGTATGAGATCTTAGGCTATTGAGGGGGAAAATGACTCATAGAGGAAGTATGGACATTCCTTGAGTAAAGCAGATCTTTACCAAGGCAACTGATATGAAAATGATGAGACTAAGAGATATCAAGCAGATCTTGACCTCTTTAGGGGAAGTTAGTGAGTGATTTGGGGAAGAGGAAGAAGGGGAAGTTAGACATGCCTCACTTGAGCTACTACGAATGAAAATCGCCTCATACTTGTGATCTGCAATAGATTTGACACTTGAAAATATGAAATGGATCACAAATGATCATTCATCGACCACAAAACTACCTACCCGGCCTACTCACCTAGCATTTTCTCTTCTTTTTGGTTTGGGTGCACTTGAACTAGCATACCCAGCTTTTCATTCTTTTCCTCTTGCTGTCCTCCTATCTAAATCTACACTTATTGCATCCAAGGGCTCAGATTAGGCTGTTAAGCACCCTTGTTTCTCTACCTATCTACAAATCTTACAAGATTAAGCTGTTTGGACATATATTCATTCTCTATATTCTACAACAAGAAATTGAAACCTAGGGAATCCAAGATTAAGATGTTTGGACTTCCCTTAACTGAAAAACTCATCAAAATGGATTAACTCATCACAATTCGGAATACAGTAGTGGCATTTAGACTAGCATACTCTCATGGCCTCTTCTTTGGCCTCTTAAGGAAATATGGAACATTGCAGCATGCAAAGTATGACATATTTGGCATGTAAAAATGTCGATCATGAAAGATGAATACCCGTTGCAACAGGAGGATAACAGATGCAACAAAGGAGAATTTACGAGGACAACCTTGAGGTCATTAAAAGACTTTTGGGTAACCTCATCCCAAACAAAGGGCGTTCCTTGTTTGAGCAACCAGGTAAATCCTGAAGCTAGCCTAGCATAATTGGGTATGAAACGATGGAGGAAATTTGCCTTTCCTTACAGGCTTTGGAGTTGGTGCAATGAAGATGGAGAGGGTAAATTTACAATGGCCTCAAATTTAAGTGGATCAAGGCAAATACCATATTTAGAAATGATAAAGCCAAGGAGTCATCCATATTCTACGCGGAAAGCACATTTATGAGGGTTTAACAGAATGTTGTAGTGTCAAGAAAAATTTGCCGGAGATGGTCGGGGTAGTTTGAGCGCTTATGATAATGAGCGGGAAGGTCATACAAGTAGGGTTAAATGAGAGTTGAAAATATTATGAAATGCATAGGACATCTCCCGCTGAAATGTAGCCCCAACATTTTTCAGGATGAAAGGGAGCTTTTTGTATGCAAAAGTACCCCATGGACAGATAAAAGTTGTCTTTTCTTGATCGGTCAATGTAATGTTAATCTGGTTGTAACTAGAAAAGTAGTCCATAAAGGAAAAAAATTTGCTCCTAGCACATTCATTAATGATCTGATCGATGAAGGGAGTAGGGCAGTTATCCTTAGGACAGGAATGGTTGAGATCACAGTAATCAACACAAATGTAGATCGTGCCTTGTTTCTTTGTCACCAGGACAATATTTGACACCCAATCTGTAAGAGGGATCAGATAGATGAATCCAGCTTTGAGAAGTTTTTCAACTTCACCCTTAATAGCGGTGCCTTTCCTAGGTTGCACTAGGCGAAGCCATTAGCGATCGGGCTTTGTGTGAGGATAAGTTGGTATTTCGTGAACAATGATGCTAGGATCAACGATTGACATTTCTTCATACGACCACACAAACACATCATGGAATTCTTGAAACAGACAAGTATAGGTCTTGATCTCATCCAGAGAATAAGTTACCCCGATATGGACATGTTCAATGATACCGGGCTTGATAGAAATATTTATTGGAATTGTTTGGGTAATATTACCCAAATTTCTTTCCGACCATACTTCGAGACCAATAGACATAACCATCGGGAAAGGCTGGAATGAGGAACGATGATGAATATTTTCCAAGCTAGTTCCTCGAGAGACATTACTTCCATGATACTTTCGTCGGCAAGAAAATTCTCGGCTAAGGGATCATGAGATTCCAAAGCACCAAGCCATGGGGATTGAGAATATGTATCAAGAGAAGTCCTTGAAATGGGAGAAGCAGAGGATACATAACTTGAGGCAAAAAAAATATCCATGTAATTTATTATGGTTGGACTAAGTGGCATAACCTCACCCCAGGTATCAACAAGATCTGGTGAAGCTATGACCCAAGGATGAGATTTAACCAAGATCATGTTGGCAGAGGTAACATGAGGAGGTGGGAGCAGAAAAATTCCCATTAAGGTAGAATCTTTGAAAAGACCTGCCCCCACACTCTCATAAGAAGCACGAGTGTGCTTGACATACAGAACATTTCCATCTGAGGAGGAAGAGGCAAAGAAGGACAGTTGGTCGACAGTGGTGATTTTCCCTTGATGGGGAAAATGAATCACATGGAAGAGGGAGGAGGCTACAGCATGCATGGTATGGGTCTAGCTCCGTCTGAGTATAATATTATAATTGAGATTAGCATCAAAAATCTCTACCTCGACTTGAACTGTCTTGCCCTCCAATGTAATGGAAAGGTTAGGTAAGACATCGAAGGGTCATGAATCGTGCCCGTTAAAAGCTTCCAAAGTAGGAGAACCAATGGCCTTCCAACAGGTGATTGACGTGATGCAATTATAAGCACCTTCATTGATGACAGTCCTATGAATGGTTTTCTCATTGATGATTACCTGAATGAGAAAGGCAATTTGATGAGGCAGGCATGGAACACGGTTCTCTAGATCAAAACATATCAAATTGGAATCAGTAGGATCAATAGCCTTAATAACTGACAGCAAATATTTATGTTGAGATGGACAACTTTGGAGCACCTCGAGAGCCAACATAGCTGACGACACCTTAGCCAAATCCTCAACAATATTATAGTGCTGAGTAGCTCGAGCATTTGGATTATACGAGGATTTCCTTAGCACACCTCGAGAGGGTGGTCGTATAGCAGAATCTACATTAGGGTGCTCAATATGAAGAGAGATATAACTCAAGGCAAAAGAAGAAAGGGCGGCCTCTTTCTCTTTCCTGACTATTGGAGCAGGAGTTTGGTAATATTTTGATATAGTAGCCACATTAATAATCATACTCATCATGCAAACTTGATATCCTGAGGAAGTAGATGATTGAGGTTGGTTTACCATTTTATTCTGGTGAGACAGAAATGGCTCTTTCATGATAGCTAGGGTCCCTTTGAGCAAACAACTAAATTTGGACTGTCGAGGACAATCCTTGGTATAGTTATCCTCCTTGCAAATGAGGCATGGATACTTAGGATTCCGTTGTGAAGAATCACCAGCACAAGATTTAGGAGGCTCCTGTTTTGGGGCATCGGATTTTCCCTTGACTTTTCCTTTCTTCTTACCTTCCAAGGATTTGTCCGTTGTGGTAGATTGGACAACGTGGACCTCTGAGGTTTTACCAGGGCCAGGTGGGAGGAACTATTGCAAGCAGTGTTTGAGACCGATTTTTGTTTGGAAGAAGATTTAGTAGGGGTCTGGGACACTGAACCAATTATTCCATCAACAAGAGGTGTAGCCCGTGACTTCGATGCCATGGGATCGGATGATGGAAGTGGAGCATTGGGTAATAACTCATACAAAGTGGAAAATTGAGAATAAACAAGATCTAAGTACTGGGCATGAGAAATGGCCTGTTCTTCGGTAATGCATCCACCCATAGCTATATCACGAGAAATTAGAGCAATGAATGACTTAGTAAACCATTCGATGAGCAACTGATCAACAATCTCGAATTTGATCAGGCGGCATCTATGTCTCCATTCATGGATGGGATCAGAGATGTGTGTTGCTGTATCTTGCTTAAGTAATGTGAGAAAATAGGTGCCAGTTTCATAGTGAATCGACAACTGGAAATGCGTGAGGAAACCCATGGCTAAAGATTTGAAGTCATGGTACGTACTTCGAGGAAGCTCGATGTACCACTTGGTTGCAGCACCTGCAAGGGTTCATTGGAAAAGACAGAGACGAATAGAATCATCAATGTAAGAACTCGAAGAGCACCAGAGGTGATATTTCATCACATGGGCTTGAGGGTCTTCTTTTTCTCTCCCATCGAAGTTAGGACAATCACTCGTGATCTTGGACAGAACCAGAGGCTAGTATGGTGAATGAAGAATTGGATCATTTGTGAGGCGAGACACATTTGGCAACTCTACTGTGGCCAAGAATGGTAATTGAGTATTAAAAGGCATTGAATGTCACTAAGCGGGTCCAACTGGAAGAGCCCATCCCTGCTTGTAAGGATTCTGGCCCAATAGTGGGGAATTTGGCCATATGGCATCTGATTCTACCCCCATTGCAAGTTACCTTGGCCATAGGGAAGATTTTGACCTTGGACACCTTCCAACTGTCTGCTCATAGGTTGCTTATAAGCAACATATGGGTTGAGAGGTTTTTGAGCCTATTGACCTTGGA
Organism: Pinus tabuliformis; assembly: GCA_031772625.1. Taxonomy (NCBI): domain Eukaryota; kingdom Viridiplantae; phylum Streptophyta; class Pinopsida; order Pinales; family Pinaceae; genus Pinus; species Pinus tabuliformis. The sequence continues at coordinate 603,977,809 of CM062804.1, forward strand.
AATATGGATATTATATCTGTTGTCCCTAAACATACGGGTTTTGAACCTGTTGACCCTAAACAAGAGGATTTTGGACTTACTTTCCTTGGACATAAGGATTGTACACTTGTTGCCCTTGCACATAGGGATTCTATACCTACTGGCCCTGGGAAAAAGGATTATGTACCTATTGAACTAGGACATTAGGAGTTTGGGCTTGCTGCTACAAGACTTGAGCCTGGCCTTATCCTTACAAGGGTTGACCCTGTTGATATGTATATAAGGGTTGCTGCTTCCTAGGTTGGCTTTGTTGCTACAAGGGTTGACCTTGTGGCTGCAAAAGCTATCCTTGGGGCTGTATAGCTTGGCCCTGCGAAGACATAGGCTGGGAGGTTTCCAGAGCATACCGCATTTGCTGCTGCATGGTTTGTTGCAACTGTTGCAAGGGTTTCCCCTGCGGTTGTTGCAGTTGTCCTTGCCATGGTATCATCTACCCTTGCTATTGCATGGATGGCCATTGCTGCAAAAAATGTTACCCTTGTTGCTGCTGAGGCTTTCCTTGTTGCTACAAGGGTACTTGAATAGTGCCCGGAAAATTTCCGAACTAAATTTGGCCATAGCCACCCTGAAAAGTGGATGAGACAGGCTCAACGTATTGCCCAGACTGAAGGACGTAAGGCGGATTGACCATTCCTTGAGAACCATATAGAACATAAGGAGTTTGGTATTAAACCTGAGCTACATAAGGTTACTCATATTGGAAATTGCTTGACCCAGACATAGCAACAGGATTTTGAACCTGTTGGTACTGGACATTGCTTGACAGCAGGACCAGTAGGGTTTTGGATAATGCTAGAAGAAGGTTGGTTCATGCCAACCATGTGAGCCTATGAGCTACTCACGTTGGTGGTGCCTACCACCATAGAAACATTCATATTCTTCCCCCCAGGTCGTGGCACAACTTGGCCACTTACTAGAGGGATCGAAGAAATGACAATAACATTCTTCGAGACCACCGGTTGAACTGGACGGGTGACTAGAATGGACGATACAAGACAGTTCGGAATGGTGGGTTGCACTGGTACTAAGGTAACTGCCTGTTGGGAGGCTGGGTTCACAATGAACATACCTGTAGTAAGCATGGCGCCAGATGCCCAAACGGAGTTATGGTAAAGTGATGAGGCACTAGGTGTACCTGAGACAAATTGTGCCAAAGACACATAATTAGGCGAAAATTCCTAATACACACTAATGGGAATGCTCGCTGTATAAGGGAAACCTCAAGGAGGAAATGGATGTTCTTCCTCCTTGACAGTGTGTGGAGTAGAAACTTTTGACTCATCCCGAGAGGTAACTAGAGCATCACCTTTGGGTTGCATAGCTAGGAACAAATGACAGCGAACGACCGAAGAGGTATGAGGGGATAATTCCAAAGGAACACTTGGATGATCGTACAGACTGTATGGACACTACGGTGATATCACAACAAGGTCAAATAAAGGATTCAGAGGATAGATAACCAGTCTAAGTTGACTGTTAGTAGTCGGCGGACTCTCAAAAGTTTGGATGGGATTGTCTAGAGATTTCGGGCCAATATCAGCAAGTGACCGAATGTCTGAAGTAGGTGGAGGATGAGATGACAAAGGTTGAATTCTTAGAATGATATTGAGTTAAACACCTTGGTCCTTGAGTGACTCTGGTAATTCAGGAAAAGGCTCCTCAAACAATCTTTCAGATGGAGGAGAGGAAGAGGAACTAGGTGAACCAGATGGTTCAACCATGATGACCTTGTCTTAGTTAACAGGAAAAGAGAGAAAGAGATAAAATTCAAGGCTTTAAAATGTTCTTTTAGGGAAAACTCACGATTTGTACTAGAAAAGACTAGTAGGATGTTATAAGATCATGGGTAATCAATTTTTTAAGACGCACAAATAAATTAGTTCTCTTTCATGTTTTAAGAGTCGAGAAAGAAACAAGGATGACTCTATCACTTTTGATTGGAAATGAGCTCGAAAGGGCAAGCACTTGAATGATATTTTAAGATTAATGAGTCAAAAAGATCAAATGACTGCTCTTGATGATCTAGGTAAAAAGGATTACTAGGCAACCATGAACTGCAAAATACCTCCCGACGAACCGAGAAGTATGGGCAGGAAATCTCCTTGAATGATGTGTTTGGTGTATCACGTTTTCAAAGTGGCTGACTTGGCTTCCTATGGATAAAGGATTGCAGCCTAGAGGGGTCTCCCATTATATACTCGACAGTATGGGGAGCAAAAATCCGTACTAGCGCTATCTAGTGTCGAAGCTAATGACATCTGCTAGGTTTAAAGACATCGAAACACATCTCTACCCTAGACCTTATAGATGTGATTGTTAGGTTTCAAATACGCCTTAGGTTAACTGAGTTCACTTTAAAGTTTATATTTATTTATGTCTCAGTTCTCAAGCCTTAGCGATGTGACTCGAAAAACCCTAAAATGCAGCTAAATGAGACAAGACCTTTCCAATTCGATGAATTGTCTACACTAGAGAGGGTAGAAAACACATAATCAAATGCAAACAACCAAGAAACCAAAAGAAAATTGATTTTTCACTCCACATTTCGAGAAAATAAACTAATGAAAAATACATTCCAATTCCTAATTTCCTAACATGTACACTCTAACAGTCCTTTTAAAAGCAAAGAGAATCCTTTTCTTTTTCACATTCCAATGCAATCATAGTCTTCAATGATGCTAACTACGTAACATATTGATGTAGCAAACTAGAATTTTACACTTTTCATGAAATGACAAAATGAATTTCTCATAAAACACTTCAATGAAAAAGTTTTCAAGACAATCAATTCTCAAGCAAATGAAAAACATGAAAAGAGAATCTCTTTCAAACTAATGACACGATGACTTTACCAAAAACAAAACAAGCAATGTGATCCATGCCGGAAAAGAAACGTTTAGACAAGCAAACAAGAACTTTTCAAACTTGTGTAATGGAGGTCAAAGCCATAGAAGGACTATAAATGAAATGCAAGGAGTAAATGCACCAACAACTTGACTCATTGAGTTCACAATCAGCTAAATGGATGACAATCTAGATGCCCTATTGCCACTAACCATCCAATGACCCAAGAAATCAAGCGAAAAGATGACAAATCAACAAGCAAACAAACTAAATGAAAAGCAACTTTCTAGTCAAGGGGAAGATGGTCTAAGAAGCTTACAGGGTCGAAATCATGAGACCAAACACACTAGCCAAGATTTGGGGTAAACCCTAATCTTCACTTATAGTAATCGACATGACTTCCAATTGACAACAAGTGCTAGAAGGGGGTCGTTGTGAATGTTTCTCAACATATCATGCTGATCGGTGCGACTGTCAACGAATTAAGTGCACTGAGCAAGGATGCTAAGAAAAAAACAAAAATTTTCACAAGTTGGGACTAGACATGCTACTATGAATTTAAAACCCAGAGCAGTAAGAAAAGGAAAAGAAATAGAACTAAAGGGAAATGGAAAAACTAGAAAAGTTCACACAAAATCATGAAATTCCAAGAAAACAAACAGAAGGATTGTGTCCCCAGTGGAGTCGCCAATTTGTGGTGAAGTAAAATCATGAGTGCGGACACAAACAATTCCTCTAGCCTGATGATGAGTCTAGCCACAACTGATACATTCTATGGAAGATTTCCTTAGGTTAGAACCAATTAATAGGGACTACTTCTTAGTACGCTTATCCCGTTTGGTGATGACCTTGCTTTCTCGCTCCAGTTATTTCCCGTTTCCTTCTTCTAACACCTGAAACAAGTAAACAACAACAAACAACAACCGTGATAATAGAAAAATTGTAATTAAACCTACTTAACAAGTCAAGAAACATTAAGCCATAAACATGTGAGATGACACATTATGTAGGAAATCAATCGATAGTTGCATATATATTGAATCAAAAAGAGATTACAACCATTGTCTTGATGTTGTTGTTATCCTCCGACAAAACTAGGTTCCCACACACTTCCATTAGCATTCCATGATGGCCTTAACAATGATAGTTTTAATGCTCTTCCCTTTAGGCTTCACACTAAACCAAATTCACACTTCTCACTCACACACAACTAGAGAGCTACAAATACGAATAGGTTGTTGTTTACTCTAAACTTAATTAGCACTAGCACAACAACATTAACACTAGCTTATGCTTGGAAAAATGGAGGTTTATATAGCATGAATGGATGGGAGATGGTTCCTCTTCACATGGGAGAAGGTATTATCTCTTAAGGTAGTTCCATCCTTCTAGAGGAAAGGAGCCCAAATTTACATCCTCGACTCCATCTAGCTCAACCGTTTACCAGACTTCCCTTACAAAGCTTCTAGAGCTAGAATCTTTGGCTCCTTATTTAAAAAACTTTCCAAAAGAGGATTTGCACGACTGAAACAAAGCTCAGTAACTTTGGTCGGTGCTAGGGATAGTTTTAATCCCTGCATATCGACATGAGGAGGACAAAGATCATAAGCGCCGATCTTGTAAACTGGGAAAAACAAAAGATTTTGGGGAAATGGTGCAAAAGGGAATTATTCTGCCCATGAAGAAGGACACAATGGGAGTTTCTTCATGGAGGGAAAGCATGTAGGGTTCACTGTAGAGGTCTGCCAGGATCAAGGAATGGGGAGTACAAGGTAAGTGACAAAATGTTGTGTAATAGTTGTTGTGGTGTCTGTACGAATTTCTGCAATAAATGGCAATTGCCAGTCACATGCTTCCCAACTACCTGGCATATAGCACACCATAGCGCGGGCCCTATACTTGGCCCAGCTACAGCCTTTGGCATTAGAGTCATTGGTCCCCCTGCAGCAACATAATTGGAAAATACTGGATAGTGATCCTTGTCATGGCCCTGACCTTTACATTTCAGGAACTAGACTTCTTTGCGCGCCTCTGGCCGAGTTGTTTTGTCCTTTTTCAGGCTTTGCGTTTCAAGGAAAAGGTTCTGCAACTACGCATGAATCTACTAAACCCCCAGATTAGCATCCTGCATTAGTGTCTCGTGCAGTCTCATCATGATTTCCAGAGCTTCCACCTAGGTCCCAATCTTCTGTTGTGATAGCGCAAACCTTAGGTGAGGCGGGAGTGAGGCCAAAAATCATTCACGGTGTTGCCCATCAGTTAGGTTCATGTTGACTTCATGGATCGTACATTTCAATATATAATCCAAATCCCAGGGTGTATCCAAAGGCTTCATCATGATCGCCTTGAATCCCACAATGGATTGTGCTTGAGACTTAGGTCTACTAAATCCCTATTTAATGCAGTCTGGATATCTGCCAATGCGGACATCGGGCTATTAGTACTATACTTAATGTACCACGTTAGTGCATGGTCCTACACAACACTAACCAACATTTCTTTCTTCATTTTATCATCTTTGATATCCTGAGCTTCCCATACAACCATCGCGATGAACCAAAACTAGTTTGGGTCTTCATTTCCTACGCCCTTGAATATAGGTAGCTTTATAGAGTTCACCATGTTGAACAGTGGTGGAGGCGGTGATGGTATGGGCGATGGGGTGAGTGGTGGAGGTGAGGATGGAGGTGGTGTGGATGGATGGGATGAGGATGGAGGTAGTATAGGTATTTGCATGAACCCTTGTCATATCAACTGAATAGTGCTCAACAGAGAAGCCTTTGCTACTCCTTCGTTGTCACTCAAAGGAGGCTCAATCAGCGGGCTATATTCAGGACCTTTTCTCCCTCTGTCTCTGAAAGACCTTCCACTTCGCATAGCTCCAAACGTCAAGGTAACTACATCACCTAATTTTCACAGAAGAGCATCTTAATCAATGTATTTAATGATTTCAAGTACTTACCTCGCCACCCCTCTGTAACTGATCGAAGTATTGACCGTGAACTCTGTCACAAATCCTCCTATGATATGGTCAAGCCAATGATCAACAACATGAGCGATCTTATCTTCAAAGGCTTCCAATCTCCACACTAACTCCAGGGTCTAAACAATCAGATTTTCAAGCCTCCACCATCCTTGACCGTCTGCCAACTTCACGATCCACTCGTATAATTCAACAGGGAAATAATAGAAGAAGATTTCATGAATTTCTATGTACAAATATCTATCCAACCACTGTTTCTTTGTCAATCACAGATCCTTGTTTTCTTTTGCCATGAATTCATGGATATTTCTATCTAGCCAGTCTTCAATCTCCTTCTTAGTTGGATTCCAATGATGTGGCATCACACATCTCATTATGCAGATCCCAGTCCCAGTAACGAAACCATTTGTTGGCTTGATGGGCCCTGACCGAGGTTCAACATTAGTCAGCCAAGAAAATCAATACACTACTAGCCCTTTTGGCATTAGTCCATGTAGAAAGGACCGAAGTCTCACTCGAAGCAGTATGGGGGGATGCAGGAACCGAGTTTCCACACCCTAAGATGGTTGTGATGTCGGTTTTATACCTTAAAACCTTCCTTGGTGTAGATCGATAAACCTTTAGGGCTTATCAATGTACTTTCTATTTTGTCTCTTAGAACCTCTACGAAGGTATACGATCATCTTTCATGCAACCCTAACCAACGACTCAGGCACTTACACACCTTTGTTACAGCGTTATTGTATAATTTCCCAAATTATCTTAAGTGTTCGCCAATTTTACCATGCAATTAAGATTATCTTTGCGTAAACATATATCCTTATTTGCGTTCATATAGTAGATAGAAACATATATATTCGTGCATCAAATTAGCATTATAACATAAACCCAGAACTTAACATAACATAATCGCATGCATTCGACAAAGACAAAATACATAGTAATTTCATAATACTTCTCTTTATTGATGATTTAGATTTCCAATACAGACTCTATCTTGCACACACAGCTGCAGTGGTTTACACACTCAGCTGCGGATTTCTACCCTAGGCTTCTGCACACTCAGCTGTAGAGCCTCTTCCTACACTAAGACTCTCACTCTTAACTCCTCACAGACTCATCAAGAACTCAAACTTCCTTAGAACTCTACTTCTCCCTCTTAGACTCTTCTAAGACTCTCATTTTATACAATCCCATGGTATGCGGACTAAGGGAAGATCTCTAAAGTTGACACAAGCTATCTAAACTAAGGGAAGAAACCCTTTTTAACTCTTGATATCTTAAATCCGCGGCCAAAAAATGCGGATACTTTACATTCCTTTGTACAAAATTTAGGCTTTCTGCCCCAAACTTAGGCTTTTAGTCCCAAAAATGACCCTAGGGGACCCGTTACCAACACCCTAGCCTACCTGAACCACATTGCATAGTCTCAAGGCTTAGTCCTGATCCCTGACCTCCTATGATGCACAACTCCACAATCCTTGAGCCTGTCTCTCAGCCTAGCATCTGATTCAAGCTTAGTTAATGGTTGTCATGATGCATGTTGGACGAGGGGTTTATCAAATTGATGTGTAGGCTTAGGTTCGGCTGACCCAGGTTCAGATTTTACTGCGCACTGAAAAACCCCTAATCACTGGCCTTTTTGGCAATGACCTGCAAGAAAGTCGTAGTCTCACCCGAAGTAACTATGGGAGGTTGTATAACTAGGCTTCTGCAACCTATAAGGATACTGCGATGTGGCAATTTTGTATTTTCTTATGCTTTAACACTTATAAACTACTTCACATTCATGAACTACTTCGAACATATATATTACTTCATAGAATTACATTCATTACTTATAAACATCCATAAAATTTGTAGTACTGAAATAAAGTGGAGATAATAATCAAAATACATGAAAACACATATTTTACAGTGGTTCATCCTAATGTGGGACTACATTGACAAGAAATGTTTATTATAATAGATAATTTGGTACAAAAAATAGTTCTTCACCTACACACACAACTACAGGTTGTTTGCACACTAAGTTGTAGACAGCCTGCACACTAAGCTGTAGAAGGTCCATGCACTAAGCTACAAAGCCTCGCCTTCTTGGCCAAATCACAATTCACCAAGATACAACCATTAAATACATGATGTGATTCTTCAAGACTATCTCCTTCTCTATTATTCATCCCTATATATACTATTACATCAAGGGATCATTGCTAGATTAGCATGGACCCAATACCATGGTTTCCAAAATACAAGGGACTATGTTCCAAAACCATTCATTTTTTACAATATTATATGCTTTTACAAAATGGGAGGGGCTTTATCGCGAAGCCACTATACTGCGCGGTGAGTTTTCTATACAGTCCTTGTTGTGCTTCACTGCTCTACTGCATGATCCACTTCACACTCTCTAGCATACACAAAATTTGGATTCCTTGCCCAAAATTTGGCCAAGTTGGGCTACGCCCAATAGGTCCCACCTGGTATGTGACTTGTCCCAAGTCACGCAGCTGCTTTACCTATGATCTTGCCTATAATGTTGTTGTAGGCCTTGTTGAATTGTTGCAGAATCTTTGGTATTTTATTTTCCTTGTTGCACACTTCTTACAATAATTCTTCTATGACATGTTATGCAACCTTCTTTGTCAATTCTATCTCCCTTTGTCAAAGCTGCTGAAGTTTTTCATCCACTGTCTATGATACCTGAAAGGCCTCATCCTACCAAGGCAGAGTCCTTTCTATCAACCTCTACTTCTCCTTCATCAACTCTTCAATTTTATTTTGTAGCTCCTTTGACTCATTAATTTTTGTGAGCCTCTGCGAGATTGGAAAAGTCTTCACAGCTACCTGACTCTCCTCCAATTGATGTTGCTTTTGTTGCATTTCCTCCTGTAGTTTCTAAACATTTGGATCTTCGTGCAGAGAAGTCCAAATTTGCATGCTTTAATCCAACAATTTTCCACTGTCTCCCAATGCTGCGAAGATGTTTTCCATCCCAGTATTTAAGTCAATCTCCCTTTGTTCACACACTTTTGGTGGCATGGCTGGATGCAACTTCATTTGTAGCTCACCGATCTACATCTCATACTTGAATTTCACTGTGACAATTTTATCCTTCTGCTCCTTGACTGTAAGCTTGAGCTTCGCAACCTTGTCTTCTATTGATTCATCCTTGTGGACATCCATGTCCAGAACTTCCCCGCAAGTGGATTCAATGACCTCCTTCAGTCTCTGCTATTGTAGCTCTGCCTGTTCCTTGTCCTTGATGGCCTGGTCAAGTTGTTTCTTCAATGTGACATGCTCTTGTTATATATGAATGTTTAAGTGTGAGGTGTTGTTGGGCCACTAATTTTTCCTTATTATTATCACTTTCTGACGCCTATTTAATCCATTTCTACCATTCTTTATCATGCCATTTATCATAATTTATCATATAAATCCTTTTTATAATTATTTATGCTCTTATGGATAAATACTATTTTTCTCCTTTATTTTTAATAAATTGATCATTATTATGCATGATTTTACCAATGATGGTTTACTAATGGATTTGTTGTAACATCACTCATGATTTTAGCCTCCAAGATCTTTTCCAGATTTCAAATTTGATCTCCAACTCACAAATAAATATTCCAACTCAGAAATTCGCTGGAATAAGAAGTGATAGTTTTCCATTGGACATTTCGGACAAATGAAGGAGAATCTAGAAAATCTGAAACATGGCTTTTGTCCAGCACGGACGGAGTTAATTTTTTATTGAGTAGGTTTCCAAAACTCTATTTGTATTAAGAGAAATGGAAGATTCTTCGAAGATGACTTTCTTAGATTTGTTGTTGCAGCCATTTTCCAAATTCTTCCAACTGCAATACCAAATTCGACTTGTTCCTGCTGATTGTTGACAGAAAGATCTTTCAGATATGATCTTGTTGATCAATTTTTTTTGTATAATCCAAATTTGTAATGGAAATAATTTTGTAATCAGCTTTGTTGTAACTTCCCTTTGCCCTCTGTGTATTTAAATGAAATCAGAGATCAAAGAGGGGAGGAGAATTGGAGAATTAGAGGAGAATTAGAGAATAATGAGAGATAATTAGCAGATAGGAGATGGAAAATTCTTAGATAGGATGTAGGATAGTAGATAAGAGATAAGAGATGAGAGGATGAACAATTGTTGAATTTGAGGCAAAGCCAAGAGCTTCATTATGCGGTAATTATTTCTCTCATATGTTTTAATGAAGGAAGTTGTCCATTGAGTTCTACATCCATTATTTGTAATCTGATCTGTGTCATTTCTCAATGCGGAACTGATTCTTGGGAAGTTGGGCCCACTACCTTATATGATGTGCTGCCTTGAACATGTAATTAGTTTACTTATCTATTTGTTTATTTGAATTTTAGTTGTCATTCCTTAAAGTAGATTTCTTTTCTTTTAACTAATTTGTTGTTTGCTTCATTTTTTAGATTTGTTCTTTCCTGCAACTTGTAGATTTCATTTGATTTGTTGCTCTAAATTAGCATTTGAATTCTATTGAGTGAAATAGCTTAAATTTCCAATTCAGGAGGTGTGATTCAATCTAGTAATGATTCAAGTTGTGTGATTAGCATAATTATTTTTCCTATCATTTACTTTCTTCCTTTTAATTTTAGTTTTATTATTCAAGTCTTACATTTTATTTCCTGGTAAACGAGCTTGATAGTAGAGAGCACAATCATATAGAACTAGTGTTATCTATTGGTATTGTTATGCATATATTATGTCGATTGCCTTGAAATAAAAAGACACTCTTTGGGTTGATAATTAATGTCTAAGAGATTAGTCATTTTTTTCGTTTATTAAGTAATTAATTTTACCCAACATTTTGGCACTGTTGTCGCGGAGAGAGTCGAGTTTCACTACCACACTAATATCTGGTTGTAGATGCATAGCTGACTTCATGAGAGCTGGATATTGAAGAAAGAAGGTAAGAACCTAAGTGTGCATCCTGGGGAACAAGTGATGGGTCTACCATCAGTAGTCGGGCTTAGGTCATATAGCATGCACCAATAGAAGTATGAATTTTAGAGGTAGAATTTTAAAAAAATCTCTTAATTCCACTCAAGCAATGTAAGCACCACCCATTTCACTAACCAATTGAGAGTAACATTTGAAGGAGGAGCCTCAAAGCAACACATGAAGAACATCTTCTACTTTTGTAAGAAATGGCTCAGATTGCTACTTTTCAATTCCCTATCAGAGATTTAGGAGTGACACAAATGCACATCATTCCCCCATTTTCTCTACCAAATTTTCATGGTTTGGAAAACGAAGACCCAGATACATTTTTATTTGAGTTTGAAGTACTTTGTAGAGGATATTATTATTGTACTAATGATCAAAGGTTGAAAGTGTTTCCTCTTACTCTAAAAGGAGCAGCTCTCTGATGGTTCATGAGCCTTGGTGGGAACTACATCCAAACATGGGAGGACATGAAGAATTTATTCTTCAAGAAGTACCAAGACTATTTCAAGGCAAGTGAATATATTTTCAATATGATACAAGGGGAAGATGAAATCTTGGAGGACTATGTAGAGCGATTTCATTACAACCTTCAAAAATCAAAGCATTAGCATTTGAAAAAAGACATCTTAAAAACACTTATTCTTAAAGGAATCAAAGATGAATTTTTAGAACTCTTAAATCTAATGGGAAAAGGTGATATTTTGATGTTATCATAGATGATGTTTGTGAATTATGCATAAGGTATTCAAGAGGAATCTTTAAGGCTGGTAAGAATTCTAGCGAAGTTTCTTCTTTCTTTCCAAATCTACTACAAGAACATGAGATATAGGAGTTGAAATCAATGATTTATTTGAGCATTTTAAAATTGATTTTATTAGCTCTCTAAATTCACAATTGGATTTTTTGCGGGTTCACAGAAATCAAGAAATTGAAGAAGTTTTTTTCCCTCATTGCCAAGAGGAGCATCCCATAGATACTCACTCTCCCTTATCTAGGGTGGAAGTAGCATATCAAAGAGATGGGGAAGCCGTAACAAGGTCAAAACCATGGAAAACGTGGCCTACATGTATGGTTCAAAACACTTCCTCTCCATTTTCTTACTTGCATAATCCATTATGGAATACTCATGTGTTAGGGAAGCCATGTCAATCTCAATATAACCCCCACCAATCTTGTCTACATGTTTGGCATGGTTCATATTATGATTACATGACTACTCTCCCTCATCTTGTAGCACAAACACATCATCCATATCTTCACCTTCTCTTCCACAATATCTTACTTGCTCATCAAAATCATCCACACAACCCAATCAACCACATCATCAAAATGTTCCATGCCCTACACAATTTCCTGCTCAACTCATTCCACACCCTCATCATAATAAAGCAGTACAACATGCTTACGATGTTGAATTGCAAGATATACCTACCATTCCCACCCATTCTATCTCACATGCACCATTGCGGAAAACTTATATTGAGATTGGGAATGTTTCAAATCCAAAAATTGTAGAAGTTATGGAAGAAAATGAGATTTCTTCTAGCCCTCATCAACAAGCCGTTTTAAAAACTAAAGAACTTCATGATATGACGGTTATGGGAATTCAGGAAATTAAGGGATATACTGGAAATTGGTTTCACTCCATTTGTTTGTAGCCTCACTCCATACTTCAACAATTTTTGGCACCATCTTTTCAAGGGAAGTTGGCTTCTCATACCCTACTATTTATTAAAATGCATTTTTCAAATTTGGGTATGTACACACTGGAGGCCTTATTTCAAAAATGGCTCCACTGGAAGTACTCTTATTCATTTTTCAAAGCAGAGTAGGTTAGTATAGTAAATAAAATAAATAGAAACATAAATAAATACATTTTTTTATTATTATATAAAAATAGTTGTTTTTGTTGCAACACACTACGGAAATCAACATTGGTGATAAATATTTTAATTTATTTGTGTATTTAGATGTATTATATTGAAAATAATAGTTATACAAACACTCATATTCATTTTTAACACCAATATGGAAAAATTTCTTGAATATCATATTTTTTTGGCTCGTGAGCTTGATGAAATTTCTGAAAACATAGTTGGGACAGTCATGTTTTGATGGACCAAAAATGAATATTTTAAAAACATCTTTCTATCCTAAGTAGACCTTGATATTTACTTTCTAACCAAATTTGAATCACTCCATTTTGATTTGAAATGAAAACGTTATAACCAAAACATTGACAGGGCATGTAGTAGGAAACTCAATAACAGAGTTGGGACAGTCAGTTTTTGGATGTCTAAATGACTATATTTTTAAAACCTGTTTCTATGGTATATTCCTCTATGAATCTAGTTTACAAAGAAATTTGAATCACTCAATTTTGATACTGTATGAGAAAGTTATGACCCCAATACTGATTGTCTATCATAAATCAACACTCTTAAAATTCTATTTTTCCAGCTGTTCATTAAAATATTTGACCCAGCAATTCTTCTTGTATTCAAAATATATTTATATTGGAGATAAATAAATGAATCTACTTCCATTTCCAATTTTAATCAGCTCAATCCCTCATCAAAAGAAAACATTCTTCTTAAAATATCAATTGTTGGTCTAAGCTGGGAAATCGAAAATGACTATGTTATGCAGGTCGTTCTAAGTAAAATTGACATATCATATCATGGAATTTATAAAACCTATTTCTATTAGAGATATCCCTCTAAATTTAATTTCATTTGGCTTTGGAATCACTCAAATTAGACGAAAAACAAAGAAGTTATGATTAAAACATTGCAGGTTAGCATGATTGGTCACTGCTCTCCCGCAGGTAATAAATTAATTTTACTTTGTTATTTTCTCTGTGGATTTGTTTTACAGAGTAACTACTTACTATTTTTCTGCATAATTCTTGGATTAAGGGAGCCCTATCACCTCTATTTCTCCATCATTTAATGTTTTATTGCAGGTAGACACTCTTTTTTTCGAGCTCCTAGGAGAATACAGAAGGTCAATTTATGAACAAGCGATTTTTGAAAGAAATTTTAATGAAACAAGGGAATCTCATCTAATTCATTACCTAATAGATTCATAACAGGAGAAATGGAGAATTGATTTCCATTTGAAGATTCATGTCCCTACTACCAAACCATTTTTCCAAGAGATTATTTTTTTCCATTGACAAATTGATATTCCCTTAGGAAATAACATCATAGCTGTTGTAACTTAATTAATTTATTTATTTACTATTTTTAAATAAAATGTTATTTCTTTTTTGATTTCTCTTATTTTTTTGTGTTCCAGGTGTTGCTTCCTTTAGAGTTGTAGTTTCCGCTCTGTTGGCAATTGAACAACACTTTTCTGTGTCTTCTTTTCGCTATTCAAATGATTGAACGTTTGTTGTTCAATCGATTGAACAAAATTTTTGCATGTTTTATTTTTGTTGTTCAAATGATTGAATGATTGTTGTTCAATCAATTGAACAACACTTTTGTGTGTTTTATTTTTGTTGTTCAAATGATTGAACGATTGTTGTTCAATCAATTGAACAACACTTTTGCATGTTTTATTTTTGCTGTTCAAATGATTGAATGATTGTTGTTCAATCAATTGAACAACACTTTTGCATGTTTTATTTTTGTTGTTCAAATGATTGAACGATTGTTGTTCAATCAATTGAACAACACTTTTGCGTGTTTTATTTTTGTTGTTCAAATGATTGAATGATTGATGTTCAATCAATTGAACAACACTTTTGCATGTTTTATTTTTGTTTTTCAAAGGATTGAACGATTGTTGTTCAATCAATTGAACAACACTTTTGCATGTTTTATTTTTGTTGTTCAAATGATTGAACAATTAATGTTCAATCAATTGAACAACACTTTTGCGTGTTTTATTTTTTCTCTTCAAAGGATTGAACGATTCATGTTCAATCAATTGAACAACACTTTTGCATGTTTTATTTTTGTTGTTCAAATAATTGAACGATTGTTGTTCAATCAATCGAACATCACTTTTGTGTGTTTTTGCTGTTCAAATGATTCAATGATTGTTGTTCCATCAATTGAGCAACACTTTTTCATGTTTTATTTTTGTTGTTCAAATGATTGAACGATTGTTGTTCAATCAATTGAACAACACTTTTGCGTATTTTTGTTGTTCAAATGATTGAATGATTTTTGTTCAATCATTTGAACAACACTTTTGCATGTTTTACTTTTGTTGTTCAAATGATTGAATGATTGTTGTTCAATCGATTGAACAACACTTCTGAGTGTTTTATTTTTGTTTTTCAATCAATTGAACAATGCTTTTGCATGTTTTATTTTTTTGTTCAAATGATTGAATGACTGTTGTTCAATCAATTGAACAACACTTTTGTGTGTTTTATTTTTGCTATTCAAAGGATTGAACGATTGTTGTTCAATCAATTGAACAACACTTTTTCATGTTTTAATTTTGTTGTTCAAATGATTGAATGATTGGTGTTCAACCAATTGAACACCACTTTTGCGTGTTTTATTTTTGCTGTTCAGTCAATTGAACAACACCTTTGCATGTTTTATTTTTGTTGTTCAAATGATTGAAGGATTGCTATTCAATAAATTGAACAACAATTTTGCATGTTTTATTTTTGTTGTTCAAATGATTGAACGATTGATGTTCAATCAATTGAACAACACTTTTTCATGTTTTATTTTTGTTGTTCAACTAATTGAACAACACTTTTCCGTATCTTATTTTTGTTGTTAAAACAATTGAACGATTGTTGTTCAATTAATTGAACAATACTTTTGCATGTTTTATTTTTTTTTATTCAAGTGATTGAACGATTGTTGTTCAATCAATTGAACAACACTTTTGCATGTTTTATTTTTGTCGTTCAAATTATTGAACGATTATTGTTCAATCAATTGAAAAATACTTTTGTATGTTTTATTTTTGTTGTTCAAATGATTAAACGATTTCTGTGTTAACATTATGATACAGGTGTTGTCCTTGATGGCAGCTCACTTAGATGACAGTTCACAATACAGCAGCAAAGGATTATAGATCAGACTCTAAAGAATGAAGAAAGAGAGGTATATGTAGGTTCACTTTATCCAAGGAGCGTATACACGCAGGTTAACAGAAAAAAATGAGTGTATAATGTATGCACGCACTTTCATAAGAGAAAAAGTGCGTATAAGTTGGAAAACTAAGTCTTCGGTTCGAGGTATTTGGTCCAAGGTATTTTGATCCAAGGTATTGGTCCAATGTATTTGGTCTGAGGTATTGACCTTAGGTATTTGGTCCAAGGTATTGGTCCTAAGTGTTTTTGGTCCAAGGTATCGAGAAAGGCATAAAACTATATAAGGAGGAGAAGATCATTTGGCCATGGTGTGCAAATATTGAATATCTAATGAAGTGTGAGAACTAGTATACAGGCTATCGGATTATGGTGCTTTTCTTGATCTGAACCAAGGATGAAATTTAGCGGTTGATGAGGGATAATATCTAATAATGGAGTAGGATCTTAAGCCTTGAAATGAATTATCATTATGTGGTTTCATCATGTATAGTCTAGATCTGAATATTGACGCATGTGTTATTCTGTAAATGTTATGATCTGGGTATGACTGAAGTCTGGAATAGCTGCAAAATTATGAATTAATATTTGCAGATATGTACACTGGTTGGCTTTGATAAAAGTTCGTATACACACTGATTCTACACATCGAAGTAGCGTATACATTATGAAATATGATATTTGAAGTTGCAGTTGGATCTGGCTGTTGCTGTAGAATTCTAGGTTCGGCTCTGTGTTCTGGTGACTGTGTTTTGATGACAATATTTTGAATGTTCAGATTAGTTGATTGTGATTTGTTTCAGTGATGATGGGTTGCCAGTGAATGATTGATTTAGTTTTTGTTGATTCAGAGATTGATGATTAAGTTTCAATGATTGGTTGATACAGATGTATTTGGTGGTTGTATTATAGTTGTGATTGATTTTGAGCTTCAATGTTGTTGATGTGTCTAGTATGAAAATTGGATGAAACGTGGCCTTCAGAGTGTGGTTTTGTGTTCCAAGAGTATCCAGTATGAAAATTTATGAAATGTGATCCCTGGAGGAAGAGAGAAGGTCGTAGCCTTCTGTAAGTCGATACCTATGTACTAGTAAACATATCGACCAGTACAAGAGCCAGGGGGTTGGAGCTCCCTTCCAGTAATAGCTAGAAAATGTGTGAAGGTTGGAGCTTTCAGTAGGCCGGTGTCTACGTACTAGTAAATGGATCAGCTAGTACAAGAGTTAGGGATTTGCAGCTCCCTTCCAATAGACATTGGAGAATGAGAGAAGGTTGTAGCCTTCTGCAAGTGGGTGCCTGTGTATTGGTATGAGTCTGCGCCAGTACATGATTGTAAAAAGGTTTCTCTTATATTAAAATAAGACAGCAGCAGGTGGTTTTTGTCCCACATTAGGTTTCAACCTTAAATCTTGGTGTTCATGTGTGTTTCTTATGTGTGATGGTTTGTTCCGATATTACTGCACATGGTTACTATTTATATGGTTAATATGCACTGATTAAATATCAACATATGATGAATTAACTAAATCATAAGTTTTCTAGATATACGTTGGTTGCCTTAAACACAGTTGCGTGTACATGCGAGTTACCTTCATTGAAGTAGCATATATAAATTTGAATATAAAAAGAAAAAGATTATTGATTTGACTAATACTGATTCACCCCCCCTCTCAGTATAATTTCCAACAATTGGTATTAGAGCCAGGTTCTTTGGTAGAAGCTTGATCGCTTGAAGGAGATCCGTAGAACAATTAGAGAGAAGCTAAAGAAGAAAGCGCCTCAGAAGAAGAAGATGGCTCAAAGGAAAAGTGACAGTAGGAGAAACAATTGGCCATTAGGTGGAAGCAAGTATTCAGATTCTGAATCACCTCAGATTGAAGATGGACAAGCAAATGAAGCATCATGTACAAATTTTTGGTCTTCTAGTGATACTTTTCTTTGTTCATGCAATATTGGAGATATTGGAAGTGATTGTGAAAGAAACATAGAGACAAAAGTTAAAAGACTCACAGATAAAATAAGAGATCAATGAGATCTATTTAACAAAAGGGAATGTGCCTTCATAGAAGAAGTTACCAGATTAAAAGCTCAGCTAGATGAAGGAAACAGAGTAAGGAAGCAGTACAAGGAAAAGGAAGATCAACGTCAAAAGCTGCAGGATGAAGTGACATCATTAAGAAATGAAATAAATGATCAGAGTATACGAATCAAAAGACTTAAAGATATATCCAGTTACTATGTAAGTCTTGAAGCTAAGATCCTCTCTCTAAAAGAAGATCTAGAAAATAAGAAGAACGAAGAACTACCTCAAGCAGATGAAGAACAAGAAAATGAGATTCTCAAATTTAGGCAACAAGTGGAAGAAGGAAGAAAGGCTGAAGAAATCTTGAAGAAACAATATCTGGAAAAGGAAGAGCAATATCAGGTTGAGGTAAATATATTAAAAGGTAAATTAGAAGAAAAGGATAAACTGTTACGATTTCAAGACAGTATTAAGATTTTGGATAATATTATTAGTAGTCAAAGGTCTCCTAGCATCAAAACTGGTCTTGCTTTTCATGAATCTGTTGAAGGCGAATCTATCTCACAATGTGAGGCAAGGAACTCTAATGCAAAATCTGAAATGCTCAACAAGGAGATGAGAGGTCGACCCCATCAACAACCAAGGAAAGAAAGTATTCAAAGAAAATATTTTACTCCTAACTGTGGAAGTGATAGTCGATTATTTCCTCCAATGAATAATGTTTAATGTTTTATATGTCATAATTTTGGACATGTTGCAGCGAGATGCAAAAGTAGAATGGTTCAAGACCGTCACACAGAAAGATCATCAGCTTCCAGGTACTTTAAGGGATATTTTTTTCCTGCAATATGTTTGGTCACAAAGCCATTGACTGTTATAGAAGGAATATGAAACATGTAAGATGTTATGCTTGTAACAAGTTTGGACATATAGCAAAGGAATGCATGAGCAAATTTCAGCCACCATACCAAAGGGAGAAAACATCATCACACTCGAAGATATGGAAGAAAAATGAAGTACAGTCAGAAAGATGTGGCATAGCAGAGTAAACAGACATAACAGACTCAAAGGGAGCTAAAAGTGTGAAACTTGAAATTTCAATTCTCATACGTAGTTAGCATGAAGGCAAGTCGCGTATATACTCGAGTTAGAAGTTTCACAGTTGCATATATGTGGTTTGAGGAAAAATGCAGTGGGACAGATTTAGAAAAACTGATTTGATATGATTCAGAAAATTATCAGTTATATTTTCTATCATGATGATAGATGACTACAGTCTGTGGATGTTATTTAGAAGTGCTTTTGATCCTCACAAGTTGTTGATAGCTTGATGTATATATGATTGATGTGATACCTTGATACTTCTTACTGATATATGCAATGGTCAGATCTGACAATGAACATGTGGAACAGGTTCAGGGGGAGAACATGTTGTGCTTCTGATAAAGCATTGTTGGAATTATGTTTAGAAGTCTTTGGTACCTAATCAATGATGATGATGCTTATATGGCTAAATGATACATCTTGCTATGTTACGATTATGAGTTGCCCATGATAAAATCTCATATGATACATGGGATCGCATAGTTGGTATTCAGATCAGATTTATGGATGATTTTGAATGCCTTTTTGATGATGCATATAGTACATATATGTTGCTTACATGGTGATCTTCATAAGGACAAGGAGAAGTACAAAGCTTGAGTACAAAAATTCATTATTTGATGATAAGCCACTTATTTCTTTTATGTTGCTGTCATCACGCCTTCAAAAATGCATAAAGTTCATATGGTGTAGTTATGATGTAGGATTCATATAGTTCTTGGCTCTCACATGGTTGAGGATTGTTGTTGTTGATGATATAAAGAAATCTTGAAAAATTACCATGAGCTCATGGTTTTCTAGATACATATTGTTATCTCTTTGATGGATATACAGTATGTTGGATACATGGATGATTACTTAAGTTTCATATTGATAAATATTGTTGGTTGGCCAAGAGAATGGTGTTATTACAGGTCACATGAAGACATAGCTATTGGAAGACATGGATATTCAAATACATGGCTACTTAGACACATAATGATGATGATTTCTTACCTTATGATGATAGGTTGATACTCACATATGTTGATTATCATGGTTGATGCTTATCAGATGTGGGATGTTCCCTAATGATGATACATGGTTGATATATTAAGGGTTCTTGTGAAAGATCATGCAGTTCTTGATGATGATGTGATGACTATGGTGTTTTAACATATGATATGATTTTGTATTACTGCTTGGAGATATGACATATGCTTAGTTGATTCATGGAAGGTTATGATAGGGCTATTTCTACTAAGGAAACGAAGCAAGTTGATCTTGATGAGATCACGAGGATGAGTTGATATCTATATACGACATACTTAGTCACAAGTTGATGATATTTACTTTGTCATATCTTCGGAACTGATGATGGACATATATAGGTTACAGGTCTAGATGATGTTGACATATGCTTATGGTGCAGATCATACATGGTGTATGATAGTTGCTGATGACTATCATGGTCTTGTTTATATATTTGGTCTCTGTTATAAATGTCATGTATATCATTCGATGTAAAAGTCATATAAAGACCCATGATGTAATTATATTTCTGTCATGTATAAACAATTGGTATATCCCCACTTGGTTGGGAGATTGATATATGTATGAGTCATTGGTGATAGGAAGGTCAAAGTCACTTAGACATGTTATTATTTTGGAAAATATTTGCAGACTCTACATATGCTCGGGGGAGCATGGACGATATAGTGCATCTCAGCATGTACAAAGGGGGAGTTTAATCAGAGAATTTAGCATGTGCTTAGGGAGAGCATGGTCAGTGTTTATATTCAGCTGTTTGGATATGAAAGTCTTCTTTTTGGTCAGCCCTTTGCCCTTGATTTCAAAGGGGGAGAGTGTCTTGGTGTTGTTGTTGCCATCAAGTCCAAAGGGGGAGATTGTTGGAATTATGATACAAGTGTTATCATTGATGGCAACTCACTCAGATGATAGTTCAGATTACAACAACAAAGGATTACAAATCAGACTCCAAAGAATGAAGAAAGAGAGGTATACGCAGGTTCACTTTGTCCAAGGAGCGTATACACACGGGTTAATATAGCAAAATGAGAGTATAGCATATACATGCACTTTCACAAGAGGAAACGTGTGTACATGTTGGAAAACTAAGTTTTTGGTTTGAGGTATTTGATCCAAGATATTTTGATCCAAGGTATTGGTCCAAGGTATTTGGTCCGAGGTATTGACCCTAGGTATTTCATCCAAGGTAGTGGTCCTAAGAGGTTTTGGTCCAAGGTATTGAGAAAGGCCTAAAACTATATAAGGAGGAGAAGATCATTAGGCAAATGTGTGCAAGTATTGAATATCTGATGAAGTGTGAGATCTAGTATGCAGGTTATCGGCTTATGGTGCTTTGCTTGATCTGAGCCAAGGATGAACCTTAGCGGTTGATGAGGGATAAGGTCTAATAATGGATCGGGATGTTAAGGCTTGAAATGAATTATCATTATGTGGTTTGATCATGTATAGTCTAGATCTAAATACTAATGCATGTGTTATTCTGTAAATGTTATGATCTGGGTATGACTGAAGTCTGGAATAGCTACAAAATTATGAGTTAATATTTGCAGATATGTACGCTGGTTGGCTTTGATAAAAGTGTGTATACACATTGGTTCGACACATTTAAGTAGTGTATACATTATGAAATATGATATTTGAAGTTGCAGTTGGATCTGGCTATTGTTGCAAAATTCTGGGTTCTGCTCTGTGTTCTGGTGACTGTGTTTTGATGACAGTATTCTGAATGTTCAGATTGGTTGATTGTGATTTGCTTCAGTGATGATGGGTTGTCAGTGATTGATTGATTTAGTTATGGTCGATTAAGAGATTGATGATTGAGTTTCATCAATTGGTTGATACAGATGTATTTGATGGTTGTGTTGCAGTTGTGATTGATTTTGAGCTTCAGTGTTCTTTATGGGTCCAGTATGAAAATTGGATGAAACGTGGCCTTCAAATTGTGGTGTTGTGTTCCAAGAGTATCTAGTATGAATTTTTATGGAATGTGGTCCCTAGAGGAAGAGAGACAGTCATAGCCTTCTATAGGTCGGCACCTATGTACTGGTAAACATATCAACAAGTACAAGAGCCAGGGGGTTGGAGCTCCCTTCTAGTAATAGCTGGAAAACTAGTGAAGGTTGGAGCCTTCAGTAGGCCGACGCCTACGTACTAGTAAATGGATAAACTAGTACAAGAGCTAGGGGGTTGTGGCTCCCTTCCAGTAGAAGCTAGAGAATGAGAGAAGGTTGTAGCCTTCTGCAGGTGGGTGCCTGCTTATTGGAATGATTCTACACCAGTACAAGATTGTAAGCAGGTTTTTCTTATATTAAAAGAAGACAGAAGCAGGTGGTTTTTGTCCCGCATTGGGTTTCCACCTTAAATCTTGGTGTTCATGTGTGTTTCTTATGTGTGATGGTTTGTTCCGATATTACTGCACATGGTTACTATTTATATGGTTAATATGCACTGATTAAAGATCAACATATGATGAATTAACTAAATCATAAGTTTGCTAGATATACGTTGGTTGCATGCTGATTGCCTTAAACATAGTTGCATGTACACGCGGGTTACCTTCATTGAAGTAGCATATATAAATTTGAGTATGGAAAGAAAAATATTATTGATTTGACTAATACTGATTCACCCCCCCTCTCAATATTATTTCCAACATGTTGTTCAATCAATTGAACAACACTTTTACATGTTTTATTTTTGTTGTTCAAATGATCAAACGATTGTTGTTAAATCAATTGAACAACACTTTTGTGTATTTTATTTTTGTTGTTCACATGATTGAATGATTGATTGAACAACACTTTTGCATGTTTTATTTTTTCTGTTCAAATGATTGAATGATTGTTGTTCAATCATTTGAACAATGCTTTTGCATGTTTTACTTTTGTTATTCAAATGATTTAACGATTGTTGTTCAATAAATTGAACAACGCTTTTGCGTGTTTTATTTTGTTGTTCAAATGATTGAACTATTGTTGTTCAATCAATTGAACATCACTTTTGCGTGTTTTATTTTTGTTGTTCAAATGATTGAACGATTGTTGTTCAATCAATTGAACAACACTTTTGCTTGTTTTATTTTAGCTGTTCAAATGATTGAACAATTGTTGCTCAATCAATTGAACAACACGTTTGCATGTTTTATTTTTGTTGTTCAAATTATTGAACGATTGTTGTTCAATCAATTGAAGAACACATTTTGTGTTTTTGTAGAATAACTGCGATTTCTCTTTACTGTTTCATCGCGAGTCATTTTGTCGTTTTTATTTCTCTTTTATGTTTTGAATAAAAAAGCCATCTCATTGGATTCGTGCCTAAGATAAAGAAAAACAGTAATATTAATACCATTATGACTTATAAAACCTTTTGATAGTCATATTTATTCCAAAGCTGACATGGTGCAACTATATAATGACTGGTTGAATATCTTCTCTTTGGACACATCGTAAAATGATTTATTATTCTAATACCATGCTAGTTTATGTTTTACACTTTCAAATGGATAAATCCCTTTGATATGATGATATGGGGGGAAAGCATAACTTTCATTGGAATTTTTTTTACTTCTTATGCCATCCCTGACTCTTAAGGAGTAAATGAGCCTCCCTCTCTTTAAAATAAAAGCATTCAAATATAAAAATATGAAAATGTAACAAGAATTGTCTTAAAGAGGATAGGGGGTCTCATCACGAGCCAACCTACCATGATCATAAGGGTGTAACAGGTGACATTCCATTATGGCCACCACACCAAGGTAATGACCTTCTTGATAGTTAAAACTATCAGAAGGATAGGGGGTCTCATCACGAGCCAACCTGATCACTTTGTTATATCCTACTGAATGGCACTATGATTATCTGGTTACCATGCCAGCATAATGGTCTCTTTATTGTAATAAAAAAACAGAAAACCATCTAAATACTAAATGGAGGACTCTGGCTGATTTTTGGGGTTAAAAAACAACCCTGTCGAGGCTATGAATGCCTACTTGCAGTAGTGACTCTTCTTGTGGTATTGAAGTACTATGTTACACTGCCAAATACTTTCTATCTTCTTATCCTCTATGGATTCATTTCTAAAGGAGAATTTACCATTTGAACAAAATTTCTAATTCAATTATCCAACATGCATGGTAAACTATATTTTATATGCATTATATCATTATTGTCCAACCACTCTACCACCAGTCATTAAAATTTATCGCCAATCATGCGTTCGACACTTTTCCACCTAAGGTAAATATCTATTTACATAATTGATCTAATATTTGTTTTGTTCCTTTTTTGGGTATTTCAGATCTTTTGATGTGTAATTCTTTGATTGTCTTTATCGTATTTTATGCCACTTTTATTTGATTGATCACTTGCATTTATGAATCCTCAACTTCCTTTCCCTTTTTCCTATGCTTTATGGTCATGGACACCCTTTTCTAATTAGATGGGGGAAGGTATGCATTATGGGATAGCATGCGTAATACTTACTAAACTCTGCCATAACTTGCTGATTTGAGAAAATATTATTATTACATTTATACAAAAGTTTTTCCTAATTGAAATTTTTACATGCAGC
The DNA here is from genome assembly GCA_031772625.1 of Pinus tabuliformis. Classification (NCBI taxonomy): domain Eukaryota; kingdom Viridiplantae; phylum Streptophyta; class Pinopsida; order Pinales; family Pinaceae; genus Pinus; species Pinus tabuliformis. Next base: position 604,002,467 of record CM062804.1, read on the forward strand.
TTATCTGTTGCTATTCAAAACTAAAACTATGGATTCAAGAAAATTGCATACAGAGTAGTGAATTGTTTATAAGAGAACAACAAGTATGGGGGGAACTCTATTCGCAGTGAGTCCACACTATTGCAACTAACAGAAGAGGCTCGAGCAACTCGCAAACAGGATGTGCTTGCATGGCTTCCACCTTTTGTATCACTTTCAGCATCAGCTCAGCCTACATCAGCTTCAACAAATACTAGTCCATACATATCATTTCACATTTTTCCATAGGTAAAACTTGACGTAAAATAGAATAATTTTCTAATTTATTAAAATTTTACGAGATTTTCATGAAAATCCATTGAGAATTATTTATAATCATTCATTCCACATCTTTACCGCTTCCCATTTTTCAGAGACAGAAACTTTCAATTTGGGGGAGTGTTACTTTCATTCATTTATTTATTATGATCATGCCATCATCCATCAATCTCCTTATTCATTCTCAAAACCTCTCTTATTCCATGTTGTTTTACACCAAGCATAGATTTCAACCACAATTGTAGTAACCACCTCAATTTGTTTTCTAGTATTGCATGAGGGCATGCTAATTCTCCAGTTTGGGGGAGGAATTGCTACACATGATGGACGTTTTCTACTTTTTTTCTCATTTAAGGCATACAATTTCATTTTTATACAATGCAGAAATTGATTTGTGTATATCTTTAAAGCTAGGAACTGAATTCTTGTGATTTTCAACAACAAAGAGGTATCATTAAAATACATAAATCCAGAAAATTTCAAGTTAAATTAGTTGTAAAATTTCAGAAATCATGCACTATCACCTACAACCATTTTTCTTATATCTCATGCTCCATGAATCAAAATGGTATGATTTTTGGAGCATTAATATAGTAGAAATCTTCTTACCAAATTTCAGCAAAATTTAGTTTGTAGTTTTTGAGAAAATGGTTAATGAAGTTTGTCATTACTTATATCATATTTTGTTGCAACTTCATATACATATGGTTGAAAGTCAATGTGAAAATTGTTACGCCTTCATCAACATTGCTAAAATTGAATATTCATTATTTGAGGAAGAACTCATTTGTTCCATCACTTTCATGACTTGGGATGAACATTTCTTATAGCTTGGTTAATATAGAGGCTTTGGGGTTGCATGAGGACATGAAACATATTCAATTTGGGGGTATGTTGGGCCACTAATTTTTCCTTATTATTATCACTTTTTGACCCCTTTTTGATCCATTTCTACCATTTTTTATCACGCCATTTATCATAATTTATCATATAATTCCATTTTATAATTATTTATGCTATTATGAATAAATACTATTTTTCTCCTTTATTTTCAATAAATTGATGATTATTATGCATGATTTTATCAATGATGGTTTACTAATGGATTTGTTGTAACATCACTCATGATTTTAACCTCCAAGATCTTTTCCAGATTGTAAATTTGATCTCCAACTCACAATTGAATATTCCAACTCAGAAATTCACTGGAATAAGAAGTGACAACTTTTCATTGGACATTTCGGACAAATGAAGGAGAATCTAGAAAATCTGAAACATGGGTTTTGTCTAAAACGGTCTAAACGAGTTTTCCATTGAACAATTTTCCAACATTCTATCTTTATTAAGAGAAATAGAAGGTTCTTCGAAGAAGAATTTCTTAGATTTGCTATTGCGACTGTTTTCCAAATTCTTCCAGTTACAATACCAAATTCCACTTGTTCCTACTGAATATTGATGGAAATATCTTTCAGATATGATCTTGCTGATCAATTTGTTTTGTATAATCCAAATTTGTAATGGAAATAATTTTGTAATCAACTTTGTTGTAACTTCCCTTTGCTCTCTATATATTTAAATGAAAACAAAGATCAAAGAGGGGAGGAGAATTGGAGAATTAGAGGAGAATTATAGAATAAGGAGAGATAATTAGCAGATAGGAGATGGACAATTCTTAGATAGGATGTAGGAGAGTAGATAAGAGATAAGAGATGAGAGGATGAACAATTTTTGAATTTGAGGCGAAGCCAAGAGCTTCATTATGCTGTAATTTTTTCTCTCATATGTTTTAATGAAGAAAGTTGTCCATTGAGTTCTACATCCGTTATTTGTAATCTGATTTGAGTTATTTCTCAAGGTGGAATTGAGTCTTGGGCAGTTGGGCCCACTACCTTAGACAAGGTACTACCTCAAACATGTAAATTAGTTTACTTATGTGTTTGTTTATTTGAATTTCAATTGTCATTACTTAAAGCAAATTTCTTTTCTTTTAACTAATTTGTTGTTCATTGCATTTTTCAGATTTGTTCTTTCCTGCAACTTGTAGATTTCATTTGATTTGTTGCTCTAGATTAGAATTTGAATTCTATTGAGTGCAATATCTTAAATTTCCAATTCATCGAGGTTTGATTTAATTTAGCAATGATTCAAGTTGTGTGATTAGAATAATTGTTTTTCCTGTCATTTACTTTCTTCTTTTTATTTTAGTTTTATTATTCAAGTCTTACATTTTATTTCTTGGTAAATGAGCTTGATTGTAAAGAGCACAATCATATATAACCAGTGTTAGCTGTTGGTATTATTATGCATATATTTTTCCAATTGCCTTGAAATAAAAAGATGCTCCTCGGGTTGATAATTAATGTCTAAGAGATTAGTTGTTTTATTTGTTTATTAAGCAATTAATTTTACCCAACAGGTGTGTTGTTCATGCTCCTTGAGCTCATTTGTTATACCATGGTGCAATTCATGTAAGACCGGTGTGGGCATTGCTGCCATGTTCATATTGACATGGTCCCAACCTTTTTCCTGCTACTTGACTTCAACAGAATCAAACTGTAGAGCTACAGTAGGTATCTACATTATCCTCATCCCAAAAAAAAATCCTATCTATCTTTCTCAATGGATTCCTTGGCCTATCTATGTTAGTGGTCTGGGTGTTTGTGCCCATATCTTGAACTTTGTAATACTCTGTTTCACACCTGTGATAAGTTCACCATAGCGATATTCCACCCTATTCCAGGATTCCATTGTTCTCTCCTGAACCTTGTCTCTAATTTGATCCAAGTCACCCTCAGTGAGAACCATTGGTGTGATTTCTTTTGTTTTATCCACATTATGTTTCTTTCTACTCTTAATGGTAGCTTTTCCTTGGATCTTCCTTTTCTTTGCAAGATTTTTCTTTGTTTCTGCCTTTTTTATCTCCTTAGTCATAACTAGCCTCCTCGACGGTCTTCCTCATGGTGTTCTTCTTCCTCTTCATATTCCTCTTATTCCTGCTCCTTATCTTTTCCACTGGCTTCACCATGTTGCGAAGTGTCCAACTCTTCTTCTTCTGTCACATTGTCTCCTACTTCCTCCAGTGGAGTCATCCATTCTATGGGCCATGTTTGTACTACTTCTACCAGATAATCTTCTTTGACCATATATGGAAATGCATGCCATTTCTTCTTCGTGTCTCTACATGACTGTATGTACAATTTATGAAACTCTGCCTTGAACCTTGCCAGAGGGTTGTACTGTTTGTGCCAAGTTGGCGAAAGGCATGGATACTAGTTTGCTAACATGTGTAGATCAAGTTGATATAATATAAAAAATATTATATTCTCCTACACTCGCGATGCCTGAGTGGTATGCCACAATGAAGCATACATTGTGACCTGACATACATTTGAAGGCACCGAAGGGAACTATGTGTCCTCTGACTCTTTCCACAATAACATAGCAATGATCATAATTAACTAGGCATAGTGGAAATATGTACCTTTCTCCTAGATCTCACAACGATCATCCAAGAATTCCTTGCATAAGTATCCAACACAATTATATTGGACTCCATTTGTGCACTATGGGGCTAAAGACACCACTGACACAGGAACTTCATTTACATGACACTTACTCATAATACTTTCGACCAAAATGTGTGCACTGAAGCAGACTGCTTGGTTTTCGATTGAGTTTATGTTGTAGCCCCTCTTTCTTTTGATCAAAACGTACTTATTCTTCATATTTTCTGCCAAAGTGTGATCCAGATCCTTTCCCACAGTTTCTCGTGACGTTCTGCCCTTGGTATGGTAATCTTGTGATCCTCCAGATCAACATTTGGTCTATGGGGATCTTATTCCCCATCCATAGGCATCCATCACGTATTTATACCAACAATTTTCACACACATGTTGTGTCTATTCAACTTCTACCCAAGTGTGGCACATTCAACATATTGAGCCATCCTGACTATGCCAACCCATTCACCCACCATTGTCATTCCAATTTCGTCACTCTACTCTCTTGGTAGTGAACCTACTTCATGTACCAGTGTGGTGCGAACTGAGGGTACTTCTTTTGGCCATTAAAATCATAATCTATAAATTTAGCTCCAAAATTTTCCCTAAAAATTCTTCTAATAATGGCACAACTTCTAGAAATAGTGGTGTAAATGTCCCATACTTCGTGTCATTGGAATCCTTTACTAGTTTGGCACTTGGATTCCTTGGAGGGATGTATGATAGAAGAGGCAAGATGAATGCACTGCCACCTTCCTCCATCTATGTTTTCCTCCACTTCTTCTTCATCAATATTGACCTACTCAGGTTGATTTGAGGTTTCATATGTTTAGTAGGCTTCTTGTCTTGCTTTTCCTTGGTTCTTTCTTCCTTGGTTTTATTCTTCCTTGGTTATTTCCACTATTTCTGTGGCGACCATGCTGTTGCTGTGGGTGATACTACTTTAGGTGTTCCAACTACTGGTGCAGACATATCAATGACTTCCATGAATCTAGACAATCCATTCTTAATTCTGCACAATCTCCTCCCAAGATCGCTTAGACAACATACACAACAAAGTCTCCTATAACTTCTTCGTAATATTAATCACACGAGCTCTTGATTTAGCAAATTTCTTAATATGAACGGGATTCAACTATTTATAATAATTATGGCCGTCAAACCTCATCATTATATTTTATTTTGTCCCGATTTTGTCCATATTTCGTCACTAAATGCATATATAACCTTAAATTCTACCATTTTTTCATCTTAAATGCAACTTTACATGTGTTTTTTCCCTTTTCATGACCATATTTCTACTTTCCTGATGAACTTTGACACATTCCATATTGTAGCACACCTATGCCTTACGTCTTGGCTTCTTGCAAACTTTGAGACATTCCTGACTGTAGCAAAGTACTTTCTTCAACGAAGCTCTCTCTATAGTGTAGTTTATAGTCCATTTCCCACTTTCAACTACATCTGACACTAATACTTTCATTCTTTTTTCTTTAAGGAGAATATGTAGGGGTAGGGTTGTCCTTGTACAACTTCAACCTACTACCATTTACTTTTCCCTGAATTAATTATTCATTTAACTTCGCTAACTGCACTGTGCCTCCATCCGTAATATACTTAATAACATATGGGCCTAAAAAGTGTGTTTTGAATTTACCTGGAAATTTCACAAATTACTGTCATAGTGGAGAATAAGGTCTCCTACCTGAAACTTATTTTACTTAATGTGCCTATCATGCCAAGCCTTTTCTCTCGCTTTTCGTACTTGTTGATAAAATACTGCTATAAACCTGTATTCTTCTAGAGCAAGTAACTGTGACATCCTTTCTTCCATTATGTTGAGGTCTTCCATATTATGAAAAACTACAATTATTAGGCTAGGGACAATGTATTCCATGGGAATCACAAATTCTTGCCCACAAACCAACATAAAGGGTGTCTGACCTAATAAATTTTTGAATGTAGTCCTATAAGCCCATAATAATGTTGGAATACGAAGATCCCAATCATCCATGTTTACATTACATACTTTGGTCAATTCATTCTCCAAAATTTCATTGAATGCTTACATAATTCCTTTTTCTTGAGGATGATAAAGAGTGCTCTTTTCGTGGTAAACTTGAAATTCCTCAGTTAATGCTTCAATAGTCTTGTTGGTACACTAAGATGTCTTTTTACATGAAATCTTCATTCCTGCATTAATAATCAACCTAGGGCAAGTATTTTTATTTCAAGAGTGTCAGCACTATATATGCAGTGAATTCAAAGGTTAATTGATAATGAAAGAAATTGGAATCATTGCAATTGCTAATGACTATCTCTTTAAATTCAACTCAAACCTCTTCGAAAGAAATAACTCTAAAAGAAATTCATAACACACTTTGTAGTCCTGCTTAACCTATTCTGAAAGAAAATGAATTTGAATACAAATAGAAAGAATCAAACTTGGAAATCTTAACTGGAATTGAACTTAACTCACTTAATCATGAAAGAGAACTATAACAATTGAACAACAGATAGTAATTGAACAGAAAATGATAATTGGACAAAAATTGATAATTGAACAACAAATAACCATATAAGGATCTCCCAGAAAGCAATCAATTTTATCTTTGAACTCTATGATAACATTACTTAAAATGGAAAGTGATCTGATTCTGGAACTAACATAACCAATTCAATAAAGAGCATCATGCGTATGTAAAACACAGCTAAATCTTGAATCGCCAAATGTAAATCAGAATCATCAATACTCACAGTAATCAAAATGATATTAACTTAACAATAACAAACAATAAAGAATAAGAATAAATGATTATAACACAAGTGAAATAGTATATCTTCTCTTGACGGGGCCCAAAATCTCCAGAAGTCCCCGCTATTGGATACTCAAAATATGATTGTGAATTAAACATATTCTTATTCATTAAAATAAGTAACAGAGTTACAACATCACCAAGATGAAAGTATTATATGTCAAAAAGAATAGTTACAAACTGTGAATTTCTGAACTCCTGTTCAGTTCACCTTTCAGCCTTATATAACATTTATAAAAGTAAATAGATAGAAGTGAATCCTCAGGATCAGGGGATCCTGAGGATTTTTCAACACTTGATCTGATCTGATCCTGAGGATTTCACAACACTTGATCTGATCTCGTCATAAAATAGCATCGATATGCCCGGTCTTCCGATGCCCTTCTTTGCCATAGATGTTGTCTTTTTCCTTTATTGGCTGCTGATGTTCTGTCGATTGAACAACCATCGTCCAATCCATGTCTTCTGGACATAATGATAGTAAAATTCATTTTTCCTTGATTGGATTTATCTAATTTGTTACTAATTTCTCTTACCCAACTTCAGTTGTTGTTTCCTCTATTGTTATCCATAAAACAAAGATAAACATATGAAGACAAATGCTAAATAAAGCTTTGTACAAGGAGAAAATGTACCTTTTTCTTGGCCCAACATACTCCCAAGCTTACCTTGTTGGATTTCCTCATGTAATCAGATGGTTTAGGTGCAGTTGAGTTAGGAAATAGGTAGGGTATACCTCCTCCTTATAAACTTTGAAACCATTTTTCTTCTTGAGCATTGCAAAGGCCTAGTTTATGTGATGATCTGATAGGTTATAATCATAGCCATACCCATATGGAGGATACCATATGATTGGGATTATATACCGACACCCTATCCACTCAAGCCCCATGATTAATACCACGTTACTATATTTATTGAAGTGAGAGGAGGCAGCTTTAAAATTCTAGTATCCAAATGGTTCTCTATTCCTAATAGTATTGTTGGAGGTTTCCCACCTTTGTTTGGCTGTAGACAAAGCTTCTTCCTTGATCTCCTGGAAGTACTCCTTCCTTGCTTATATAATGTTTGTGTAGAACGGCCCTAATTGGCACACAACACCAGATTATTTCATAAATTGCTTGTGCCTAACAAAGAGATGCAGGGGTTTTGTAGGCTCTCCCCTAACCCATAGGTCGATGCCATATTCTCGTTTTCTAAAAGTATTATGGGCCTTGGCCCATTTGATCTGGTTAGTAGAAAAGGAAAGAAAGGCTTGGAATTGGATATCCCTGATGAAGGGGCTAGGCTTGTTATCTATGTCATCTTATAAAAAGAAATTATGCATGTAAAGTTCACAGAAGAGGCTCTGTACCTGCTCATTCTATTCTAAAACACTTGAAGAAGTTTGGGTTGGTCTTGATTTCCACAGACTTGCCATCTTTAATGGCTTTGATCTTTAGCATGAGGTACTATTCTAGGAGGAACAATGCATAGTTCGTAGCAGGAGCTCGACATAATAGGGTATCTTAATAAAGAGAGAAAACAATCTCCAATTGCTCTTTATCCTTCTGTAATTTGACTTGTGCTTTTTCAACCTTCTTCTGCTCAGTCTTGTACTGAGCAAAAGTCTCATCCTCAGTGACTGTGAGAGCCTTAAATTTCTTCCTTAATTCTTAATGTAGATGTAGGGGCACTACTTCTTTTTTGTGCTGATTTAATTCCTATTGGACCTTAATTAGCTCATTCTAAAGTTTCCTAATGACTACTTCTCTTACTAGAGGAATGTAGGTAGGTGTCTCCTCTGTTTGGGCCTCATCATCTTGTGTTTCCATAGGATCAGTCTGAACAGTAGCCTCAAGCACTTCTTGAATCATGCAATAACCAACTTAGATGTTTTCTTCAGCATCGGTTTGAATGACATCATTCATAGTATGGAAGTCCGTTTGGGTCTCCTATGGGAAAACACAGGGGTCCTCAGTCTGCATTAAAATGTCTTCTAAAAGACATGGATTTGTCTGAGTTTCCTTCGAATAAACCAAAAGAGTCTCAATATGGGTTTCAACATCTTCTCCAGAACAATGTTCTCTCTGGGTCCCTGTGGTCTCCATTTCTACTTTCAATTTTCAATCCCTGACTGCTTCCTTCAACCATTGTATTATCTACATAATTGTTCTCTTTTTCTTCCTATACTTTTTAAGCATCTTTCTGAGCCTGTCCTTGTAGGTTTTCTTTGTTGTGAGACTTTTGACCGGTAGTGGTATTACTACATTTACCTCAGGTTCATGCTCAGGTGGAATTGTGTCAACATCAGGGAGGGGTTCAATTGGAACCGTATCTCCCGATGGATCTTCACCTTCCAATTCTCTTTCATCATGAATTTCTCTCTCAGGAGACCCCAATGGAATGGTGTCTCCTGAGAAATTATCATTCTCAAGGCTTTCTTCTAGGTGGGCCTCGTCCTCATGGGACTTCATAAAACTAGCATTCCCTGGTTGATTTTCACCTCCCAGGGTTTCATCTATAGGATTTTCTTCAAATGGGGGGTCCAATGGAATAGTAGGAGAAAATTGATTTTCCTCTCTAATGGTTTCCTCTTCATGCACTTCTGCTTCAAGGGGTTTTTCCATAGAAGGGACTGGTTCCCTCTGTTCTTCCAAAGTATCAGTAAACGATAAGGTTTGATCTTAACCAGAACTGCCAGTAGAGGTACACTGGTTCGGGGCACAATTTTGTCCTTCAACATTCTTATCTTGTTCCCTTCCTTCACCAAATATCCCCATGTTTTCCAGTACCCTGGCCACCTCTTCCTCATAGTCTTGCAAGGAGTCATTCTGCAAACTTGGAGGTGGTGTGTGAGATGAACCAACCTCATTTAATTGAATTGGGATATGTCTCTCTAACTTCATCCTCACAGAGCACCTTCATTTTGCTAGGCTTGAGGCCACAGAGGAATTCTTCCTTTTCTGTGTCCTTCTCGAACCTGGGGTTCTTGGCCCTTGCTGTTCTGTTGCTGGGTTTTCTATAGGTGGGGCCAGAGTAGGATTTACAATATTGTCCCAGGTTAGCTACTACTAGGCCAGTCCATGTATGATAATCAATTTGATCAGCCCATGATGACTAATGACTATATGTGGGTCCTTTGCTTTTCTAACTCAATGAGCAACATCATGAAATAGGGAATTTAAATAAAACAACAATTTAACTGAATTTTTTTGTTTTAAAATGGCTAGTAGTTTAAGTTGGCGAGGTTTTACCAAACCCTGTCAACCATCACATGATGTACCTTAGCACAATGACTGCCAATTCCTGCCATGGATGTCTTAATGCTGAAGGGTGAATCCCTTTCCCTGTTTGCACCAATTACTCGCCTGGGTCTTGAAATACTGCGACCGCATTATACAAAAGGACATGTTTGTCTATCCATCTTGTTCCTTCTGCTGGAAGTCTAGTGACTTCAGCTATGACTGCTTTAGAGACTGTTATGTTCCTGCCTCTTACTGTGGTGCTGCCATTCTGCAAATTCTGCAGAAATTCAAGTGTCATCTCTTTGTGAAATCCCTGCAATTTATTCAAATATTGTAGCCAACCAGCGCGCTCAAGAATTGCACAAGCCTGGTCTGATACCATGAGCACTGTGGGTTCATTTTAGATGGCTCTTCCTCCCATGGTTGTTGTTTTCCTGTGATTGGTTCACTTGCATGCACTTCTCTCACACTTTCGCAGTTTAGAACAACAGCAGAGAATGTTAAAGAAATTAATAGGGAAATGACGTTGTTTTGGGAATTAATATCATATACAGTCAAGTCATTTGTCTCATCAGCAATATTTGATGTAGGATCATAATCAATCCGCATGTTATCCATAATGGTTGCCATCCTTCCTCCAATAAAAAATACTTTGATAATTATTACACATATTGTAGGTTTTAACCCCATACAAAAATTACCTACATACGAATTCTAAAAAAAATAAAATAAACAATGTGAAAGCATAACAAATAAAACACATATACACAAAGATTTTCCCCTGTATCCCAAAACCAGGACTACCAGCTTGATTTTTCATTATTTTCCTTTCAATGTTACAATACATATTTATACATGCCGAAGCATCCAATACCATGAATCGAAAACCATCGCATCCAATACCATGGACCGAAAACCATTGCATCCAATACCATGGACCGAAAAACCATCGTGTCCAAAAAATGTGTGAAAATCATGCATAAAACCATAGGTGGGTCCGCCCAACCTAACATAGGGTCTAAAACCAAAATTTTCCAGGGCGCTGCCCTGGACCCCATAAAGTGGGGTTACGGGTGCCCTTCAAACCCCCTATTAACTATGTGGAAAGAATATAACACAACCCAACATTCTCCCACTTGTTTTTTTTCTTTCCACAGGGGGCCACAAGAGAGCTTAGTCATTTTCTCAGCCCTGAAATGCCAATTGTCTCTCTACACCAAGAGAACTTCTCAGAGCTCACATATTTTGTCAATGCATCTGCAGTATTCTCCAAAGTGTCCACCTTTACCAACAACACCTTTTTGTCTTCTATCATATCCCTCACAAAGTGATACTGAACATCAATGTGCTTTGTCTTTGAATGATATGCAGGGTTATTTGCCAAGAATATTGCACTTTGGTTGTCACAGTCAATCCTTATAACTTCCTGTACTAACCCCATACTTGAACACAATCTTTGCAACCAAACTGCTTCCTTGCTTGCATGAGTGGATGCCATGTATTCTGCCTCTGTAGTTGATAGTTCCACTACAAATTGTTTCTTACTCATCCAAATGACTGCACCTCCATATAGGTTAAACACATGCCCACTTGTAGATCTTCTCTGATCTAGATCTCAAGCCCAGTCTACATCAACAAAGCCACAAATATCCAACACTCTGTCCAATCCTGGTCTTCCTTGGTAGCACAGACCATAATCACTAGTGCCACGCAAATACCTGAAAACCCACTTCACTGCTGTCCAATGCTCCTTTCCTGGTTTTGAAATAAACTTGCTCAATACTCCCACTGCATATGCATTGTCTGCTCAATACTCTGACTGCACTTACATATGGAACACGGGACATGTCCTCTTCCTCTTCTTGTGTCTTGGGACATGTTCAGCAGATAACCTCACACCTACAGGAATAGGAACCTTCACCAGTTTACCATCCTGCATATTAAACCTTTGCAGTATTGTCTCGACATACTTCCTCTGGTTTAACTAGAGCTTCCTCTTTTCCTGATCTCTTTTAATTTCGATGCCCAAAATATAGTTTGCAGCACCAAGATCTTTCATGTCGAATTTGGATGACAATTGGGTCTTCAAATCCTACATAATTTCTTTGTCATTTCCAACCAGCAACATATCATCCACATACAAGACCAGATAAATAACACGGTCACTAATTAATTTAAAATACACACAATGATCTACTTTTCTTCTGGTGAAGCCATGTCCCCGTATAAATGTATAAAATTTCTGATACCACACCCTTGGTGACTGTTTTAATCCATACAGAGACTTCTTTAACTTGCATACTAGTTCTTTCGTACCCTTCACCGCAAAGCCTTCAGGTTGCTTCATGTATATTTCCTCTTCCTGATCCCTGTGAAGAAATGTTGTCTTCACATCCATCTGTTCTACCTCGAAATCAAAAGAAGCAGTAACAGATAAAAATAATCTAATAGAAGTTACCTGAGAAATAGGAGAAAAAATATCACCAAAATCAATTCCCGACACCTGGGAATAACCTTTTGCTACCAACCAAGCTTTGTATTTCTCCACCTTTCCTTTTGCATTTGTCTTCTTCTTGAACACCCATTTGCTGCATATGGGTTTCCTTCCAGCCGGTAACTCCACCAGATCCCAAGCCTCATTTTTGTGTAAATATGCCATTTCATCAACCATGGCCTCTTTCCAGAGTTTTCCATCCTCTGAATCCACTGCTTCCTTCACAGTTTTGGGATCATCATCAGTAACAGACAAAGCAAAATTTGAATAGAAAGTAGATGGACTATACCTTTCTGGCTGCCTTCTTTCTCGAATTGATCTTCTCATAGCCGAAGTTTGTGGCTCTTCAGCTTCTGATTCCTCTTGTACTGTAGAGTCAGATTCTTCCTCCTTTAGCTCAAACTCTATCTTCTCAGGTTCCTTTGGTTGGACTTCATGTTTAATAACATCTTTTACCTCTCTGAACAGCACATATCAACTATACACAACCTTCCGTGTGACTGGGTTCCAAAGCTTATAACCTTTTAAACCATTCTTATACCCAATAAAGATGCACTTTTCAGATTTACTATCCAACTTAGTTCATCTCTCGTTTGGAACATGTACATATGCATCACATCCAAATACCCTCAGATGTGAAAGAGAGGGTTTATTACCAGTCCATACCTCTTGTGGAGTCCTATCCTCCAACGCTGATGAAGGTGAGCTGTTGACCAGGTAACATGAAGTATCCACCGCCTTTGCCCAAAATTCCTGTCCTAACCCGACACCACTGTGCATGCTTCTTGCCCTTTCCATCAACGTCTTATTCATTCTTTCTACAACTCCATTTTGCTAAGGTGTATATGGAGTAGTCTTCTATTTTGCTAGATCACACTTCTTGTAGAATTCTTCAAATTCCTTACTGCAAAACACTCCACCATTATCTATCCTCAACACCTTTATCTTCTTCTCTATCTGATTTTCCACAAGAGCCTTAAATTCTTTAAACCTGTCAAAGACTTCAGATTTCTTCGTAAGGAAATATATCCATGTATTCCTTGAGAAGTCATCTATAGATGATACATAGTACACAAACTTACCCAGTGATGGAACCTTCGTAGGTCCAAACACATCACTATGCACAAGTTCTAATATTTGTTTCGCCCTCTTACTACCAGAGGGTAAACTCACCCGATTCTGCTTCCCATATGCACAATTTTCACAGAAATCAAAATCCAAAGAGCTATTACACATACCTTCTACCATACCTTTACCATGAAGTATTCGAAGGCCTTTCTCTCCAATATGTCCAAGCCTTTGATGCCACAACATGGTCTTCTCTCCAGAGACCACTAGATTTTCTTCTCCACTTTTAGGAACCACAGAATTGTTGCACCCATCAACAACCGTGCTACCTTGCAGCTTGTACAAAGTTCCAATCCAAACTCCCCGCATCAATACCAGTGCTCCTTGAACCATTTTGCAGGTATCCTTCACAAACACTGTTTTTATGACTGCATCATCTAGCTTACTAACAGATTTTAGATTTCTGGATAATGCAGGAATATGTAGAACACCTGGAAGCATTCTAACCCTTCCACCTTGCAACTTCAACTTTACTTTTCCGCGACCAACAATTCTAGCCTTCCTGTTATCCCCTAAGAAGACATCACCACCATCATATTTCTCATACTCGCAGAACACTCTCTGTGGAGAGTGAAGTGAAAGGATGCATCTGAGTCAATCAACCATGCCTCATGATCTACATGTGTACTTGAAGAAGCCAAGTACACATCCCCACATTCATCTAAGGTGGTTTTCACCTCTACAGAAGGAGCCTCATCAGATCCCTTTCCTTTGTCAGGAGCTTTAGATTTACAGTCCCTTTTGAAGTGGCCTTCTTTTCCACATTTCTAGCACACCACCTTTACAAGTTTTCCTGGAGATTTAGATCTCCCTCTAGATTTAAATCTCCCACTCGATGACTTATTTTTGTTTTTGTTCTAGGACCATCCTCATACAAACAAGGCATCACCATTCTGGCTCTCCATATTTTTCCGTCTCATCTCCTCCGTTAGCAAGGCTGAGACTATTTCATCAAACTGCAAGGCAATTGCATTACTACCTATTGCAATAACTAGACTATCCCACGAATCTGGTAGAGAACACAACAAACTAATGCACTTATCTTAATCTAAAATTTTAATATCAACAGATGCCAATTGACTTACCACAGTATTAAATGCACTTAGATGCTCTGTCACCGAGTCTCCATCTTTCATCCTCAGGTTATACATCTTTTTCCACAGGAACAGTTTATTCACCAGAGACTTAGATTGGTAAAAAATCCCTAACTTGTCCCATAAATCCTTTGCCATAGCTTCCCCTAATACATTTAGCAATACTGAACCTGAGACACATAATTGTATTGTGCTCTTTACCTTCCAATCCAACTTCTTCCATTCTTCATCAGACACTCCCGTTGATTTAGTATCCAGATCTACCATGATCCACTGATCTTTATCCACCAACAGATCCTCCATCTTGAGTTTCCACAACTCAAAACTCTGAACATTAAATTTCTCAATCTCTATCTTTCCACTACTCGCCATCTTCTTTCACCACCAGAATCGATCTCGCAGATCTCCCACTGAACAGGGTCTACCACAAGCCTGAGTGAAACCCCTCAGCAACAAAGGCGTCCCCTTGAAGCCAAATCTACTATGATACCAAATGTAGGTTTTAACCCCATATAGAAATTACTTGCATACAAATTCTAAAGCAAATAAAATAAACAATGTGAGAGAATAACACATAAAACACATATACACAGAGATTTTCCCCTGGATCCCAAAACTAGGACTACCAGCTTGATTTTTCATTATTTTCCTTTCAATGTTACAATAAATATTTATACATGCCGAATCATCCAATACCATGGACCAAAAACCATTGCGTCCAATACCATGGACCGAAAACCATTGCGTCCAATACCATGGACCAAAAAACCATCGGGTCCAAAAAACATGTGTGAGAATCATGCACAAAACCATAGGTGGGTCTGCCCAACCTAACATAGGGTCTAAAACCAAAATTTTCTAGGGGCACTGCTCCGGACCCCATAAAGTGGGGTTATGGGTGCCTTTCAAACCCCCTGTTAACTACGTGGAAAGAATATAACACAACCTAACATATGGTTGTTGTTTTCCTGTGACTAGTGGTGAGCTCCAGTATTGTAGCAATAATGCTACAACTCCTGGGGCTTCCTGTCTCTCATTTTATCAACCCGGTACTTCGTACAAACTTGGAAGCGACGGTGCTATATGCACAAGTACTAGCTCTTGCCGCAGCTGTCACTTGGTCAGCTGGCACAAGTCCGCTAGGGCTCAAGCCAACTTCTATAGGCTCTCAGAAGAAGCTTGCTAATTGATGGACGAAAGCTATTCTCAAAGGGAAGCTACTCTACTTGACAAAAATGAACTGAAAGCAAATCAAGGCATGTAAACCTAGGAAACCCTAATTTAACTAGTCCAACCTCTATAATGCAAAGAATGGGAATGAAACTTCTACCAATGCCGCTGTTACCTCTAATGAGTGAAAATGCATGGATCTAAGCTGCTTGCATCATAAAAGACATGTTTTTGTATTTTTCCTTTAAGTGTATGGAGTGATTATGATTGTGTGCTAATTAGGGTTTGGTTGTGCAGATGGGATGGAGAAGGAAGGAAAGCGTGGGAGAGGTTGGGGAGGCTAGGAGAGGTCCCTAGGGATCCTTAGCATCCATCCACAGAGGCTCCTCGCATTCAAAAGCTCAGCAACCGAGTGAGTGGCCTCCTACAGGATGTCTGGAGGGGATCCTACAGGATACGCAGAGATTTCTACAGGATGTCTACAAATTGCTACAGGATGGCCTACCGAGAGTGTTTGAAGTGATGGAGGAGTAATGGAATGGTAGGGGGAGATGTGTAAGGTAGGAATAAGGCTGGTGATGGCTTTAGAAGTGAAGAAATAGGATGGGGAGTGAGTGTAGGGAGTGGGTTGGAAGATAGAGGGCTATGTCAACGAAAAGGCTAGAGGATGAAGTTACGTGAGGAGTGGAAGACTTTGGGAGCGGAACAAAGGTCAGAGATGTGGTTGCATACGTGATCAAGATGGAGGAGAAGGTAATGGAATGGGAGATAGTAGTGTAAATGAAACAAATGCTTATGACTGTCACCAAACCGAAAATGCATTAACCTAAACTACCTGTGCTTGTAAATTCAATGAACCGCAATCCAAAACGCGAAGGAGAATGTGCATGAAGCTGTGGTAAAGGAGTGTGGTGCAGGTGTGAATGACAAGGAAGCATCTAACATAACGTGACTGTGTTGCAGTAATCATCAAGTAAAGAAATGCGTATTTTTGGTGGTTAGTCATGGACTGCACCCCAATCCCAAATGAGATGGCAGTGAGCCTTAACAACCCTTTTTGCTGGAGCTCCAATCGATTATATCTATCCTCTGCTACACTAAGCAAGTGGAAACAAATTCACCATAAGCAACTCCTATCTAACTCATGAAAAAGACCAACTTAACAACCTGTAATTCGAATTGCATGTGCAAATGAAAAGCTCAAAGTGCTGAAATGAAATGGAAACAACACTACAGCAGAGGGGATCTATGGCTCTCAGGTTGGGCCCTAACCTGAGAGCTATAGTCTCCTTAAGAAAACTCAGAACTAGATCAGAATCTGCCTTCTTTATTCATAATCTGATATCATGCCAAATTGGCTTACAAAAAGGAACAAAAACTGAGCTGTGCTCCAAAATTACAATAGCAATACGAGAGTTTCAACAACCTATCCAAGGCTAAGGCCTCTATACTTATACAAAAACGATGATCCAACAAGTGTCCTTGATTTTAGGAGCTCGGCTGTCCAACTAGAGTTTAACTGTTGATCCTGTAGGACAGTCATAACTACTGTTCCTGTAGAACAGTTATAACTGCTGTTCCTGTAGAACAGCTGGCTGCTTCTAAGCTCGGAGGGGAGATGGATTGGAGCTCGGAGTTCTTGGTGGGAATCACGAGGAATGTCCCTAAGACCGTGGACATCCTCTCCTAAAAACCAGCAGTGCCACCTCATTGTCTCCTTGTCTCCTTTTTCGTTGTCTTTTGCTCCCTTTTAATGCCAAAACCTGGAATCATAATGCATTAGTCACGTAGATAGAGTGCCTACCCTTCTTCCTACAAACAACATGAATAAACTAAGAAATGCATGCATAAGCAATAAAAAATGAATGGTTTGAGCAAGTAGAATAGGCCAAAATGAGCCCAAATTGTACCAAAATTGGGGCTCATCATCACCCCCCAGCTGAACCATTTGCTCATCCTTGAGAAACTTAGTCAAGATCCTCATCCTTCATGGCTTTCACTGCTCCCCTTACATCCCAAGCTTCTGTGGTGATGTCTTCTTGGTCGATATGAAACCCTGCTGTGTTTTCCACTTTTTCCCATTGTGCCTGGTCATCCTTTCCTGTACTTCCTTCAACCAATCCTAGCAGCAATGGAGGGCTGAGTTTAAGGCTGATCCAGCTGGCCTGAAGTCTTTGCACGGATTTCTTGTAAAGGTCCACTCTTGCCAATGCTTCCCTCATTCTATTCGGGGTATGGTATTCCCGGATCTTCAAACTATGTGCCAAGGCATGCCACCTACGTGCACAAGTCTGGGCAGCAGTTTCTCCCAATAATCTGTCCATGTCTTCAAAGTGGGCTATTGCTTGGGCTTGCTGGTCCATAAATCTCAAGGAAGTTGTGGGATCATTGGATAACTGTTGGCGGGCTGAGATGAGGGCAACCGGATCCTCTGGTTCTGCCCGAATGTACAGTGGCTCACTCACTTCTCGGCTCATGACCGATTTTTCTTCAGTGGCTCTCTGATCCTCATGATTCAGCCATGAAGCAAAAGCCATCAACTGCAGATCGCCCAAGGCGATATTGGGATCCCAAGAGACTTCATTGGGCAAAACCAGATTGTGGATGTAGAATTCTGCTAGCTTGGCTTTGTCCTCTGCTGAGCTAGTATTGCATATTTTAGCAAATTGCTGTGGGTTATGGATTTGCTCAATACCTCTTTGTGCTAGTGTGTTTATCTGGAACTGTAGCCACTGATCCTTTAAGTACAACCCATAAGACTTTGCAGGATGTCTGCACTGCAGGGCCTCGATGGCCCAACTGGCCATGCAAGCCAATTGTGTTTCCTTTTGTTGCAGTTGTTCCTTTAAGGCTTGCACTTCAATTCTTATCTGTTGTTCTTCTTCCTGTAGAAGTGTCTTTGGCCCTTCAAGATTGGTGGTCAGCTCCTTCTTTCCTTCTTGTTCATTTGTGATGCCCTTGGAGGATGTTTCTGCCCCTGCCTTGAGTTCTTGTAGCTGCAACCTTAACTTCTGGTTTTCTTCCTGTAGAAGTGCCTGCTGGCAACTAGCCACATGTTTGGCCATGGTGAACTCGCTCCTGACCTCCCTGAGCTGATCTTGTAGAGGGCCCATGTCTGCCACCCCCTTCGATTTAGTGATCTGCATCCATGTGTGAGAACGGACTCTTTCTTTCTCTAGTTCAAAAAATAGAGGTACAGTAAATTTTTGTGGTATGATCTTTCCCGCCTCCAAGAAGGTGTAGTAGGAGTTCAGATTTGGTGAAGGGCTAGGTTCAGGGATATGTTCTCTTTCTTCCTCTCCAGGAGGTGCTAGCTCACCCTTCTTTGGTGATGAGGGTCCTTCCCCTTCTCGTTGTTCGGTTTCCTGTAGCCGAGCCAAAGTATCCTGTAGGACATTTTCGGCTTCCTGTAGCTGGGTTTTTTCGTCCAACAGATCTAACCTTTCTTGCCATGTGCTCTTCTTTGGACTTCCCTTTTCGTAGGTAACTGTAATCTTTGAGGGTGTTTTTTCTTTGGGGGAAGCAGGGGTGTCTTCGATGACAATTGGGCTGCTGGATTGCGTCTGTGGTTTCCCTGTTTTTATCCGAACACTTCTCCGGGCTTTGAAGTAGAGAGGAGGGTCCCTCTTCCTCTTTCCTTTTGGCTTAGGTGGCGTACTGAGGCCAGCTAATACAGCCGCTGCCTCCCTGGCCAGAACATCCACCCTCTGCTCCTTTGATTTTGATTTTGCATGGCTTCCTGTAGAAGCCTGTTTCTGTGCTTTTGTGCTCCCTGTAGAAGCTGTTTTCGGGCTTCCTGTAGAAGCCTGCTTTTCCTTTCCTGCAGTGACAGGTGTCTTCACTTTCACTCATTTTGCTGCAAGGGTTTTATCTTTTTGTTTGCTTGTGAGTGCTGGAGAGGTAATTGGGCTGACGTGGCCTGCCCCCACTTTGTCCCTTCTGCTCTTTGACATTATTTCCCTCGCTGACAGGATGGGGGAGTCAGCTTTTTCTTTAGCATCTTTTTCTTTGTGTTGCTTCTCCTGCATGGTAGTCGGGGTACTTGGGCTAGTTTCCTTCTTTTCCTCGGCCTCTGCTTCTCGTTCTTCACCATTGGAGGAGCCACTAGCTTCGACTAGCATTTTTATGTCCCCATCTCGTGTTAGATTCCTAAATGACTCCCAGGAGAGGGGAACTTTATATGAGTGTAGTGCATCCTCCACAAGCAATTTGATCATCCCATGGTGTGCGATTTGATCTGGTATACCATCTTTGAGCTTTGCAGCGCACTCAATCAAGGATTGTAACAGGAAATAAGGAATGCTTAATTTCTGTTCTACAGGAAGATTGATCCCGTGTCTTAATTCGGTGAGCAGTCTAAAATGATATGCATACACGATGCTGTAACGACCCTTACAGGTGATATATTTCATTATGTGCAAGCCGACTTCGTCCCATGGTGGTAGCAGGCTTGTCCTTCTCACCCCATTTTTATCCTCTGTGAATTCTTCTTTAGGTGGGAAGAACTCCTTCTTGGCTTGTTGGCTTAGCTTTCGTTCTTCTTTATCCCATGGGAGACCCATAGGAAGCTCAGTGATTCTACTGATAGACTGCGGGGTGATCTTGAGGCTTAGGCCTCTGAAACTGACTGTGGCCAACACCTTTGATTTTG
This sequence comes from Pinus tabuliformis, assembly GCA_031772625.1. NCBI lineage: Eukaryota > Viridiplantae > Streptophyta > Pinopsida > Pinales > Pinaceae > Pinus > Pinus tabuliformis. The sequence continues at coordinate 604,022,844 of CM062804.1, forward strand.
GCCTCAGGGCCTGCAAGAACTCCTCGGCCACTTCCTCATCGTACCCCTGCAACTTATCACAAAAAGGCATCCATTGTGCTCTGGTGAAGAGCTCTACCACTACCGGATTTCTTCTTAGTGTATTTGAATCAGTGGGCTCTCGCCTGATAAACCCACCAGGCATGATGAACACGGTGGTTTTGACCAAAGGCGGTAGATACAAAGGAAATTCGGTCTTATAGACAGAGCATGCAATGAATTCACAGACCACAGTCTAATTATACTGCTATCCTGTAGAAGCGATAGTATAGGCACGGCAATCCAATATTTTTTATGACCAGACTGTGAATAATGACCTTGCCACCTTTGAAAGCCAATTGCGGGAGGAGTTTCAGGGTTACCTCTTTTCTGCCACCTTTTCTTACGTGAAGACTTCACCTTCCTGTAGAGCTGCGTTCCTGTAGAAACTGCTTCCTGTAGGACTGCGTTCCTGTAGAAACTGTTCCTGTAGGAGCAGTGCGCAGACTTCGGGGAGAACAGTAGTTGGCCTACGGTCGAGAGGTGCTTCACCGGCGTTCAGTCGGCCGAAAGCTTGGCGTATCAACATGCAGAGGTATTCAGAAGAGTTACTCAAGTTTTGAAGTGGAGGTCGATGGATATACGCGCACAATCTAGCCGATTAGATTTTGAATCGGCGCAGCTCGTGGCGCAGAGGGTGAGCTGTCCCCGCCGGACCGTTGGGTGATGTCACCCATCATCCACTTGCACATTCACTTGCTGCCGCATTCATTCCCACAGATCTGCCACCGCCCTTTTCGGTTAAACTCGTTTCTCGGTTGACGGGACTGATCTTCACGTGCGTGCTGCGTGTTCCTTTTGTCGTGGCTGCCACCCCACCATCTGACTATCCCTTCACTAGCCAACGTGGCCAGTCAACTGGCCTTACGGCTGCTCAACCATTCATTTCTACGCCATGCAAACAAATCAAAGTAATACTCATGTGATTTGATGGAAGGAAGGATTAGAAAACTTACCTGTGCGCGTCTGCACATGATTTTCAGTTTTTTGGACGACGGATCTACCTGCTGCATGTGGCTTACACAGTCCCGGAGGCTCATGGTTACAGGATGCTGGCACTGTAGTGGACGCTCTGGTTGCATGCGCCCGCGTGTTGCTTGCAGATGGCTGGGCGATGAATGGTATCCACTCCTGCAGGTTTGACTGCTACAGGATTCCCGCGGGGTGCCTTGTAACAGTCTCACCTCCTTGGGTGCATTCTACTTGACAATGGAGATGACCTGCTAATCGCGCTCCCGAAGCTTCTGATGCTCGACATGGACATGGTATGAGCTCTCGGTGTTCATTTTTCTCTGACAACTGATTTTTCCACGAGAACTCATTGATCTGGTTTGCTGGTGCAGGGATCTTGGTTGCATGGTGACGAGGATGGTGGAGCAAGGTATCAGCGTCGTGCATGGGCCCAAAAGAGGCTTGCATGCATCCACACCAACCCGTAGTCATCAGATCTGCTCATGAAACACATTCTGGCTCGTTTTGAGCTTCTACAGGAAGTTTCCTGTAGAAGTACAGAGCTTCCTGTAGACAGGCAGCTCTTCCTGTAGAAATTTGCACCTTCCTGTAGAAAATCGCACCTTCCTGTAGAAAATCTGTCTTCCTGTAGGAGACTCAGTTTATAATAAAAGTGCACATACCTTGAAGAACATAGGCATTCTTGGAGGAGGTGTTGGTGAGGTGTCCTGGCTGCATGATAAGGACTTCTGGCTTTGAGTTGAGAGGCTTCCTCTCCTCCATAGAACACCTGCAATCTGCATGCAAATTTCACATAATGACTTATTGATCTTGTTTTTTTTTTTTTTTTTTTTTTTTTTAAAGCATAGCAGGGGCGCCTCAATGAGGTTTTCACCCCTACCACCTGCCTTAAGCGCCTCAGAGAGGTTTTCACTCAAGGATCTTTTATCTTTTTTCTTTTTTTTTGAAAGATAGCAGGGGCGCCTCAATGAGGTTTTCACCCCTACCACCTGCCTTGGGCACCTTAGAGAGGTTTTCACCCAAGGATCTTTATTATTATTATTTTTTTCTTTCTTTCTTTTTTTTTAGATTCTTCAGGGTGTGCCCAAAGCAGGGGCAGGACCCTTCTCTATGACCAATACTACTTTCTCCATAGTTTTGATGAACTCTTGTCTGGAGGGAGGCCTCCTGTAGATCTTCAATCGATGCCCGTTGACAAGCATGGGGATGGCTTCCTCATCAATGGTCCGGATAAGAACAGATCCATTTTCATGACATTTTTCCACTGAATATGGCCCTAGCCATCTGGTTCTCAGCTTCCCCTTGAAATCTTTGTATCTGGAATCATACAACAAAGCCCAATCTCCCGGCTGAAATTGCTTGTCATGGAGATGCTGGTCATGCCACACCTTCCTCTGAAGTTGAACCACTTCTGAGTGAAGGAGGGCCTGCATGCGGTGCTCATCCAGTCCATTAAGCTGCAATAGCCTTTCTTGTTGTGCATGGCTGAGATCTAGATCCAGCTGAGCTGCCATCCTCAAAGTGTTATACTCAAACTCAATGGACAACAAAGCTTTCTTCCCATAGACCAGCTCATAAGGTGTGAAGCCGGTGGTGGTCTTCCAAGTGGTGTTGTAGGCCCATGTGGCTTCAACCAGGAGATCTGCCCAGTCCTTTCTGCTGCTGCTCACCACTTTAGTCAAGATCCCTTCTAATGCTCTATTGGTGACTTCCACCTGCCCATTTTCTTGAGGATGATAGGGAGTGGAGGTTCTATGCTTGATCTTGTGATGAGCTAGGAGATCTTCAACCAGGTGGGAGGTGAACTGGCTCCCTTGATCGGTGACCAGCTCTCTTGGGTAGCCAAACTTGTAGAAGATGTTCTCTCTTAAGAACTCGACCACCTTCTCTTCTGTTGCTGCTTTGATTGCTTTAGTCTCTGCCCACTTTGTCAAGTAGTCAGTACACACAATGATGTAGGATCTCTGCCTGGAAGAGGGATTGATTGGACCCACAAAGTCCATGCCCCACTTCTCAAATGGCTCGAGAGTCACTTGAGGTTGGAGAGGCATCTCATCCCTTTAGGTCGGTTTCCCCATTCTTTGGCATTGGTCACACTGGTTGACATATCTTCTGACATCTTGATGAAGTGTGGGCCAATAGTAGCCTGCCTGCAGGATCTTGAAGGCAGTTCTCTTTGCTGCAAAATGTCCTCCACAAGGCCCATAATGACAGGTGAGGAGGATGTGAAAGACTTCCTCTTCCCTTACACAACGCCTTAAGATCTGATCGGGGCCAAGCTTGAACAGGTTGCCCCCGATCCAAGTAAATGAGGCACTCTTTCTGATGATTCTGCTCTTCTCTTTTGAAGAGAGGTGCGGAGGAAACTGAGCTGAAACAAGGTAGTTTGCTATATCAACAAACCATGGAAAGAGTACTGAGATAGCAAACAGATGCTCATCAGGCATCTGGTCATCCACCGTCCCATCTTCTTCTGCAGACAAATCCAATCTAGATAAAAAGTCAGCAACAACATTCTCTCTACCTGGTTTATCAACAATGGTTAAATCAAACTGCTGCAATAAAAGTAACCATCTAATAATACGAGCATTCACATCTGGTTTATTCATCAAATATCTAATAGCAGCATGGTCAGTATGTACAAATGTTTGATATCCGGTAATGTAATGACGGAACTTGTTTAGTGCATGGACTACAGCTAAGAACTCTTTCTCGGTTACAGTGTAATTCAGTTCAGCTTTGGACAAGTTCTTGCTAACAAAGTAAATGGCATGTGGAAGCTTTTGCTCAACTTGTCCTAAGGCTGCACCTATGGCTTTGTTCGAGGCATCAGTGTGGATGTGGAAAGGTAGGGCCCAGTTTGGACCTCTCAAGATTGGTGCTGACACTAACTTGTCTTTTAATTCATTCAAACTCTTCTGACAATCGTCAGTCCAATTAAACTCCACATATTTTGCCAATAGACCGAACAATGGCGAGGCTAGCTTGCTGAAATCTTTAATGAATCTTCGGTAATATCCTGCTAATCCCAAGAAACTCCTAACATCCCTTATTTTTTGAGGAGGTGGAACCCTCTTGATGAGAGCAATTTTGTTAGGATCCACCTGCAATCCTTGGGAAGAAATGGTATGGCCTAGCACAGTCCCTTCAGTCATTAGGAATTCACATTTTTCAGGGCTAAGGGACAAGTTCATCTCGATGCACTTGGTTAGGACCTTTCCCAAGTTGGACAATGCTTCCTGGAAGTTAGCCCCATAAGGAGTAAAGTCATCCATATAGATTTCTACTGCATCATGGACCAACTCCGAGAATATGCTCAAGACAGCTCTCTGGAAGGTAGCAGGAGCATTGCATAGCCCAAAGGGAAGGACACGGTAGGCAAAGGTACCCCAAGGACAAGTGAAGGTGGTCTTATCTTGGTCTTCCGGGTTGATTTGGATTTGATTGTACCCGCTAAACCCATCCAGGAAAGAGAAGAACTTCTTTCCTGCCAGTCCATCCAACACTTGATCTATGAAAGGTAGAGGGAAATGGTCTTTCTTGGTAGCTTTGTTCAGCTCACGGTAATCTACACAGATCCTCCACTTCCCATTCTTCTTGGGAACCAACACTAGAGGGGACACCCATTCACTATCTGAGATGGGGTAGATGAATCCGGCATCCAACAGTTTTTGCAATTCTTCCTTGACAATGTCCTTAAGGGCAGGATTCATTCTCCTCTGAGGTTGCCTAACCAGTTTACAATCTTCTTTGATGTATATATGATGGGTACAGACCGAGGGATGGACTCCTTTCATCTCTTTATAGCTCCAAGCAAAAGCATCTAGGTGGTTGGCCAACAGACTACACAGCTCCTTTTCCTGGGAAGGAGATAGGGAGGAGCTGATTTTCAATGCTCTTTCAGGGCCGAACTCCACATTCTTAACTCTGGGAGTGACAGGGTTGGTTGTACAAAGATCCACTAAGGTGCTAGCTTGGGCATCCTCCACCAATTTTTCTAAAGGTAGCGCACTGGTAGGTGGGTTTTGGATCAAGTTCTCGATCAAGTCATCCTCGGTTGGGGGGTTTCTTCTATTGGTTTCTATGGTACACAGAGGTGCTGAATACACCTCGTCTTCTTCTCCTTCCTCCAACCAGAGTGGTAAATCATGCTCTAGAGAAGGTTGGGCAGGAGGGTATAGGACTAGCTGCTTGGACATGGGACCATTTTTGATGGTCATGTTTCCTGCCCGACAACTGATGTAAGCATCTGTAGTAGCTAACCAAGGCCTTCCCAAAATGAGAGGATATCCAGTAAGCTTGGCCTTTGGTTGGAGAACCAGGAAGTCTGCAGGGTATTCCCAAGAATCAATAGAGACCAAGACATCCTCCACAATCCCTTCGGGAGTCACGGTGGAGCGATCTGCTAATTGCAGTACTGTCGAGGTCTTCCTCAAGGAACCCTGAAGATTGAGTTTAAGCATGGTATCCCTGGTCATCACATTGATGGCCGCCCCCAGATCAATCAAGGTGTGGGGGATAATGGTGCCATTGATGTGAAAATCTACTACAGGACTTCCAGGATCTAGGTACTTTGGGCAGATGACTTGTCCTAGCATAAGGTCAGACAGTTGTCCTATGACATTGATAGTTGAGGCATCTTTCTTCCGTCTGCCTGGGTGTTTGAAACACTTCTCCTTAACCAGTTTATTGTAAATGGGCACATCCTTGATGGCCTGGAGAAGGGGTATCTTCACACACAACTGCTTGAGCTCTCCCAGAAGCTCATCTTCTTCCGGGTTGGGTTGTGTGGTGGCTGTAAGTCTCTCAGGAAAGGGTGGAATAGGCTTTGGTTCACTTTCCTGATGGTCTTCCTCATCCTCTGGGGGAGGAGGTTGGCGATCTGGAAGAGTCTTTCCAGATCTAAGATTGATCTCCTGGATCTCCACAGCATAGGTAGGGCATGAGGTCTCCCCAGTATATACCTGCTGAGCCTGTCTATTGTTGGGGTTGGGGTTCGGTTGAGCAGGCATCTGAGGTTGCCTTGGAGGAGCAGGAGGTAAAGGCTGAGGTTGAACTGGTGGTGGAGGAAAAATGGTAGGAGGAGTGTTGTATTGGGGCCTCCACCCCGGCTGAGGTGCATTCCATTGAGGCTGTGGCTGGGTATGTGAGTGATATGGATGAGAAGTAGGTTGAGTGGGGTACTGAGGTGGATAAGACCATGGAGGAGGCATGGACCATGAAGGATGAGCAGGGGGACCCCAGGAAGGCATAGGAGTTGACTGGTTGGGGTTGTAATAGGCTTGAGATGCCCCTTGCATCCCCTGCTGATAAGGTCTAGATCCTTGAGGCCTCCTTTGGTTGATGAAGTAGAGAGGTTCATTGGGGGCTTCGGTTCCTTGGTACATGGCTTTAAACCCAGGTAAGGTTGGACACTGATTTGTTGGGTGGTCCTCCTCACAAACGAAACACACTTCAACCGAATGCAATGGACATTCATTCTTAGGGTGTCTTCTGGTGCACCTAGGACAGAAGACAACCAAGGCTCTCTCAGCTTCTTCTTTCTTCTGCTGGATCCTGAATGTGTCCAGCTGCATGGCAATGGTCTGTCTCACCTCACTCTTAAGATCTTCTAATTGGTTTGTGAACTCATGTTTGGAGAAAGGGACACCAGTGGAGAGGAGATTTCCTCTACCTCGTTTTCTAGCTGCCCTGGAATGATTTCGAAACACAGTCTTGATGTCCTCATAAGGCAGTTGGTAAATGTCCCCCCCAGCTAACATGTGAAGGGTGTCTAAGAGATCTTCAGGGACTCCTCGAAGTAGAACCAACTTGAGGGATTCAGGGTCAAGTGTGCACCTGGCCCGTTTATAGCTAAGTTGGAACCTCTCCTCATAATCCTCTAAAGACTCATCATTCCCCATGGTCATTCGAAAGATCTCTCCCTTGGTTTCCTTGGACCTACAATAATCCCTATACTTGGTATTGAAGGCTTGCTGCATCTGAGCCCAAGTAGCGATGCTATTCCCAGGTAATCCCATGAACCAGCGTAGTGCTGCATCCTTAAGAGTGGAAGGGAAAAGCTTCAGCTTTTGCTCATCTTCAGTATAGTCATAGGTTCTACAAAGGACAGCAAACTCAAACAAGAAGGTATCAGGATCCTCAGTGGTCAGTCCATGGAACTGAGGCAAGGCGGAGGGGCTAATGTTTTTCATTTTCATATCTCCATTGGTCTCTCGGATGGGGAAAGCTCCTTCTATTCTCTCATCTTCTCTCCTATTATCAGCCATGGCTTCAGATGGAGTGGTTTCTAACTCTTCTTCTTCTATAGGGTCTTGGTATATCTCAGGATGTTCACCTATAGGTTCCTCTGGGTCACTGTCACCAAAGAAGAGAGAAGGGTGACTCAGTGATGTGGTGGGGGTGTTTGGTAGGAATTTGCCTGATATATCTCGGTTCCTACAAGGCATGAAATGGAAAGGACTTTTCTTTTTTTTGAGTGCTTTTGCTTTTTCTTTGGTACCTACAAAACTGAAACAAAGTGATCTACAACTAACTATATTGCTCAAACGAAATTGCAGAATTGGAAAGCTAATCTAGGAAAGCAAGAAAAATTACTCTAGGAAAGCAAGAAATATTAGTCTAGGAAAGCAAGAAATATTAATCTAGGAAAGCAGGAAATGCTAATCTATGAAAGCAGGAAATGCTAATCTAGGAAAGCAGGAAATGCTAATCTAGGAAAGCAGGAAATGCTAAGCTACTTTTGCAGAATGGAAATGAAATAAACTACTGAGCAGAAGTAAGAGTACGAAAGTAGAAGAAAAGCAACAATTACTAATACTCTGACGCTTCCCCGGCAACGGTGCCAAAAAGATGGTGAGCTCCAGTATTGTAGCAATAATGCTACAACTCCTGGGGCTTCCTGTCTCTCATTTTATCAACCCGGTAGTTCGTACAAACTTGGAAGCGACGGTGCTATATGCACAAGTACTAGCTCTTGCCGCAGCTGTCACTTGGTCAGCTGGCACAAGTCCGCTAGGGCTCAAGCCAACTTCTATAGGCTCTCAGAAGAAGCTTGCTAATTGATGGACGAAAGCTATTCTCAAAGGGAAGCTACTCTACTTGACAAAAATGAACTGAAAGCAAATCAAAGCATGTAAACCTAGGAAACCCTAATTTAACTAGTCCAACCTCTATAATGCAAAGAATGGGAATGAAACTTCTACCAATGCTGTTGTTACCTCTAATGAGTGAAAATGCATGGATCTAAGCTGCTTGCATCATAAAAGACATGTTTTTGTATTTTTCCTTTAAGTGTATGGAGTGATTGTGATTGTGTGCTAATTAGGGTTTGGTTGTGCAGATGGGATGGAGAAGGAAGGAAAGCGTGGGACAGGTTGGGGAGGCTAGGAGAGGTCCCTAGGGATCCTTAGCATCCATCCACAGAGGCTCCTCGCATTCAGAAGCTCAGCAACCGAGTGAGTGGCCTCCTACAGGATGTCTGCAGGGGATCCTACAGGATACGCAGAGATTTCTACAGGATGTCTACAAATTGCTACAGGATGGCCTACCGAGAGTGTTTGAAGTGATGGAGGAGTAATGGAATGGTAGGGGGAGATGTGTAAGGTAGGAATAAGGCTGGTGATGGCTTTAGAAGTGAAGGAATAGGATGGGGAGTGAGTGTAGGGAGTGGGTTGGAAGATAGAGGGCTATGTCAACGAAAAGGCTAGAGGATGAAGTTACGTGAGGAGTGGAAGACTTTGGGAGCGGAACAGAGGTCAGAGATGTGGTTGCATGCGTGATCAAGATGGAGGAGAAGGTAATGGAACGGGAGATAGTAGTGTAAATGAAACAAATGCTTATGACTGTCACCAAACCGAAAATGCATTAACCTAAACTACCTGTGCTTGTAAATTCAATGAACAGCAATCCAAAACGCGAAGGAGAATGTGCATGAAGCTGTGGTAAAGGAGTGTGGTGCAGGTGTGAATGACAAGGAAGCATCTAACATAACGTGACTGTGTTGCAGCAATCATCAAGTAAAGAAATGCGTATTTTTGGTGGTTAGTCATGGACTGCACCCCAATCCCAAATGAGATGGCAGTGAGCCTTAACAACCCTTTTTGCTGGAGCTCCAATCGATTATATCTATCCTCTTTTACACTAAGCAAGTGGAAACAAATTCACCATAAGCAACTCCTATCTAACTCATGAAAAAGACCAACTTAACAACCTGTAATTCGAATTGCATGTGCAAATGAAAAGCTCAAAGTGCTGAAATGAAATGGAAACAACACTACAGCAGAGGGGATCTATGGCTCTCAGGTTGGGCCCTAACCTGAGAGCTATAGTCTCCTTAAGAAAACTCAGAACTAGATCAGAATCAGCCTTCTTTATTCATAATCTGATATCATGCCAAATTGGCTTACAAAAAGGAACAAAAACTGAGCTATGCTCCAAAATTACAATAGCAATACAAGAGTTTCAACAACCTATCCAAGGCTAAGGCCTCTATACTTATACAAAAACGATGATCCAACAAGTGTCCTTGATTTTAGGAGCTCGGCTGTCCAACTAGAGTTTAACTGTTGATCCTGTAGGACAGTCATAACTACTGTTCCTGTAGAACAGTTATAACTGCTGTTCCTGTAGAACAGCTGGCTGCTTCTAAGCTCGGAGGGGAGATGGATTGGAGCTCGGAGTTCTTGGTGGGAATCACGAGGAATGTCCCTAAGACCGTGGACATCCTCTCCTAAAAACCAGCAGTGCCACCTCATTGTCTCCTTGTCTCCTTTTTCGTTGTCTTTTGCTCCCTTTTAATGCCAAAACCTGGAATCATAATGCATTAGTCACGTATATAGAGTGCCTACCCTTCTTCCTACAAACAACATGAACAAACTAAGAAATGCATGCATAAGCAATAAAAAATGAATGGTTTGAGCAAGTAGAATAGGCCAAAATGAGCCCAAATTGTACCAAAATTGGGGCTCATCAACTAGTTCACTTACATGCACTTCTCTCACACTATAACAGTTTAGAACAACAGTAGAGAATGTTAAAGCAATTAACAGGGAAATGACGTTGTTTTGGGAATTAATATCATATACAGTCAAGTGATTTATCTCGTCAACAATATTTGATGTAGGATCATAATCAATCTGCATGTTATCCATAATGGTTTCCATCTTTCCTCTGATAAAAAATACTTTGATAATTATTACACATACACAATCATCATGTCGTCCTTTAGCCGGAAATCAATTTAATAATTATCACACAATTATCCATAAACTATCTCACATGATGTTCATATGTAGACCATCCCCCCTCTAATGAGAAAAGGGTGTCCACGTTCGTCAATCATGGGAAAAACAAGAGAAAGCATCATTAATTCATAAATGTAGGAAACCAATAAATAAAAGCAGCGCAATATACGACAAGGCAATTAAAGCAATACACATCATCGGATTTGAAATGGCCGTAAATTAAAACAAATATTTAAATCATTATGTCAAAATATTTTTACCTTAAGTGGTATTAGTAACAAACGCATGATCAGTGGTAAGTATTAATGACTATCATTAAAGTGATTGGACAAATATGATATAATGAATATAAAATATAAGTTACCATGCATGTTGGATTTTTAGGAATGTTGTTCAAATGGGAAATTTCCTTTAGAAACGAATCCATAGGTGGTAATAGAATAAAGAGCATTTGGTAGTGTCACATAGTACTCCAATACCACAAGCAGAGCCACTACTGCCAACAGGCGTTCATAGCCTCGACAGGGTTTCTTTTTAACCCCACAAATGAGCCAGAGTCCTCCTTTTAGTATGTAGATGATTCTTTCTTTTCTTGCCATAAAGAGACCACTATGCTGGCATGGTGACCAGATAATCATAGTGCCATTCACCAGGATATAACAAAGTGATCAAGCTATCTCGTGATGAGACCCCTTGTCCTTGTAGTTGTTTTAATTATCAAGAAGGTCATTACCTTGGTTTTGTGACCAAAATGGAATGTCACCCACTACATCCTTATCATCATGGTACATTGACTCGTACTGAGACCCCATATCCTCTTTAAGACAATGTTTGTTGCATTTTCATACTTCTTTATTTTCATATGTTCATATTTTGATTATTTTATTGTAAAAATAGGGAGCTTCATTTACTCCTTAAGAGTCAAGGATGGTGTAAGAAGTAAAAAAAAAATTCCAATGAATGTTTATGCTTTTACCCCCATATCATCACATAAAAGGGATTTATCCATTTGAAAGTGTGAAATATAAACCAACATGGTATTAAAATAATAAATCGTTTTATGATGTTTCCAAAGGAAAGATAATCAGCCAGTCATTATAGAGATGCACCATGTCAACTTTTGAATAAAGATAACCATCAAAAGGATTAATAGGTCATAATGGTATTAACTGTTGGCATTATGATGCATGTGTTGTACTTGATGGCAACCCTCTCATAGAAGATCATCTCACTTATATACATTCAGATGAATCTACAAAAGAGATATCAGATGTGACATCATACATAGATGCAGGACAGCTCAAAGGAATCAAATGGCAAGTTCTTAGTAAGCTTTGCCATCAAGTCCAAAGGGGGATATTGTTGGCATTATGGCTAAAGTGTTGTCCTTGATGGCAACCCATTCAGGTGATAGATCACAGTACTTCAAGTCAACAGCAGAGATTGATGATTAGCTATCAAATATTGAAGAAAATAAGGGGTACGCAGGTACACCTTACATAAGGTGCGTACACGCAGGCCGGTGTTACAAAAAGTGCGTACATACCCGCAGTTATCCCATTCAGGAGGTGCGTACCCCAGTGCACACATTTCAAGGCAAAGAAAAGCACACGTGGGGTTTCTTATGTTTAACTAGCCGACGGTATTTGTGTTACTATGGTTTTGGCTCGTGGTATTGATCCATGATTTTAGGAGGAGCTTGCCTATATAAAGAAAAGGAGATCATTTGGCTTGAGCAAGTTTTGGGTTGAACATCTTATGAGAGCTAGATCTGAAATAGTATGATCTCTTGGGAGTAATGTCTAGATCTAAATAAGGTGAATCTACTGATGGATTGAGATCTCTTCGGCGCATGATCAGATCTGTAGATCTGACTGTCTGGGTTATTCTTGAAGTCTTGAAATTATTTATGCCCGAAGGTACGCAGGTACAGTTAAAGAAAAGTGCATACATACGCTGGGACGAAGAGTTTCAGGTGCGCCGGTATGCAGGCACAGAAGGGTTGCAGGTGCGGAGGTCCGCAGGCGGTTCAATGGACACAGAGCGTAGGTAAGCAGGTGAGCAGTTGAGTACAGTGCGTATGTAAGCAGGTGAGCAGTTGACTACAGTGCGTACGTAAGCAGGCAAGCAGTTAAGCAGAGTGCGTACTGTAAGCAGGGAGTACATGGGTGAAGCTGCTTACTTCTCTTAAAATCTCTGTTTATCATTTTTATGATCTGGGTTGTTGAAGTGATTTTTGGTTCTGGTATTATGTTCAGATAACAGCAGTGATTGAGTGAATGATTATGATTAACTTCAGTTTTGTTGGATGAATGGATCGGTTTAAAATGATTTATCTTCATGTGATCTGATGTACTAGATCTGGTTGATAACTCTCATAATATCACTGTATATGTATGGATCTGGTGTTTGGGTGATTGAGAAGGTTGTTTGGTTATGAGCTTCAAAGTTGTTGTTGGGTCCAGTATGAAAATTGGATGAAATGTGGCCTTTCAGATTATGTGTTGTGCTTCAGTGTATCCAGTCTGAAAATTGATGAAATGTGGTACCTGGAGGAGAGACGATTGTAGGTCAGCACCTACGTACTAGTATCTAAGCTAGTACAAGAGCTAAAGGAAATCTTTGGAGCATTGTAGCAGGTAGCAGCCTGCGTACTAGTAAATGGATCGGCTAGTACAAGAGCAAAGGGGGTTGTAGCTCCCGTACTGGTATAAGACTGCACTAGTACAAATATTGTAAAAGGATTTTCTTATTAAGAAGAAGATTGAGATGACTTGCAGCAGGTGGTTTTCTCCCGCATTGGGTTTCCACCTTATATCATGGTGTTCATGTGTGTGCCTTATGTGTGATGATCTATTCTCTATTTATGCATCTGTTATCTGATAATATGGTTGATAATGTTCTAATGCACTTATTGAAGATCAATTAACTTAATCATAAGAAGTTGTGGAAGTAGCATATATGAATCTGATTATGGAAATGAAAAAGTTTTATTAATGTGATAATACTGATTCACCCCCCCCCCCCCCCCCCCTCTCAGTATTATTTCCATCATTAACATTGTTGTTTTTCTTTATCTTATGCACAAATCCAACCAGATGATTTTTATTTGAAACATAAAAGAGAAAGAAAAATGGCAAATAATGGAAAAATGACAGGCAATGAAACAACAAAGAGAAATCATAGTTATTCATTCTACCGATTAAACATCTACACACAAAAAGCAAAATTAGGGTTGTTCAATTGATTGAACAACATTCACTCAAAAAGTGTTGTTCAATTGATTGAACAATAATCGTTCAATCGACTGAACAGAAAAATCGAGAAGCACTAAAATGTTGTTTAATTGATTAAACAACAATCGTTCAATCATTTGAACAACAAAATCGAAAATTAAAAGACACAAAAGTGTTGTTCAATTGATTGAACAATAATTGTTCAATCGATTGAATAGCAAAATTGAAACGGAAAAAAACACAAAAGCATTATTCAATTGATTGAACATCAACCGTTCAATCGATTGAACAACAAAATTGAAAGGGAAGAAAACAAAAGAAATTGTTCAATTGATTGAACAACAATCATTCAACCAATTGAACAACAAAATTGAAAAATCACAAAATGCAATGTTCCATTGATTGAATAGCAGTCATTTAATCGATTGAATCAGCAAAAACAAAAGAAAAAAATGCAAAAGTGTTGTTCAATTGATTGAACAACAATCGTTCAATCGATTGAATAGAAAAATCGTAGAAGCGCTAAAATGTTGTTCAACTGATTATGTTATCACTCATAGATTTTCCCTAGAAGTTTTTAGAAGAAGGAAAGTACTGAGGTAACCACAAACCAATCTTTTAAGTATAGGCTCTAGCCAACCTATGACTCAGAGAGGGTTCTCTCTATATGATTTTTCTTTGTTTGCTGGGATTTTAGGTTTGTTTTGAAGGTTCAGGTGGTTTTGATTTGTATTGAATGGTTTGATGGTGGAATCATTAAAACAGATGGATAGACTAATGTCTTTGGACCATTGGGCTATGGAGTCAAAGGAGGGCAGCAAAACTGGAATTAACTCACTAAAGGGAGTGTTCAAAGGGCAAGCTAGCAGAGTAAAGTGCAGGTCTTTGGGCTAGATGGGTGAAATGATATTAACCAGGCTGAGAGAGCACTTAAGAATTCTCAGACCGGGATTAAAATGAAGAACAGAGGATAATCGTGAACTAAGGGAAACTAAGAATCCTTTGCTATAGATTACATCAAGACTACCTAAACTAAGAAGCAATCAAGAATTCCTTAACTTAGATAATTAGCAGAAAACATTAAAATGCATAATAGTTAAAACATAGTGCAATGAAGCAACTTCTAAGATATCATTCCATATTATAGCATTCAGATTTCAGATACATTAAAGATTGTGGAAAACTTTTGAAGAAAAATAACACGAAAAGAGAAAATACTTGTCTGCACTTCACTCTACACATGAATCCAATGAAATTTCTTGTCTTTATTCATTAATCCAGCTTGCTAGTCTAATCGGTGGTACAATAGCTTACAGTCTTTGATCAAAATGGCCTATAGAAATGTCTAGGAATCCATCCTACATACTTCGAATGGTGAAGTATTTATACAAAACTATTATAAAATATCTCAAAACAAACTTGAGATTTATTCTAGGAAATACAAATATCTTCTTGCAAGAAGACAGAGATAGCTATTGAATTGTTTCATGTTGTCCCTTTTTATGTGGTACTACTGGCATTTATGGTTGGATTTGTAGCCCTTTATGTTGGCTTGCAGTTATGGTCTTTTACACTGGAATTTTCTTCAATTTTTATCTTTCACATTGATACTCTTTGACCCTGCTGTCTTGTTTTTATGTGTTTACTTGGCTACTCTATTTTTACTGTGTAGTAACCCTTTACTGTAAATTTCTCACAATAAATCAGTCATGCTTTCCCACCATTCTGCCTCAGGTAATTTGACATTCATCATCCTAAGGTATATCTCATCAGATTCAGTATACTTGGCAAAGCTGGGCTTGGTGATGAATAAGTGATTTACCTCGTGTTGGAGGAAAAATAGGTTCTCAAAAGCATTATATAAAACTTTGCCTGTTGGCAAGGCTTTACTAGATGAAGTTCTAGCTTGTTCTTTACCCAACTTCCCGAGTCTATTTTCATAGTCCTGTTGTGTCATAATCTTGTCATTGATGAAAAATGGACTGGGCAATCATTTTTGCCTCAAAATTTGGAATTTGGCCATGAATTTGTTAATGGCCACCTGCATGTTCTTGCACTTTTCCTCCAAGTTTAGAATTACGTTCCTCTTGGAAAGAACCTTTCTTATTTCCAAAATAGTTTTAGTTCTATCATCTGTATTTAGCTCTTGAAGTTCATATCTGTTTTTGCTATTAAGGAAATGGATGATTCTATTGGCATCCTCTGGAATGTCACCCAATTCCTCCTTGACTTTCTGAATAGCTACTGTACCTACTTTTATCAATTTTGTCTGCTCAAAAATAACTTGAATAGATGGCCAAATATCCTTGACAGAGTCAATGATATTGGCCCATAACAGTTCCTTGGCTTGCCCAAGGGGTTTCTCTAATGTCAAGTCTTTCTCCAAGGCTTTGACCCTTTCAATTATCCTGTTGGCCTTCTGAGTTTCTTCTTTTTGCATGATTTGGTCAAGTTTGTAATCAGTTTCCAAACATGCCACCTTTTCCTTCAGTCTATTCATTTCTGTAGCCTTAATTGACATCTCTTCCATGGCTTTAACTAATTCTGCTACCTTTTCCCTTGATGTACCTGCTGCTATAATAGACTCTGCAGTAACTGGCAATGATGTGACAGGTGGAGTTGTTTGTGCAAGTGAAGCTGCCAGTGTAGAAGGGACTACTGTAGACACTGTAGGGATGACATTTGAAGAAGTTTTGGAAAAGTCAGTGTGTTTCATTTGGATTAAATTATCCAATTCTTTATATGTTTCCTTTAGCTAATTATTGAGCTTTAGGACCAAGTCCATCAACTCTTCATGTATGGTTTGGCTCTCCAAAACTTCCAACATTTGGGGATGTTGCAGCTGGGGAATTTTCTATTGCTTCTTTAGTGCAACAATATCATCATTCTTCTTCTTTATCAGCTGCCCATTAGCTTTTATATCCTTGGGATCATGTCCCAATTCAATAATTAAGTCTTCTGAAGACTTAATCCTGGTATCCTTGTCCTGTGAGGAGGCCTTCTCCAACTAAAATTGTGGTGAGATGTTGTTCAATGAGTTTTATAGCTGATGGGCAGCTATGGCTTTACCTGTGAAGGTGGAGTATATTATTTCTCAAGCATATTTATACAATTTTATTTGATATATGGTATGAATGTCCCTTGCCAATACTTCAAAGTCAACCCTCTTGTAATCTGATGATGTCTTGGGTTACTGTGATTTAGGTTTGATAAAGGACATCTGTAGCTTTCCCTCCTTGATGTCAAAGGTTGACATTAGCCTTGCTTGATTTGTGGGTGTTAGTGTCAGTCTTTGCAGCCTTCCTCTAGTGATCAAATATGCTCTTACAAAGTAATTTTAGGGTGTCAAGGTCAAATTTTATCATTTCAGTGAGTCTTCAAGTAAAATTTGGTCACTAGGCATTAGGTCTATGGTTTGCTTTCACTCCATTCAAAGTTGTCCAAATGTCGGTCTATGTCACTATTCAGCTGAGTCTACTATCATTCAGAGGGTTGTCATCATCATCCAGGTTTCAATGGGTCATTTTACACCTTGTTCATGCTTCAGTTGCACCTAGCTATGGTCATTTCCCTCTCCTAGGGTTTTGAAGGCAATTTCTCTTGGATGGTCTAATCATCAGCAACACTTGTATCCTGATGTTCATACACCTTCCCCTATCCTTAATGTACCTTATTAAACACCTCCCATCACTGAGATCCCTCAAATTCCTCATTTTCGCACAAACCCTAGTTTCTTGCTACAACCTGGCAATTTTCTAGGTTGGACCTGTGTTTTGCCTTCTTGGATCCCTTCCCCTCACTCAATCTTTCAGATTACACTTTCCCCTACTTCCTAACATCCCTCCCTACTTCCCAAAATTTCCTAAAAAATTTAGAAGCTCCCTATCCCTTCATTTCGCTTCATTTCGACAAATCCCCTGTTCCACACATCGGGATAGGTTTCACTCAAATGA
This sequence comes from Pinus tabuliformis, assembly GCA_031772625.1. Taxonomy (NCBI): domain Eukaryota; kingdom Viridiplantae; phylum Streptophyta; class Pinopsida; order Pinales; family Pinaceae; genus Pinus; species Pinus tabuliformis. Next base: position 604,040,307 of record CM062804.1, read on the forward strand.
TGTTTCTGAGAAATAAAAGATGAATTTTCAAACACTGAGAGAGGATATTGTCCAAAGCAGGCAAAGGAAGAAAAACCTCCTTCACCTTTTACACAGGTGTCATGGTTTTAGATAAATGTCAAAAATACAATCGCCTCGGGAGAATCGATGCACCTCTGAAGTGACCTTGGGAAAATCTAGTTTTCGCCTAGCTTGGTCAGCCAAATGACTTTTTGGATGAGTAAAATGATAACTAGACACAATGATACTTCCAATGAGATATCATAAGCTAAATTTGGAGTTGAGGAAAGCATTCAAAAGTTGACTGTAACAACACCCTGCTTTCAGGCAGCCTCATTTGGAACATTTTGACCAATCTTGGGAGATTTGATTTTTAATAGTGAAAATAAACTAAAAATTGAAACATTATAGTCGGGTTAGAAAGTAGACTCAAAGACCTTTCCAACGAGCTATCTTACACCCAATTTGGACACCGAGAAGGCCTCAAAAGGGCTCTTGCAAAAAGGCGCGATGCACATAGAGAGCGTGGCACACTGGGATAAATTTTCCAGTGTAAATTTACACTGGCGCGACGCACATGGAAGGCGCGGCGCATACAGCTGCCAAGGCTGATTTTGCTCAGAATTTGCAACCAATTTCCTTCCATCCCTTGAATTTTCCAGGTGGGTTCAATCTCTCAGTGTTTCATCCATTTTTATGTTAGTATGATGATAGTTCATGGCGGCTTATGGTTGCACAAAAACTCTTAAACCCTACCACCTAAAACACCAAAGACATTGTTGCTAGGGTTGCAAAATTGTAGTGTTGATGCCAAGGCCCCTCTTTCACCTCTCATATTTTCCCTCGTCTCCATTTTTCCCTATCCTCCCTTTCTCATTTTTCCTATTATACCTACCCTAAAACACTACCAAACCCTATTCTCTTTCCCCTCCTCTTATTTGTCAAATATACACCCCAAACCCCTACCTTATCAAAACCCCAAAACCCTACCCTATCAAATCCCCAAACCCTCCTATATATCCCTAAACAAAACTTCTCCCCATAACCCCTATTCCCATCATATTATCCCCCTCCTAACACTCCCTTTTTTCATTGTTCCCCTTGGTGGCAGATATCACAAACAACACCTAGCTTCACACCGTCATCAAGGGCAGCCTAAATACAGTACACACAGCAGTCATGGCATCACAGCATTCATCAAAGTATGATATGGAGACACAAAGTGACTCATCCTCCGAAGAGCAGGCTCCCAGGAGACATCACAAGAGTGGCAAACAGGTTAGGGACGAGCCCACTACCCTCACTGAATTACAAGCATGCCCTCTTGCCATGTCATGTTTCCAGCACCTAGCATGTTTTTAATTTTGTCAAAGGGTGGCTAATGTTAGAGTTCATCATGAGTTGGCCCATCTTTTTGTGCTTCACCTACATGGAGGTCAGTCTATCTTGGCTGGGGTCACCTTCACATTGACACCCGAAACTATCTCAATGGCAACAGGCATACCAAATGTTGGAGAATAGTGGCATAAGAAGAAGAAGGTGGATAGGAAACACTATGAGCCTTACATTAAGGCCAGATTCTTGAGTCAACTCACAAGAGTCTTTCCATTCAGATATTTGAAAGATGAGTATGCTCCACTCATGAAATTGATCATGAAGTACTTCAGTTGTGAGGGGAGGTTCTCTTGACTATATGCATATCACATCAGGTTGCACATGCACTTTACCAGGGTGCTGATGATGAACCTCCCATTTTTCATTTGCAAGAACATAGAGAGGATGAACACCTTCATGCAGCATAAGACCCCTCAGCAGCAGCTTAACAGTTTTTATCACTTTTCTCTTATCCGGATTTTGGTGGATCATCAGTTGGGATTGCAGGGCACTGCTTGGGAGGACTTCATCTCCCGTGACTTCTTCAGCACTTCACAGGTACTAGAAGAGGCAGAGCATGAGATAGGTGGTCCTTCTCATCAATATGAGCGCCATGAGACCACTGCTATGCCAGTACCCATCACCTATTAGAGAAGCAGTAGGCACTTGTTTGCAGCAGCAAAGCGACTGTTATCTCCACTCGGGGTGGAGGGAGCCTCGCTTCCTACATCGACAACAGAGGTACAGGACAAGGAAAAGAAGCCCATGCATGACGAGGGGCCATCAGGTGAACAGGAGGCCGATTTCATCCTCATTCAGGATGATGATGCAGATGTGGAGAGCACCCAACTTAGGATGACTATTCAGGAGTAGAACACGGAGATACAAGACTTGTCACTCAATGTGGAGAGGGCCAAATGGATCATCAAGTATTTGGAGCAGAGAAACAAGCAGCTTGAGGACCATCATGAGATCATGGAGCTGCAAAACATCCGTGAGAATCGACAAGCTGCCCAACAAAGGAGGATCGAGCTCACTACCTTGGAGCAAGAGATCAACAATGACCGTGAGTCCTGGCTAGAGTGGATCAACATCCACCTAGAGAGACTGTTGGAGAACGCTGACAGAGACAAAACCACACTGAGGAGGATGGTTTATCATTACAGGGCACAAAATATGAGTGCAAAGGCCTAGATAAGGATCTTGAAGGCAAAATTGAGCAAAGCAACAAAAGAGGCAAAAGAGGAAAAAGAGAAAGATCGGCTTCGAATCTTGGCTGAAGCTTCTGTGGCCCAGCATAGTGCCTCTTAGAAAACCTCCAGCCCAAATTTCAAAAAATTTGGGGCAATTTGGGTCACATGGTAATTTTTTGGTCAAAACATAGGTTTTTTCTCCCTCTGCGTTGCGCCACTGGCGCGACGCGTAGGATTGGGAGCTCCAAATGACAAATGGCTTGCATTTTTTGATTCATCATGCAAAATCATGACTACTGGTGCTTGAACAAGAAATTTGGGCATGATTTGAGTCTCCAGGAGGTCAAAAACACTCAAAAAATGACCTCTCTGCCCCTATTTTGACACACAGGAAGCAGTCTTGGGAGAATGAATATTTGGAGGGGAAAATGAGCACCAAATTCAGAAATTCTACTTGGGTTGGAAAGTAGATAGGCCAGGCTTTCCAACAAGCACACTTGGGAACAATTTGGACTCCTGCAGGTACCTCAAAATCGCCTCCAAAGTGGCATAGTGCATATAGATTTTGGTGCGGCGCATATAGAGAAAAAAGCCAAAATCGTGCCCGCTTCGTGGAATTTCAATTCGCGACTTTCTCCAAGTGGGCCCGCTCATCTACACTACATTTTGTTCGGCACCTAAGGAAAAATTTAAAGTATTTCCACTAAAGGTTGGCTTCTATCCAAGTGGCAAAGGAAGGCGAGCAGTCACCCAAGCCATTTTTCATTTTTGTAACGCTACACCTGTAGCTAATGGTTGGCTTTCCACCTCCATTTTGTAATGATTCGAGTAACTCCCCGACCCTTGGGCATTCTATCTCTTCATGGCGCATTCTATATATTGTATGAAAACTATGTGCAAAGGGTTGGTTGGCTTGTAATTTCTGGGAGACTGTGGGAGAGAAACTCAGTTCTTCATTGTATATTTTGACAGAGGATTAATGAAAGGCAGTGGCTCTGTTTCATGAGATTCATGTGGTTGTGAGCATATAAAATGTGTCTCTTATGTTTCATATGTATTTCGTAATGTTTCACAGTTCATCTCATATTCATTTCCAGTGAAATTTTCTAAGTTAGATAAGGTAGAATTCATTTTTATTGCCGTGCCTGTGGGAAAATTTCATGTTCAGTGTTCTTCTTCTATTGAAAAGGATTCATGTACTTATGCCCTTTTCACCCTCCTAAGAAATTCCTCCATTCTGTGTTATTTCAAACTAAATTTCTAGACTTTCCACCTGTCTTGCCTCACGAAGTAATCTGTGCCTTTGTATTAAATTCTCTACTCATTGTTGTCTGTTGGTCCCATACCATCCCAGAAACTCAGTCATTCATAAAAAATTGCTTCTTGTATCCATATTTACTTACTAGCCAAAGATCAATATTTCACTGTTAGTCATCTTAGACCATACCATTTACTTATTCACTGAGCGTGACTCGGAGAGAGCCCTCTCTTGTTCTGGTAGGGCTAGCTACCAGACTGAGTGTGGTTTGTGGTTACCCTGAATTTTGCCTTCCTTCAGCCTAAGGCAAATTTAGGTGCTAACATAGTGGCGACTCTACTGGGGAAGAAAATGGTTTGCTTGAAGATTTTTTTGCCCCAGTACATCTATAAAGCTCAGATCTGATGGTTGATGGTGAACAACGATCAGACACAAGAAGATGGCTGAAATCATTCACCTAACGACTCCATTCACTAAAGAATCCAGCAATCAGTGCTTCATGGTGACTCCACTACAGAGAGGTTAGTAGCTTTGAGATTTTCAAGATGGATGGGGTTGCAAGAAGATACACTCCCATGAGCCGAGATCACATTCCAGGCTTTCCAAATAATATTCCGAAAGTAGATTGGTCAAGGAATTTGCCTACGTTTAAAGATGATGGTAAGAAGGACGTTGCTTTACATCTAGTTCGATTTCACATGCATATTCACAAGTTGAAGGTTGATTTTCCTGAAGATTGCTTAATGAAGATATTCATGGCCACTCTAGAAGGTCAAGCCCAGTCTTGGTATGAAAGTTTGCCACCTGCTTGTATTTACTGTTTAAAGGATTTTCATGGCATGTTCATTGAAAGATATAAAGACTCTTATCCATCATTAAATCTAGTTCATGACTGTTGCAAACATGCTTCTACTTTTATTGAAAGCCTTGAAAAATACTATGAGGATGATAATTTTATGGATGATGAGATCATGGAAGCCCTGGATGAAAATCCCTTTCAGTAGCGTAAAGATGATCATGAAAATTTGTAACATGATCAAGATTGTAGTACGGTGGAAGAGGAAAGAATTTTGCATCTTGACAGTCAACAGGAATTACATGAAATGGATCAGCAGTATGAGGAATATTTATATACACCTTCACTTGAAATTAATGAAGACAATCACTATTTGAGCGAAAGGAAACAAAAGGTCTTATCTCCTTTGTCTGAAGACGAGATAGGTCAACTCTTGCATGGTTATGTTCCAGCTCAAGCTAAAGCGGATTTGCAGTGCACACATGGTCAAGAAAGTGTTGGTGAAACTTCTTCCTCTTTTGAAAAGGATGACAATCCGGTGAACAACTTTATAGATCAGCAGGTTGAAGAATTCCATATGGCTGAAAGTGATCAAAGAAAAAGTGTCGCTTCGGATCTGTCCATAGAAGAAGACAGCATGCAGGGAAGTCCAGTTCTACTTTCAGAATGTGATAACATTAAGTCAAACCTTTCAGATCCAGATTCGGATTATGGTGACCAAGAAAACCTTGTACTAAGTCCCATGAAAGAGAACTCTGCTGCTGAAATTATCTGGGATGAAGAAGACAGAGTCTTGGATCCAAATGTTCTCATGTCATCAGAACACAGTCTTCATGAAGAGGTAATCCAGTCAGCTCATTAAAAACAAGATGAAAATTTTGTTCAAGTAAGTGAAAAAGGTTCCTTGGATGAATTGTTGGTAGATGATAGAAATTTCATGCTTGGGTATCAAGAATCATTCGAAGTTTCTTTTCTCATGATTGATGAATGCAAAGACAATCTGGCTGTCATATCATATGAAGGTGACCTACAATACATTTAGGCTACCGAAGAGCAGAACATTCAGGATTGTCTTTCAGACTCTTCCTCATATGTTTCATGTTTTGAAGTGTTCTTTGAAGAGGAAATCCGCTCATCTGTTTGTTCAGAATTTTTTGAGGACTAGGAACGTACTTTTTCTGAAGTACATTATAAAGGAAGATCAGAATCAAAAGAAAAAGACATCTTGTTTCCTCAACATGAGGTAAATCTTCATGTTTTTCATGATCCAATGGCAAATCTGTTACAGTCAGCAGTGAAGGTCATTATTGCAGTATTCAATGATGAAGGAGATCATGGTCAATTATGTTTTTGGAGGCCCAGTTACCAGTATCAATTGTTGACCAGAAGATCTGATCAGAAGAATCAGTCAAGAAGCCATCTTCTTGATTGGTTACATTGGCAGTTTTATATAGTTTGATGATATATAGTCTTGTAAGAAATGCAGGTGGTCATGTACTACCACCAAGCTTTAAGTTTTAAGTTCAGTTCTTAGTATTTTGAGTTAGTTTGTTAGAGTCAAGTTTTTTCAGTCATGTCAATTTGCATTGAGTCAGTTTGAGTCAAGTTTCAGTCAATAAATTGAGTCATGTTGGTTTGTCGGAATAATGGACTCCATAGCCCAATGGACGAAGGCATTGTCTGCTCACCCAAAGATCTGCAGTTCTTGGCACCTCCAAGGAGCTACCATCCCCCATTGGAGCCAATGTTAGTGTCAGTCTTTGCAGCCTTCCTCCAGTGATCAAACATGCTCTTACAAAGTGATTTTAAGGTGTCAAGGTCAAATTTTATCATTTCAGTGAGTCTTCAAGTAAAATTTGGTCACTAGGCATTAGGTCTAGGGTTTGCTTTCACTCCTTTCAAAGTTGTCCAAATGTCGGTCTATGTCACTATTCAGCTGAGTCTACCATCATTTAGAGGGTTTTCATCATCATCCAGGTTTCAATGGGTCATTTTACACCTTGTTCATGCTTCAGTTGTGCCTAGCTACAGTCATTTCCCTCTCCTAGGGTTTTGAAGGCAATTCCTCTTGGATGGTCTAATAATCAGCAACAATTGTATCCTGATGTTCATACACCTTCCCCTATCCTTAATGTACCTTATTAAACACTTCCCATCACTGAGATCCCCCAAATTCCTCATTTTCACACAAATCCTAGTTTCTTGCTACAACCTGGCAATTTGCTAGGTTGGACCCGTGTTTTGCCTTTTTGGACGCCTTCCCCTCACTTAATCTTTGATATTACACTTTCCCTTACTTCCTAACATCCCTCCCTACTTCCCAAAATTTCCTCAAGAATTTAGAAGCTCCCTATCCCCTTCATTTCGCTTCATTTCGACAAATCCCCTGTTCCACACATCGGGATAGGTTTCACTCAAATGATGTTTGAGCAATAAAAGATTAATTTTTGAAAACTGAGACAGGTTTATTTCCAAAATGGGCCAAGGAAGAAAAACCTCCTTCACTTTTTACACAGGTGTCATGGTTTTAGAGAAATGTCAAAAATACAATCGCCTCGGGAGAATCGATGCACCTCTGATGTGACCTTGAAAAATCCCTTTTTCTCCTATATTGGTCAGCCAAATGACTTTTTTGATGCATCAAATGATAACTAGACACAAGGAGCTTTCCAATGAGCTATCATGAGCTCAATTTGGAGTTGAGGAAAGAATTCAAAGTTGACTGTAATAGCACCCTGCATTCAGGCAGCCTCATTTGGCACATTTTGAACAGTATTGGGAGATTTGATTTTTTATAGGGAATATGAACTCCAAATTGAAAAATTATATTTGGGTTGGAAATTATACTCAAATACCTTTCCAACGAGCTATCTTGCGCCCAATTTGGACATCGTAAAGGCCTCCAAAAGGCTCCTGTAAAACGACACGACGAACATAGAGAGCGTGGCGCACTGGGAGAAATTTTCCAGTGTAAATTTACACTGGCGCGGTGCATACAGCTGCCAAGGCTGATTTTGCTCAAAATTTGCAACCAATTGCCTTCAATCCCTTGAATTTACCAGGTGGGGTCAATCTTTCAGTGTTTCATCCATTTTTATGTTAGTATGATGATAGTTCATGGCGGCTTATGGCTGCACAAAAAATTTTAAACCCTACCACCTAAAAACACCAAAGCCATTGTTGCTAGGGTTGAAAAATTGTGGTGTTGATGCCAAGGCTCCTCTTTCACCTCTCATCTTTTCCCTCCTCTCCATTTTTCCCTATCCTCCCTTTCTCATTTTTCCTATTATCCCTACCCTAAAACACTACCAAACCCTATTCTCTTTCCCCTCCTCTTATTTGTCAAATATACACCCCAAAACCCTACCTTATCAAAACCCCAAAACCCTACCCTATGAAATCCCCAAACCCTCTTATATATCCCTAAACAAAACTTCTCCCCATAACCCCTATTCCCATCATATTATCCCCCTCCTAACACTCCCTTTTTTCATTGTTCCCCTTGGCGGTAGATATCACAAACAACACCTAGCTTCACACCATCATCAAAGGGCAGCCTAAATACAGTACACACAGCAGTCATGGCATCACAACATTCATCAGAGTATGAGATGGAGACACAAATTGACTCATCCTCGGAAGAGAAAGCTCCCAGGAGACATCACAAGAGTGGCAAATAGGTTAGGGATGAGCCCACTACCCTCACTGAATTACAAACATGCCCTCTTGCCACGTCATGTTTCCAGCACCTAGCATGTTTTTAATTTTGTCAAAGGGTGGCTAATGTTAGAGTTCATCATGAGTTGGCCTGTCTTTTTGTGCTCCACCTACATGGAGGTTAGTCTATCTTGGCTGGGGTCACCTTCACATTGACACCCGAAACTATCTCAGTGGCAACAGGCATACCAAATGTTGGAGAATAGTGGCATAAGAAGAAGAAGGTGGATAGGCAACACTATGAGCCTTACATTAAGGCCATATTCTTGAGTCAGCTCACAAGAGTCTTTCCATTCAGATATTTGAAAGATGAGTATGCTCCACTCATGAAATTGATCATGAAGTACTTCAGTTGTGAGGGGAGGTTCTCTCGACTATATGCCTATCACATCAGGTTGCTCATGCACTTTACCAGGGTGCGGATGATGAACCTCCCATTTTTCATTTGCAGGAACATAGAGAGGATGAACACCTTCATGCAGCATAAGACCCCTCAGCAGCAGCTTAACAGTGTTTATCACTTTGCTCTTATCCGGATTTTGGTGGATCATCAGTTGGGATTGCAGGGCACTGCTTGGGAGGACTTCATCTCCCATGACTTCTTCAGCACTTCACAGGTACTAGCAGAGGCAAAGCATGAGATAGGTGGTCCTTCTCATCAATATGAGCACCATGAGACCACTGCTATGCCAGTATCCATCACCTATCAGAGAGGCAGTAGGCACTTGTTTGCAGCAGCAAAGCGAGTGTTATCTCCACCCGGGGTGGAAGGGGCCTCGCTTCCTACATCGAAAACACAGGTACAGGACAAGGACAAGAAGCCCATGCATGATGAGGGGCCATCAGGTGAACAGGAGGCCGATTTCATCCTCATTCAGGATGATGATGCAGATGTGGAGAGCGCCCGACTTAGGATGACTATTCAGGAGCAGAACACGGAGATCCAAGACTTGTCACTCAATGTGGAGAGGGCCAAATGGATCATCAAGTATTTGGAGCAGAGAAACAAGCAACTTGAGGACCAGCATGAGATCATGGAGCTGCAAAACATCTGTGAGAATCGACAAGCTGCCCAACAAAGGAGGATCGAGCTCACTACCTTGGAGCAAGAGATCAACAATGACCATGAGTCCTGGCTAGAGCGGATCAAAATCCACCTGGAGAGACTGCTGGAGGAGGCCAAAAGAGACAAAACCACACTGAGGAGGATGGTTTATCATTACAGGGCATGAAATATGAGTGCAAATTCCTGGATAAGGAGCTTGAAGGCAAAATTGAGCAAAGCAACAAAAGAGGAAAAAGAGCAAGATCAGATTCAAATCTTGGCTGAAGCTTTTGTGGCCCAATATAGTGCCTCTTAGAGAACCTCCAATCCAAATTTCAAGAAATTTGGGGCAATTTTGGTCACATGGTAATTTTTTGGTCAAAACACCGGTTTTTTCTCCCTGTGTGCCACGCCGCGCCATTGGGAGCTCCAAATGACAAATGGCTTGCATTTTTGGATTCAGCATGAAAAATCACGACTACTGGTGCTTGGACAAGAAATTTGGGCATGATTTGAGTCTCCACGAGGTCAAAAACACTCAAAAAATGACCTCTCTGCCCCTATTTTGACACACAGGAAGCAGTCTTGGGAGAATGAAGATTTGGAGGGGAAAATGAGCACCAAATTCAGAAATTCTACTTGGGTTGGAAAGTAGACAGGCCAGGCTTTCCAACAAGCACACTTGGGCACAATTTGGACTCCTGCAGGTACCTCAAAATCACCTCCAAAGTGGCGCAGCGCGTATAGATTTTGGCGCGGCGCATATAGAGAAAAAGGCCAAAATCGCGCCCGCTTCGCGAAATTTCGATTCACAACTTTCTCCAAGTGGGCCCACTCATCTACACTACATTTTTTTTGGAACCTAAGGTAAAATTTAAAGTATTTCCACTAAAGGTTGGCTTCTATCCAAGTGGCAAAGGAAGGCGAGCAGTCACCCAAGCCATTTGTCATTTTTGTAACGCTGCACCTATAGCTAATGATTGGCTTTCCACCTCCATTTTGTAATGATTTGAGTAACTCCCCAACCCTTGGGCGTTCTATCTCTTCATGGCACATTCTATATATTGTATGCAAACTATTTGCAAAGGGTTGGTTGGCTTGTAATTTCTGGGAGACTGTGGGAGAGAAACTCAGTTCTTCATTGTATATTTTGACAGAGGATTAATGAAAGGCAGCGGCTCTGTTTCATGAGATTCATGTGGTTGTGTGTAGAAAATGTGTCTCTTATGTTTCATATGTATTTCGTAATGTTTCACAGTTCATCTCATATTCATTTCCAGTGAAATTTTCTAAGTTAGATAAGGTAGAATTCATTTTTATTGCTCTGCCTGTGGGAAAATTTCATGTTTAGTGTTCTTCTTCTGTTGAAAGGAATTCATGTACTTATGCCCTTTTCACCCTCCTAAGCAATTCCTCCATTCCGCATTATTTCAAACTAAATTGCTAGACTTTCCGCCTGTCTTGCCTCATGAAGTAATCTGTGCCTTTGTATTAAATTCTCTGCTCATTGTTGTTCGTTGGTCCCATACCATCCCAGAAACTCAGTCATTCATAAAAAATTGCTTCTTGTATCCATATTTACTTACTATCCTAATATCAATATTTCACTGTTAGTCATCTCAGACCATTCCGTTTACTTATTCACTGAGCGTGAATCGGAGAGAACCCTCTCCTGTTCTAGTAGGGCTAGCTACCATCCTAAGCGTGGTTTGTGGTTACCCTGAATTTTGCCTTCCTTCAGCCTAAGGCAGATTTAGGTGCTAACAGTGGGATTGAGATTTAGGTATTGATCATATGTTTGGGCTTTAAGCCTCTCATTCCTCATTTTGATTTCCTTATACTTGTCCTTTATGTCCTGGTCTTTGTCAGTAGGCCTACTGAAGGAAGACACTTCCACACTAAGCTACCTTTCCAACATCTGAGTCTGTGATGTGGAAGGCTCTTGTATGTCTTCAGATGGAGTTATGGGCCTGCTTCTGTCTACCTCTATGTTGGTCACTTGTGCTGATCCTTCTATGTATTCCTGTTCAGAGGCCGAATTAAGCCTTTGCCTCTTGCTGTGACTTGTTTCCTGTTGCAAATTGGAGGTATCCATTCCTGAAGTGGAAGCTCCCTCTCTGTTTCTTTTTGGATTTTTCTCCTCATTTTGAGGAGTCTGTGTGACTGGAGGGGTTCTCATGGCTCTTTCTTTCTCTTCTAGTACATGCAGAAAATAGCTCTCATCAAGCTACTTTTCCAAATCAATCAGAGCATTTTCTACATCTACCCTTGTGCTTTCACTATCTACTACGGTATTTTCCACCCACTCTATCTGATTGGAATATGCTTCTATTTCTGGTATGGGGTGGTGGATAAAAGTTCCTAGCTTGACCTTTTGCCTTTTCTTGGTAATGAATTCTAAAGGGTCATATCTCCATACAAAACTCCTTTGGAATTTCAGGCTTTGCAGGATCAGGTCTACCTCTTTCCCTGCCTCTCTGGAATTGCATATGAAGGGACCTAACTGGTCTTTGATTTTGAAATTGGCCTTCTTCTTGGCATTGAAAAAGTTGACCTCATCTGCATTGATGATCTGTCTGTAATATTCTAAGGCAAGCAACCTCATGGGGACGTATCTTGGCAACTTATATGGTGGAAGTAGGCAACCATATATTTTGATTTCAGTGTGGTTTTGGTAAAGGTACCAATCTCCCACTTTGGTTTGCTTGGAAATCTAGAGGACACCTTTTATCTTTGGACTTAATGTAGGTGGAGGATTTCCAGTGAGCATAGTCATGATTGGATACACAAAAGAATCTATGAAGTCAGAGTATGTATATGTGTATCTATACTCATGGAAAAGTGGGGTCCAAAAAATGACAGATTTAGGTTGGCCCCTGGTGTCAAGCTTCTGGAGAGTGAAAGGAAACTTATCTAATTGATAATACAAAAATATATGGTACAATACATAGGAGTATTTTAATACTCTCTCATTGCCAATTCTTGTGAACTACTCATGCATTCTATCAGCTATGAAATTGGAAAAGTCATATATGGCTGCAGGAGTCTTCCCTGGGGTATAAATGGACATGAGTAACCCAAAACACAGGATATCATGGTTACAATGTTCTAGCCCCATTGAGAGAAAATAGTTGATACATATGGAGGGGGGTCCTTAGGGATGTGATTTTCCTCTCTAATGAAGGTTTGAAACAACTGGGCCAATATTGATGGGCTTAGCTTGGGATACTGGTCCAATGGGTCTCCAATTGAGAGTGGGGTTAGCTTTGGCCCTGGTTGGAACTGCAACATTTCATTAATGGACTCAGCTATGATAGTGAATAGAACCTTCTAGTCATGAGACATTATGGCTCTATGGCTGGGGACGTAGCATGCATAGCACATATGAACAATTTCTGGAAAGATATGAACTTGAGGAACTGGTATTTGGGTAAATTGGACTCCTAGAGGCCATATCATTTGTATGGTTCAGGTATCTGTCTTTGCTTAAGAAATGGATTTTAAGCAGGAGCTCTATTGTAGTTGCGTCTTTGATTTTGAAATCCCTCTCAGTCAGGGGAAGGTGGTCCAGGTCTAAGTGTGGAGTGGTAATGGGCCTAACGTCCATAGAGATAGTGGCAGCCATAATTCAGTTCTTCTGGATTTGAATTATTCTCTAGGGGGCGTTTATCAGAGGTTTTGAGATTTTTCAGAGGGATTAGGAAAGAAGTTCTTAATTTGGCAGCATTCTTTAATCAATTTTTTTAATTAAAACACTGCACAGGCTAAAGGTTTTGAAATTTGTAGGGGTAAGAGGTAATTCATGGTGAAATACCTGGAATTGGGTAAATTGGCTCTGGAAATGGTGTTTCACAGTAGTTGCAGTGGTTGGTGTGGTCCTAGTACGGTCTAAAAAGGTTGGTTGGGATGTCTACAACGTCTTCTCGAGTGGAATTGGAAGTCTGTGGGTAATTTCGACGTTTATAGTGGTAGCAATGGTTTACACAGTTTACAAAGAGAATGCATGGAAAAAGGGTGAAAGAGGGCTTCACGGCCTTTTATAGAGAAAATGATTAATTTTGGCGGGTTTCACCTTCGGATGAACAACATGTAGCATCGGGGGCTGGGAGAAAAACCACTTTATCGGGTGGTTATTGTTTAGCCATTGGGCACAGCCGAATGGTTGTGCGTCGTTGGATGTGGGGGAGGGATGATCAACGGTAGTCAGGAGGCAAAGCTATGCAAGGAAAATGACAGGAGTTGATGGGGGGCCCATGAATTTAATTATTGCAGTTCGGGATTAGTTTAGGGACTAATCCTAAGTTATGTGATCAGGTCGGGCTTAATGAGGGATTAGGGAGTTGGATGAGGTTGATGCGGGATTAACTAAAGTTTTATCGAGGTTAGGTAAATTAAGTGAAGTTATATCATGATAAGGGGTAGTTTATATTAGTTTTTATTTAAACTAAGGGGTTGCGGTATTTTATATAGGCTTTTAATTATTTACGAGAAAAGGATTATATTGGGTTTATATAATAGAGTTATTTAATTAATATGAAAGTGCAATGGCGAAGTAGGTTTTTCCCAAGTAAAAAGGGGTTAAGTGTATGTGATTGGGTGTTTAGATTTATACTTAGGAAAAAGGATTTTTTTGTGGGTTTTTCATGTGAAAGGGTTTTATATGGGGGGTTCCCACTTTTTCTAGGCAAATTATGTCAACCATAGGAAAATGTGATTTTATTAAGGAAATGAGGGGAAATGAAGGGAGATGAAGGGGGAATGTGTTTTCATGAAGGGGGTTCTAGTACTTGTCCCCCTAAGTCATTAAGTCAAGGGTCCAGTCCCTCCAAAAGTTAGAGAAATGCTCTGAGCCTTTTTGACTTGCAGGATTTAAGTACTAGATATAAGGGTAGATTTAGATAGAAGGGCAGCAAAAAGAAAAGAGGATTATCAGGGTTTGCAAGGCTAAGTGCACCCATCCAAAAGAAGAAAAAATGTTAGGTCTATTAGGCAGGGTAGGCAGTTGGAGGTTGCAGAAGCAAGGTCTAACCACATGATATATGGAAAATCATATCTGATCTCACCAATAAGAGAAGGGCAGGGACGATGGTCCATATGGCAAACTATCAAAGCATGTCTAACTTCCCTCATTCCCTTCAAAAGATTTCTTACTAACATCCCCTTGAGGACTTTAGGATCTGCCTAAACAGTCCTCCTTGCATTTCTCCCTTGTGAAAGCCATTACAAGTTGTGACCTTCTTCTTCAAAAAGAAGCCACATTTCTTGTGTAAAGTCCTCACTTCATACTTCATCTATCTCTGGTTTCCCACTTCACCTCACATTCAAACCCATATTAACTTCTAACCCTATTATATAGCTCCCTAGTACATCCCCACCCCTATTTCTTACAAAAAACTATAGCAAATTCCCAAAAATATATTAAATATCCCCCCCCTTTTAGCATTATAGCTAAACAACATGGTTATGGGAGACATTAGTCCATCTGGGGCTATAGTCAACCCTTCGGTGTCCTAACCCTGGAATTAGTCTAACCCCTGGTTAAGACTAATAGTCTACACCTAAACCCTTGCAAAAATTTCCCCCTCAAGTTAAAACCCAATGTTTTAAATGGTAAAATGGTTAAATACTTTTTATTAAACCTTGTATCGCATTAACCTCTGTTAATTTCAACCCCAAAACCCACCCGAACTAATGTTTTGAACCTGCACCATAAAATATCATTTAAATAATGGGCGGGTCCCACTCCTAAACCTGCACGCCATGCAACAGGCCCCGCCAGCCATTGATCTCCCACTGCGTCCGATCCAACGGTGGGCGGGTGATATGGGCCGCCAATATGCCGACCTTTAACGTCCGGGGAATGGGTGGTTTTGCCGCCGTACCCTCGCCACGTGTCGGCAGCCCGGGGTGTTCGGAGGCCTCCCCCCCGAAACCGCTTCTCCCCAAAGGCGGTGCGGGGAAACCAGAAACCACCTCCCGCAAACTGGCCACCCCCATTACGTCACCACTCTCATCACTGTGATGTCATGCCCGGGCGCCCGCCACTATCCCACGTCGCCCGCCATAATGTCCTGACGCCCCCGCATTCTGCCACGGTGTCCCGCCACGCTGTCATCCGAGTCAACATCCACGTCACCCGTCCGTACCCGGGGCCCACTGATGACGTCATGCTGACATCATTGCGGGAAAGCACCAAAGCACGTATGCGCCAAATTTGTTGTTAAAAAGGCCAAAAGTGACCGTTTTTTGTCATTTTCACTATACAAATGTGGCTGCTCTGTTCTGCAGGTCACCTCCAACTACCTCCAGAGTCCAAAATTCATTGCTTCAGACACTGCCACTTGCCAATTCAATGACAGTCTTCGTCCTCCAATCAATTCGACCACCCTCGGCGTTGGCTAATCCAGGTATTTACCAAATTCAACCCAGTTGCCCGTGTTCTTCCCATTCTCTGCAAATTTTTCCACTGAATTGCCTAAAAAACTCCTAAATTAATGGTGCTGTCTTGTAAATGTTGGTCTAAAACAATCTAAAGCACCCTCTGTTTAAGATAGCCGCGCACCATACACAATTTCACTGTTGCACAACCGTTTTCGAGCTTAAATTCACACTACACTCTCACCAACTGCCCGGCATTGTTCCCTTTTGCCGTGTTACGATTCAAACTCTCAGTATACTAAGCTGCAAACCTTTTCTCCTCTACATTTACCCTCACTGTCTCCAAATTCTGAGAATTCACCAGAACAAACCAAAGCTCAAAAAACACTCTTCAAGGTTGTTCTTTTCAAAAGGAAACTTTGGCTCTAGCTACACTCATTCTGCCACTCCTCTTCAAATCCTCATAAGCTATCATCTTCAGCCTGTTATACTCAAAAACTGCATTCTAGAGATAACACCTGAAAGTTCTCCAATGGCTACACCATCAGCTCTCAGTGTCACTCCTATGAATCCACCAAACAAGGAGCTTGAAGCCATGCCTCTTGCTGATAGAGATTACCTTATCCAAGATCTTGTTGGTGATAGAAACCACTTACATACCTTCTGCCAATTGAGAAACAACTATCTGAGCAACAATGACACATATGGTATATGGGAGTCGAATCTACCTTATTATTTCCTCCCATCTGTTAATATTTTTCCAGAAATCATCCGCTTGTGTGCTGAGAACTATGATCCAACTCAGAGAACTGTTAAGTCTCCATCTGGGAGCATACGTTTCCACATTAATCCTGAATCCATCAACCAAATGCTCAGTTTTAAGCAGACTCAACTGTTGTTTCCATTCTCCATGAACTACTTGCTGGACGCAGGAGCAAAACTTTCCAGTGTTGAGATTGAAAAGGTCACCAAGACATTCATGAGGGCAGACCGCCAACCTACAGGGCCACCTCCTTTCTTATATGTCCATTTCAATGAGGTAGGCAAGCTCCTTGTTGACATGATCTCCTATGTGTTGGGCTTCAAAACCACTGAGCACATTGATGAGACATTTTTGGTATTATTAGCTGCATATAGTCCAGGCCAACCCCCTGCCTACAAGTATAACTTTGCCAAGTTTATAGCCAATAAAATACATGACCAGCTTTTGAAAGTGGATAGGGAGGGAGTGTTTAAATATTCATCATATATCTACCACTTATTCATGTATTATCAATCCAAAATCTTCCAATGCTCCATCAAGAAATTGGATTCTAGGGGTGAGAAGAGGTCTATCATCTTTTGGTCATCAGTTTTCCACCAAGTTCAAGACTCACCATATTCTTACTACGAGTTTGTTGACCAATTTGTGTACCCAGTCTCTTGCCTCTTAATGAGATCCCCTCCTCTCAGACTGTCATTTGAGATTCAGAAGACCTTGCAGCTGTCCAAGAACTATAAAATAGGTGATTGGTACCTATATCAAAACCATACAGTCATCAGAATTGATGGCTGTGAGCTCTGTCCTTACAGGCTCCCAAGGTATGTACCGATGAGATTGTTCACCTTGGAATACTATAGGCAACTCATAAGTTCTGACCTCACCCACTTTCATAGTGCCAAAAAGAAAGCCCACCTTAAATTTAAAGACCATCTGGGCCCCTTCATCATGAACAAGAAAGAAGGTTGGCAAGAGGCTGATCAAATTCTCAGAGATAAATATAAACTAAAGAGGAGCTTCTGGTGGGTCCCTTATGACCCAGAATGATTCATTAGTGCTAGAAGATTCAAATATAGGCTGCTAGGGTATGATCACTGTAAATATCCACAAATTGAGCAGTATGCCAAACAAGATGAATGGTTGCAAGGCACATTAGTTGAGGAATTAACTCAAGAAGAAATAATGGAGAAAAATGTCAAGGATTTAGAAAAAACTCTTGACTTAGATTCTGTGCAGCAGGTAACTTTCAAACAACCACATCAAATTGGAGAAGGTACATCCACTGCTGCAACCGCACCAGCCACCCAAGGGCCATCTACATCAGCAACAGGTACAGAAAAGGGCAAGGGGATAATGGGTGCAGAAAAAGAAGTGGTCACAGAGCAGCCTGCTTCTTCAATTGGGCAGCAGCAAGAACAGACTCCTCCACAAAAAACAGAGGCACCAACAGTTCCTGCCTTGCAGACCCCTGCACATGAGGAAAGAGGCAAAAAACGAGACCGAGAGGAGTCCACACCTGCTAGTGGATCCACTCAGCAACCCGAAGCCAAAAGGAAAAGGGTTGATTCTCCAGTTATAGAAGAAATCAGTGAAGAAATCCTTGGAAGCCCAAGGAAGGATAAAGAAGATAGCCAACAAACAGCTACAAGCTGTTTTCAACAAGAGCAAGAGAGACATCATGGCATGGAGGTGTCCTCCTCCACTCAGCAAAGCAAGAAGCCATCTAGTACCAAGGCCACCTTCAAAGAAATTAAGGCACAAAATGAGCTGCTAAGAGTGCAGCTATATGACCAATTTCTTAAGGCAACACCGGCCAAACAAGAAAGGCTAATGGCAGCATATGATATCAAAGAGGAAAAGATGATCCTCAGCCATTTTAAACCCAAAATACAGCAGCCTCACTCAGCTGCAGATTTTGTTAGAACAAAGTTGGAGGTCATGGCAAAAGACATTCACCCCATGGATCAGATAGAACTGCATAAGCAAACAGGGGAAATGGTCTATGCCACATTGGTAGACAGGGCCACAATGGCACATGAATTGAAGGAATCACTGAAGAACACCAACACTCAGCTTGATTTAGAAAGAATGTCCTCCACAGCTAAAGACAACAGAATCAAAACATTGGAGGAAATTATAGTGGACTTAGGACATGATCCTAAGGATCCTAAGGGTGTGAGGGCCCTTATGAAAAAGAAGGATGATGACATTGCTGAATTGAAGAAGAGATTGAGATTGCTTCCCACTGAGCACCCTTAAACAAGAGAACTGCAGAAAGAAAAGGAAGCTGGGGATCATTTGGATCTAATGATGAAGCTGAACCAAAGAGTAATTGATCTGGAAGGGGAGCTGGAGAAATCACTGCAAGACAAACAGGGAGAATCAACCTCCCAGCCTCCTAAAACTGCCCCAACTACTACAACAACTACAGATGCTGCAGCGGCAAGAACAACAGCTCCTGAGGCTAGCATAAGCCTGGATGGTTTCACCAAAGCTGTCAAAGAGCTGGAACTTCAGGCAACTGAGATCAAACAAGCCAAAGAGAAATTGGCTGAGCTAGAGACAAAATATGACAAATCCAAAATGACAGTAGCAGAGCAGAACAAAGAGATTAAGGCCCTAAAAGACAAAATAAAGGCCTTGGAAAAGGAACTAAATTTAGAGAATACTCTGGCAGAGATAAAGAAGATTTTGTGGACCCGGATTGACCACTCCATTACCAAATAGTGGAAGTCAATCAAAACAGTGCATGAGCAGATGGAGTTAATACGCCAAGCACAAGTTGAAAGTTAGAAGGCTAGAGCAGCACTAGGGAATAAACCTGAGCAGGCCAACGGGATGATACATTTCCTCAACAATCACACCAAGGAGGAGTTGGCAGCCCTAAACATCAGCAGCAGAACAGATGCTGTTCTAACACCTAAAAAAGTGCTAACCCTCAGAAATTTTGTGCAGACTGTGGAAAGAAAATGTCAGGAAATGCAGGCTGAGGTGGATGACTACAAGCTTAAAATGGGAGCATTGCAAGACAAAGTATTTCCTAGCCTATTGACCGGTGCAGGAAGTCTGCTCACCCGTGAGCAATATGCCACTAGGATGACCAACTTTATTACAAATCAGATCACAACATCCACTAGCACTTCTGAAGAAGCAAGACCTCCATCAGGGCAGAGCCTCTATAACAAGCTAGAAATTTTATTCTACATTGAGCATGAAATTAATCACCTGTTTGAGGTCCCACCAAATTTTTATAGGTATACAGAGGTAGATGAAACTTTACTAAAAATACGAAGACACCAACTACCCAAGGAGGATTGGTGGCAGGCAATGCTGCAAATTTTGCCTCAATAATCTCAGTTCAGTTTCTTCTAATCAGCTTCAGGTCAACAAAAGTCAAATACAATAGGAAGACAGCAGGCAGGGCGGGTGAAAGTAATGACTCAGCATAATACTGGGACCGCAAGCCAAAGAAAGGAAACGCGCAAATTTTGGATAGCACGGCTCCAGCCGACTCAATGGATCACAAAAGTCAAAGCTTTCTGACAATTTTGGACAGCGAATGCACTAAATAGTTATTACAGCATTTACTCTCTCAGCTGTAATTTATTAGGGGTTGGCATAGAATTTATGAGCCATTAACTCATCAACTAGATATTTTTGTACCAAAATTTTGTATATATACCTCCCCACACAATGTATTTGGGGTTGGTGATTTTCTCTCCGAGACACTGTTTTGTATATGTTCAGACTATCTAATACAAAAGGCTAGAAAAGTTCACTATCTATGCACTGTTGAGGTCTAAATGATGATCTACGTTCTGCTACATAATTCCTGTGTTGTCTAATGGAACAATAAGTTATCCTAAACTAAGTTTTGTCTTTTATGTTTGTTTAACTCATATATGTGTTTCACTAGCTTAGCAATAGAGAAAAAGAATAGTACAGGAATTGTTTGACTACACCCTATGCTCAATATCTGTTGTTAAATATGTTTTCTTCAAAATTAATCATAGACATGAGTTCTTGATTGCTCATGTTTGTATTTGTTCTATTAATATGAATGTTATTCAGGAATTCTTAAATGCTCCTAAGTAATGCTCCCACTATTCCCCCTATCAGCTCTCTGAAAGATCCTTGGTTGCCTTTCACTCCCTGATTTCATCCCATCATATTACAGATTTGAAAAAATTGTTCCATAGAAACTTGCCTGGCTCTGTAGCATAACCTCTTCCTCAAAAGGGACACTTCCAGCAATTAATATCATGGACTCCATGCCCAATGGCCTAGATCCTCCTGCAAAAACATACCTGTTCTGACTGAAATCATCACCCAACAAATTCAAAACAAAATCCTGTGCACCATAACTAGCCTAAAATTACACCAAACAAAGATAAATCAGAAAGAGAGAGCCCTCTCTGGTTACAGGTAGGCTAGGACTTGTGGCCAAAAGATTGGTTAGTGTTTACCTCGGCCGTATTCCCTTCGGAGTCAAAGGGAACAACCTGAGTGATAACATAATTGGCGACTCCACTGGGGACAGAACGAATTTTTTCAACTGCTATGTACTTTTTAAGACTACAGATGAAGCCTGAATGTCAGCCAGGAAACCTTTGAAACTGTTCTTGCTTTGCATTTACAGGACTAGATAAAAGCTGCTTCAGTCAAACTTCATGCTAGTTTTAGACTCTAGATAGTTGTTCCAAAATTTTAGCAGTTCCTTGTTAGTTCTGAAAGCATTCTCAAAAATACCAAAAACAAATTTGGAAGCTGGCTCCTAAAAAAAAAACTAGGTATACCAGGTCAAATCCTGACCCAAATCCTCCAGCCGTTTTTGACAATCCTAATTTAATTCCTAAGATCCTTAGGAAGCAAGAGGAACAAGAAGAGCTTGCTGATACTATCCCTGAAGAAATTCAGCAAAGTTACATCCCAACCTCTCCTAAACCATCAGTTCATCCTCATATAACCCCTTCTTGTCCCTCTTCCTCATCCACTTCTCAAAACACATTTTTCACACCTCCATCCATTACACAAACTGCCATTGTCGTCCCTGTTGTTCCAGTTGTTCCCTTCCTACCTGTTGTCCCATTGATCCCTGTAAATATGGCAAATCGTTATGCCCCTCTACTGCTACCTGGTAATCCTAGGGCTATGCCTGAGGACTACCAGAGCAAGATCACTTATTTTGATGGTACCAGCACATATACTGCATTACAGCATACCAAGAAAATGCAAGATTACTTTGAAAATTATGAAATATACGATGATGATGTGAGAATGAAAATCTTTGTCCAAAGTTTAACAGGTGAAGTAAGAACTTGGTTCAGAGCACTTGCTGCAAATTCCATAGCCAATTCGGGTGCTCTTTATCAATCATTCCTGAACAGATGGGAAAAGAAAAAAGACCCACTACATATTTTATCTGAGTATGACACCATAAGGAGAGGCCCACAAGAAGCTGTCCTAGATTATTGTGCCAAATTCAACAATGTTTATGATGCCATCCCTCAAAATCTCAAACCCCCACCTGATTTAGCCTTAATCAAATTCCCTGATGGGTTTGATGCTGATATGGCATATCAACTAAGGGAAAGAGCCCCTGCAACCTTGGCAAACATGCAAAACATAGCTGTCAATGTAGAGGCAAATCTTATTGGTAAAAGAAATCGGGCAAGAGCTGAAAGAAGAACCACTTTTAAGGAAGAACCCTTAGCATTTGAACAAAATCTAGATGCAATCATCAAAGGCATGGACAGACTTGGGGACAGGGTAGAAACCATAGAAAGAAAATCATCATGGGAAGGTCAACCAAGTACTGCTAGAAACCCAAATTTTAGAAAGAATCAGAATCCAAATGTTGGTAGGGCTGATCCTGACCAGCACATTAGACCTCCTTTTCAAGAAAATTATGTTGAGGCCTCAACATCTAGCGAACCAACTGAGGATCCTCACATCAACCTAATGGGTCTAGACAGTGAACATCAGGTCTTTTTAACACAAGAAGATCAAGAGGCCTATAATTGCAATCAATTTCAAACTAAGTCAGGAGAATCTTTTGATTTTAGGGAAGGTTTTGATGCAGTGGTGTATGAGGTACATAAACAGTACAAACTAAGGAGTAGAACCATAGAAGTACCTGAAACCTTCAAACCAAAGGACAGTAAGCAGCCAAAAAGGACTAAGGATAAAACTATTCTTCCAGAATCCGCTGATAACACAAACCCCCATCCCACATAAGTCACTGTAGAGGATATATCAGATCAACAGCCATATGGAAACCAGCCATCCCCATTCCTCCCTTCAAAAGCAAGATCAAACAGCATCCCTGAAAATAAATTTGGTACAAATTTCATTCAAAATCATACCAATCACCAAGAAAGGATTACTGAAAATCCAGCTGAAAAAGAAAAATCTGCTGCACTTAATTCCAAGACTCAAATGGAAAAGCCCTTTAACTTAGAAACAGAAATTAGTAAGCTAAAGATAGCTGTTCCTCTTTCTGAATTGGCCAAGCATCAAGTGTACAGACAGCAGATTAATAGGTCACTCCAAGTATCAGACAATAAGGATGCTATGAATGTTCTAGATGATCAGCCTGAGTTACGGTTTGGTCCTGAGGTTAACGGAAAGACAGCAAATGGAGGGGTTCCACCCTTCTATGTGAGTTTAAACATTCATGACAAGGTTTTACACAATTCAATGTTTTATTCCGAGGCCTCACACAACTTAATGCCCAAATCTGTAATGGAAAAACTAGACCTAGATATCACAAGACCTTACAAAGATCTATTCTGATTTGATTCAAGCCAAGTCAGGTGCCTAGGCTTGATTAAAGATTTGTGTGTCTCCCTGGTCCAATACCCAACCAAAACAATTTTGATGGATGTGGTGGTAGCTGACATACCTCCTAAGTACGGTATGCTCTTGTCCAGATCTTTGGGTGCCAAACTCCAAGGATCTTTGCAATTAGACATGTCCTACGCCACCATTTCAGTCTTTCGCCAGCCAAAGAGACTATACCGTGAAACATTAATGAAATATGTGGTGAGCAGTCAAGAGAAGCCCCAAAACTTCCCTATCCATTCAATACATTCTGATATGGACTCATTTATTCTGTACAATGCTGACATCTGTAGCAAGGCTTATTCTAAACTTTTAGTGGTAGCACAGACAGAGGGATTGAGTGAACAATTTGCCTCCCAGGACCAAAAGACTTTTGATATAACTGATATAACAAAGGAGGATGATGTATCAAATGACTTACAAAAAACCAATCTGCCCATCATCCAACTTTCTAAGAGTCTCAATCCAAACCTTGACCATGAAACCTTATGGTATTTAGAATTTGATGGTTCTGTAAACAAGTTAGGATCTGGCACAAGAGTCTGGATTCACAATATGCAGAATGACCAAGCTGAAGGTCATGCATATAGGTTAAAATTTCGATGCATGAACAATATGGCTGAGTACGAAGCCCTTTTGTTAGGTCTCAAACTCATAAAAAATTTAGGTGCAACCAAAGTTTCAATCTTGGGAGATTCAGATCTGATCATACAACAGATGAAAGAAAAATTTATCACAAATGACCTAAGGTTAAGAGCTTATAAGGGAGTAGCTATCCAAGTACTTGATACCTTCTCAGAATCTCAGTTAACTAAAATTTCAAGGAAGCTCAATTTACATGCTCATAGCTTGGCAACCTTTGCCAGCACTTGCAACCCTTCAAACCCAATCACACTTTTACTGCTGAAATCAAACATAGGCCTGCAGTCCCGGATAACATCAAGAATTGGCAAGTCTTTGAGAGTGACACACAGATAAATAACTTCCTTACTCTAAAAGAAGAATTCTCCAGCATTAACATTGACACTAGCACTTTGGGTGATCAACAACAAGCATACACAATCAAGCAGAAAATATTAGCTGAAACAACGAATCTGGTTTCGCACCCTACTACCTTTAATAACGAAAATATACAGGAGCTGAAGCAAACAGATTTAGATGAAATAGCTGAGACAGAAGCCAAAGTAATTGATCTAAAAGACAATTTTCTACCTATAGGTTTAACCCCTTTGGAGGATTTGTTTGATTCAAATGATCTCTCAAGAAAACCAAAAATGCAACCCCTGAATGCTGAAATTGAAGACTGTAACATTGGAACCACAGAAAATCCCAAAATGATAAAATTATCTAAGGCATTACCAGCTGATCAAAAGTTGAAATACATTGAATTGTTCAAAGAGTTTCAAGATATCTTTGCCTGGAGTTATGAGGACCTAAAGTCCTATGATACCTCAGTCATCCAACACACTATACCTTTAAAAGAAAACCAAAAACCTTTTAAACAAAATCTTAGAAGAGTGAACCCTGTGCTCCTTCCCCTCATTGAAAAAGAAGTGAAATGTATGTATGAAGCAAGAATCATTGCTCCAATCAGGTTTTCAGAGTGGATTTCAAACCTGGTCCCTACTAGGAAGAAGACGGGAGAGATTAGACTGTGTGTTGACCTAAGGAATTTAAACAAAGTCTCTCTCAAAGACCATTACCCCTTACCAAAAATGGATCATATCCTACAAAGGGTAGTGGGAGCCTCTAGGATCTCATTATTAGATGGATTCTCTGGATTCAATCAGATTTTAGTACACCCGGATGATCAAGACAAAACTGCCTTCACAACACCTTGGGGAACTTTCAAATATGTCAAAATGCCTTTTGGACTTAAAAATGCAGGGGCCACATTCCAAAGAGCAATGGATATAGCCTTTGCCAAAGAAATCCATGATTTTCTGGTGGTCTACCTGGATGATCTTACTGCCTTTTCAAAATCAGATAAAGAACACTTAGAGCATTTGAGGCAGATTTTCTTAATTTGTAGAAAATATGGCATATCTTTGAATCCAAAGAAATTACTGTTTGGTCTAGAGGAAGGTAAAATTCTAGGGCATATAATCTCAAAAGATGGTATTAGGATTGATCCGGACAGAATTCAAGCTATCCTTCAAGTCCCTCATCCAAGAAACATCAAAGAATTGCAAGGTTTTCTAGGTAAGATTAACTTCTTGAGAAGATTCATCCCTAATTTGGCCAAGCTCATAAGACTGTTAAATAATATGTTGAAGAAGGATTCCAAGGTCAAATGGACCATGGAAGCTAAACAAGCCTTTGAGGACATCAAAAGAGCATTGACAAACACACCAGTTCTAACAAGTCCTAGGTTTGATAGAGACTTCATCATTTTTTCCTTTGCATCTGAGCATACAATTGCTATAGTCTTATTACAAAAAGATGACCAGGGCTGTGAAAAACCCATTGCATTTTTTAGCAGAGCCCTTAGAGATGCTCCCTTGAAGTATCAGATTATGGAAAAGTAAGCCTATGCGTTGGTAAAGGCTATCAAAGACTTTAGAATCTATATTTTGTACTCTCATATAATTGCCTATGTCCCAAATGCAGTGGTTAAGGACATTTTAACCCAAGAAGGAATTGAAGGCAAAAGGGGCAAATGGATTGGCAATATCTTAGAATATGACATTGAAATCAAGCCTAACAAACTCATAAAAGGACAAAGTCTAGCCAAGCTAATGACTGAAACCAATTTCCAAGCCCTTGACATTAATGAACTAGACAACGAATAGGAGATGGAGACTCCACAGATCAACCAAGCCTTTTTGCAATCTCTCTGGTATGCTGATATATGTTTTGTATTGTTAAACCTGCAAGCTCCTCCAGGGTTGTGCAGAACTAAGAAAAGGTTCTTAAAAATGAAAGCATCAAAATTTTGTATCATAGATAATGTTTTGTTTTGGAGAAATCATGAAGGAATCTTACTTAAATGCTTAACATGCGATGAAACTAACAATGTCCTCAAGGAATTTCATGCAGGTGAATGTGGAGGACACCTATACTTGAAATCCACAGCTGATAAAATCCTAAGGGCTAGGTTTTACTGGCCTTCATTGTTTACTGATGTGAGAAAATTTGTAATGTCTTGTCACAAATGCCAAATTTTTGAAGGCAAAAGAAAGCTATTGACTTTACCACTCAAACCTATCTCAACTGAGAGACCATTCCAGCAATGGGGTTTAGATTTCATTGGTGAAATCCACCCTTCATCCTCTGGTCAGCATAGGTGGATTTTGACTGCTACAGACTATTTTACCAAATGGATTGAAGCCATTCCTTGTAGGCAAG
This sequence comes from Pinus tabuliformis, assembly GCA_031772625.1. NCBI lineage: Eukaryota > Viridiplantae > Streptophyta > Pinopsida > Pinales > Pinaceae > Pinus > Pinus tabuliformis. The sequence continues at coordinate 604,067,019 of CM062804.1, forward strand.
CCAATGACTCCATTATTATACAATTTCTAAAAACCAACATCTTGTCCAAGTTTGGTTGTCCAGATAAAATTATCACAGACAATGCTGCTGCTTTCAAGTCCAAAAAAATGATCAACTTTTGCCATAAATATCATATGACCTTGGGTAATTCCACAGCTTATTATCCGCAAGGCAATGGCCTAGCCGAGTCTTCCAATAAAAGCCTCATTAACTCATCAAGAAAGTCTTGGAGGAGAACAAAAAGAATTGGCATAAGAAGCTGGTAAATGCACTATGGGCAGACAGGTTGACCACCAAGAGATCCATTGGCACAAGCCCATATGAACTAGTTTATGGAATGGAAGCAAGATTTCCTTCATCTTTGGGGGTCCCTGTAATCAAGTTACTGCAGGAGATACGAGCTGAGCGAAATGACATTCAAAGAAGGATCAATCAGACAATTCACCTACAACAAACAAGAGAGGAAGTCTATCAGAGAACCCAAATACTGCAAGAGAAGCTCAAGAGAATATTTGACAAAAGAACTAAAGCTGAAGAATTCTTCATAGGAAGTAAAGTGTTGAGATGGGATTCCAGGAGAGAGGATAAAGGAAAACATGGCAAGTTTGATTTCTTGTGGAAAGGACCTTATGTCATTTATGCTGTACAAGGTAATAACACTTATTTTTTTAAAAGCCTGGATGTCTCAAACACTGAGGAAGGCCCAGTCAATGGGAGGATGCTCAAGCATTATTTTGACCCCCTTTGATGAAACACTACACAGTTATATATTATACATAAATATTTCTATTTTCAATATTTTTCATTTACAGCAGATAGATAAAGGACCAAGTGAAGCAGATGTTTTAGAAAGATCGGGGTACTGCACCATCTTTTAATACACGTTTTGATCTAATCATTGGCAAGCAAGGGAAAGAACTTGGGAACTATCAAGGTGATGAGGTACACTCAAAGAAACAAGTAAAAAACAGAGCTGTAATGTCACAGCAAATCAGCTTGCAGGGTATTTCATACAAGTCTCTAAAGATTCAGATGAATGGTCTTTAACAAAAGAAGAATTCAGGCTGCAGTAATATTGAAAAATAAGGCGGTCTGACCTGCTGTTCTTGACTTTTCATCTGGAAAAGTCATCCCCAAGTGGAGCCACTGTTAGCCTCCTATATCAATAGGGTTTCATTTTTCATGATTGACAGTGGAAGTGCCAAAAATGTTCATCTTTGATGATACAAAGATTCCATCTTTTGTGAAAGAAACAAACAGTTAAAAAATGTAAAGAGGGTATGCCTTAAAATAATAATCAAAAGGCAAGAAAATGAATTGGTCAGAAAAAATAATTGAAATGAACCCCAAAGAAAGACCAGGAAAGTGGCCAACCAAAATAACACTTCTATCTTGATGGATGACCCAACAGTTCAAGCTGGGCCATGCCATGTTTTAAATTGCATGTTCTAGACTAGAGAATGAATACCTATTCAAACAGCTCAAGCTTGACAGATGAGTAGCTGGATAGAGAAAGGAAGGAGCCCATCTGCTTAATCTGGGCCCTTGGAAGATATAAGGGTAGATTTAGATAGGAGGGCAGCAAAAAGAAAAGAGGATTATTAGGGTTTGCAAGGCTAAGTGCACCCATCCAAAAGAAGAAAAAATGTTAGGTCTATTAAGAAAGGTAGGCAGTTGGAGGTTGCAGAAACAAGGTCTAACCACATGATATATGGAAAATCATATCTGATCTCACCAATAAGAGAAGGGTAGGGACGATGGTCCATATGGCAAACTATCAAGGCATGTCTAACTTCCCTCATTCCCTTCAAAAGATTTCTTACTAACATCCTTGAGGACTTTAGGATCTGCCTAAACAGTCCTCTTTGCATTTCTCCCTTATGAAAGCCATTACATGTTGTGACCTTCTTCTTCAAAAAGAAGCCACATTTCTTGTGTAAGGCCCTCACTTCATACTTCATCTATCTCTGGTTTCCCACTTCAACTCACATTCAAACCCATATTAACTTCTAACCCTATTATATAGCTCCCTAGTACATCCCCACCCCTATTTCTTACAAAAAACTATAGCAAATTCCCAAAAATATATTAAATATCCCCCCCCTTTTAGCATTATAGCTAAACAACATGGTTATGGGAGACATTAGTCCATCTGGGGCTATAGTCAACCCTTCGGCGTCTTAACCCTGGAATTAGTCTAACCCCTGGTTAAGACTAATAGTCTAGACCTAAACCCTTGCAAAAATTGCCCCCTCAAGTTAAAACCCAATGTTTTAAATGGTAAAATGGTTAAATACTTTTTATTAAACCTTGTATCGCATTAACCTCTATTAATTTCAACCCCAAAACCCACCCGAACTAATGTTTTGAACCCGCGCCATAAAATATCATTTAAATAATGGGCGGGTCCCGCTCCCAAACCTACACGCCATGCAACAGGCCCCACCAACCATTGATCTCCCACCGCGCCTGATCCAACGGTGGGCGGGTGATATGGGCCGCCAATATGCTGACCTTTAACGTCCGGGGGATGGGCGGTTTTGCCGCCATACCCCCGCCACGTGTTGGTAGCCCGGGGTGTTCGGAGGCCTCCCCCCCGAAATCGCTTCTCCCGAAAGGCGGTGCGGGGAAACCGGAAACCACCTCCCGCAAATTGGCCACCCCCATTACGTCACCGCTCTCATCACTGTGACGTCACGCCCGGGCCCCCGCCACTATCCCACGTTGCCTGCCACGCTGTCCTGACACCCCTGCATTCTGCCACCGTGTCCTGCCACGCTGTCATCCCAGTCAGCATCCACGTCACCCGTCCATACCCAGGGCCCGCTGATGACGTCATGCTGACGTCATCGCGGGAAAGCGCCAAAGTGCGTATGCGCCAAATTTGTTGTTAAAAAGGCCAAAAGTGACCTTTTTTGTCATTTTCACTATGCAAACGCAGCTGCTCTGTTATGCTGCTCACCTCCAACTACCTCCAGAGTCCAAAATTCACTACTTCGGACGCCGCCACTTGCCAATTCAACGACAGTCTTCGTCCTCCAATCAATTCGACACCCCTCGGCGTTGGCTAATCCAGGTATTTGCCAAATTCAACCCGTTTGCCCGTGTTCTTCCCATTCTTTGCAAACTTTTCCACTGAATTGCCTAAAAAACTCCTAAATTAATGGTGTTGTCTTGTAAATGTTGGCCTAAAACAATCTAAAGCACCCCCTGTTTAAGATAGCCGCGCACCATACACAATTTCACTGTTGCACAACCGTTTTCGGGCTTAAATTCACGCGATACTCTCACAACTGCCCGGCATTGTTCCCTTTTGCTATGTTACGATTCAAGCTCTCAGTATACTAAGCTGCAAACCTTTTCTCCTCTGCATTTACCCTCACTGTCTCCAAATTCTGAGAATTCACCAGAACAAACCAAAGCTCAAAACACTCTTCAAGATTGTTCTTTTCAAAAGGCAACTTTGGCTCCAGATACACTCATTCTGCCACTCCTCTTCAAATCCTCATAAGTTATCATCTTCAACCTGTTATACTCAAAAACTGCATTCTAGAGATAACACCTGAAAGTTCTCCAATGGCTACACCATCAGCTCTCAGTATCACTCCTATGAATCCACCAAACAAGGAGCTTGAAGCCATGCCTCTTGCTGATAGAGATTACCTTATCCAAGATCTTGTTGGTGACAGAAACCACTTACAGACCTTCTGCCAATTGAGAAACAGCTATCTGAGCAACAATGACACATATGGTATATGGGAGTCCAATCTGCCTTATTATTTCCTCCCATCTGTTAATATTTTTCCAGAAATCATCTGCTTGTGTGCTAAGAACTATGATCCAACTCAGAGAATTGTTAAGTCTCCATCTAGGAGCATACGTTTCCACATTAATCCTGAATCCATCAACCAAATGTTCAATTTTAAGCAGAATCCGTTGTTGTTTCCATTCTCCATGAACTACTTGCTGGACGCAAGAGCCAAACTTTCCAATGCTGACATTGAAAAGGTCACCAAGACATTCATGAGGACAGACCGCCAACCTACAAGGCCACCTCCCTTCTTATATGTCCATTTCAATGAGGTAGGCAAGCTCCTTGTTGATATGATCTCCTATGTGTTGGGCTTCAAAACCACTGAGCACATTGATGAGACATTTTTGGTATTATTAGCTGCATATAGTCCAGGCCAGCCCCCTGCCTACAAGTATAACTTTGCCAAGTTTATAGCCAATAAAATACATGACCAGCTTTTGAAAGTGGATAGGGAGGGAGTGTTTAAATATTCATCATATATCTACCACTTATTCATGTATTATCAATCCGAAATCTTCCAATGCTCCATCAAGAAATTGGATTCTAGGGGTGAGAAGAGGTCTGTCATCTTCTGGCCATCAGTTTTCCACCAAGTTCAAGACTCACCATATTCTTACTGCGAGTTTGTTGACCAATTTGTGTACCCAGTCTCTTGCCTCTTAATGAGATCCCCTCCTCCCAGACTGTCATTTGAGATTCAGAAGACCTTGCAGCTGTCCAAGAACTATAAAATAGGTGATTGGTACCTATATCAAAACCACAGTCATCAGAATTTATGGCTGTGAGCTCTATCCTTACAGGCTCCCAAGGTATGAAACGATGAGATTGTTCACCTTGGAATACTATAGGCAACTCATAAGTTCTGACCTCACCCACTTTCATAGTGCCAAAAAGAAAGCCCACCTTAAATTTAAAGACCATCTGGGCCCCTTCATCATGAACAAGAAAGAAGGTTGGAAAGAGGCTGATCAAATTCTCAGAGATAAATATAAACTAAAGAGGAGCTTCTGGTGGGTCCCTTATGACCCAGAAGGATTCATCAGTGCTAGAAGAGTCAAATACAGGCTGCTAGGGTATGATCACTGTAAATATCCACAAATTGAGCAGCATGTCAACCAAGATGAATGGTTGCAAGGCACGTTAGTTGAGGAATTAACTCAAGAAGAAATAATGGAGAAAAATGTCAAGGATTTAGAAAAAACTCTTGACTTAGATTTTGTGCAGCAGGTAACTTTCAAACAGTCACATCAAATTGGAGAAGGTACATCCACTACTACAACCGCACCAGCCACCCAAGGGCCATCTACATCAGCAACAGGTACAGAAAAGGGCAAGGGGATAATGGGTGTAGAAAAAGAAGTGGTCACAGAGCAGCCTACTTCTTCAATTGGGCAGCAGCAAGAACAGACTCCTCCACAAAAAACAGAGGCACCAACAGTGCCTGCCTTGCAGACCCCTGCACATGAGGAAAGAGGCAAAAAACGAGACCGAGAGGAGTCCACACCTGCTAGTGGATCCACTCAGCAACCCGAAGCCAAAAGGCAAAGGGTTGATTCTCCAGTTATAGAAGAAATCAGTGAAGAAATCCTTGGAAGCCCAAGGAAAGATAAAGGAGATAGCCAACAAACAACTACAAGCTCTTTTCAACAAGAGCAAGAGAGACAGCATGGCATGGAGGTGTCCTCCTCCACTCAGCAAAGCAAGAAGCCATCTTGTACCAAGGCCACCTTCAAAGAAATTAAGGCACAAAATGAGCTGCTAAGAGTGTAGCTATATGACCAATTTCTTAAGGCAACACTGGCCAAACAAGAAAGGCTAATGGCAGCATATGATATCAAAGAGGAAAAGATGATCCTCAGCCATTTTAAACCTAAAATACAGCAGCCTCACTCAGCTGCAGATTTTGTTAGAAAAAAGTTGGAGGTCATGGCAAAAGACATTCACCCCATGGATCATATAGAACTGCATAAGTAAACAGGGGAAATGGTCTATGCCACATTGGTAGACAGGGCCACAATGGCACATGAATTAAAGGAATCACTGAAGAACACCAACACTCAGCTTGATTTAGAAAGAATGTCCTCCACAGCTAAAGATAGCAGAATCAAAACATTGGAGGACATTATGTTGGACTTAGGAGATGATCCTAAGGATCTTAAGGGTGTGAGGGTCCTTATGAAAAAGAAGGATGATGACATTGCTGCATTGAAGAAGAGATTGAGATTGCTTCCCACTGAGCACCCTCAAACAAGAGAATTGCAGAAAGAAAAGGAAGTTGAGATCAATTGGATCTAATGATGAAGCTGAACCAAAGAGTAATTGATCTGGAAGGGGAGCTGGAGAAAGCACTGCAAGACAAATAGGGAGAATCAACCTCCCAGCCTCCTCAAACTGCCCCAACTACTACAACAACTATAGATGCTGCAGCGGCAGCAACAACAGCTCCTAAGGCTAGCATAAGCCTAGATGATTTGACGAAAGCTATCAAAGAGCTGGAACTTCAGGCAATTGACATCAAACAAGCCAAAGAGAAATTGGCTGAGATGGAGACAAAATATGACAAATCCAAAATGACAGTAGCAGACCATAACAGAGAGATTAAGGCCCTAAAAGACAAAATAAAGGCCTTGGAAAAGGAACTAAATTTAGAGAATACTATGGCAGAGATAAAGAAGATTTTGTGGACCCGGATTGACCACTCCATTACCAAACAGTGGAAGTCAATCAAAACAGTGCATGAGCAGATGGAGTTAATAAGCCAAGCATAAGTTGAAAGTCAGAAGGCCAGAGCGGCACTAGGGAATAAGCCTGAGCAGGCCAACAGGATGATAGATTTCCTCAACAATCACACCAAGGAGGAGTTGGTAGCCCTAAACATCAGCAGCAAAACAAATTCTGTTCTAACAGCTAAAAAAGTGCTAACCCTCAGAAATTTTGTGCAGATTGTGGAAAGAAAATGTCAGGAAATGCAGGCTGAGGTGGATGACTACAAGCTTAAAATGGGAGCATTGCAAGACAAAGGATTGCCAAGCCTATTGACCGGCGCAGGAAGTCTGCTCACCCGTGAGAAATATGCCACTAGGATGACCAACTTTATTACAAATTAGATCACAGCATCCACTAGCACTTCTGAAGAAGCAGGACCTCCATCAGGGCAGAGCCTCTAAAACAAGTTAGAAAATTTATTGTACATTGAGCATGAAATTAATCACCTGTTTGAGGTCCCACCAAATTTTTACAGGTATACAGAGGCAGATGAAACTTTAATAAAAATACGAAGACACCAACTACCCAAGGAGGATTGGTGGCAGGCAATGCTGCAAATTTTGCCTCAATAATCTCAGTTCGGTCTCTTCTAATCAGCTTCAGGTCAACAAAAGTCAAATACAACAGGAAGACAGCAGGCAGGGCGGGTGAAAGTAATGACTCAGCATAATACTGGGACAACAAGCCAAAGAAAGGAAACGCGCAAATTTTGGACAGCACGGCTCCAGCCGACTCAATGGGTCACAAAAGTCAAAGCTTTCTGACAATTTTGGACAGCTAATGCACTAAATAGTTATTACAGTATTTACTCTCTCAGCTGTAATTTCTCAGGGGTTGGCATAGAATTTATGAGCCATTAACTCATCAGCTAGATATTTTTGTACCAAAATTTTGTATATATACCTCCGCACACAACGTATTTGGGGTTGGTGATTTTCTCTCTCAGACACTGTTTTGTATACTTTTAGAGTATCTAATACAAAAGGCTAGAAAAGTTCACTATCTATGCACTGTTGAGGTCTAAATGATGATCTGCGTTCTGCTATAGAATTCCTGTGTTGTCTAATGGAACAATAAGTTATCCTAAACTATGTTTTGTCTTTTATGTTTGTTTAACTCATATATGTGTTTTACTAGCTTAGCAATAGAGAAAAAGAATAGTACAGGAATTGTTTGACTACACCCTATGCTCAATCTCTGTTGTTAAATATGTTTTCTTCAGAATTAATCATAGACATGAATTCTTAATTGCTCATGTTTGTATTTGTTCTATTAATATGAATGTTATTCAATAATTCTTAAATGCTCCTAAGTAATGCTCCCACTATTCCCCCTATCAGCTCTCTGAAAGATCCTTAGTTGCCTTTCACTCCCTGATTTCATCCCATCATATTACAGATTTGAAAAATTTGTTCCATAGACGCTTGTCTGGCTCTATAGCATAACCTCTTCCTCAAAAGGGACACTTCCAGCAATTAATATCATGGACTCCATGCCCAATGGCCTAGATCATCCTGCAAAAACATACCTGTTCTGACTAAAATCATCACCCAACAAATTCAAAACAAAATCCTGTGCACCATAACTAGCCTAAAATTACACCAAACAAAGATAAATCAGAAAGAGAGAGCTCTCTCTGGTTACAGGTAGGCTAGGACCTGTGGCCAAAAGATTGGTTAGTGGTTACCTCGGCCGTATTCCCTTCGGCGTCAAAGGGAACAACCTGAGTGATAACAGTACCATCATTGATGAAGGCGCTTCTACTTGCATAATGTCTATTGCTTGTTGGAAGGCTATTGGTTCTCCGACACTGAGCCAGTCTCCTATGACCTTGGAAGCCTTTGATGGGAGAGAGTCTCATCGTTATGGAATACTCCAACACTTTCCTATTACTTTTAAAGGGAAGATGGTTGAGTGGAGGTTGAAGTCATTGATGCCAATCTAACTTACAACCTCCTTTTGGGATGAAGCTGGACATATTCCATCCAAGCTATGGCTTCATCTCTATTTCGTGTCATTCATTTTCCTTATCAGGGGAAGATCGTCACCGTAGACTAGTTTTCTTTCTTCCCTTCCTCCTCTTTCGATGGCAATGTGCCTTTTGTGGAGCATACCTCCATTCCATGTGAGAGTGTGGGAGCTAGACTCTTTAAAGATCCTGCCCTTATGGCCATTTTCTCGCTCCTGCCTCCCAACATTTCTCCTATTAATATGATTTCTCTTTGCTCTAATCCTTGGGTTCTTCCCCCCGTTGATCAGATAGAATCCTGAGGCGATGAGATGCCATTGGGTCTTGCCGAGATCAACTACATCGAAATTGTTTCTGCATTGGCTCCCTCCTCTGAATCTGCTCCTTCAAGTAGAGCTCTCGACTTGTACGTTCAAACCCCTTGGCTTGGAGATGCCACTTCTTCAAACCCTTTAAAGGAAATTTTTCCTTCTGATGAAGTGATTATTGAGACTATGTCTTTCGAGGAACCCCCGTGGTTTGATCATCACCATCGTTCCTCGTTTCTCCCTGCCCATCGGGAAATGCTTACTTGTCTTGAGCGGTTTGCTCCTTGTCTCCCATTCCAACCCCTTCAGACACCCATCCAAGTTTATCAAGTGTCTTCTGAAGGGAACATGGGAAATATCACACAAACTTAGCCAATCGACATCTCTATTAAACCAAGGATTGTTGAGCACATCCATGTTGGAGTAACTTGTACTCCGAAGGAGATTTAGCTTTATACTAATCCTTTTCGCGAATTCTGTGATGTGTTTTCTTGGTCTTATGAAGAGATGCCCAGCATCGATCCTAGCATCGTGGTGCATGAGATACCTACATATTCCGGTGCTAAGCCTGTTCGGCAGCGTCTATGCCATGTTCACCCCCGAAAGGCTGCAGCTATTAAAGTGGAAGTTGAAAAGCTTCTTAAGGCTAGTTTTATTTACCCCATCCCACTCACAAATTGGGTCTCTAATATTGTCCCTGTGACTAAAAAAAAGGGCACTATCAGGGTATGTGTTGATTATCATGATATTAATCATGCCTATCCTAAATACGGTCACACAGTGGCACAATTTTTATTTAATCATGTTATCTCACGGTTCGGAGTCCTTCAGGCTATCATCATTGATCATGGCAAACATTTACGTAATCATATGATGACTAAGTTAACAACCCAACAAGGCTTGTAGCATGAGAGATCGACACCATACTATCCTCAGGCTAATGGCCAAGTAGAAGTCGTCAACAAAGTTCTAGTTACGATGCTTCAACGCACCATTGGCATGCACAAGTCCAACTGGCACTTGATGTTGTTCTTCACCTTATGGGTCTACCGAACTTCTATGAAGGATGCCACCGGGTTCACCCCATTCCAATTGGTTTACGAGCTGGAGGCTACCCTTCCGATTGAGTGTAAGATCCCTTCTTTGAAATTAGCCATCAAATTACTCCCCAACACTACTCCGGTAGAAGAACGTCTTCTCTACCTAGTGCGGCTCGATGAGACTCGTCGACTAGCCTCTCTAGCTATTGAAGCACAGAAGAAGAGAGTGAAAACTCACTTTGATCATACTGTCCATCCTCGTTCTTTCGTTGAAGGAGATTTAGTCCTACTTTATGATGAAGTAAATTATAAGCTGGGGGCAGGCAAATTTGAGCCCATGTGTCACGGGCCTTATATTGTTAAGCAAGTTTTGCAAAAAGGGGCCTATGAGTTGATTGATTATGAAGGGAACCCTCTCCATAAGCGCCAAAATGGGCTTTACCTAAAAATATATTATACATGAACCCCATGCACTTTGATTTGTACATACGTGTGTTTTCAGCAGGTGCGTTGTGTATGTGTTTTCATGTTTGGCTTGGTGTGTAGGCATAATTGCCGCTTATTGTGTCTTTTGCTTCTTGTGCAGATGTCTGGTACACCTTACGTTGGTTTCGTTGCCTGCCGCAATACCTGCAACCTTTCTTCTGTGGCATGGTGATCTACGATCCTCATGGTGAGTTAGTAGACCTTCAAGGTGTTTTTCTGGGTTGTACCACAAATAATGTCGCTGAATATAGCATTGTTATTGAGTTATTGGCCGAGGCTATCAACCTGAGTATTCATACATTAGTTGTGAAAATGGATTCTCAGCTTGTTGTCCACCAGCTTAATGGGCATTATTCTGTCAGAGACCATCAGATTTTAAGGTTGTATTTATGTGTTAAATTGTTAGAAAGGAATTTTGATTTTATTACACATCAGCACATTCCCAGAAGATTAAACATGTTAACTTATGCATTAGCAAACCATGTATTAGACAGACATTTGCGTAACATGTAATCAAAACAGCATATAGAAGCATTCAAAACACAATAATGAACCATAGGAATATATATATATATATATATATATATATATATATATATATATATATATATATATATATATATATATATATCGTGTGGTGCACCGAGGTGCTCAAAAAATAAGTGTATATGTCCAAATAGAGTTTGTGTTCTCCATACATCCGAGACACATGTCTCTCAAAAAATCAGCAGGAAATACAACCTAGGCATCTACTACGGTGGGTTATGCTCCCTATAGCACACCACTGCTCATGCCACTCGCCTCAACAAGCGATACACCTTGGGTGTCACTCCTACTATATATATTTGGAACTCTATGGGGACCTCCTTGACCCCCATGTAATAAGGGATCTCCACTGTCAGGCCCTCAAGATTTTGGGCCACTGTCTCCACTAGATCACCACTTGGGGGAGCTAAGGCCAGCTCTCTGATGCCTTGTGGGTCCCTCCGTGCCTCTAGAGCCACTCCTATAAGCCTCACTAGTCCCACATCTACGAATACCATAGAGTACATCATTAGGACATATACATGAAAAAATATAAAAAAACATCATAAAAGATAAAATGCAAAAATAATGTGATCAAGTGTCTCACCACCATCGTCCCACTACTCGCCAGTGGGAAGCTGCATGTCGGGGTCTCCACGAAAGTCCATACCAGCATATGGCCAGTCCTTGATGAAGATCTTCTGGCGATCCAGCCACTCACGGAATAGTGTCCCCCATGACATTGGTCGTCCGCCACCTCCTCGTGGCATAACGTGTGCCCACTGTGTGATCCTGGTCTCCCGAGGTCTGGGCAAATCCAATTCCATGTCCTATAAATACAGCACCGGCACCCACTCCAGCATGAGTGGGATCAAGATAGACCCGTATCTGAATTGTTTCGTCTCCCCACGACGATAGTTGGTTAGCTGTCTCTTCATGTTCATTGTCACTGTTTCCGCACAGTTGAACATGGTAGGGTTGAGGCATTCAAGAGCCAACTGGAGTTGGGTCTTTGATGCCTCGTGTTGGGCTTGGGAGCCCGCTACCCTCTTCAACATGAATAGAATTGCACGAAGAACCAAGTCTTCCATTGTCGGAATTGCCACCTTCTCGCTTCTCATTTTGTGTCCCAGTGGGCACACTCGTGCCATCAGCATCTCTAGTGATTCACTCCCAGTCTGTTGGCCCTCTATAATTGACCTCTCACTGTGACGAGACAATCTAGTCAGGAAATATGTGTCTGTAGCATCGAACTCAATGTCCCTGCCACGGATGATGAATTTTCCATCTGTTTGGTTCCAGACATGAATCAATAGCTCTAGCAACTCGGGTTGGGCTCAAAGGTGTGGAGTAAGGAAGAATTTTAACAACCCGCACACACGTAAAGCATTTTGGCACCCAGCATCAGCAAAATCTTCCTCATCGTTGACATCGTGAGTTCATTCCTACCAAACAAATGCCATGATACCCTGCATGACAAGAAAAAATGAATTAGAACTCCCTCTGTAAATTTAAATTCATAATTTACGTAAAAAAATTATTTTACATCGCCATCGTGACTGTTTTTAAAACAGTCGCGATGACGCTCAGTTCATAGTTTTTTTTTCTTGCTATCAACGTGAGAATACATCAGTTTCTCGCGGTGATCCGAAAGTGCTACGTGTAAAATCAGCTCGGTCATCGCGAAACTGAGCGGCTTTCCCACGATGACCGAGAAACGGATGCCGTTTCAAAAAACCATCTAAATTCATCTACCTAGCACCAAATTACGTGAAGAAAACTACTAAAATGTAGTGCACAACAAAATGTACTTACTTGGTGAAGGTTTTAGAATGAATTGTGGACGGATGAGGCCAAAATTAGCTTGAGAACTTTGCTCAGGTTGGTGCTCCAACACTCCAATGGTAAGATGAACAGTGAAAATGGTAAAAACAAATGAATTACCGCACCCCTTTTATAATAATTTTTGAAACTTAAAAAAAAAATAAAATTATATTTTAAAAATGTGGGTTTTTTCTCATTTTTATCACATGGTTAGTTAAATTTTTAGCTTTGTAACTATGTTTCCATATATATCGATCATTTATCTCGAATGGGTTTTACGTTTGCTGTGTCTTGTGCAGAACTATAGGTAGTGAGGTTATGCCATGCTTCATGTGCACTTGATCCATAAAGTCTTCTTTAACGCTCTTTTCCAACTTAAAAGAAGAAAAGATAGCCGAGTTATCCCTTTTGACTCGTTAAATGAAATAAGGAGTGGTCTGCTTTAAGCTCTTTTCCGACCATGTAAACACGAAAAAGATTGTCAAGCTTTTGTTGTTTCAAGCTCGTTATTAGTTACGAAATGACGTGATTTCGATCACTTTTCTACTCTTTCAGGTCGAGATCACTAACCATGAAAAGTACTCCTTGATCGTAATGGTCAAGCGGTTCTTTCGAGTATCATTTTATACTTTTTCGGGCTTGAGAGACACAAATCTATGAAAAAGGACCCCCTTGGAGTTTTCTTTTCTGTGTCTTTTTCAAACTCTCTAAACATGAAAAAGACTCCGAGTTTTACCTATGTTGGACTCGTTAAACCCTGACGACATTGGAGTCATCACCATGATGAGACTCGAGCTTCTCCTCCCTAGGGCTCGTTAAACTATTACTAGGTTGGATTCGACTGAAGCTCAAGCTTATATTACAGGCATATGCTATCCCCTTCAAGCTTGTTTTAAAAAATAATTAGGGTACTTGCCAGCAATGGTGGGGGAAAATTTAGAAATCATCATGGCAGCTCGTCACTCTTGAACATCGACACTTTCGCTTCTTGTCGGGTTGGGACATCCATACATCGTCGTTTGGCCTTCCGCAAGTTTGGGTTGTCATTTAGCCTCATTCCATCTGATTCATGCCGTCTCCATCAAGCCTCTGATCCCTTGGTACCTGAATGCTACCACCCTCTAGATTCGTGTGGCCGATATGTTCAAGAGTATAATCCTTCTGCAGTTTACATCCTTGCCTCCTCCTCTGATACTCTATTTCACCATCTACCGCTTGTTCCTTATCTTGTGTCATTGGTGGGGGAAACATTATGGCCCTCCTATGACAAATCATCTCTTGTCGACATCAGCTCATTATCCAGGAGATTGATCTAGAGATCCCATTTGGTACCATAGAGCTTGCATGCCTCAATGGCAAGTTCTTCGTGCTTGACGGTCGACTTTCATCATTGGTCATCAATTGGGTGATTCCACGAGTGTTCGACTTCAGCTCCTTCTTCACACTTCGTGGATTGTGCTAGACTGTACCTTGAGAACCATTGGCATTATTGGTGGTTTCTCTCGCGCTTGTTAACGGTTTCCATCATTGACCAGTAATCAAGCGACTTTCTATCATGCTCGACCTCAGCAAATCTATTCGCATGCTAGAATTTGTACTATGATCGGTTGGGTTCAAGACCCCGAACTCATATTACACATGTTCAGGCTGCATGGATTGGTTCGTGATTACATGACTCATTGATGGATGGCTGCAACCATACCTGAGTCTTCATGGATGGCTGCGACCATACCTTTATCACTATCATGGTCTTATTAGCTGGATGGCTATGTCCATACCACAGACCTAGTTCGTATGTCTTTTGGATGGCTGCACCCATGCCTAGACTACATGTATTTCACTAGCAGAGATATCAGTTGTACTTGCACCTGCAGGTTCTTCCAGATGGTGTTCCAGCTCAGTCAGTTTCGTAAAGCATTTCACCCCTCCCACTCTCTCGGGCTTCATACTTTAGGGGGCATCTGTTACACAGTAATTTGTCACTGCTTTCACCCCAGTCTTTCTGTTGTGTCATGTGTCCCAATGAAACATGCTCATACTGAACAAATGCTCTCTGATGTTGCCAAGTGACCCACTTTTCCTAATTTTTCTGCCTCATCACAACTCTGGACTTAATATACGCGATGAACAGTGGTTGTAAATAGTTTGGTCATGCTTCCGGCGTGGAAGTACATCTGTTTCTCGCGATAGTCTGATTTCATACTCCAGCATGAGGAGACTTATTATCTTTAGCTATGATCTGACTGGGTACATTGCTCACTAGCGATGTCAGTGCTAAGAATCTGTTTTACACTTGTGATGATCTAGATTGGGCGAATTCGTTCCAATAGTTGGCCTTCTAGATGTCTCCAGACCTAGTTGTTGGCATAGTTTGTGTCGCCCTTCCTCCTCTGGTATGGAGACTCCTTCTCCTATTTAAACACTCACCATTGCTATGATCATCTAGTTTGTAAATTCTTGGATTGAGCTGTGCTATTAGTGTTTTTGAGTTTGCTAGATAGTTGGCATGGGTGTGACAAGTGTGGGATTGTTGATAGTTTGTGGGAGGTTGTGAAGTGCCCTTAACTTTGTGTAAATCTTATGAGTGAGAGAGAACTTTGTATATTGGGAGATCCATCTTCAAAGAGTGAATGCTTGAGAAATATACTAGTTGGACTGTCTAAGAAGGCTTGCGACGTCAAGGCTTCGGTTGTAAGCTTGCTCTTATTTCATTATTAATACAATCAATGATGTTTTCCTATGTCTTGTATGTAATTTACTTGATAGCTCATGACTTCTTGACCTTGTGAGTAAATAGATCATTGTTGTTTTCCGGTTACATGATTTGTTGTATTTCATTTGCATTTTTTCAAGTTGATCACTCATTAAGGAGAAGGAAGCGGAAGCTGGAGTAGTGCAATGGAACTCCATTGACCACCGGCTGAGGTAGGCCTCCAACTATGATTGTTTAAAGAAAAATATTGTTGATATGTCTTTGCTGTGACTAGACCCACTCTAGGGCTAGAGGGGTTGCCTCTGTCTGTAGAGGGAACACTTTCCTACATCACAGAGGATATCCGGGATAACCTAGAATCAGATTTGCATTAGGAATGTTATAACCTCCTGGGAAACCAAGATTAACCAGACCAAAATGAGTTTGTTGAAGTTGTTGATAAGTATAGCTAGGATACGATTGATACTGATAAATTGGGTTTTGCACAGTAGGACCAAATTGATACTACTCCTGGTACAGTTGATAGGTAAATTGTGGTTGACTTGTAGCAATGGTAGCAATCGTACTAGCTTGTCCTGTAGGCATCTGGACCGAAGTCTGAATTGTAGGTCCCGACTGAGGCACAGAGACTTGAGGAATTTGCACTGATGCAGGGGTAGTAGAAAACGGAGCTATTGATACTCCAAAAACAGGTGTTGTAGGTTGAACAAAGGTTGCAGTAGTTGTAGCAGTTTGGGGCGGAGTATGAGGTGAACTAGGCCCAGGTTGCTGAACTGTACCAGATGCAGGGGTTTGAATATTAGGTTAGACAAGTTGTTGGGTTGGACCAGAAACCAAAGGTTATCTAGGTTGATTAACTAACTATACATTAGGTTGCAAAGTCTATTGAGTTTGAGACGGATCCCACACCATGTTCATTATAGAGCATGGACCGACAAAAGGTTCTGCATATGGAGGACCATAACCTAGTTGAACGTAGGGTTGATAATTAGGTGGTACATTTCCAGTTCCTTGAAAAAATGGTTGACCAGAAGGTGGTTGGAAACCTTGAGTTGGGTACTAACCTTGGGGTTGATAACCCTAAGGCAAGTACTGAAACTGGGGTTGACCTTGAGGTATGTACTGAGTCTGAGGTTGACCTTGGGGTATGTACTGTCCTGACGGTTCATAAACTTGAGGAAGCCTGCTAGGCAGTAACTGATTACCTTGGAGTTTCACCCTAGGCAATAACTGACTACCTTGGGGTTGCCCCCCGGGTGGTAAATGACTACCTTGAGGTTGCCCTCTAGGTGGTAACTGACTACCTTGACGTTGAGGATTTGGAATACTACCAGACATCATAAGGATTTGTTCTATGTTCAACACTTGAGTTCCATTACATCCAGATGATAACATTTGTTCAATTGGTCGAGGAGATGCTCCTGAAAATGTACCACAGAGTGACTGGTACCCCGTAGGAAGAGAAGGACCACCAGATAAAAAAAATTCTGGTGTTTGGGAAAACATAGATGATTGTCTTGACATAATCGATAAAGGATAATAACCTCTTGGCATAGGATGAAAGGGAATTCGAGGTGGAGAAAAACTAAGACCCGAGTTTTCTAAAAAATGTGTCAATGAAACATACCAAGAATCACTCCTAAAAGGACTATAGAATATTGATTCACGCTCCCTGAGATTTAAAATCTGTTGGTTTTTGGGAAGAGTTATGTCTTCTTCTGGATTAACAAGTTCTTCAATAGAAATGAGACTAGAAGGAATATTTTGAGTAATGATATTGCTTACTCTAGGTGAACCAAGATTACTAGAAGTTGGAGAAGCAAATCTTGAAGTTGGAGTAACAGCAGGTTCAGTGTCAGGCTTAGAAATTTTAGGTTCTTTAGTTAATTCACTAGAAGGAGAAATACTACCAGTAACTTTGGAAAATGAAATTGGCTCTTGAATAGACTATGTTGTTTGTATTTGATAATCAGGATAAACAATTAAAGATGACTCTCCGGCTTTTGGTGATCCAACTCTACTATCACTAGGTGATACAAGAGATCGTAGCCCTTCAAGATGGCTTGGTGAATACTCAGGAGGTTTCCCCTGAAGTCTACAATATTGTCTCCATAATTTAGCCATGATTAAATATTAACTACTCACACGCAAACAAAGAAATTTTCAATAAAACCACCTAAAGTCTCTAAAGAAACAAACACTTGAATCACACACCTAAAAAATCTAAGAGTTCAAACCATACACAAATAGTAACTTCCCATACTAAAAACACTAGTTGGTGATGAAATCCAACTTAGTAGAAATTTAATACAAAAAGGGCGGTTGGAACAGTTACCCCAACAACCTGCTTAATGAAATAGACTGGCACAAGTTTCTTCACAAAACCATCTCGAGTGAAGAGAACCCCCTAGAGAGTCCAAGTGAGTCTAGTCGACGTCTACTCCAGGTACAGTGAGACCGGTCCTTCACCGTCACCTTAGGAAATAATCTTAAGTTTATGGACACTAAGGTTACCAACAATAACAAATGCGACTGGGGCAACAGTCTACGATCCGATCTACATGCAAGAGCAGAGTAAAAAAGCTCAATCCCCTTGAAAGCTCCTCAACATGATCAATTCGAGGTTTACCAACAAGTGACCCCAGGTTCCTCGACAATGGTTAATCTAAGGTTTACCGTTTATAATACGCACAAATATTCTATCTTTCCCATGAAACAGACTTGATTGTCTCAAAGGTTCGGACATGATCTCGTGATTGACTCCTTTAAGAGAAGATTCCCAGAATGTATCGATTACAATTGGATTTATTTCCTACCGCAAGATATATCTACTTGTTTTTTTAACTATATTGGAGAGTTAATTACTCCCTACTCCAAGATACTAGCCTAAGCTATATTGGTGATAAGAGCCCTAGAAATAAAAAGGATTACTAGATCAATTTTAATTAAACGTTGCTTTTATGGGTTGTACCTTAAGTCAATACGTATGGAAATGAAACTTTGATGGTGTGAAGACTCGACTCCAAATGCTAAAATATGCACCTAAAATGATAAGAAATTTGTTTTTCTTTCAATGAAATTCTAGCTAAAAGAAAGAGTTTAAGAATGCAATTCTTTAAGGAACAATTCTTTCTTTCAACATGGAAATGAAAAGAAAATATTTTTGTATTTTTCAATAAGAACTCATAACGAGACTAATAATTAATGCTCACAATAAATCCCTTTCACTTTTCAAAACTTGAAACTACAAGAAAAACAATTTTCCTTTCTAAAGAGATCTACAAGTTCTAGAAAAGCACTCAATGTTGGCATTATGATTCAAGTGTTGTCCTTGATGGCAACTCACTCAGAGGTTAGTACAGGTGCTCAGAGGTTGGTACAGGTGATGGCAACTTAATCAGAAGACAGATCTTAGTACAGCATGCCAAGGAAGTTCATATACGCAGGTTCGTTAAGCCCAAGTCGCGTGTACACGCTAGTTGGATTCAGAAAAAGCGCGTGTATGTGGAAAAGTACCTTTGGTCCATGGTGGTTAGTCCTTGGAAGTTGTGCCTATGGTTTCGGACCATTGTGTCTCGACGGGCGTGTCGATTCCTAGTTTTGAAGTTGATGGTATTGTGTTACTATGGTTTTGACTCTTGGTATTGAGCAAGGCCTAAGGCTATATAAGGAGAAGAAGATCATTAGGCAAAATCATCTTTTGACAAGGCTTGAATATCTAATAGAGAAAGAGATCTGATATGCAGGGTTATGGGTTGATGATGCATTGCTTGATCTGAGCTAAGGAGAGATCTCACCGGTTGATGGAAGACTAGATCTAAGGATAAATCGGGATCTAATGGTTTGAAATGCTCTATTATGATATGGTTGATTATGCGTATTTCTAGATCTGCATACTGTCGCAATATTATGTTCTGGATCTAACTGATGTCTGGTACAGCTGCAAGTTGAGAGAATCTATTTTTAGATCTGTACGCAGGTTGGCTTAGGTAAAAGCGCGTGTATACGCGGGTTTCGCTTATTGAAGTAGCGTATATCTCTTAAAGCTTGATTTTTGGGTTTGCAGTTGGATCTGACTGTTATTGCAGAGTTCTGTAGACTGCTCTGTGTTCTGGTATCTGGTGATTGATAGGGTTCAGTGTTTCAGTGATTCAAAGTTTGATAATACTAGTATTGGTTGTTTTATGCTTCATTGATCTGTTGTGAAAGTTGAATGAATTGGGGTCTACAGATTGTAATGTTGTGCTTCAGGAATATCCAGTCTGAAAATGTATGAAAGGTGGTACCTGAAGGAAAGAAGATTGTAGGTCAGCACCTACGTACTAGTATCTTGGCTAGTACAAGAGCAAAGGGGGTTGGAGCTCCCTTCCAAGGAAGTTTGGAGAACGAGAGAAGGTTGTAGCCTTCTGCAGTTTGTAGCCTGCGTACTGGTATAAGGCTGCACCAGTACAAAAGATTGTAAACTGAAGTTTCATATTAAAGAAAGATAGAGACAACTTGCAGCAGGTGGTTTTCACCCACATTGGGTTTCCACCTTATATCTTGGTGTTCATGTGTGTGGCTTTTGATCTGTTCTGTTATACTGCACCTGTTTACTGTTAATGTGGTGAATAATGTCCTGATGAACTTAACTGAAGAATAAGCTAACTAAATTATGAGTTTTCTTCTTATACGCTGTTTTATTTAGTCACAGTAGCGTGTACACGCTGGTTCACCTAACTGAAGTAGCGTATATGTTTCTGAGCATTGAAAAAGTTTGATTGATCTGATAATACTGATTCACCCCCCCTCTCAGTATTATTTCCAACAATTGGTATCAGAGCAAGTCCTTCAGAGAAGCTTGATCGCTTGAAGGTAGATCATTCATCATGAGCAACTACGAGAAAGAAGCATCAATCAGGCCACCGATTTTTGATGGGACAAATTTCAATTATTGGAAGGTAAGAGTTACTGCATATCTTCAATCTCTTGGTACAGAAGTTTGGAACATTGTAGAAACAGGCTATGCTTTTCCTTCAGCTACTCCTACAGATCCAGCTGAGAAAAAGCAGTATGAAACAAATGCAAAAGCAGTCAGTACTCTATTAGGAAGTATATCCCAAACAGAATTCATGAAGGTCATGCACTTCAAATCAGCAAAAGAGATATGGGACAAAATGATCACTAGCTATGAAGGAGATGAACAGGTAAAGCAAGCTAAACTTCAAACTCTCAGGATTCAATATGAGACTCTCAAGATGTATAATGATGAAAGTGTGGCTAATTATTTTCTTCGGGTAGATGAGATTGTTAATTGTATGAAAAATTTGGGTGAAGAAATAAAAGAGACTATAGTAGTTCAAAAGATTCTAAGATCATTATCCCCCAAGTTTGAATCTAAAGTATCTGCAATAGAAGAAAAATAAAACCTCCGTGTTCTCACTATGTCTCAGCTACATGGAATTCTAACTGCTTATGAAATGAGAAAGGGAGGTCCATCTGACAGAAGGGAAGCTGCTTTTAAGGCATCAGGAAAAGAAGATTACTATGAAGCAAGCCATGTTCCAGAAGAAGAGAAAGAAGAATCAAATTTTGTCAGAAATCTTCAAAGGGGTTCTGGAAGGTTCAGAGGTAAGTTGCCTTTCAAATGCTTTGCTTGTGGAAGAGTAGGTCATTATGCTGCAAAATGTCCTTATAAGGATAAAGGAAAAGAACCTGCTAGATGGAACAAGAAACAAAGTGCAAATAAGAAAAGCTACTACACCCATGAAGATAGTGATGGCTTATCAAACAGTGATGAAGATGAACAAGGTAATAAATATAAGCTGTTAATGGCATTTGAAGATGATGATTATGAGGATGCTGTAGATGTGGATAATCTCTATAATGAAATTACTAGACTCAAGAGATGCATAGAAGAAAAGAATGTGATCATTGATACTTTGCAATTTCAAATTGATGAAAAGGAAAAACATTTTGAAAAACTAGAAGGTGAAATTGTTGGTCTCAGAAAAGAAATTGAGAAAACAAAAGCTATTAATCTTAAGTTTGTCAAAGGATCTGAAACTTTGGATGAGATTATCAATGTGCAGTGGTCTCCTCTAAACAAGACAGGTTTGGGCTATAATGGAGAAACCTCTCAAGCATCCACCTCAAAAAGTTATCTTGATGCAGCAAGAAGAAATGAGCAGAAGAACAATGAAGATAATCAGGTAAAGCAGGGACGAATTACAAACAGAAACTATCAGGGACAATCCTTCTTAAGGGTGAACAAAAGCTACAACCAACCACAGGTAAAATCTTCTCAGTTTGGCTCAAGAATAGATGAAAATAGAAATTACAATCAGTTGGCTGGTAGATTCAATAACCGCAGAAGCTTCTTCAATGGACAATGCTTTTCTTGCCATAACTTTGGTCACAAAACAGCTCAATGTGTTGCATATAAAACAATCATGACTAGGGAAGCTCAAAAACAAAGAAGTATGACAGGGATTACAAAAAGGACCTATAACAACTTTTCGGTTCTTGAAAATGAAGTTGAATGTTCTATTTGCAATAATTTTGGTCATAAAGACTCTGAATGCAGGAGCAGGTTTCAGGAGAAAAAGGAACAAGCCACGAGCACCAAAACATGGAGAATAAAGGAACCTCAAACAGAAAGATGTGGGATAGCATTTTATGCAGAAGGACAGGAAAATCTATGGTACATTGACAGTGGATGTTCGAAACATATGACAGGTGATAAAGAAAAACTTGAATCTTATTCTACTTTAGAAAAGGGAAAGAAAGTTTCTTTTGGAAATGATACTCCTGCAACTATAAAAGGAAAAGGTATTGCTCCTTTGAAAGAAAAGGTCAAGGCTGGAAATGTTTTGTATGTTGATGGATTGAAGCATAATCTACTAAGTGTCAGCCAGATGTGTGATCAAAAAACCGAGGTTATTTTCAGATCGAATGGATGTCTTGTTCGTGATCTTGATACAGGTAAAACAGTTCTCAAAGGCAAAAGAACTCCAAATAATCTGTACATATTTGAAGAAGGACAACAACAATGCTATCTTAGCAAGGATGAAGAGCACTGGTTATGGCATCGAAGGTTGGGACATCTAAGCTTCTCACAAATAAGGAAAGCATGCAAATATCAGGCAGTTCGCGATCTTCCAGATATCAAAATTCCAGACAACACCATATGCAAATCTTGTCAGTTTGGAAAGCAAACCAGAACTAACTTTCCAGAGAAGGAAGGATCAGCTAGCTTGCCTCTTGAGCTAGTCCATACAGATGTATGTGGTCCATTTAGGAAAAGGACACCTCGAGGAGAAGAATATCTGATATTATTCATTGATGATTTCTCAAGGTTTGTTTGGTTAGGGCTTATGAAGCACAAAGATGAAGCATTCGAAAAATTCAAATCCTTCAAAGCATTGGCTAAAAATGAATCAGGACACAAAATTAAGTGCCTCAGATCTGACAGAGGTGGGGAGTTCACATCAAATGAATTTTTCGATTTCTGCGATGAACATGGGATAAGAAGAGAATTCTCTACAGCTAGAACTCCTCAGCAAAATGGGGTTGTGGAAAGAATGAACAGAACTATCCAACAAATGGCTCGTGCTATGCTCGATGAATCAGGTACTCCTGCAACCTTCTGGGGTGAAGCTGCACATGCTGCTGTTATTATTCTTAACAAAACAAATGTCCGAGTAAACAGCACTCAAACACCTCATGAGCTTTGGAGTGGTAAAACTCCTTCCGTGAAGCACTTCAAAATCTTTGGGAGCAAATGTTATATTAAGAATACTGATGAGCAACTTGGCAAACTTGAACCTAGAGCAGATGAGGGCATTCTTCTTGGTTATTCTCCACATAGCAAAGCATACAAGTGCTACAATAAAAGACTTGGCAGAATTGTTGACAGTATTGATATAGTGGTTGATGAGAAGGGATATATTCCTAGGCAAGTTCATCATGAAGACATTGAAGAAGATGAAGGTTACTCTCAAAGGCGAAATGATGAAGAAGAAGAACCTCAAGAAGAAGAAGAATCTCAAGAAGAACCAGAGGAGCAGACAAGAATAGAAGAGAAGACTCCATCCAGATATGTTCAAAAGAATCATCCAGAAACTCAGATTGTGGGGCAGAAAGAAGCAAGAGTACAAACAAGAAGGACACTTGCAGAAGCTTCAAGCTACTTGGCATTACTCTCCTCCACTGAACCACAAAATGTGAAAGAGGCATGCAAAGATGAATGTTGGGTCAAAGCAATGGATGAAGAACTTGAGCAAATCGAAAAGAACAACACTTGGGAATTAGTTCCTAGACCAAAAGATAAGAATGTAATAGGAACAAAATGGGTCTTCAAGAATAAATTAAATGAAAATGGAGAAGTAATTAGAAACAAGGCCAGACTTGTTTGTAAAGGGTATGCACAGCAAGAAGGAATAGATTTTGAAGAGACCTTTGCTCCTGTGGCAAGACTTGAGGCCATCCGAATGTTCCTTGCTCTCTCAAGCTTTCAAAACTTCAAGGTATTTCAAATGGACGTGAAATCAGCCTTCCTGAATGGAGACTTAGAAGAAGAAGTATATATTGAGCAGCCAGATGGTTTCATTCTTGGGAATGATCCAAACCTTGTATGCAGATTGAAAAAGGCACTCTATGGACTCAAACAAGCTCCAAGGGCTTGGTACTATCGGTTGGACAAATATCTTCACCAACAAGGCTTTTCAAAAGGATCAGCAGATAGCAATCTCTATATAAAAGTTGAAAATAACAAATTGCTAATTCTTGTTGTTTATGTAGATGATATTATTTTTGGCAGCAATGAAGAGACTATGAGTCAAAACTTTGCCTTGGTTATGCAGAAAGAATTCGAAATGTCACTTCTTGGAGAATTGACATATTTTCTTGGATTGCAAATCCAACAAAATGAAGGAGGTATCTTCTTGTCTCAAACCAAATACCTCAAGCAGATCTTGAAGAAGTATGGCATGGAAGAGTCAAAGCCAGTATGTACACCCATGGTTACAGGATGCAGCCTCAGTGCAAATGATGAATCAGCAGCAGTTCACCAACCCACTTATAGATCCATGATTGGGAGTTTGCTTTATTTGACAGGTACTCGACCAGATATTACACATGCAGTAGGAATGGTTGGAAGATTTCAAGCCAACCCAAAGGAAACTCATCTTCAGGCAGTCAAAAGAATCTTCAAATATCTTCAAGGGACCCAAAATTATGGCTTATGGTATCCTAGAAATACAGATCTCACTCTTCATGCTTACACAGATGCAGATTGGGCTGGAAGTGTGGATGATAGGAAAAGCACAAGTGGTGGTGCTTTCTTCATGGGTTCCAGATTAGTATCTTGGTTCAGCAAGAAACAGAGTTCGATTGCCTTATCTACAGCTGAAGCAGAATATGTGGCTGCAGCATCTTGTTGCACACAACTTCTTTGGATGATGCAGACCTTGCAGGACTTTCAAATCACTTGCACTCCACCCGTCTCTATCTTATGTGATAATACAAGTGCAATCAGCATTTCAAAGAATCCAGTCATGCACTCAAAGACCAAGCACATACCAATCAAGTACCATTTTCTTCGGGAACAAGTGCTTGAGCAGAAGGTCAAGTTGGAGTATGTTCCTTCTAAGGAACAAGTTGCTGATATTCTCACAAAACCACTGCCCAGGGAAACTTTTGAATATCTCAGACAAAAGCTGGGAGTAGTTGATGCCTCATCCTGCTGTTGAAGCTTGTCTGTTCTACAGAAAAGTTGGTATACGCAAGTTACGAAAGGTATATACGGGTATACACGCGGATTTATGGTGGGAAAGTCGCGTGTATGGTGTACGCATGTTGTAGAGATTATATCCGCGTCCATACGCCGTTTCATGCAGGAGAAATCGCGTATATGAAGTTCTGAACAGAAAAGGCAAACTCTGGAGTTCTGAACAGCAATGGGTATGTCAGAATTCTTCAGGCATGGTTTCAGGGGGTGCAGCAGGCACAGGTTCAGGGGGAGCAGCTTAAAAGTCTCATAAAGTATTGTTGGCATTCAGATGTTTTGGTTGTTGATTTCAGGTTGCTGATCTAAAAAGATGTTTATCATATGCTGCTGGTGACTTTCATAAGTTTTGGTCTAGATCTGTTGTCTCTATGTCATGTATCTCTCTTGTGATATCTCTTTTATAGTGTCAAGGTCATGTAACGGCCTATGTTGGTTTCCCCACTATGCCTGGGATGAATGCTGTAATATAATTGGTTGTTTCTGATATGTCCCCTCTTGGTAGGGAGTATGGATGTATGTATTGAGTCTTTCGGTGATAGGACGGTCCCTTATGGTGTATAAGTCTTGGTTCTTGTTGAAGAACATCTTTTGCAGATCTGGCCTACTGTCAGGAGGAGCATGAGTCATCATAGCCAAGCAGAGGTATCAGCATGTCCTCAGGGGGAGCACAGCCCTTTGCCCTTGATGTCAAAGGGGGAGAGTGACTTGGTGTGGTGGTTGCGATCAAGTCCAAAGGGGGAGATTGTTGGCATTATGATTCAAGTGTTGTCCTTGATGGCAACTCACTCAGAGGTTAGTACAGGTGCTCAGAGGTTGGTACAGGTGATGGCAACTTAATCAGAAGACAGATCTTAGTACAGCATGCCAAGGAAGTTCATATACGCAGGTTCGTTAAGCCCAAGTCGCGTGTACACGCTAGTTGGATTCAGAAAAAGCGCGTGTATGTGGAAAAGTACCTTTGGTCCATGGTGGTTAGTCCTTGGAAGTTGTGCCTATGGTTTCGGACCATTGTGTCTCGACGGGCGTGTCGATTCCTAGTTTTGAAGTTGATGGTATTGTGTTACTATGGTTTTGACTCTTGGTATTGAGCAAGGCCTAAGGCTATATAAGGAGAAGAAGATCATTAGGCAAAATCATCTTTCGACAAGGCTTGAATATCTAAGAGAGAAAGAGATCTGATATGCAGGGTTATGGGTTGATGATGCATTGCTTGATCTGAGCTAAGGAGAGATCTCACCGGTTGATGGAAGACTAGATCTAAGGATAAATCGGGATCTAATGGTTTGAAATGCTCTATTATGATATGGTTGATTATGCGTATTTCTAGATCTGCATACTGTCGCAATATTATGTTCTGGATCTAACTGATGTCTGGTACAGCTGCAAGTTGAGAGAATCTATTTTTAGATCTGTACGCAGGTTGGCTTAGGTAAAAGCGCGTGTATACGTGGGTTTCGCTTATTGAAGTAGCGTATATCTCTTAAAGCTTGATTTTTGGGTTTGCAGTTGGATCTGACTGTTATTGCAGAGTTCTGTAGACTGCTCTGTGTTCTGGTATCTGGTGATTGACAGGGTTCAGTGTTTCAGTGATTCAAAGTTTGATAATACTAGTATTGGTTGTTTTATGCTTCATTGATCTGTTGTGAAAGTTGAATGAATTGGGGTCTACAGATTGTAATGTTGTGCTTCAGGAATATCCAGTCTGAAAATGTATGAAAGGTGGTACCTGAAGGAAAGAAGATTGTAGGTCAGCACCTACGTACTAGTATCTTGGCTAGTACAAGAGCAAAGGGGGTTGGAGCTCCCTTCCAAGGAAGTTTGGAGAACGAGAGAAGGTTGTAGCCTTCTGCAGGTTGTAGCCTGCGTACTGGTATAAGGCTGCACCAGTACAAAAGATTGTAAACTGAAGTTTCATATTAAAGAAAGATAGAGACAACTTGCAGCAGGTGGTTTTCACCCACATTGGGTTTCCACCTTATATCTTGGTGTTCATGTGTGTGGCTTTTGATCTGTTCTGTTATACTGCACCTGTTTACTGTTAATGTGGTGAATAATGTCCTGATGAACTTAACTGAAGAATAAGCTAACTAAATTATGAGTTTTCTTCTTATACACTGTTTTATTTAGTCACAGTAGCGTGTACACGCTGGTTCACCTAACTGAAGTAGCGTATATGTTTCTGAGCATTGAAAAAGTTTGATTGATCTGATAATACTGATTCACCCCCCCCCTCTCAGTATTATTTTCAACACTCAAAACAACAAAAACTAATTTTGAGCTCTAAAAAACTTTTAAAAATATAATTAAATGAAAGCTTCAATTCTTTTTGAGGATGTTTTACTTAGTTGTTCAGAAAGCTAAGGATTCATTTGTTCAGAATAAAAAATCAACCAAAAAACATCCAGATATGTTTTCTTTTGTAAAAATGAAATTCAACACTTATAACGAATAATGTTCAAAGATTTGCAACGAGAAAAATAAATCTATTTCTCACAAAGGATAGATTTCACAACCAAGTCAAACTCATCAAGAAGAAAAAAATACACCTAGGTAATCTAAGGTTTATCAAGCTTCTGATCTTTGAGTCACTACAGAGACCAACTGAAAATCACTCCAAGCATGCAAACTTCTAGAAAATCATCTAAAACAAAAATACTATCGGAACTCACTCACAAGAGGTTTTTGAAAAGAAAAACATAGATCTGGGTAGACCCTAAAGCTTCTAAATCAAACCTAAACCTAATTGGAAAAAGGCATTTTAGGTTTTTCAAAAAAATTTACAAGGCCTGCAGGCTCCAGAAATAACAGATGCGGTCCCACTCTACTTACTAAAGGAAAAGTGTGGAGATGCCCACACTGTCTATGAAAAGAAAGTGCGGTCCCCTGAAAACTTTGAAAAAAACAAAAAATACTCCCAGATTTAAAAAATACCCAATCCAGTATACATCAATCAAAAACCATAAATGAAAACACTTTTCTCAAGTCAAAACAAAGGAAAGCCAAAAATCGAATCCATTCCCCAGTGGAGTCCATGATGACCAGCCGCTCTTCTATAGGATAACTATACATTTGGAATGCTTGTCCCCTAGAAATTTTTTGGTCAAGATATATATCATAGGGTTACAGTTAGAAATTACCGTGGTTTTGCTTAATAAGATGTAGTGATGAAATCTTTGGACAACTTGAACAGCTGTGAAGGCCAATTTCTCCATATGCGAATATTTAATCTTAGTCAGATGTAGAGTTCGATTAAGATAGTAAGTCACATGCTCACTGTTGAATTCATCTTCCTACAATAAAACCATCCCAATGGTGGAATGAGAAGCGGTGAGGTACAAAAAGTAATCCTGGTTGTAATTAGGAGGATGCAGTAACGGTGTATGCGTCAACGCTTGTCTGAGTGCATCAAAAGATCGATCAACGATCTCATACCAAAAGAATGGAATATTCTATTTTAACAACCTGGTAAAACCTTTCATTATCTCAACGTAGCCAGGAATGAAACGATGTAAAAAGTTTGCTTTCTCTTACAAACCTTGGATTTGACGAAGAGCCGAAGGAGGAGGTAGATTGACAATAGCTTCCACCTTCGAGGGGTTGACATGAATGCCTGCATTTGGTACGATAAATCCCATTAAGCGACCCATTTCTACAAAGAATACACATTTGTGTGGATTCAGAAGAATTCGATAATGCTTACATCTCATAAAGATAGCTCGTAAATGAATGAGATGATCAGTTCTATGTAATGAATGGGTAGGTAAATCATTGAGATAAGGCTGCACAATGTGCTTGAAGTCATGAAATGCATAAGACATAGCCCTTTGAAAAGTTTCTCTAGTGTTCTCCAATCCAAAAGTTAATTTGCAATAAGCAAATGTCCCCCATGGACAAATGAAAGTTGTTTTAGCTTGATCAGCAGGGAGTATGTTGATTTGATTATAACTAGAAAAACAATCCATAAAGGAAAACATTTCATTGTCGGCACAATCATCAATAATTTGATCGATATAGGGTGTTGATAATTGTCTTTAGGAAAATATCGATTAATATCCCTATAGTCGATACATACTCTTATCGTTCCTTGCTTTTTGTTGATAGGAACAATATTCGATACCCAATCGGTTAAAGGAATTGGATAAATGAAACCTGCAGAAGTAATTTCTTGATTTCGGCTTTGATAGCAGCATCTTTTCACAGATGTATCTAACGTAAGCATTGTCAGATAGGTTTAGCATCTGGGCATGTTTTAATTTCATGGACAACAATTGACGGATCAATTCCTGGCATTTCTTCATATGACCAGGCAAACACTTCACAGAATCCTTGCAATAGGGCTTTGTAAGTTTGGATTTCATCGTCCGTATAACAAGCACCTATATGAATGTTTTCAATAATTCCAGGCTTAGCTGAAATGTCAATAGGAACTATTCGAGAAATAGTTTCCAAATTTAACTCAGAATCAAAATGTTGCAATGGATTCTGTAGTTCCTTGACATAGTCAGTCGTAAAAATAGAAGAGAAATCATTTTCAAAATGATCAAACTCAAGTAAAAATGAAGACCCGTGATGCAGATCCTCCCATGGTAAATCATCAACATACAATAGTTCACGAATCTGCTCATTAGAATGAACAGGATCAGAAAGTGTTGATGAAGTTGAGTTTGATATTGAAAGCGACTCTCCATGGATCACATTCATTGGATCTGTTTCAGTTGAATAGGCATCAGAAAACAACTGTACAACCTGATATGCAATTTCAAAGGGACTCAGAGGCATCATGCCACTAAATGAATCCACCTCAGAATCAGAAGGTACAATCCAAGGATCATCAAAAGTAAGATTATTCGATGAAATTATATGAATAGTAAAACAAAACCTTTGATCAAACCTACGCCAACATCCTTGTAAGGGATAGTCATTTTTCAGATGTGCTGAATACTATTTGTAGTGGCTGGGTCAGATGAGAAATAAGTCAGCTGGTTTATTGTAATGATCTTTCCATTATGAGGAAACTTGATAAGCCGAAATACCGATGAAACCACAACAGTCATAGCATAAGACCAATTGCAACCCAAGGGAAGGTTGTAATCTAGAGGGGCATCAACCACTTCCACATCTAGATTCACAGTTTTTCCTTCGACCCCTATAGGTAAATCTTACAAAATGCCAAAAGGATGGAACCCGTGGCCATCAAAAGCCTTTAGAATTATCGGAGACTGATTAAGTGTGGGAGAACCAAGTGATTTCCAACAATGGATCGACATAATACATGTAGAAGCCCCTTCATCAATCACAGTCCTAAATTAAGGTCTATTTTTGACTAACACTGGAATCTAGAAAGCCATTTGATGAGGGAGGCGGGGTGTACTATTCTCTAAATCGAATATTATTAGGTTCGAATCCTTAATATTGACAGCTCCTATAGTAGAAAATAGTAATTTACATTATGCTAGGCACGATTGCAGCACTTCCAAAGCCAAAATCACTGAAGGGGAAATAGCTAAGTCTTCAACAATGTTATAATTATGAGTAGCTCTCGCATGTGGATTGAAAGCTGATTTCCGAAGTATACCTTTAGTAGGTGGTTTGATTACTAAGTCATGGTTTGGTTTCTCAATCTGTAGTGGACCAGAACCATTAGGAGGTGTAGTTGATGTGTTTGAATTAGAAAATTCTACTTCTTTACCACCAACATGACTTTTACTACCTTAATCTTACGATCGCGTCGCAATCCTGACATGAGACATCATCATAATGGGTTCTTTTGAGGCATTCGAGGAAGAACCAATCATCTTACTATCTTGAGTAGGAAAAGGATCCTTCAAGATAGCAAGCATTTGAGAACCTTTAATGATTTTTGAAACCTCTGCTCGATGTGGGTAGTCTTTGGTAAAATGATCCTCGTCGTAAATGAAACAAGGATAACAAGGTTTTTGTTTTTCGTCAGTAGATTCATTTTTATCTATTTTATCTTTTTAATTTTTTATTTTTCTTCTTCCCCTTCCTTTTACTACCAGATTTTTATTTGGTCGTAGATGATTCTATGACATGGATGTCAGCAGAAATTTCAGCGGAAGACTCTCCCGTCAGGGTATCAGGTAAAGTTATTATAGGAGAAGAATTCTTTGAATATTTATTCTTACTTTTGGTGTTAATTGTACCAATCATACCATCAACAGCATGAGACCCTGAAGGAGCTGCAGTTATTTGACTGTGTTTTGGAAGATTAGGGATTTTTTCAAGTAAAGTACCTGATTGTGTATAAACAAGGTCAAGGTATTGAGCTTGAGCAATGACTTAGCTAACAACTCCTCCCTTAACTACATCTTCAGTGATTTTAGGTAAAAATGATTTAATGAACCATTATGCTAAAATTTGATCCAGAATGAAAACTTTCACTAAACACCTTCTACATCGCCATTCATGAATGTGATCAGAAATATATGTGGACGTTGATTGTTTCAGTGAAGTTAACAGTTCCGTGCCATTGTTATATCTGACAGGCAACTGAAAATGAGTTAAGAAAGCAATGGCTAACTGATTGAAATTATAAAAAGAGGCTCATGGTAACTCAATGTACCATTTGGCTGCAAGACCAATAAGAGTTCGTTGAAAAAGACGTAATCGAATTGAATCATCAATGATGTGATTAGATGCACATCAGAGGTGATAAGTCATAACATGATTTGATGGATCCTCTCCTGACTTACCCTCAAATTTTGAGATATCACTAGGCAACTTAATAGGCATTTGCAGCCAATACGGAAGATAGTAAATTGGATCGTTCATAAGGCGCGACAAATCAGGTAAATCGAAAGTTGCAATAAATGGTAACTGACAGTTAGGGTAGTGAAAACCTTGAGTAGCGAGACCAGTTCCAGGAGGAGGATATCCAGGATAACCTAGAATCAGATTTGCATTAGGAATGTTATAACCTCCTGGGAAACTAGGATTAACCGGACCAAACTGGGGTTGTTGAGGTTGTTGATAAGTATAGCCAGGATACAGTTGATACTGATAAATTGGGTTTTGCATAGTAGGATAGAATTGATACTGCACCTGGTACGATTGGTATGTAAATTGTGGTTGACTTGTAGCAATGGTAGTAATCGTACTAGCTTGTCCCACAGGCATCTAGACCAAAGTCTAAACTGTAGGTCCTGACTAAAGCACAGAGACTTGAGGAATTTGCACTGATGCAGTGGTATTGGAAACTAAAGCTGCTAATACTCCAGAAATAGGTGTTATAGGTTGAATAGAGGTTGCAGTAGTTGCAGCAGTGTGGGGCGGAGTACGAGATGAACTAGGCCCAGGTTGCTAAATTGTACCAGATGCAAGGGTTTGAATATTAGGTTGGATAGGTTGCTGGTTTGGACCAGAAACCAAAGGTTTTCCAGGTTGATGAACTAACTACACATTAGGTTGCAATGTCTATTGAGTTTGAGATGGATCCCACACCATGTTCATTCTGGAGTATGGACCCACAAAAGGTTGTTCTTATGGAGGACCATAAGTTGCTTAAACGTAGGGTTGATAATTAGGCGGTACATTTCCAGTTCCTTGAAAAAATGGTTGACTAGAAGGTGATTGGAAAACTTGAGTTGGGTATTGACCTTGGGGTTGACAAACCTGAGGCACATACTGAAACTAGGGTTGACCTTAAGGTATGTATAGAAACTAGGGTTGACCTTGGGGTATGTACTGAGTCTGAGGTTGACCTTGGCATATGTACTATCCTGAAGATTGATAAACTTGAGGAAGCCCTTCAGTGGGTAACTAACTACCTTGGGGTTGCCCCCTAGGTGGTAACTGACTACCTTGTGGTTGCCCCCCAAGCGGTAACTGACTACCTTAAGGTTGCCCCCCAGGCGGTAATTGACTACCTTAAGGTTGAGGATTTGGAATACTACCAAAAATCATAAGGATATGTTTTGTGTTCAACAATTTAGTTCCATTATTCCCAGATGATAACACTTGTTCAATTGGTCAAGGAGACACTCCTAAAAAGGTACCAAAGAGTGATTGGTACCCCGTAGGAACAGAAGGACCACCAGATAAAAATGTTTCCAGTGTTTGGGAAAACATGGATGACTGTCTTGACATAATCGATGAAGGATAATAACCTCTTTGTGTGGGATGAAAAGGAATCCGAGGTGGAGAAAAACTAAGACCCAGTTTTTCTAAAAAATTTGACAATGAAACATACGAAGCATCAATCCTAAAAGGAATATAGAATATTGATTCACGCTCGCTAAGATTTAAAATCTGTTGGTTTTCAGGAAGAGTTATGTCTTCTTTTGGATTAACAAATTCTTCAATAGAAATTAGGCCAGAAGGAAGATTTTGAGTAATGATATTGCTTATTCTAGGTGAACCAGGATTACTAGAAGATGGAGAAGCAAATCCTGAAGTTGGAGTAACAACAGGTTCAGTGTTAGGCTCAGAAATTTTAGGTTCTTCAGTTAATTCATTGGAAGGAGAAATACTACCAGTAACTTCGGAAAATGAAATTGGCTCTTGAATAGACTCTGTTGTTAGTATTTGATAATCAAGATGAACAATTAAAGATGGCTCTCTAGCTTCGGGTGATCCAACTCTACTGTCATCAAGTGATACAAGAGCGCGTAGCCCTTCAAGCTGGCTTGGTGAATATTCAGGAGGTTTCCCTTGAAGTCTACGAGATTGTCTCAATAATTTAGCCACGATTAAATATTAATTATTCACATGCAAACAAAGAAAATTTAAATAAAACCACCTAAAGTATCTAAAGAAACAAACAATTGAATCACATGCCTAAAAAATCTAAGAGTTCAAACCACACAGAAACAGTAACTTCCCGTACTAAAAACACTAGTTGGTGATGAAATCCAACGTAGTAGAAATTTAATACAGAAATGGTGGTTGGAACAGTTACCCCGACAACCTGCTTAATGAAACAGACTGGCACAAGTTTCTTCACAAAACCATATCGAGTGAAGATAACCCCCCAGAGAGTCCAAGTGAGTCTAGTCGACGTCTACTCCAGGTACAGTGAGACCCATCCTTCACCGTCACCTAAGGAAACAATCTTAAGTTAATGGACAATAAGGTTACCAACAACAACAAATACAATTGGGGGAATAGTCTACGATCCGATCTACACGCAAGGGCAGAGTAACAAAGCTCAATCCCCTTGAAGGCTCCTTGACATGATCAATCCGAGGTTTACCAACAAGTGACCCCAGGCTCCTCGACAATGGTTAATCCGAGGTTTACTGTTTATAATACACGCAAATCTTCTATCTTTCCCAATGAAAAAGACTTGATTGTCTCAAAGGTTCGGACATGATCTCGTGATTGACTCCTTTAAGGGAAGCTTCTCAGAATGTATCAATTACAATTGGATTTATTTCCTACCACAAGATATATCTACTTGTTTGTTTTAACTATCTTGGAGAGTTAATTACTCCCTACTCTAAGATACTAGCCTAAGCTATATTGGTGATAAGAACCCTAGAAATGAAAAAGATTACTAGATCAATTTTAATTAAGCGTTGCTTTTATGGGTTGTTCCTTAAGTCAATAGGTATGGAAATGAAACTTTGATGGTGTGAAGACTCGACTCCAAATGCTAAAAGATGCACCTAAAAAAAGAAACAATTCGTTTTTCTTTCAATGAAATTCTATCTAAAAGAAAGAGTTTGAGAATGCAATTCTTTAAGAAACAAATCTTTCTTTCAACATAAGAATGAAAAGAAAATATTCTTGTCTTTTGCAATAATAACTCATAACGAGACTAATAATTAATGCTCACAATAAATCCCTTTCACTTTTCAAAACTTGAAACTACAAGAAAAACAATTTTCCTTTCAAATGAGATCTACAAGTTCTAGAAAAGCACTCAAAACTACAAAAACTAATTTTGAGATCTAAAAAACTTTTAAAAATCTAATTAAATGAAAGATTCAATTCTTTTTGAGGAAATTTTACTTAGTTGTTCAGCAAACTAAGGATTCGTTTGTTCAGAATAACAAATAAACCAAAAAACATCCAGATATGTTTTCTTTTATAAAAATGAAATTCAAAACTTATAACAAAGTTTATTCAAATATTTGCAACGAGAAAACTAAATCTATTTCTCACAAAGGATAGATTTCACAACCAAGTCAGACTCATCAAGAAGACAAAAAGACACCAGGGTAATCTAAGGTTTCTCAAGCCTTTGATGTTTGAGTCACCATAGAGACCAAGTGAAAATCACTTGAAGCATGCAAACTTCTAGAAAATCATCTAAAACAAAAATACTATCGGAACTCACTCACAAGAGGTTTTTGACAGGAAAAACACAAATCTGGGTAGACCCTAAAGCTTTTAAATCAAACCTAAACCAAATTGGAAAAAGGCATTTTAGGTTTTTCAAAAAAATTTACAGGGTCCGTAGGCTCCAGAAGTAACATATGTTGTCACGCTCTGTTTACTATAGGAAAAGTGCGGGGATGCCCGCACTGTCTATGAAAAGAAAGTGCGGTCCCCTAAAAACTTCGAAAAAAACATAAAATACTCCCAGATTTAAAAACTGCCCAAGCCAGTATACATCAATCAAAAACCAAAAATGAAAACACCTTTCTCAAGTCAAAACAAAGGAAAACCAACAACCAAATCCATTCCCCAGTGGAGTCGCCAATTTGTTGGCTGGATAAATCGATCTTGTGGACAAGACCGATCTCCCTAGTATCACAAGATAATCTAGCAACAAACAGACAAAAAAATATATCTTTCTCTAGACATATGCAATTTACAAATAGATACTATAGAGGTGTTACGATCCTACCTTAGATCCAATGCTTGTTCGTTGTAGTCATCCATCGATCATTCGAAAGAGTTATCTTTAAAGACTTGCAATCACAAGCAAGCAAACATCAAATAGCACGTACATAGAAAATATTATAAATCATGTCTATTATGGTGATCAAGGAATCCATAAAATAAACCATTAATGAACAACTTATTGAGAAAAACAAACTTATTTCCATTAACTTTGAAGTAGAAGAACCTTACAACCTTTTCAGCCTTGATGTTGAACAAGCTCTTCCTAGGCTCTGAAACAGGAGTTTCCTTTACTTTGACAAGCCTTGCACTCTTCCAAATGAGATCTTAGAGATATGTAATCTCTCCTCATAAAAGCTCAACTAAAGAAGACTAAGTTCCAGTAGCATTTCACCTCAAAAATATTCAGCTTCCAACCTCTCTAGTAACCAGCCCAATGCTTCATTCTATAGTGCAAAGGAGGAGGTTATAGGTCCATCTATGAAGGGATAGAATCCTCCTTCAAAGGGATAAGCTCCTTACATCAAGGGGTTAGCTCCTTAAGGTATGGGATGCATGAAACGTAAGAGAGCGAACTTGCCACCTCAAGAAGAGAGCGAACTTGCCACCTCAAGATTCCTTCCAGAATCTTCTAGAAATTACTAAAAGTGAGTTTTTTTTAAGAATGTACTTGTGCCTTTTAAAATTTTACAGGGGTTCGCACCCATAACACATGGACAGAGCAGTCAGGTGCATAGGGGACATGACTATTAGGTGTGGGACCGCATGTAATGCAAAGAGAAAGTGGAGAACTAGTGTTTTAGAGAATTTTAGGGCTTTTCTCTTACTTTCAAGGCTTGATATGAAGAACTGAGGCTTTAGACTTACAAAAGAGGAAGGTATGAGTGATAATGAACTCACATAGATTGTAGAATGTCAAGGTGACAATTTTTTAGTGCAACAAGAAGCAAAAACGGTGGAGAATATGTCTCTCAAGAGTTTAAGAACCTCTGTGCAATGAAAGGAATTAAATGAGAGTTGACGGCACCTCATAATCCACAGAAGAATGGGGTGTCCGAGAGGAAGAACAGAACTATTGTAGGGGTAGCACGGGAAATGTTGCATGACCAAGGCCTACCACTTCACTTGTGGTCTGAGGCATGCAACACAACGTCTATTTGCAGAATATAAGCCTGCATCGCATACTTGGGATGAAGACACCAGAGGAATCTCTCTTTGGTAAGAGACCAAATGTGGGTCACTTCAGGATCTTTGGCTCATTGGTATATTTCCATGTGATGAAGGATGCACGGAAGAAGCTTGAGCCAACAGAAGATTTAGGGATACTTGTGGGATACACTGATACACCTCACAACTATT
Source organism: Pinus tabuliformis (assembly GCA_031772625.1). Taxonomy (NCBI): domain Eukaryota; kingdom Viridiplantae; phylum Streptophyta; class Pinopsida; order Pinales; family Pinaceae; genus Pinus; species Pinus tabuliformis. Next base: position 604,104,401 of record CM062804.1, read on the forward strand.
GGGTTTACTTGCCTACCAGTCGGAGGACAGTGGTTTGCAGAGATCTCAAGTTTGATGAATAGAAGGCCATGCAAGTTTCCCTTGAGAGAGAGCTCCAAATACAGGCTGTGGAGGAGCCTCAGACTGATGCGAAGCAACCACATGCATAGTTTCCAGGAGTGGAGACATGCAATCAAGCTGAGTCTTCTAAAGATGGATGGAAGCGCACAAGAGAAGTTGAGAGATTGTTGGAGGATGCAAGAGAGAATGGGGGAGCACCATCTTCTTAGCACAAATAGAGGAGGTCACCTGAGAGGTACACTGGATACATGGCCCTTGCTAGGGAATGTGTTGAGACCGAGCCATCTTCCCTTGAGGAAGCAGTGCAGCAGTTGATTTGGGTTGATGCTATGGTGGAGGAGTATGACTCCATAGTTTGTAGTAATGCTCAGGACGTGGATACCGGAGAACAAGTCAGTTGTGAGTTCCTGTTGGCTTTACAAGGTAAAGCAAGCTGCTGATGGTAGTGTGGAGAAGCATAAGGCAAGATTTGTTGCCCATGGCTTTTCACAGGTTGATAGGATCATGTTACTGCAGTATATTTTGACAGAGGAGAAAGATGCTGGCATTTTGACAAAGGCATTGTCAAAGTGAAAATTCGAGTTCCATAGAGACATGATTGGGATGGCAGATAATCCCTTTCTTGTTGAGAAGGAGTGTTGAAATATGGCAACAAGAATATTCCAATTTAATTTTTCCTTGAATTAAATTGTGAATTAAAATCGAATTTAGTCATAACGGCTACTTGGAAATAATTAGTTAATTTATTTTAAATTAATTAGTTGGAGAAATTCAAGTTAGAAGTCTTTCTGAAGTCATGCAAGAGTTATCCCTTAAATTAAGGAGATAAGATTGAGTTATATTTGAGCTGTAATTAGTTAACTCAGTTTACTGAGTTAAGTCCAGTTAAATTAGTTCCAAACTATTTGAGGAACTAATGGTGAGTTAACTGATAGTTGATGCATGCATGCACTCAACTAGTGCTACTTCGGTTAACTGAATATTCCCTCATCAGAAACTCATGCATGTCTATTCTGAGAAAATCCCAATTGAGCTAAATGTTAAGGCCAATGTACTATCAACTTCATGTTTTTTCTCATGGAGAAAACTCATGCATGTAGTCAAGGATAAATCCTTAAGGATTGCGCAGTTTTGAAGGAGATAATCCACTTGGTTGAAGGAAAATCATCCACAAGGAACAATGCAAGGAAATAGGAGCTTGAAGGGCATAGAGGAAGGCTGGAGAGAAGCCAAGATTTCATATGAGCATCTGTGAGGATTGTATTGACAACTAAGGCTTTGTATAATTCCTATGTATTTACACCATGTATGATAATACAATGGTGTGGGGTTTCTAGCTGAGGCTTTCCCCAAAGTATTTTCATGTGTATTGTGCCATTGATTCTTCTTCTTCTGGTTATATTGTTCAGCTTGATCTTTAAGCTTTTGCAAATTGATAGTAGAAGTAGGTTATAGTATTTTTCTTTGATTTATACTGCATTATTGGGTTAACCTACAACAGATTTTCTACAATTAGGTTAGGCATTTGGTAGGTTAACTAGCTCACCAATTCTTGAATTTCTTGTTTTTAGAGTAGCAATTTTCGGCTATTTTTTTGCATTTGTTAAAGTGGTATTTTGGAGTGATTCAACTTGGAATGGTGTACGAGGACATCTTAATTAATAACAATAATTCTCCCATATCATTTGTGTTAACTATTTCACAGGGCTACATTGTTCTTGGCTTTGACAATTTCATCTCTTCATTAATTCATTAAGTTCACCCCATAACATCATAACATTATTCAAATTTACATCTTTATTCATCAACATATGAAAATATGTAGAAAGAAAAATAACATCATTGTCAATGTAGAGAAACATAAAGGAAGAAGAGAAGAAAAGTATGCACACATAGAGACACCAGGATTGGTCAGAGACCAGGGAAAAACCCACTATGGGGAAAACCCTTGCAAATCTTCTTCTAATACATTATCATCAAATGATTCAGAAAAAGAGAGTACAATGATCCATATATTCACAACAACTAGAATATACATTAAATTCATATAAAAATCAAAACTCTGATTCAAATAACTGTAATTTATCGTCACTACCTGTAGCCTACTATCGAACACTTCTGTCACTAAGAAAATCTTTGGAACACTGAAATCTCATCCTGGAGTCCCAGTCATAAGGTGGATTAGTTAGGTGAGCGACTATGATAGACATTGTCACTCTATGTCAACTATGTGACAATGACTATGGTTACTCAGTTTCTCCCATACCACTATGTGCAGGTGACTAGGGAGCAAATTGACCCAGACACCCAGTCACTCTCATGAAGACATTGTACCAACATCCAAGAGTCCCCGGTCACTCTCATGACCATTGCATGCTAGTGTCCAAGGACTAAAATTCTCAGTTATGTGCCAGTGATGAGGAATCAAAAAACCCTAACTCAATCGAGCTTCACCCTATATCTTTAGACCCTTGTGCAACGTCCCTCCATTAGACCTATGTGATCCAAGAAAAAAAAGAAGAGGAGAAGAGATCTTGATCAATGTGTCTAAATGAGCTTGAGGTAACTTCTATTTATAGGCTTCCATGAGGTTCCACTTGACCTGTCCATTGGTACATGTGCATAGGGCCGACCTAATCCAAAATATATGTATGTATAAAATAATTCATAACTCAACTTCCACTTGTCCAAATGAGGTGGTCGTTTGGTCAATTTTGGTCCTTTCGAAAAGGGGAATTCAATGCAATAATACTATCCATCAAATGAGTAGTACAAAGTGGAATTTTACCTTAGTTTCATATTCTAACACTTCATCTCAACTAGGGAGAATTCCACCTACCAATATCTAACCATTGATCAACATGACATATATACCATATCAAGTATCTCATCATCTTGGATCATAAATGTACATCTCTTTCTTATTCTTTCTTATCTCTTGATTGCTCATGCTCATATATTGAATATTCTCGTATCTAGAAGAAGAAGAATTTTCTACCAGACGGGAGCTTAAGCTACCACCCTCTATTCATCGATCTACAACCCAGAATCTCTATCAACAGGCTACTACCCAGAATATCTGTCAGCAGGCTACTACATGAAATATTTTTTGACAAGATACTACCCAGAAATACCATCGGGCTACTACCTAGAAATACCATCAAGCTACTACCCGAAATTATCGGTGGGGAGTCAGATCTACAGCCTACATCATCATTGGATATCATATCATTAGGGAGCACATCTCAACCTAGAATCACATTGGGGAGCTACTACTCAACTCAAAATCTCATGGGGGAGGTACTACTACAACGCGATATCAAGCAATAGTTGATATAGTGGAGCTACTAGTCAACCCATCCTATCACCTATTAATCTTCCCATCAATGACCCTAAATAGTCAAGTGGTAGAACACCTTCATCATAATCCTATCCTTTGCGAGATACTCCACTTATCAAAGGTAAGGATCTCACATCCCCAAGCCTTCTCAACCTTTGGCCAGATGGAGAGGGATAATACCAACAAGCCCATCTTGTGGGTATGATGCCAAATGGGGTTACTCTACAAATACCAATATAGAGTGAGTATGACTCCAACCCTATGGGTAACAGATAGGGGTAACACTCTATTTTCTAGATTTCCCTCAACCCTAAGAACCCTCTATCTCAATTCCTCACCCTGGTAGCTCAGACAGGGAGGAAGCATATAGCTCAGTGTCCTCAATCAACGCTTCTCTCATCATACTCATATCATCATACTTGTATCAAGTAATCATCATATATCAGTAGAAGTTGTCTCCTATTTATACAAGACATCAAATCAAATATCATGTTAGAGCATAAATAATCATATAAATCACAAAAGGATACCATAATCATCCTCCCTCTCAAGGAGGTGCCAACCATAAGTCTAATCTTGTCTCGTACAACTGCATTATCTCAATATATGAGAGTATCATGGTTCCAACTATATATATGGGACTTTTTTCCAATCAGATCTCACTCTATGTCATTACAATTTATCCATGTCATATCTAGACCATGCTCAGACATTTCTCTAAGGATCTTCTTCAACCTGCTCATAGAGAGGCTAGAAAGATATTACTCGACATGGGTTATGTCACGAACCTCTCATCATAGCAGATCTCATAATAAGGTAGCACTCATATGTGCTCATCTCATCAATAATCAAGATTATCATATCCATACAGTCATATATCATATGAAGAATATCTCAGAACAAGAATAGATCATATCATGCAAACATCTCAAAGGATTCTTGGTGACAATTTGTGTGAAGTGACTCAATCATGAACTTATTCGGGTTCTATGCACATCATATATATATACATGGATGATCTGAATGGAACATCAATGTTTTTATCAACTGTCAGGTGTCATGTCAAGTTCAAAAACATATTTAACTTTGAATCGGAGTTTCCAAGGATTTTCATTTCCAATTTCCAATGCTTCTTCAATAGATTCACAATATAAATTATCTTTTTCCAACTTCGGAAATTGATGCATCATGCCATGATACATTATTACGAGCTTCAGAAGCCATCTCCCTCTTATTTATATCATTAGAGGCTCTTTATCTGACAATAGTAGATTGTTAGTATATAAAAATCAAAGTCATGCCTTGGAACACTTTTGAGGTAGAGGCTTGGATTAACACACCATCCTAGCTTCATTCAATAACTATCAATGCGCACATATCTAAAGCGGGAGAGATTGCTTCATGAAATTCTCATGTTGGGCAGCGGATCCCCCCCCACAAAATGTTTTTGGGGCTTAAATCTTGAATTTTGGTAAATGTAATGTAAAGACTCCGCAAAGTACGGGCGCGGAGTGCGAAAGTGTAGGATGCGTCATAGGGTTTTCCTCCCTAAGAATTGTAAAATAATGTAAAGTTGTGTCAACCTACCCATGGTCTGCAGACCATGGGATTGTATAAATAGAGCAAGGCTCTAAGTGTAAAGATAGTTTTTGAGCAGTCAGTAATAGATAGATGCAAAGGCAAGGTTAGAGGATAGAAGTGGATCTGAAGTGTATTGGGTCGTAGTAATAGGAAGAGGCTCTGCAGCTGAGTGCACAGAGGCCTAGTCGAGTCTGCAGCTGAGTGCATGGACTCCTACAGTTGAGTGCGCAGGGTAGAGTCAGGTCTATAATTGAACTAAACTTGGAAAGGATTATTAATAAAGATAAGTTTGATTTGAAATATTGGGCATCTATGGTTTTGTTTATCTTTATGGATTTATATTGGTTTTGATTATGCATACTTACTTGAAAGTTGAATAAGTAAGAAGAATATTGGGCCCACACAAACTAAGTCAAAGCACTAATATAATAGCGTACTAAGGATCAAGATTAAGATAGTACTATATTCGTGCCCCTTACAGAGGTGCGCACAGGCTATTGTGTGGAGCAGCACAAGCACGTAGGGTCGGACCGCGAACCTCTATAACCTTCATCAAGACATCCTTAAGGTGTAGAAACCTGGTTCCAGCACCCTCACATACTACTTTGGGTGAGACCTCAGTCCGCACTCTGCATACTGTTGCCGAAAGGGCCAGTAGTACTGGGATTTGCTTGGCTAAATCACTTATGAACCTGGGTCAGGCCCCACGTAGCCAACAAATGGTTCCATTTTCGAGACTGGGGTCTGCCTAAGGGATGTCTGATGTCGTGCCACTGGAACCCAACAAAGAAGGAAATTGAAGAGTGGTTGGACAAGAAGATTCACGAGTTCACGACATAGGAAAATAGAACTCTACAACTATCTGAGAAAAAGTGGCTAGACCACTACATGTATATGGAAATCCATGAAATTTTCTTTGCATCCTTTCCATCTAAGCTATATGAGTGGATTGCAAAGTTAGCCGACAGCCAGGGTAGTGTAGGCTTGACAAACCAATAGTGTGGACTCCAAAATTAGTGCGCAGACTAGAGGCATCAGAAGATAAGATCGCACGAGCTATGGACCATTGGCTCAATCAAATGGATGTTGGTGGCCACCCACCTATCCCATTTGGACCCCCACAACTGTCTCTTTCAGCTTTTTTAGTTTCCTAAATTGTAGCACAGTTTACTATTTTTAGCAGTTTTTCGGGTCTTGAACTTCCGGAGCCGTTTTGAGGCCCTAAACGACGTTTTCTGGAAAATCTAGGGCAACATGGTCCACAGACCAATGTTTCCTCCCAAAGTGGTAGTGCTTGGATAGATCTTTCTAACGAGCTATTGTACGCATCAAACGGAGATCGTATGCCAAAGTTACGACCCCGGGAAATTGATGTACTAATTTACCCAAACGGGGCCCACAATTTGGCGTTTCATCTTCTAGGGTTAGGTTTTGGGATGTGAAAGGTTTCCCATTGTTTCTCAACAATAAATAGGCCTTCAAGCCTCATTGTAACACAGTTCAGAGGCATGTAGCCACCACATCTCTTCTCAGAGATAAGCTACCATCGCCTTAGCTGGTTTATTTCCATTACTGTTTGTAAGCATATTTCAGTATTTTACATTAATGAAATGAAGTATTATTTCCACTGCATATCTATGTTTATGGTTATCTCTATAATTTGTTGTGTTCCTGTTTAAATCCGGATCAGCGTCAGCACATAGATGGATTTTGAAGTGATAGATATTGTCGATGATAGTAATCCCTATCTCATGTTGTTAGGAATAGACTGGGCCACTGATATGAACAGAGTCATCAACCTAAAGAAGCAGAAGATGATATTTGATAAAATGTCACTACACATAGTAGTCCCACTAGACCCAGCCAAAGGAGCACGCTACACTGAACCAGTGCGCCACGATGAAAGTGATGATGAGTTGGATTGTATTTAAAAGATAACTGCATGAGACCAGGATTGAGTGAATCCGACTGCAGATGGGAGGATCTCGTGGGAGCACGAAAGCTCCTGCACTTCAGATTCAGACGAAGAAGTAGAGCATTGGCAGAATCGGTTGAATGAAGAGACGACACTGAATTGCAACATGATGATTATATCACTGTGTTGCGTAATAACAAAGGCCCAAGAACTGCCTACATATGATGGATTGATAGCGGTGGATGAATTCTTGAGCAAGTTTGAAAGTGTAGTACCAGAACAACAGGGGTTAGATGCTTTTAAGTGGGCACTTTGTGCAACACCTGTGCACTAGTGGGGAACACATCAAGGAAATTTTGAGGAATGGCGCGGATGTAGAAGGATGATGTGCCTATGATTTGTCAAACTGTAGCTACAGTTAGAAAACAAATACAATGGATGAGATGACCCACGCACGCACCTTGCGAAATGGACCAAGGCCTATGGGGAAGAACCACAGCCTGAATGGGTACATTTATTCTACCATACCCTAGATGTCATACCCATGAACTGGTATACCGAGACAGACTCCGACATGTTACGGGCGAATGGGATGTCTTACGCGAGGGAATTTTGTTAACATTCACATTTGAAGATCGGTGGTCAGTTATCGTTAATGACGTGTTGTAAGTAGTAAGCCACCATCTTCAAAATACCACAGCAACCACTAGAAATGCTTCAACTAGCATGGGTGACCCAGTTCAGCAGCATCGTATAATGTTATAATGTGCAGGTAGAGGAGGATGATGATGACCCCTGAAATATTAATATTCCAGAAACCGAAGGTTGTCACGAGGTTCGAGGACCATCAGTTAACGATCTCGAAATCACCATGTTGGTAAAAACAAAGCAGGTAAACATTGGCACAGAAGAGGAGACGAAGTACATGACGCTTGGGGACTATTGGGACGATGCTACGGTAGATAAGGTTGCCAAGTTACTCGGCGAATATCAATACTTGTTCCCGACCAAAATCACGGACTTAAAGGGGAGCATTGGCGACTTAGGGATGATGAAGATCACTTTGAAACTAGATGTGAAGCCAGTTAAGCAACAACCTTACCACTTGAATCCAAAGTATAAATAAAAGGTCCGTGACGAATTAGACAAAATGCTCGTAGCCGAAATTATTGAACCGGTGGAAGAATCTGACTAAGTGAGTCCTATGGTAGTGCAGGAGAAAAAACAGAAGGGCAAAATAAGAATATGTGTGGACCTCAGGAAGCTTAATGATGCATGTGTTCACAATCCATTCCCAACAATGCTCATAGATGAAGTATTGGAGAATTTGGGCAGTTAGGAAGCTTACTCATTGATGGATGGCTTCTCAGGGTACCATCAGATCAAGATCGGATTGGAAGATAGGAGCAAGACAACCTTCGCAACAGAATGGGGTTGCTTTCAATACACCATTATGCCCTTTGGACTAAAGAACGCGCTAGCGATATTTTTGCGCATAGTAGTGGCCATGTTCAAGGAATACATCCACAAGTTCTTGGAGGTATATCTGGATGATTGGACTATTTTTGGGTTAGTTAAACACCATGTAGCGAGCTTACGTTTGATGCTAGATACTTGCCTTCGACACCAGATTACACTGAACCTTAAAAAATGCACCTTCCTCATTCCCTTTGGAAACCTGCTAGGCCATGTGGTCTACAAACAAGGCCTGATGGTGGACCCTGCGAAGATTGTTGTTATTCTGAATTTGGAAGTGCACAAAGTGTCAAACAATTATGCACTACTTTTGGGCACACTGGTTACTATAGAAAGTTTATCAAGAGCTATGCGCAAATAAAAGCACCAATGGAAAAACTATTGAAAAAGGACGCTACATATTGTTGGAATGATGATTGTATGAAAAGTTTGGATGTTCCCAAGGAGAAACTAGCATCCCCTCCTATCCTGGTCTTCCCAAAATGGGACGTGGAATTTCATGTACATGTTGACATGTCGTGTATTGTGCTAGGTGCTGTACTCATGCAGGAAGGCGCGGAAGGCGTGGATCACCCGATCGCATTCACGAGTTGGCAGTTGTCCAAAGTCAAAAAGAACTACTCTACTACTGAGCACAAACGATTGGCAATGGTGTACGCACTCCATAAATACTGACACTATTTACTTGGTGGGCACTTCAAGATGTATATTGATCATTCTGTGTTGAAATACTTGGTGAACAAGCCTATGTTGGGGAGGCGCATATGTAGATGGCTTTTATTGTTTCAAGAATATGACTATGAGGTCATCGTCAAGCCAGGATGCCTAAATGTAGGACTAGATCACTTATCATGAATTGAGACAGGCGAGGAGCCAACAAATTTGGAGGAGGGACTACTTGATGCACAACTCTTCGCAGTGCGCGTCGCGGATGGCCATTTCGAAGATACAATCTATTTTTTAACTACAGGGACTGTGCTGAAGGAATACTCAGTCCAGGAGAAGAAGGAATTAGTGGTGTGCATGGCAAACTTTTCTGTCATTGTGGGGCACCTCTACAAAATGGGAAACGATGAGATATTGCGAAGATATGTACCTGAATTTGAACGAGGAAAGATCCTCACAAAATCACATGGGGGTGCTATAGGAGGACACTATGTAGGATGCGTGACTGCATAGAAGATTCTTCGCGTTGGGCTATGGTGGCCAACCCTACACCAAGATTCGAAAGCACACTGTTTGGCCTATGACATATGTCAAAGGACTAGAAAACCATCATGAAGGGACGAGATGCCACTCAATCCACAAATGACACTGCAGATGTTCGAAAAATGGTCAATCGACTTTGTGGGGCCGATCAAACCTCAGGAAAAGACAGGTGTCCACTACATCATCACCGCGATGGAGTATCTGACCCAATGGGCAGAAGCACAACCAGTTAAGGACTGCACGACCACTACAGTTGCAAAGTTTTTGTTCGACAATGTGTTGACTTGATTTGGTTGCCCGAAAATCTTAATGAGTGACTACGGAATGCACTTCCTGAATGAAACCACAGTGTGCTCACCGAGGAGTTCCAGGTGTATCATAAGCAAAATACACCATACCACCCGCAAGCTAATGGGACAGTAGTAGCATTCAACAAAATATTGGAGACTGTGTTGACCAAAGTATGTAACACACAGTGAAACAACTAGGACCTGCGCATACCTGTCGTCTTATGCGCATACAAAACCACGTGCAAAAAATTTATGGGTCAAACACCTTTCAGGTTAGTCTATGGCACGAAAGCTATCATGCCAATGGAATACATCGTACCTAGTTTGCAAATAGCAGCACTTACAGGCGTGTCGGACTGTGAAGCCTTGGAAGAGAGGCTCGCACAATTAGAAGAACTCGAGGTAGAACAATTTCTGGCAGGATTCCATCAACAGGTACAAAAACAGCATGAGAAAGCCTGGCACGACCGCTATGTCAAGTTGCGCACGTTCAAGGTAAATGATTTAGTGTTGTTGTATGATAGCAAGTTCGAAAAATTTCTCGGAAAATTCAGAATGCACTGGTTGGGACCATATGTTGTAAAAGAGGTCAGAGATGGAGGCATGGTCCAACTAGTCAAACCTAATGGAGAACCCTTCCTAGGAAAAGTAAATGGCAGTCGCCTAAAGCCCTACACGGGTGGGACGACTGTCTGACTAACCAACCAAAGCACAATCTTCACAACTCAAGAAGCCGGACAGGGGTGCAGGACTATAAACACAAGTACTAGAAGTTGACACCAAAGAAGAGAATCTAGTCAGACACAGATGATTCAGAAGCAGAAATGGAGCAGATTCTACAGACGGCAGAGTAGTGCGCTATAGACCTTCACACAACACACACACATTTGGATGGAATTTGTGCAAAGATCACCGCACCATTAGAGTGACTTGAGACGAGTCACGTTGATTGTGTTGGGGGCCTCTTGGGTAGCGGATCCCCCCCACAGCATGTTTTTGGGGCTTAAAGCCTTAATTTTGGTCAATGTAATGTAAAGACTTTGCAAAGTATGGGCGCATAGCACGAAAGTCTAGGATGAGTCATAGGGTTGTTTACCCTAAGAATTGTAAAATAATTTAAAGTTATGTTGGCCTACCCATGGTCTGTGGACCATGGGATTGTATAAATAGAACGAGGCTCTAGGTTTAAAGATGGTTTTTGAGCAAGTAGTAATAGATAGACGTGAAGGCATGGTTAGAGGATAAAAGTGGATCTGAAGTGTATTGGGTCGTAGTAGTAGGAAGAGGCTCTGCAGCTGAGTGCATAGAAGCCTAGTCGAGTCCGCAACTGAGTGCATAGACCTCTGCAGCTGAGTGCGCAGGGCAGAGTTGGGTCTATAATTGAACTGAACTTGAAAATGATTATTAATAAAGATAAGTTTGATTCAGAATATTGTGCATCTATGGTTATGTTTATCTTTATGCATATATATTGGTTTTGATTACGTGCACTTACTTGAAATTTGAATAAGTAATAAGAATATTGGGCCCGCAAAAACTAAGTCAAAGCACCAATATAATAGTTCAGTAAGGATCGAGATTAGGATAGTATTGCATTCACTCCCCTAATATAGGTGCGCACAGGCTACTGCGCAGAGCAACACAAGCGCATAGGGTCAGACCACGAACCTCCAGAACCTTCATCAAGACATCCCTACAGTGCAGAAACCTGGTTCCAACACCCTCCCATACTACTCTGGGTGAGACCTGAGTCCGTGCTCCACAGACTGTTGCTGAAAGGGCCAGTAGTATTGGGATTTGCTTGGCTAAATCACTTCTCAACCTCGGTCATGCCCCACATAGCCAATAGCTCACTACAACTATAACAGTTTACCAAACCATCAGCCTTTCATAAATACTTATTTTGCAATCAAATAGGCTCATCAGAGTTTAGAAACTAGATCAATACTAATATCAAAAGTCATCAATATCTCAGGGTCAATTCCTTGAACCAGATGACAAGTAGGGCTTTCATAATGTCATGACACCATCTATTATCATGCCAATAGGTTGTCATAAACCAGACAATATCAATAAATTCTTTCCCAGAATACAAGTCATTGGAAGTCACTATGCTCATATATCATTGCCATTAAGACAAATAATCACTCCTCAGGTCTAAACAGAAGACATCATGTCATTATCCAAATTTCCTATCATAAAAATATCTCAATCATTGAGTAAGAGATCTAAGTCATCAGCAGACATCATACAACTCATATGTATCAATTAGTCAAATCATGTCAAACTCTTATGGCACAAACTTCAAACATAATGACATATCTATATGTATGTCATGGTCACCTGCAAACATTCAAACTTCCCTTTTTCAAATCTTTCAAATATCTACTACTTGTCTTTGGAACTGACATCCTCTAGGTGAACATCTTGATTCAGAGCTTAGACAACTTCAGAAATATTCAGGTGACGGTCAACAGTAGTCAAACCTCTAGATTCTCCCTTCATGTAGCATGGGAGTGAATTTAGCTTCCTAGACGCTACATGGACATTAACATGCATGTGTTTAGGGACGAGTATTCCTATTTCTATGCCTACAACCAGAGCAAAGACCCTAATTTATGTATAGGCTTAAGATCTGAGACCTTGTTGCAGATCAATAATGCATCAACCTATCTTTACTAGGTTCATGCAAGTGTGGATCGTAGAATCAAAGATATATCCATCATGGTCATAACATGATCATGTCAGCTACTACATCATGAAATCAATCTTTCATAAAAGGTTTGATTCACATGATACGAACAATAGATAGGTGTGAAAACATACTTCAAATATCATGAACACAATATCACTTCTATCAATTCAATCCATCAAGTTAGTGCAATCATATATTCCATAGTTTCTCATCCCATCAAGACATGACCATATTTAGTAAGAGATATAGAGTATCAAACTTGTAGTTCTATTATCAAGGTTACCATAGGACCAAATTAGGTAATTCAATAAAAGTTTACCAAAACTACAAGAGTGTCAACATACTTTCATCATACTTATCACAAGCATTATAAATATCAAAGAGGTAGCCTTCTATAAGAGATCCATAATGTCTAGTGCATGTCAAGATTCAAGAGTATCATTTAATAGAGTCAAGGTACTAGCCTTATTCATAGAATCAGGATCTCCAATAACAATAGATGTTAGTCAAATATCAAGTTATGACACTATATCCAAGATTAGCAATAAGTAGTCTCATAAAATCAAGAAGATCAACATGATCAAAATATTCAATACTACGCAGATCATTTTATCATAGGAAACATAAATCTATATCTATTTCATATGCAAGCATGAACCATTTGCAAATAATACATTCTCAACATACCATAAGCCTTACCTAGTCATCCAAGATTATAGATGAAACATAACATTGAAATAATATACCTTTCATACCTTGTAGAGTTCAAATACTTGTGCACCATCTCATAGAAAGCTTGTGGTGCTTGTCACCTTTTCATCAAGTGATTCTTTACCTCTTTCTAGATATAGCTTTTATTTCCTACATCTCAAATGATCCTCAAGAGCGATCTACTTATCGAATCTCATCAAGGAGGTTAGATACATCCATACACTCAAATATACATGCAGGAAGTATAATCAATGATCAAAACTATAATCATAATAATCAGATCCATAAGTCTAAACAAGAGTAAAGACACAAGAAACATCATAAGTAAAGGAGTACTTATCTTCAATTAGAAGTGATCCTCTCCCTCTTAAACCGGCCTTCAAGAGTCATCATTATCCATAGTCCACATAACAATGTTGCCTCCAATCAACTTTACCAACATCTAGGTCATCAAGGCTTCATCAAATTTGTCCCAAGTACTTGAGCATCTTCACATAGACCATGCTAGAGTTTCATACATCAAATCTCAAGTGTTTTCCATAAACCAAGGTTTCTCTCAAACCCTAACCATCAATTCCTTATGAAATAACTACCTAGGGTTTCCTTCATACCCTAGGATTCTTTTAGGTCTCCACCATCCTCTTCTAGCTTCCATCAAAAGTGTCTCCATCGGGGTGATCTCCATGGCCTTTCTTCAGCCTAGCTCTAACTCCATGTTAATTTTTTCATATTTTTCTTTGCTTTGATAATTGAATCTCTTAAGTAATACATTAAGTTCACCCCATATCATCATAAAAAATTCAAAATTACATCATTATTCATTAGAATATGCAATTATGTTAAAATAGCAATAATATCATCATCAATGTAGCAGAACATAAAGGAAGAAGAGAAGAAAAGCATGCACACATAGAGACACCGAGATTGGTCGGAGACCAGGGAAAAACCCACTATGGGGAAACCCTTGAAAATATTCTTATAATAGATTGTCATCAAATGATTAAGAAAAAGAGAGTACAATGATCCATATCTTCACAAAAACTAGAATATCCATGAAATTCATCTAAACATCAGAACTCTGATTTAGATAATTGGAATTTATTGTCACTACCTGTAGCTTGCCACCAAACACTTTTGTGACTGAGCAAAATATTCAAAACAATGAGATCTCATCTTAGAATCTCGGTCGTAGGGAGGAGGAGTTATGCAAGTGACTATGACACACATGGTCACCCTTTGTAAACTGTGTGACAACGACTATGGCAACTCAGTTGCTCCCATACCATTCTATATGGGAGACCAAGGACCAAACTTACCCAGACTCCTGGTCACTCTCATAAAGAATCTGTGTCGGCGTGCAAGGGTCCCTGGTCACTCTCATGACCACTGCATGCCAACGTCCAGGGACTAAAATTCATAGTTATGTGCCAGTGACCAGGAATCAAAAAACCCTAACTTAGTGCGAGCTTCATCCTGTAGCTTCAGACCCTTATGGGAGCTTCCTCCATCAAACCTATGTGAACCAAGACAAAATAGAAGAGGATAAGAGATATTTATCAATGTGCCTAAATGATATTAAGATCACTCTATTTATATTATTACTTGAGGGTCCATTTGACCTGTCCATTGGTACATGTGCATAGGGCCGACCTAATCCAGAATATATATGTATGAATAAAATAATTCATAACTCACTTACACTTGTCCAAATTAGGTGATATTTAGGTTGATTTTGTTCCTCTCAAAAAGAGGAATTCAATGAAATAACCATCTCCAAAAAATCAGTAGTCAAAAGTGGTATTTGATCACAATTTCATATTTTAACAATTTGAATTTGATTTACTTGGGAATTCAACAATTTATCTCACTCCTATAGCAAAATAGGGCCTCCTGTACCACATCTTGTAGCACGTGTAAACTTGACTAGATTTTCTCCAAAATCTTGGTTTTTGTCTCTTAAGCTTGAACCATGAACCCTAGGCTCTAAATATGTGATTGAGTAAGACAAAAATGTTAAGACTATGCAACTGTGATCAAATTCCAGTTTGTATAGCTCATATGATGAAGATAATAATTGCAATAGATTCTTCTTTTTTAGAGCACTAAAATCGACCCAAATATCACCTTATTTGCACAAGAAGAAGTTAGTTTTTGAATTTATTTATTTACTCATGTGTATTGGATTAAGTCAGCCCTATGCACATGTACAATTGGACAGGTCAGCCTCAACATCAAATGGATGCTCATGAAAGCCTATAAATAGAAGGGACCTCAAGCTCATTTTGCACACAATCATCAAGCACTCTCTTCTCTCTTTTATTGTTTGGTTCGCACAAGTCTGGCGGAGGAAAGATCATGCAAAGGGGTTTGAAGCTATAGTGTGAAATCTTATATGTGTATAGGGTTTTTGTTTCTTGTACACACGCTCTTAAATAATAATTCTCAGCCCCAGATGCATGCATAAAGTGGTCAAGGGTGTGTCTGGGAAATCTCAAACGCAGACACACAATGTCCCAAGGTGCGTCTTGGAGGATAGGGTTTCTATAGTCTACTTTGACCCATAGACGTACATATCCAGTTCTCTATGGAGTGTCCATATCAGTCTTAAATGCACACACACAATGTTTTAACGCGCATCTAGAACCAAAAGATAAAGTATCAGTGTTTTGAAGATTCCTCATGGTGGCAATCATATTCAGTAGTTGACTATAGTCAATGAGAGTGCATTACAGTCCTCAAAATCATGGATTTGAGTACAAGCATGTTTAGTGTCATTTCATGGATGTTCTAGTTGTTTTGTTGCATTCATGAAGAGATGGATCATTGTAATCTATTTTGCTGAATCATTTGATGGTGATATAAGAAGAAGAGGAAGTTGCAAGGGCTTTCCCCATAGTGGGTTTTCCCCAAGTCTCTAACCAATCCTGGTGTCTCTACATGTGCATGATTTTCTTCCATTGTTCCTTTATGTTCTGCTACATTGATGATGACGATATTGTTCTTTCTACATAGTTGCATATGTTGATGAATATGATGTAAATCTGAATAATTCTATAATGTTATGCGGTGAACTTAATGCGCCAATGAAGAAATGCAATTATCAAAGCAAAGAACAATGTAGCTCTATGAAACATTAACATGGTATCAGAGCTAGGATGAAGAAAATCCATGGAGATCACCCTGATGATGACACCATTGATGGAATTAAGAAGAAGGTGGTGGAGACCTAAAAGAATTCTAGGGTTTAAAGAAAACCCTAGGAAACTTGATTATTAGGGTTTGTTGGATTCTATGAGTTTAGGGTCGGAGAGAAAACCTTGGTTTATGGAAAACACATGAGATATAGCATGGTCAACTTGAAGAGGCTCAAGCGCTTGTGAAATATTTGATGAAGCCCTAGATGGGATAATCCCTAGTAGGTATGGTGGGATAATTGAAAACAACATTGGTATGTGGACAATGGACATTGATGGCTCTTGAAAGTTGGTTCAAGAGGAAGAGGATCGCTTCTCATTGAATATAATTGTTTCTTGACTTATGATGCTTCTTTATGTGCTTAATTTTTTTTAGACGGATGGATCTTATTATTATTATTATTATTATTATTATTCATACTTCTTTCATTTGTATTTGCGTATATGGATGTTTCTAACCTCCTTGATTAGTTGTGATCCTTCTTGAGGATGATTTCAATTGGAGTAAAGGTGGCTAGAGTTGGAATGTAGGTTTTAACCCCATATAGAAATTACTTGCACACAAATTCTAAAAATAGAAAATAAAAAGTGGCAAGAGAATAAAACATAAAACATATATACACAGAGATTTTCACCTGGATCCCAAAACCGGGACTACCATATTGACTTTTCATTATGTTCCTTTCAATGTTACAATAAATATATATCCATGTTGAAGCATCCATAAACCCGAATCCATTAACCATGTATTAGAACATAATCATAGTTCCCTTGACCAGATCTACAAAATACCATGGACAAAAAATCATCATGTCGAAAACCATGTGCGAAATCCATGCACAAAACCATAGGTAGGTCCATGTTGGGTAGTCGTGGAAAGAATATAACACAACCCAACATGGAAAAGGTAAAGAGGCACTACATGAAAAGAGAACAAATGCTACAATATGCCTATGTCTAATGAGAAGGTGCACATGTACTTGAATATTTCAAGGTATGCATGATGTATTGTTTCAAAGCCCTAACGAAAATGTCTCCTTCTCAAATGGTCCATATATGCATATGAAGGTGATTTGATTTATGATAAAATGATGCACCTAGTATTAAACATTTTTTATCTTCTTGAATTCTATGAGGCTACCTAATGTTGATCTTTGATATACTTGATGTTGGATATTTTGATCCCATAAAGAAAGCTAGCACCTTGACTCTAGTATAAGATACTCTTGATACTTGACATGCATAATACATGATGGATTTCACATAGAAGGTTAGCTCCTTGATTCTTATACATGATACTATTATGCTTATGGAAGGGTTGACACTCTTGTTGTTTTGATAAAGTTTTATTGAATGACCTAACTTGATCTTATTAATAATGATAAGCATGATCGTGGTCATGTCTTGATGTGATAAGTAACTATAGCATATGGTAAAACTTGATGGATTGACTTGATAGAAAGTGTTATTGTGTTCATGATATTTGAGATATGATGTCACATATGTCTGCTTCCCTAATCACTTAAATCTAACCTTTGATGAAAGATTGATGTCATGATGTTGATGACCATGATGAATATGTGTTTGATTTTATGATATAATAGATCTGTTGTTGCATGACATTAGTATAAGACAGGTTGATAAATGAAAAGGAATGAAGTGGATTCCCATTCAGAGGGATAATCTCTCCACAAGATTCTTACTCATATTACCATCTGCATTATATATATATATATATATATATATATATATATATATATATATATATATATATATATATACATATACATATATATATATATATATATATATATATATATATATATATATATATATATATATTGTACTATTCATGTATGATTTATGTGTATCTGACATTGTTGAACTACAACACAACTCTGATCTGAGATAAGAAGTTTTTTTCTAATTCAAAGTCTGAGTTGTACAAAAAAATTAGGGTTTCTATTTTGGATGCATGCTAAGGCCAAGGAAGCTTCTGGGAGCTAACTACGCTTGCATGATAACCTGAAGGGAGCGTCTAGGGATTTGATTACAGTTGACCATCATTTGAAGTTTTTTGGAGCTATATGAAGTCTGAATCCATGTGTCTCTAACATATTCTGCCACTGTGAACTAATTTATGAAGTTTTTGGGTTGAATTTTTTATCATAGAAAAATAAAGTATTGTGCATGAAATCAGATGTCCACTTGAAGCATGTCAGTCCTACAAATAAGCCTATAGATATGCCATTATGATTTAATCATTGAAATTTGTGATACAAGAGATTTGGCTGACTGGTATAGATAAGCAATGTTTGAAGTTTGACATGATGTTTGACAATGATTTAGAACTTTAACTTGATATTGCGATATGTTTTTGGACTATAGAGCTCTCTACGATAGAAAATTTGGATTTGAACTAATGTCTAATGATTTGATGTCACGACTGATGATTTTCTTTGATGAGAATGATAAATGAGCATAGTCACTTACGATGACTTATATTGTGACAAAAATGGCTTTTATTATGATTATGAGAATGATTTGATTGATATTGCATGATAGATGACAACTTGTTAGTATAATAATAAATGAACTCAAGACTTGATATGATATCTACCTGTCACCTGGTCTAAAGAATTGACACTGTGATATTGATGACTTTGATGAGCTAACATAATTTATGGTACAATATTGATTTATGAAAAGATGAGAAATTTTGTTTGGTAAAGTGTTATGTTTGTAGAGAGCATTGCATGCAGCAAGCTTCCTGATCCAAATATGTCTACATTGATTGTTATCTGGTGAAATCAGGATGATGTATTCCAACGCATGACTTCAATTTGGTTTTTTTTTTATACACTAATGGTTTAGTCTTGACAAGTAATGAGCCTCTGATGATCTAAGTAAGAGGGATATGGCTTATGAAGCTCGAGATGATGAATCATGGCATGATAAATTGATTTCTAAAAAATGGGAAAATATAATCTATATTGTGAAGCTATTAAAGAAGTATTGAAAAGAGGAAATTAAAATTCTTTGACACTCCAAGTAAAGAGATATTCTTGAACTTGACTTCGCAACCAACAATTGATTGAAGCATAGTTGTTTTGTTTTTTAACATAACTTGGTATACATGCATGATGTGCATAGAACTTGAGTCAATTCATTCAAATAGAGTTGTCATAGAGCACCCTTCGATATACTTGAATGGGACGATCTATTTTTGGTCTGAGATATTATTCCTATGATATATGAATGTATGGATTTGTTGGTGAGATGAGAACATATGGGTGTTGCCTTAGTATGAGATCTTCCATAATATGAGAGGTTTGTAGCATGACTGATGTTGAGAATGATGTTGCTAGCATGACTAGCTATGAGGCAGAATGAAGAAGCATTTGAAGAGATTTTTTGGATGCATTGTGGTGTTAAAGAATGGGATTTTATTGGCATATAATCCCATATATATAGTTGATATGATTTCAGTGAACTAGTGTAGCTATTTGACACAAGCTTAGGCTTGTGATTTTCACCTCCTTGAAAGGGAGGATGATTGTGGTATCCTATTGTGATTTATATGATTATTTATGTTCTAACCTAATATTTGATTTGATGTCCTATATGAATAGGAGACAATTATTATTGAGACATGATGATTGCAAGATATATGTTGCTATAGAGATAATCATTGATCAATGAAACTTAGCCATACTCTTCCTCCCTTGCATGAGATCATATGGTGTGGAATTGAGATAAAGGGATCCTGGGGTTGAGCGAACTCTAGACAGTAGGGTATCATTCCTATATGTTACCCATAGGGTTGGAGTAGTATCTCAACCTATCTTGGTCTTTTCAGAGTATACCCCAATTGGCATCATACCCACAAGATGGGCTTGTTGGGATTATCCCTCTCCATCTGGCCAACGAGTGAGGAGGCTTGGGGGCGTGAGATCCTTACCTTTGGTAAGTTGGGTATCTCACCCAAGATAGGATTACGAAGTAAGTGTTATACCCAATTACTATTGAGGGTCATTTCTGGGAAGATGAGTAGGCGATAGGATGGGATGAGTGGTAGCTCCCCTATATTCCCTATTGCTCGATATGGGGTTGTAGTGGTAGCTCACCCATGACATTTTGCGTTGAGTAGTAGCTCCTTGATGTGATTCCAGGTTGGGATGTGATCCCTAATGATATGATCTCCAATGATGATACATTGAAAAATATTTCGAGTAGTAGCCCAATGATTGATATTACAGGGAGTAGCTTGCTGACCGATGTTTTAGGTAGTATTGTACTTAAAAACACCCAAGTTTTGGGAAATTTTCTGATGTAAAAGACTAAATTCGATATATATATATATATATATATATATATATATATATATATATATATATATATATATATATATATATATATATATATATATATATAGATATATATATATAGTTATTTTGCTATTTTTATGATGTAAATGTTTTTTAAGGGTTTTTATGGTAAATTTTTAACTGTGTAAATTTTTAGTTTCATACATGTATCTCTAATAAATCAGATAGATGCCCATCTAACACATAGTTTGCCAATGAACCAGCAACTGTATTAAATTCTCAAGGAATGTGTTCATATGTAATAAACTCAAATTGATGTTCCAAGAGTCATACCCTTAAATAATTATGAAACAAGATTAGATTATGAATGTGATAATGATTTGTCAATTGCATAACGACAAGATGAGAGTCTAACCTAACCACTAGATTAGTGATGTCCTGAGATGACGCTTTAGTGTGAAATTATAGACATATACTCAGCAATATTGTTGGTGGTAGTACCAAGAAAGACTCCCATAGAATGAAGCAGTTTCGTCTCAGGTGTGGATATGACCCAAGTAGCTAATGCAATGTGCCATGTGTGATGACTAGAACCATCCATGTATCCTATGTATGCTAAGGGTAATGAAGACATCTTCACAACGAGAAATATGTATGAGACAACTACTAGAAAAATACCAAAAAGAATCCAGTCACATCAAAAAGAAGCAAAACTTATAAATACATAGAATTACAAAGCACATCCCTAGTGCGGTACTAGGCATAATACTTTTTCAGATAGAGCCCATTTCAGGGCTCATCGAGTGGGATTCCTTCCCTGTCCTAAAGTTCATATGCCCCTTTTGAGAGGGCCTTGGTGATGACATATGAACCGATCCATAAGGGTTGAATTTTTCCTTCCCCCAAGAGGTCATGTTTTTTATCATAGAGTAAAACAAGGTCTCTCTCTTGGTAAGAACGAGGCTTGACATTTTTTTCATGTTGGGCTTTGACCTAGTGCTTGTGGGCTTCTAGTGCCAATTCGGTATCTCAGTGGGTTTCATTAAGTAGATTGAGGTATAGTAGGCGCTCTTCTTCGGTAGTGGTGTCAGGTAAGAGTTCAACAACAATTTGTAAGGAAGGAATCTGACATTGGATAGGTAAAATTGCTTCCAGGCCATAAGCTAGTTGAAATGGTGTAAAGCCTGTAGCTATTTTTACTGAAGTTTGATATGCTGACAACGCAGGATATAACATTCAATACCAGTGGGTTTTGTGAGTCCCTACTAACCTTCAGATCATGGTCTTCAAGATGCCATTAACGGATTCTACCTGGCCATTAGCTTGGGGGTAAGAGGAGGATGATTCGTCCAGGCGAAAACCTAGTAACGATGTTAAGTCAGACATCATGTGATTCTAAAAGTGTGACCCATGGTCTGTAACAATCATGAAAGACACATCAAAACAACCGATAACCTGATTGAACAAGAATAACGCTGTGTTTTCTACATCGGCCCAGAAAGTGGGAAGGGCATTGACCCATTTCGTGAAATATTCCACAACTACAATAATGTAGTAGTGTCCGACAGAGGAAGTGGGGATGCATATGACGAAGTTTATACCTAATTTGGCAGAAGGGCCGGTGGAGATGACTAGATGTAGTAGGTCTAGAGGAGCACACATTTTCTTTGTAAACACTTGACAAGGGTGGCACTACCGGATAGGCTTGATATAATATTTGAACAAGGGTGGCCAGTAGTAACCTGCGTGTAAAATTTTCGGAGTAGTAGACATGGCAGAAACATGACCACCACATGCCCTAGGATGGAATTCATTTAAAACATGTTCCGCCTCTTCATGAGTGAGGCAACGTCAAATAACTGTATCAGTGCCATGATGATATAAAGTATTATTTAGCACTAAATAGTGTTGCTCTTGGTGGCGGATGTGCCGATGGTCACCTGACGATAGTTTAGGGTGGAAACATTGCGCTTGGAGGTAGACAAAAATGTCACCATACTAAGGGTCAGTAGAGTCGATTAGATAGACAACTTCATCCGAGAGAGGGTCATGGGCTATCTCTTTGGGATCGACAATGGGAAGATCCGACAATAATTCAGTGAAGACTAAGGATTTTTTTTCCTTAACAGTGGAAACAATCAAATCAAATTGTTGGGGGGTAACTATCCATTTGGAATATTTTCCTCCAATGAATTGACGAGACAAATGTGTCTCATGGGATTCTCCAAAGTGATGATAGTATTCTGTTTTAGTAGTATATAATGTCAAATTTGATTGACAATAAAGATAACTGCCAAGGAAAACTTTTCCACATGTGAATATCTGAGTACGGGCCCAACCAGGCCTTTTGAAAGATAATAGATCACATGCTCACTAAGATCATCATGATTTTGGACCAACACCATTCCAAGAGAGGATGGTGAGGCTATCAGGTAGAGGAGAAAGTCGTGCCCATAGTTGGGAGCACTAAGAAGGGGGGCTGACATAAGTGCCTTTTTCAAGGCATCAAATGATCATTGGGCTTGATCATCCCACAAGTATGGTACTCCTTTATTTAGTAGGCACATAAATATTTTCGTTAACTCAACATAATTTACGATGAACTGTCATAAGAAGTTTTCTTTCCCTTGCGAATGTTGGAGCTACAAAATGGATTGTGGTTCAGGGAATTGGCTAATTGCCTTTACCTTATCAGGATCAACCCTAATCCCGTACTTGGAGATACTAAAATCAAGTAGGCTTCTATACTTGACAAAGAAAATGCATTTATGTGGATTCAAACGTATGTTATAGAACCTGCACCTAAGAAAAATTGCTTATAAATGAACTAGGTGTTGAGTTTGCTTCTTGGAAAGGGCTGGGAGGTCATCTAAGTAAGTCTGAACAATATGTCTAATATCATGGAATGCGTATTCCATGGCCTATAGAAATGTGGCTCTAGAATTCTTTAAAATGAATGGGAGTTTTTGATGTGCAAAGATTCCCCAAGGGAAAATGAAGGCAGTTTTGTGCTAGTCTGCCAGTTTTATGGTGATCTGGTTATAACCTCAGAAACCATCCATGAATGTGAAGGATTCACAATTGGCACAGTCGTCGATTATTTGGTCACTGAATGTGTTGGATAATTATCTTTTGGATACATAGTATTCAAGTCCAGATAGTCGACAGAGACGCAGATGGTACCATGTTTCTTATCTATAGGAACCGGATTGGAAACCAATTCTGCTAAGGGAACAGGGTAGATGAAACCAGCACATAATAATTTTTCCACCTCAGTTTTGATGGTTGCAGTTTTGTGGAGGTGGACTAGTCAAAGCCTTTGGCGGACAGGCTTGGCATTGTCATATACCTTGATCTCATGCTTGAAAATAGATGGATCTGTGTTGGGTATTTCCTCGTAAGACCAAGAAAATACATCACAAAATTCCTTAAAAAGGCATGTGAAGCTTGCAATTTCCTCAAGAGTGCAATCATCTCCAATATTGATGTTTTCCATGATGCCTGTCTTCACTGAAATATCGATGAGCAATGTCTTTGAAATATTTCCCATGTTCCCCTCTAAGTTCAAATTGTGGATAGTTGTATAAGGTGAAGGAATGATTTCAGGTGCGTCAAATCACAGGATTTGTCATCTAGGTGGATATTGGTGGCCACCCTCCAATTCCACTTCGACCCCCACCATTGTTTCTTTTAGTTTTTCAGTTTCCTTAATTGTAGCACAATTTACTATTTATAGTAGTTTTTGGGCCCTAAACTTCCAGAGATGTTTTGAGGCCCTATCCGACCTTTTTTTGGCAATCTACTGCCAATGATTTTTCGATAAAATCATATTTTTTTGTCATATTCCTCAGAGATATCTTTCCAATGGGGTATCATGCATGTCAAACATAGATAATATGACCAAGTCATGACCTCGGGAAGTTGACTATCCAACTAACCCCAACGGGGCCCACAAACTCTTGGTGTTACATCTCCTCGAGTTTGGTTTTTGGTTGTTTAGGGTTTGCTCTTATTTTTTAATAATAAAAATTCCCTTGAGCATCATTTGTAAGGTAGTTCAAAGGCATGTAGCTACCACATATCTTCTCAGAGATAAGTTGCCATCGCCCGAGGTGCTTCATTTCCATTTCTATTTGTAAGCATATTTCAGTATTTTACATTAATGAAGTGAAGTATTATTTCTGCTGCATCTCTATATTTATGGTTATATATGTAATTTGTTGTGTTCCTGTTTAAATATAGATCAATTTGAATGGCCATCATGTCTGAATCAGATATTGAAACACGATGGTGAGAATCCTCCCAAGTTCTCTCTTCTAAACACATGATCTCTCGAATAGCTATATCCAAAGGTAGGAATTGATTTAGGAGATCGTTATAAGGAGAATTTATGGGAGAGGAGGCAGTACCATTGGAAATGACCAAAGTGACCAGAGATTCAGATGTAAATTGAATGGGTTGGTAGGCCAATTCAGCCAGTGACAGTGGAATTTTTTCTCCGTAAGAGTCAATGTCTAAAGGGGCCGTGAGGATCCAAGGATTGGTTGGTTCATGAGGAATAGAGGATACCATAGAGACTGTCTGTGGAACCGTGGGAAACGGGAGAGGAAAGCAAGCCATCAGGGAAGAGTCTTTCAATAGACTAGTATTGATACTAACGTAAGAGTTAGGAACACCACCCATTAAAGGTATGGAGCCGCTAGGTAACAGGGAGTAATCTGGGGTGAAAATGGATAGTTGGTCCATTGTGACTGTCTTTCCATCCAAGGGAAATAGAATGATATGAAAGATAGTAGACACAATAACAGTCATGTCATAAGTCCAACTATGACCCAACAACAGAATATAGTTGAGTTTTTGATCCATGACTTCAATATCCATCGTTATCGTTTTCCCATTCGAAGTGATGGGGTAGCTAGCAGGGTAACCTTTTGGGATGAAAGTGTGGTTTTCAAAATATTTAAGGGAATTCAATGGTGGTGATAGGGTTGGAGAACCCAAAGTGAGCCAACATGAAGCCAACATGACGAAGGTTGAGGCAACTTCGTCAATGAAAGTTTTGTGTACCCCTCTCCCTTTCAAAAATATTTTCCCCTGAAATGCAAGATGTTGTGAAAGGGAAGATTTACATTTTTCCATGTCAAAAATTGCAAGCATGGAATCCTTAGGGTCAATCCCACCAATTTCTAAAAGCAAAGCTTTCCTTTGTGCTGGACAGGTTTGCAAAACTTCGAACGCTGACATAGCTAATGGTGCTTGCACCAAATCTCCTATAATATTGTAGTTTGCGGAAGCACGTGCAAATTTATTATGCGTTGTGTGATGAAGTGCCCCTTTTGGGTGGAAAATCACAAGATCAGCAACCAGGCTTTTGATATGAAGATTGTTAGGCGGCGGTGGGTTTTGAATCAATGAGGATTCCTCAACATTAGCGATTGGAGCTCCATAAATTTTGGTTCTTGTTTAAAGATCTGCAGTTTCAAAGGTGTAAACAGTAGATGGTTATTCATGAGCTGAAGGATGATTTGAACCATCGTTTCCCCCCTGCAGGGGTTGGGGTTGGTTTGCAATAAGATAATGTTGTTGCTAAGTAGGGAAAGGGTTGTTTAAGACCGTAGGGATCTGGCCAGTGTCCTTTTTAGCAAGGAAATTTGAGCATTCTTGGAGACGCGAACAAATATGTGCCATATGGTCTTCCACATAGATTTTGTAAGGGAAATTGGGAGGTTTGTCCTTACCACTCTCAGGAGGTGCAACAACTTTTTGCTTTGGGTTGCACTGCTTGGTTGACTGCTCTTCAAAAGGAGCATTATTTTTCTTGTTCTTCTTGTTCTTGCTGCCAGGTTTTTGTGTAGACTGCATAGAGTTTATCGTGGCGGTAGTTAGAGCAGTTGATTGGGTATCGAGGTCAACTGAAAACTGGGAAATGTGACTGCTAAGTTGTTTTACAGCAGTTGTGGAGGTAGTGCCGATAATACCATCAGCGTGCGCATTGGGTTGTTGAGTAGCGGGAGCATTGGAGTTTCTAGGGGCATTGGGAATGACATCATATAAAGTGTTAGACTATGAATACATCAAATCTAAGTGTTGGGCACAACAAATGGATTGATCTTCCATTACCGTACCACCTATGGTGACATCTTTAGCGATTTGAGGGAGGAGATTTGTGGAACCAATCCACTAATAGATAGTATGCGAGGGGAGCTTTGAGTAGCCTCCACCTATGTCTCCATTCGTGGATGTGATAAGAGATGTGGGTGGTGGTGTCCTGACATAAAGAAGTAGTTGGGATGCATGTGGTAGCTCAATGTACCACTTGGATGCATTTTTGGTAAGTGTGTGGGGAAAGAGCTGTAGTCGGATACTATCATCCACCATGGAGTTAGAAATTCACCATAAATGATAGGTGGTGATGTGTGTACCTAGATCCTCCCCTTGTTTCCCTTCGAACTTCAGGATGTCTATGGGAATTTTGTGCGGGAATGGAGGGCAAATTAAGTTTTGATATATGGGGTCATTGATGAGTTTGTACAAGTCGGGGATATCAAACGTTGCCAAGAAAGGCAAGGTGTTCGAAACCCCCAAATTGGACCAAGGTGATGACACATGACTTGAGGATCCTTGCGGTCCTCCCATCGTGTTGTTCCCAATATTATACATAGGATGCATGGAATAATAATTTCCTTGGGGTACAGTCATATATTGTGGTTGTCCATAGGGGTTGTTATGCTAGGGGATATAAGTTCCCCCAAGGTAAGGATTTTTCCCTTGAATAATTTGTGGTTGAGAGTGGGGTGCCCATATGGATTGAGTGAGACCTTTTTGAGGGATCCCACTAGCCATGTAATTAGCCATATGCCCTTAACTGACATAGGGAGGGTTTAAGTC
Organism: Pinus tabuliformis; assembly: GCA_031772625.1. Lineage (NCBI taxonomy): Eukaryota > Viridiplantae > Streptophyta > Pinopsida > Pinales > Pinaceae > Pinus > Pinus tabuliformis. The sequence goes on from CM062804.1 coordinate 604,132,088, forward strand.
AATCAATGATTGTCCCTGTTGTCTTGTAAACAGAGGGGGAACTGTAACATTCCCAACCAATATGTGCATATTGGGAATCGTGACCCGAGGCATCTAAACCTAGGGGTTGTAACTAAAAAATTGACCAACCAAAAGGGTTGTTGAAGGGACCCGTGCTAACTGTGCTATATGCAGTTTTATAAGGAGCGCTATATGTAGAACTTGTCAAAGGTTTGGGAGCTAACACAAAAGTGGCAGAAACTGTTATGTAATGGGTTCTACTCGTGTTGGGTGTCACTATAGCGTTTGAACCTGGGATAGTTGGGATAGCGAGGTTTGTCATCAGAGGTGTGGTACTGACTGTTGATTAGGGAGGTGGTGGTGGACCAAAAGTGTCCACAAAATCACACGATCCATTAGTCGTCGATGGGATGGTAGGTATAGGTCCAACAAAATACATAGGAGGTACAAATGCAAATAGAATCAAGATTGGTCCCAACGGGTTCGTGATCAGAGGATTGTATGGAGGAATGAAACCTTCAGTAAAGAAATCTTGCAGTAACCTTGAGTCATGGGATGTCCAAACTGATTCAGTGTTAGATCTTGGAGACTGATTACCCGAATATGGGTAATCTGGTTCACTAGGGTTCGGTCGATCCTCCATGATGAGTGGGGGAATACCTAACAGTTTCCTAGATTGATGATGAGGGTCAGATGTAGCCATGGTGACGGACAAATTTTCTTAATAGATTTTACAGTGATATGTATTCAAGTCTTAGTGATAACAAGCTAGCACCTAAAAAATAAAAAATACTCTAGAGAAATCAATCAACAAGCAGAGGGTATGACCCTGTCTGATAACCACCATTTGCTGGAGATGAAACCCAGTATCACAATGGATAAAAGAGAGAGTTGGCCAAATGTATATTTACGATTACTCTTGAGCTTCGCCCGAATAACCGACAAAACTACAATGCTCACTAACAACTTTTGAAACCAAATAAATGTAAATCTAACCAACTAAGTAGAAAAAAGTAAAAAAATTGTATTTTCTTTAAAAAAAATATAAAAAATAAAGCAATAAAGCTATTTCTTTAAAAGAAAAATTTGTTCAAGATACAGATATCAATCAAACATGCACAACTCCAGATCCCTGATCAGTCTACAAGCAGATTTACCAACCCATGAGGTCACATAATAATCTATTTATCAAGAAATGGTTGGCTAATGCACTATAACAGAGGGTATAGAGATTTAATTGCTGCACTAACGCACTGTGTGTATGGCCACAGTGATTTATAAAGCACTTTTTACACTTGCATACAATATTAGTGAGGAAATAGGCTTAAAAACAAGGTTGTGGTGATCAGATCTAGGGCTGAGCATAGACGGGAGGGTGTTGTATAGTCGTGAGTGGTCAGAAATGGGATCAAGAAGTACAGGAAGGCTTGGAAGAAAGAGAGATCTAGGAAGTTTTTGGGAGAAAAGTAGGAACTAAGTGTAGTCCCAAATGGAGTCGCCAATTATGCTATAGGGATTAATGCATGAGTGTTTGGTGATAGAGAAACCCTCAAGGATCTTTCTGGGATCCTTCGCAAACTATTAGATTAGCTGCAGCTGGCAAAAAGATACATGAATATCCATGCTAATCAAATGAGAATCAAAGTAGGAAGAAGGACTTATTACCTCAAGACATGGTGTGTTGTTGTTGGAGAGCGCAAAGTAGTAGAGTGGAAGACCCCTCAGCTAGCTCCAAGATCAAAACCTACACATAGATAACACAAGGCGTAATATTACAACATATAACTTTGACAATCAATGCACTAACATATAGAGATATCTAATTACATGTATCTAAGCCACTCATAATAATGACATTGAATAAAAATTTAAACTAATTACAATACCAATGCCATGAAGTGGACAACATAATTGCAGTTCTATATTAATGATAGAAAGGTGTGATTACAAGCATCGGTTGTATCAGCCTTCCCTTACTCCTCCAACTGCTCTCTCTCTCTCTCCCTTCTTAACCTCTTACAGTGCCTTTGTCGGGTACTAGCTTCAATAGTCAAATAGGCAATTCTTTCAAATGTTTTGACCTCTTCCATAATGGCCCTAGCCTCACATATATAGCATGAGAGGATAAGCCTTACCAAATCCTTCATGAGTTACTTTGGGCGAAAGTAGAGATGTTTCCATGCTTTTATTCTCTTTCCCCGTTTGTAGACTCCATTAGGAATAGTAATTCCTCCAAACAGGTTGAATCTGGTTGTTTCCCTACTTTTATGAGATGGCATAGGAGTGAATATTGGGATATTTCTCGGTCAACTTATTCCTTTGACTCATGGAAACACACTTAGGTTGACTAATTCTCTTCCCAAGGCAACAAACAAAGTTACCCTAGGCACTAACGCACCCGATGCATTGCTAGGAAGCTTTATAAAGCAGGTTTCTAGTTCCTGGAGAGCGTTAGCTTGACAAATAAGCCCATGAACTTGGTTAGTCTTTCAGTCATCTAACCTTTCTCCTCTGAGCTGGTGAGGAGGTCATTTTCCTGTGTAACAAATAGTCCCCATCAAAATTGAAAATTTAGTTGGCCAAAAAGAAAATAATTGGGGCCAGGGAAAAGAAAATTGAGGTCACCTCCCCCAAATCGAAGGGTAAACAACCTGTGACATCGATGGCAATGCAAACCACTAGATCAACCATAGCTAAGAAACTAAAATCACAAACATCCTTGCTATAGGATAAAACAAAGGTTCTACAAGACTTGACACCATTGCTACAGGAATACCTAAATTGCTACAGGAAGGAACAAATTTACAAAAATTACTACAAGATAAAGAAAAAGTGCTACTGGAGGAAGAAACAACATCAAAAGAGGTATAAATTCCCCCCTAGGAACTCCAAGAGCCTGGACCATAGCCTAACTTGGAGTCCTATTATAAATTTGTGGAAGAAAGAAGGATTATTCCAGAGAAATTTGCAATAGCCCTCTTATTTGAATTGAAAAAAGAGAGGGGAAGAACTCATAGATGGATTCAGATTGCAAAATCAAAGAAGGCATAGGATGTGGGACAACAACACCAAGTTAGCCCATCAAACTAGTATCAAGATCAGAGTGGCCACCTAGAATAGGACCATCGATGGTTGATTTATACTTAGAAGAAACTGCCTCTATAATTTCCTAAGGCATCAAGTAAATACAAAGGGACACCATGACAAAGGCACGGAGGAAGAAGAAGGCTAAGTTTCTCAAGGGTGAGCAATAATTTCAGTAGGGGGAGATGATAGGCCCTAGAATTTTCCACTTTATCAAACCCATTTGATTAATTATAGACACTTAAAACATGTCTTTGGCCCCATTACTTGCACATCATAGAGTTAATTCGTAGTATTAATGGGTCTTTAGGAATTTGGTTTATCCTTTCTTATTATGTGCCTAATATTATTTATTTTTGTAGAAAAGAATATTGAGAAAATTATGAATGAAATAATATAGGGAATTTCCCCCTAATATAGGATGGACCAAGATTTTATAATAAATGAAAAAAATTCAATGAAATTATTGACAAATTTTGGAGCTCCACTAATTGAGAAAATCTAGGAATGTGTTCCTTGTCAGTTAATGAAGATTCCTAGTGTTGGGAACTAGATCAACTTTTTGAGGGATTTTGGAGGGGAAAGTTGCCTCCTTTCAGGGAGAATACTTCCTCATCACTTTATATAAGTACCAATTCTAATTTTCTTCCAGGGGAATGTATTTTTAGTATTCTTGTGGGGCAAACTTGTTGTTTAGCAGCTCCACTTTCATTTCTAGCAGGGATGTACTTGGATTGAATAGAATAATGAAGTTTGGTGCTATTTTTAGCTTCTAAAAATTGATTTCCTTCATATGACTCTGAGTTTCCTTGGGCTTAGCCACTCTAGGAGCCTCAAATCCCTCTTGTACAATTTTTTTATTTCCTTTGAATATCTTTTTCACTTGCATCTTTTATTTTTGCATTTACTATTTGTGCTTCTTTTGTTGTAGGCCATATTGGTTAAATGATTGAAGTGAGTTTTTTTTGTAGGTTATTTATAGAGTCATAATCATGATGCATCCTTAGAATAGCTTTGAAAATTCATATTCATCCTTGAGCTACTTGGATTAGTTTACTAGTTCACAAATCTAGAATTTCTGGAAGTCCCTTGTAGCAAAATAGTAGTAATTTTCTGCTATTTTTTCAAACATGTTAATGATCTTCATTTGAGCTGATTCCACTTGTATTAGGTCAAAAAAATATTCAAGTTAATAAAAAAAATTACCGTATAGCATCTTTTCTTTATTAGGATAGGCATTTGGTAGGATAACTAGCTCACCAGTTCTTGAATTTCTCATTTTTGTAGTACTTTTCTATTTTTTTTAGCACGTGTTAAAGGGGTATTTTGGAGTGATTCAACCTAGAACAGAGTATGAGGACATATTAATTAATAACAACAATTTTCCCATCTCATTTGTGTTAACTTTTTCATAGGGATACATTGTTCTTTACTTTGATAATTTCATCTCTTCATTAATACATTAAGTTCACCCCATAACATCATAACATTATTCATATTTACGTCATTATTCATCAACATATGAAATTATTTACAAAGAAAAATAACATCCTCATCAATGCAGAGAAACAATAAAGGAAGAAGAGAAGAAAATCATGCACACATAGAGACACCAGGATTGGTCAAAGACCAGGGAAAAACCCACTATGGGGAAAACCCTTGCAAATATTCTTCTAATACATTGTCATCAAATGATTCAGAAAAAGAGAGTACAATGATCCATACCTTCAAAACAACTAGAATATACATGAAATTCATACAAAATCCAAAAATTTGATTTAGATAAATCTATAGCCTACTGTCGAACACTTCTGTCACTGATAAAAATCTTCAGAACAATAAAATCTCATCTTGGAGTCCTAGTCGCAGGGAGAAGGAGTTATGCGAGTGACTATGATAGACATGGTCACTCTATGTTAGCTATCTGAAAATGACTATGGCTACTCAGTTCCTCCCATACCATTATGTGCAGACGACAAACTGACCTAGACTCCAAGTCACTCTCATGACCACTGCATGCTAGTGTCCAATGACTAAAATGCTTAGTTATGTGCCAACGATGAGGAATCAGGAAACCCTAATTCAATGCGAGCTTCACCCTGTATATTCAAACCCTTGTGTGAGATTCATCCATTAGACCTATGCAAGCCAAGACAAAATAGAAGAGGAGAAGATATCTTGATCAATGTGTCTAAATGAGCTTGAGGTATCTTCTATTTATAGGCTTCCATGATGTTCCACTTGACCTATCCATTGGTACATGTGCATAGGGCCATCCTGATCCAGAATATATGTATGAATAAAATAATTCATAACTCAACTTCTGCTTGTCCAAATGAGGTGGTCTTTGGGTAAAGTTTGTTCCTCTCGAAAAGGGAATTCAATGCAATAATACTATCCATCAAATGAGTAGTACAAAGTGGAATTTGACCACAGTTTCATATTTTAACACTCCCTCTCAACTAGGGAGAATTCCACCTGCCAATATTTGACCATCGATCAACATGACATATGTCCCATCTCAAGTATCTCATCATCTCGAATCATCAATGTACATCTCTTTCTTATTATTGCTTATCTCTTTATTGTTCATGCTCATATATTGAATATTATCGAATCTAGAAGAAGAATAATTTTCTACCAGAGGGAAGCTTAAGCTACCACCCTCTATTCATTGGGATACAACCCAAAATCTCTATCAGCGGGCTACTACCTAGAATATCTATCAACGGGCTACTACCCAAAATATTTGTTGACAGGATACTACCCAAAATATCTATGTCAACGGGTTACTACCCAGAAATATGTCAACAGGCTACTTCCTGAAAATGTGTCAATGGTCTACAACGCAAAAATATGTCGTCAGGCTACTACCTAGAAATGTCATCAGGCTACTACCCAGAAATACCATCGAGCTACTACCCAGAAATACCATCGAGTTACTACTTAGAAATATTGGTGGGGAGTGAGATCTACAACCTGCATCATCATTGGAGAGCATATCATTAGGGATCACATCTCAACCTAGAACCACATTGGGGAGCTACTACTCAACCCAATATCTCATGGGGGAGCTACTACTACAACCCCATATCGAGCAATAGTTGATATAGTGGAGCTACTACTCAACCCATCCTATTCATATTGATCTTCCCATCAATGACCCTGAATAGTCAAGTGGTAGAACGCCTTCATCGTAATCCTATATTTTGCAAGATAATCCACTTACAAAATGTGAGGATCTCACATCTCCAAGCCTTCTCAACCTTTGGCCAGATGGAGAGGGGTAATCCCAACAATCCCATCTTGTGGGTATGATGCCAAATGGGGTATACTCTACAAATACCAAGATAGGGTGAGATACTACTCCAACCCTATGGGTAACAGATAGGGGTAATGCCCTTTTTCTAGATTCCCCTCAACCCCAAGAGCCCTCTATCTCAATTCCTCACCTCGGTAGCTCAGACAGGGGGGAAGAGTATAGCTCAGTCTCCTCGACCAATGCTTCTCTCATCATACTCATATCATCATACTTGTATTACGTAATCATCATCTATAAGTAGAAGTTTTCCCTTATTTATATGAGACATAAAATCAAATATCATGTTAGAGCATAAATAATCATATAAATCACAAAAGGATACCATAATCATCCTCCCTCTCAAGGAGGTGCCAACAATAAGCCTAAGCTTGTCTCGCACAACTGCATTGTCTCAATATATGAGAGTAACATGGTCCCAACTATATATATGGGATTTTCTACCAATCAGATCTCACTCTATGTCATTACAATGTATCCATGTCATATCTAGACCATGCTCGGACATCTCTCTAAGGATCTTCTTCAACCTTCTCATAGATAGTTATGCTGGCAACATAGTACTCAACCTGGGTTGTGTCACAAACCTCTCATCATAGCACATCTTATACTAAGGTAGCACTCATATGTGCTCATCTCATCAGTAATCAACATTAGCATATACATACAGTCATATATCATAGGAAGAATATCTCAGAACAAGAATAGATCATATCATGCAAACATCTTGAAGGATTCTTGGTGACAATGTGTATGAAGTGACTCAATCATGAAATTATTCGGGTTCTATGCATATCATATATATACATGGATGTTCTAAATGGAACATCAACGTTTAAATCAACTGTCAGGTGTCATGTCAAGTTCAGCAACATATTTAACTTCAAATCGGAGTGTCCAAAAATTTTAATTTCCAACTTACAATGCTTCTTCAATAGCTTCACAATATAGATTATCTTTTTCCAACTTCTGAAATCGATTCATCATGCCATGATACATTATTATGAGCTTCAGAAGCCGTCTCCCTCTTACTTATATCATCATAGGCTCTTTATCTGACAATAGTATATTGTCAGTATATAAAAACCAAAATCAAAATCAAAGTGATGCCTTGGAACACTTCTGAGGTAGAGGCTTGGATTAACACATCATCATGGTTTCATTCGATAACTATCAATGCAGAAATATTTGAATTGGGGGAGCTTGCTTCATGAACTTCTCACTATAACCATAATACTTTACCAAACCATCAGCCTTTCGTAAATACTTATTGTGCAATCAAATTAGCTCATCAGAGTTTATAAACCAGATCAATACTAATATCAAAAGTCATCAATATCTCAAGGCCAATTCTTTGAACCAGATGACAAGTAGGGCTTTCATAAAGTCATGACACCATCTATTATCATGCCAACAAGCTGTCATCAACCAAACAATATCAATAAAGTCTTTCCCATAATACAAGTCATTGGAAGTCACTATGCTCATATATCATTGTCATTAAGACAAATAATCACTCCTCAAGTCTAAAAAGTAGACATCATGTCATTATCCAAATTTCCTATCATAAAAAATATCTCAATGATTGAGTCAGAGGTCTAGGTCATCATTAGACATCATACAACTCATATATATCAATCATCCAAATCATGTCAAACTCTTATGGCACAAACTTCAAACATAATGACATATCGATATGTATGTCATGGTCACCTGCAAACATTCAAACTTCCTTTTTTCAAATATTTCAAATATCTCTTAATTTTCTGTGGAACTAACATCCTCTAGGTGAACATGTTGATTCAGAGTTTAGACAACTTCATAAATATTTAGGTGACGGTCAACAATATTCAAACCTCTAGACGCTCCCTTCATGTTACCATGGGAGAAAATTTAGCTGCATGGACACTACATGGACCTTAGCATGCGTGTGTTTAGGGATGAGTATTCCTAGTTCTATGCCTGCGACTAGAATGGAGACCATAATTTCTGTGCAGGCTTTAGATCTAAGACCTTTTTGTAGATCAATAATGTATCAACCTATCTATACTAGGTTCATGCAACCATAGATCATGGAATCAAATATATATCCATCATGGTCATAAGATGATCATGTTAGCTACTACATCATGAAATCAATCTTTCATCAGAGGTTAGATTCACATGATAGGAACAACAGACAGTTGTGAAAACATACTTCAAATATCATGAACACAATATCACTTCTATCATGTCAATCCATCAAGTTAGTGCAATCAAATATTCCATAGTTTCTCATCCCATTAAGAGAGGACCATATTTAGTAAGAGATATAGAGTATCAAACCCATAGTTCTATTATCAAGGTTACCATAGGACAAAATTATGCCACTTAATAAAACTTTACCAAAACAACAAGAGTGTCAACATACTTTCATCATACTTCTCACATAAATTATTAGTATCAAAGAGGTAGCCTTCTATAAGAGATCCATAATGTCTAATGCATGTCAAGTTTTAAGAGTATCATTTACTAGAGTCAAGGTAATAACCTTCTTCACATAATGAGGATCTCCAATAACAATAGAATTTAGTCAAACATCAAGTTATGACACTATATCCAATATTATAAATAAGTAGTCTCATAGAATCAAGAAGATCAACATGGTAAAAATATTCAATACTAGGTGCATCATTTTATCATAGGAAACATTAATCCAAATCTATTTCATATGCAAGCATGAACCATTTGCAAAGAATACATTCTCAACATACCATAAGGCTTATCTGGTCATCCAAGGTTATAGATGAAACATAACATTGAAATAATATACCTTTGATACCTTATAGAGTTCAAATACTTGTGCACCTTCTCATAGGAAGCTTGTAGTGCTTGTCACCTTTTCATTAAGTGCTTCTTTACCTCTTTCTAGATCTAGCTTTTATTTCCTGCATCTCAAATGATCCTCAAGAGCAATTTACTTATTGAATCTCATCAAGGAGGTTAGATACATCCATACACTCAAATATACATGCAGGAAGTATAATCAAGGATCAAAACCATAATCATAATAATCAGATCCATAAGTCTAAACAAGAGTAAAGACACAAGAAACATCATAAGTAAAGGAGTACTTATCTTCAATTAGAAGTGATTCTCTCCCTCTTGAACCAGCCTTCAAGAGTCATCATTATCCATAGTCCACACAAGAATGTTGCCTCCAATCAACTTTATCAACATCCAGGTCATCAAGGCTTCATCAAATTTGTCCCAAGTACTTGAGCATATTTACATAGACCATGCTATATGTTCATACATCAAATCTCAAGTCTTTGCCATAAACCAAGGTTTCTCTCAAACCGTAACCATAAAGTCCTTATGAACTAACTACCTAGGGTTTCCTTCATACCCTAGGATTCTTTTAGGTCTCCACCATCCTCTTCTAGCTTCCATCAAAAGTGTCTCCATCGGGGTGATCTCCATGGCCTTTCTTCAGCCTAGCTCTGACTCCATGTTAATTTTTTCATATTTTTCTTTGCTTTGATAATTGCATCTCTTAATTAATACATTAATTTCACCCCATATCATCATAACATTATTCAAATTTACATCATTATTCATCAGAATATGCAATTATGTGGAAATAACAATAACATCATCATCAATGTAACAAAACATAAAGGAAGAAGAGAAGAAAAGCATGCACATATAGAGACACCGGGATTGGTCGGAGACTAGGGAAAAACCCACTATGGGGAAAACCCTTGCAAATATTATTATAGTAGATTGTCATCAAATGACTCAGAAAAAGAGAGTACAATGATCCATATCTTCACAAAAACTAGAATATAGATGAAATGCATCTAAACATCAAACTCTCATTCAGATAACTGGAATGTATTGTCACTACCTGTAGCTTGTTGCCAAACACTTTTGTGACTGAGCGAAATCTTTAGAACAATGAAATATCATCTTGGAGTCTCTGTCGTAGGGAGGAGGAGTTATGAAAGTGACTATGGCATGGTCACCCTCTGTAAACTGTGTGAAAACGACTATGGCAACTCGGTTGCTCCCATACCATTCTGTGTGGGCGACCGAGGACCAAAATTACCAAGACCCCTGGTCGCTCTCAAAAAGACTTCGTGCCAACGTCCAAGGGTCCCTGGTCACTCTCATGACCACTATGTGCCAACGTCCAGGAACTAAAATTCTCAGTTATGTTCTAGCGACTAGGAACCAGAAAACCCTAACTCAATGTGAGCTTCATGTTGTAGCTTCAGACCCTTGTGCGAGCTTCCTCCATCAAACATGTGTGAGATAAGACAAAATATAACAGGAGAAGAGAGCTTTATCAATGTGTCTAAATGATATTGAGGTCTCTCTATTTCTATGATTCCATGAGGGTCCACTTGACCTGTCCATTGGTACATGTGCATAGGGCCGACCTAATCTAGAATATATGTATGAATAAAGTAATTCATAACTCAACTTTCGCTTGTCCCAATTAGGTGATCTTTAGGTTGATTTTGGTCCTCTCAAAAAGAGGAATTCAATGGAGTAACCATCTCCATGAAATAAGTAGTCCAAAGTTGTATTTGATCGAAATTTCATATTTTAACAATTTGAATTTGATTTACTTGGGCATTCGACAATTTATCTCACTCCTGTAGCAAAACAAGGCCTCCTATACCACCTCTTGTAGCACATGTAAGCTTAACTAGAATTTCTCCAAAATATTGGTTTTTGTCTCTTAAGCTTGAATCATGACCCCTAGGCTCTAAATATGTGATTGACTAAGACGAAAATGTTAAAACTATGCAACTGTAGTCAAATTCCACTTTGTACAGCTCATATGATGAGGATAATAATTGCAATAGATTCTTATTTTCTAGAGGACCAAAATCGACTTAAAGATCACCTTATTTGCACAAGCAGAAGTTAGTTTTTGAATTTATTTATTTACTCATGTATATTGGATTAAGTCGGCCTATGAAAATGTACAATTGGATAGGTTAGCCTCAACATCAAATGGACGCTCACGAAAGACTATAAATAGAAGGGTCCTCAAGCTCATTTTGCACACAATCATCAAGCACTCTCTTCTCTCTTTTATTGTTTGGTTCGCACAAGTCTGGAAGAGGAAATATCATGCAAAGGGGTTTGAAACTATAGAGTGAAATCTTGCACATGTATAAGGTTTTTATTTCTCATACGCACACTCTTAAATAATAATTATCGGCCCTAAATGCATGCACAAAGTGGTCAAGGGTGCGTTTGGGAAATCTCAAACGCGGACACATAGTGTCTTAGGGTGCATCGTGGAGGAAAGGGTTTCCATAGTCTAGTTTGGCCCCCAAACGTACATATCCAGTTCTCTAGGGAGTGCCCATATCAGTCTTAGACCCACACAAATAATGTCTCAATGTGCGTCTAGGACAAAAATATGAAGTATCAGTATTCTGAAGATTCCTCTTAGTGGTAGTCATATTCAGTAGTTGACTATAGTCAGTGAGAGTGCATTACAGTCCTCAAAATCAGGGTTTTGAGTCCAAGAATGTTTAGGGTAATTTCATGGATGTTTTAGTTATTTTGTTACATTGATGAAGATATGGATCATTATGTTCTCTTTTGCTGAATCATTTGATGACGATCTAAGAAGATGAATTTGCAAGGGCTTTCCTCGTAGTGGGTTTCCCCCTAGTCTCTAACCGATCATGGTGTCTCTATGTGTCCACGATTTTATTCCATTGTTCCTTTCTATTCTGTTGCATTGATGATGGTGATATTGTTCTTTCTACATAGTTGCATATGTTGATGAATAATGATGTAAATCTGAATAATGTTATAATGTTACGGGGTGAACTTAATGCGCCAATGATGAAATGAAATTATCAAAGCAAAGAACAATGTAGCTCTATGAAACATTAATGTGGTATCAGAGCTAGGATGAAGAACATCCATGGAGATCACCCTGATGATGACACCATTAATGGAATTAAGAAGAAGGTGGTGGAGACCTAAAAGAATTCTAGGGTTTGAAGAAAACCCTAGGAAACTTGATTATTAGGGTTTGTTGGATTTTATTAGGTTAGGCTCAGAAAGAAAACCTAGGTTTATGGAAAAGACTTGAGATATAGCATGGTCAATTTGAAGAGGCTCAAGCAATTGTGAAAGATTTGACAAAGCCCTAGATGGGATAATCCCTAGTAGGCCTGGTTGGATCATTGAAAGCAACATTGGTATGTGGAAAATGGACATTGATGGCTCTTGGACGTCGGTTCAAGAGGAAGAGGATCACTTCTCATTGAGTATAATTATTTCTTGACTTATGATGCTTCTTTATGTGCTTATTTTTGTTTAGACTTATGTATCTGGTTATTATTATTATTATTATTATTATTCATACTTCTTGCATGTGTATTTGGGTATATGGATGTTTCTAACCTCCTTGATTAGTTGTGATCCTTCTTGAGGATCATTTGAAATGCAAGAAATGTAGCAAGAGTTGGAATGTAGGTTTTAACCCCATACAGAAATTACCTGCATACAAATTCTAAAAACAGAAAATAAACAATGGCGAGAGAATAAAACATAAAACATATATACATAGAGATTTTCGTCTACATCCCAAAACTAGGACTACCATATTGATTTTTCATTATGTTCCTTTCAATGTTACAATACATATATATCCATGTAGAAGCATCCATAAACCTGAATCCATTAACCATGTATTAGAACATAATCATAGTTCCCTTGATCAGATCTACAAAATACCATGGACAAAAAACCATCATGTCGAAAACCATGTGCAAAATCCATGCACAAAACCATAGGTAGGTCCATGTGGGGTAGCCGTGGAAAGAATATAACACAACCCAACATGGAAAAGGTAAAGAGGCACTACATGAAAAGAGAACAAAGTGCTACAAGATGCCTATGTCTAATGAGAAGGTGCACATGTACTTGCATATTTCAAGGTATGCATGATGCATTGTTTCAAAGCCCTAATGGGAATGTCTCCTTCTCAAATGGTACATATATGCATATGAAGGTGATTTGATTTATGAAGAAATGATGCACTTGGTATTGAAATTTTTTTTATCTTCTTGAATTCTCTGAGGCTACCTAATGTTGATCTTTGATATACTTGATGTTGGATATTTTGATCCCATAAAGAAAACTAGCACCTTGACTCTAGTATAAGATACTCTTGATACTTGACATGCATAATGCATGATGGATTTCACATAGAAGGTTAGCCCCTTGATTCTTATACATGATACTATTATTCTTATGGAAGGGTTGACACTATTGTTGTTTTAATAATGTTTTATTGAATGACCTAACTTGATCTTATTAATAATCATAAGCATGACCATGGTCATGTCTTGATATGATAAGTAACTATAGCATATGTTAAACCTTGGTGGATTGACTTCATCTAAAGTGTTATTGTGTTCATAATATTCCAAGATATGATGTCACATATGTCTACTTCCCTAATCACTTAAATATAACCTTTGATGAAAGTTCGATGTCATGATGTTGATGACCATGATAAATATGTGTTTGATTTTATGATATAACAGATCTGTTGTTGCATGACATTATTATAAGACACATTGATAAATGAAAAGGAATGAGGTGGATTTCCATTCAGAGGGATAATCTCTCCACAAGATTCTCGCTGATATTACCATCTACATTATATATATATATATATATATATATATATATATATATATATATTGTATTGTTGAAGTATGATTTATGTGTATCTAACATTGTTGAATTGCAACATAATTCTGATCTCAGATAAGAAGTTTTTTTCTAATTCAAAGTGTTAGTTGCACAAAACATTAGGGTTTCTATTTCGGGTGCATGCACAACATAGGGAAATTTCATCCACAGAAGAAAGCATGCTAAGGCCAAAGAAGCTTCCAGGAGCTAAATATGCTCACATGATAACCTGAAGGGAGTGTCCAGGGATTTGACTACAATTGACCATCATTTGAAGTTTAATGAAGGTGTATGAAGTCTAAATCAAGGCGTCTCTGAGATATTCTACTACTGTAAACTCATTTATGAAGTTGTTGGGTTGAATTTCTGATCATAGAAAAATGAAGTATTATGCATGAAATTAGATGTCCACCTAAAGCATGTCAGTCCTATAGATAAGCCTATAGATATGCAATTATTATTTAACCATTGAAATTTGTGATACGAGATATTTGGCTAACTGGTATAGATAAGCATTGTTTGAATTTTAACATGATGTTTGAAAATGATTTAGAACTTTAACTTGATATTGAGATATGTTTTTGGACTATATATCTCTCTACAATAGAAAATTTGAATCTCACTACTGATGATTTGCCTTGATGGGAATGATATATGAGCATAATCACTTCCGATGACTTATATTGTGACAGAAATGACTTTTATTATGATTATGATAATGATTTGATTGATATTGCATGATAGATGATAACTTGTTGGTATAATAATATATGAAGTCAAGACTTGATATGAGATCTACTTGTCACCTGGTCTAAAGAATTTATACTGTGATATTGATGACTTTGATGAGCTAACTTAGTTGATGGTACAATATTGATTTATGAAAAGATGAGAAATTTGGTTTGGTAAAGTGTTATGTTTGTAGAGAGAATTGAGTGAAGCAAACTTACCGATCCAAATATATCTACATTGATTGTTATCTGGTGAAGTTAGGATGATGTATTCCAATGCATGACTTTGATTTTGGTTTTTTTTTTTATACACTAACAGTTAACTTCTGACAGGTAATGGGCCTCCGATGATCTAAGTAAGAGGGATATGGCTTATGAAGCTTGACATGATGAATCATGGCGTGATAAATTGATTTCTGAAAAATGGGAAAATATAATCTATATTGTGAAGCTATTAAAGAAGTATTGAAAAGAGGAAATTAAAATCCTTGGACACTCCGATTAAAGAGATATTGTTGAACTTGACTTGGAAACCAACAATTGATTGAAGCATAGATGTTATTTTTTTGAACATACGTTTGTATACATACATGATGTGCATAGAACTTGAGTCGATTCATTCACATAGAGTTGCCACCGAGCACCCTTCGAGATACTTGCATGGGATGATCTATTTTTGGTCTGAGATATTATTCCTATGATATATGACTGTATGGATGTGTTGATGAGATGAGAACATATGAGTGTTGCCTTAGTATGAGATATTCCATGATATGAGGGTTTCTAGCACGATTGAGGTTGAGAATGATGTTGCTAGCATGACTATCTATGAGGCAGAATGAAGAAGCATTTGAAGAGATGTTTTTGGATGCATTGTGGTGATAAATAATGGGATTTGATTGGCATATAATCCCATATAAATAGTTGATATGATTTTAGTGAACTAGTGCAGCTATTCGACACAAGCTTAGGCTTGTGATTTTCACCTCCTTGAAAGGGAGGATGATTATGGTATTCTGTTGTGATTTATATGATTATTTATGTCCTAGAATGATATTTGGTTTGATGTCATGTATGAATAGGAAAAAACTATTATTGAGACATGATGATTGCTAGATATATGTTTCTATAGAGATAATCATTGTTCAAGGAAATTGATCCATAGTCTTCCTCCCTTGTATAAGATCCTAGGGTGTGGAATTGAGATAGAGGGATCCTTGTGTTGAGAGAACTCTAGACAATAGGATATCAACCTGTTGGCTACGTGGGGCCTGACCTAGGTTCAGCAGTGAGTTTAGACAAGCAAATCCTAGTACTACTAGTCCTTTCGGCAATAGTCCGCGGAGCGCAGACTGAGGTCTCACCCAAAGTAGTATGGGAGGGTGTTGGAACTAGGTTTCCGCACCCTAGGGATGTCTTGATGTAGGTTCTAGGGTTCGCAATCCTAATCTATGTGCTACGCTACTCCGCGTAGCTTTCTATTCTTCGCAACCCGTGTGCACCTTTAGGAATATAGTATTATTCCAATCTGATCCTTACTGTGCTATTATATTAGTGCTTAACTTAGTTTGTGTGGCCCAATATTCTTATTACTTATTCAACTTTCAGATAAGCACACGTGCTCGAAAATAATATAAATGCATAAAAATAACTAGAACATAGAAATATAGATCTACAAATAGACACACGCTATTCTGAATCAAACTTCTCTTTATTAATACTCAAGTTCATTTATATACCCAACTCTAACCTGTGCACTCACTTGCAAGTGTCTGCACACTCAGCTGCGGACTCTACTAGGCCTCTACGCACTCAGCTGCAGAGCCTCTACCTACCACTATGACCCAATACACTTCAGATCCACTTCTATCTTCTAACCATGCCTTTGCATTTATATATTACTTTCCGAAAACTCAGAACTCTATTTACACTCAGAGCCTCACTCTATTTATACAATTCCATTATTCGTGGACCATGGGTAGGTCGACATACCATCCATTAGATTACATTATTTTAGGGTGGACAACCTTAGACTATTGTGCTCTATGCCCACATTTCCCGAGGTCTTCACATTACATTGACCAAAACTCAGGCTTTAAGCCCTAAAAACATGTTATGGGGGGATCTATTGCCCAATAGGCCCCCAACACAATTATTGTGACTCGTCCCGAGTCACTCTTCGGGTGTGGAAATCTTGGCGTGAAGTTCTTCCAACTGTGTCTGGGTTGTGCGAAGGTCTGCAATGCACTGCTCTATTGTCGGTTGGATCTGCTCTACTTTCTCGGCTGAATGGTCATTGTCAGGGTCAAATCCCTATCTGAAGTCATGCATCACTTTCATCTGTGCGAGTTTTCCTTCGATGTTAGCCATGATGAGGAAGGCCTTATTAATCCAGGGCTGAACGCATGCTTTAAGTACTACCTCATTTTGGCACGTGGCATCCACTTGTTCCTTCAATGCCTTCACCTGTTGTAGCCTCACGAGTCATTGGGTCAGGGCCACTATTTGCATCATCCCACACACACTATCATATTGTATTTGAAGCTCCCGTGCCCCTGTTTCCAAGCACTGTATGGTGGGGTCCTCTTGTAGGCAAGTAAGAACCACAAAGGATTCTTCCAACATCATTGTACAGGTCTGTACTGCCTGTCCTATTTCTTCCAACCCCTTTTAGATAGTGTCAGCGCGCTGTTCCCAAACTTCTAGGGGCATGGATGACTGCACCTTTAATCAGAGTTTAGCAATATGAAGGTTGAGGTCTAGCTAGATCCTCGTTGCTTCCTCCTTTGCCTCGTGGAATCCACTAGCCAATTTGTGAATCTGCACTCCTATTGGTAGGTCTGTCGCAATTTCTAGCTCTAGGGCATGGCGACATGCTTCCTCTACTATTTGCTCTATTTGTTGATTCTGTGCCAATGCTTCATTGCGTTGTAGGCTAAGCTACTCGATGTTGATTATCTGTTCACTGAGCATTTGCACTGCGTGTCCTTCCCTAGCGTGAAGTTCTGTTGTCGCTCCATCCTGCATCTAGTATAATATATCTCACGGAAGGGCAGCCAAGTTTAGGCCAAGTTCCTTTGATCTGGCCTACTGTGGCTTTGTCCTCTGTGGTGTCTGCTGTCAGTGCTCCTTTCGATAGCACGATGGTGTTAGCCATTTTGGCCTACAGCAGCTGCTCTATTGCTGATGTATCACAGCATCATAGGTGACTACCATTCCTTCTTGCGGGGGCCACACCTGAAGTCCCTGCAGTTGCACCCTGAGGGCCCCCAACACATTCTGCTACTCCGTCATTGCTTCCTAGAGTGCTTCCCTGGTGACCTTGTGAAATGTGTCGCTGACGTCATATAGGTCACCCTCTATCAGTGTAATAGGTTCCCCATCTAGCTTGGAAGCTTTGATCTTCTTCCGTGGCCTTGTTCGTTCCGTACCGTGCAACCATTTTAGTTATGTAGATGTTGTGCTTGGGTCTGCACCTTCTACCGTGTCGTTTGTCTCCTGTCCTATGGTTAGGTCTGGGCCTCTTTCTTCCTACATCATGGCGGCCCCAGCTTTTGCTACTTTTTTGGTGGCCTTGGTTTTCTCTGCGGCGGCCTTTGTTGCCTCACAAGAAGCCCTTACCTCCTCAACGAACTGCTCGTTCTACTTCTGTTGTGCTAGTAGCTTGGCGACATCCTTCTGTCTTTGTATCATTGCCTCATCGCGTGCTGCCAGATCTGGGGCACGCCATTTGGGTGGCCATGGGTCGAGCACTGCGAAAAGTGTCATCAATTGCAATGAAAGGGAGTTTGGTCGAGTTCTACTCTGCATCCTTCCACGCCTTGATATACACATTATGCATATCCGCCTTAAAGTTTGCAAAGCTCTACATACTATCATACACCGTGGGGGATAGGTGTGGCCTTTTTCTAATCCAAATCCAGATGCTTGCCTCCATGAGTATCCAGAAGATCTTGGTCTTGCAAATTCACGTGGTGTCCTTTGTTGCCTAGAGCGACGCATACTTTACTTCCTTTGGCAAGTCCTGGTCAAGAGGAGGAAACTGACTATCCTCAAGCAATTCCCCTACAACCAAAAAGATAGATAAGAGAAACCACGCATAGTGGAAGGTCTTACCGTGCTCTGGGCATCCTTGCAGTTCGTCAGAAAACTGCACCCAGTTGAACTGTACACCCTCGGCGCATTGTTTGGCCAGCACGATGACCATTGCCGATACCTTGTTGTCGCGGCATTTTCTCATCACCTTCCCAGCCAGCAACTGGGTTGCTACGCACACCCCTTTGTCTTGAATGCTATTGATTACGTAGCCTCTCTACTTCTTTTCCAACTGGTATTTCTTCTTCGTGGCCTCTGCAAGTGCCAAATCTCCGCTTTTGCCAGCTATTTCCATGGGGTCCCTTCCCGTACAGGGAAGCTGAGAAATCCTATTAATAAGCTCTGCCATGATAGGAATAGGCTCCTCCAACCACAAGTACCCATCGTGCACCAGGAAAAGCAGTTGCCTAATGAGAAAGATCGTGATTGGTGACCAGTGAAAGTGTGGAATCCATAGTAAGTGGAGTAGCCCGACCTCCTCCACACCGCACAACCATTTCTACAACTTTAGCATTGTAACTGACCCCTCCTTGCTCTATTTCATGAGTTGGCTGGTCTCCAAATGTGGGAACTTTTCATGGTTCGTGAGGTCCCAATATTCAAATTTCATCATAGGCACGCAACCCATAATAGATCCTTCAAACAGAATTCCATCTAAGAGAAACGGGGTTTGGAGTGCGCTTTTAATGACATCCAAATATTTGGGCACTTTTACTCTCCCTTTCCGTGGAGGGACATACTTGGGCAGTTTTTCTTTAGTGCGCATTGGCTGAATGTCTTCCTCCATTTCTTCATCTACCTCGATTTCTTCTATGAATGCTTGGAGATCCTCCTCCTCGTCATTTGTCTCAAGATTAACAGTCTTGCCCTTGTCTTCCATAGAAAGTTTACCGAATCATGGATTTCGCGGAGACATACGGACCGGTCCTGCTACCTGTGGATCCTTTTTGGGCCTCAGCATCTGGGGTGATTTAGGAATTTCCAGTGCATCCCCCACCGACGGTGTAGAGCTCTACACAGCTCCCTTGGTTGTTGACATCATTCTGATCAGGAAATCCTGTGTCTCCTTTGACAATGTCTCAAACACTGAACTTGCTCTCACAGCCTCCAAATTTGTCAGGTCCATAACCAATTGATAGTGCAACAATTGAATCCTCAAAATGCCAAGGATTGTTTGGTGGAGGGCCACCTGTGATTTATATCCCTTTTTGGATTCAAATTCGACCGTTCCCCCCTTATTCGGCTCATTAATGTGAGATTGGCAGCAGATAGTCCCAAATCTAGTTCTGGCTTTGTGTCTTATTTCCCGTCACCCGCTCCTCATTCCCTTAAATTTGAAAACTTGTCATGAACAGTGACACCAACAGTCACTTCCCAGCCTACCCATGCGACAACGCAGCCCCCTGTGCGCAGATGCGACCCATGTGTCATACTAATCCTGTGTGCAACCTCCTTGTCACGCAGCTCCCATACAGGCTCTTTTATAGTCCCGCGCTCTCTTTCAACATATTGGAGTGCTAAGACTATGCCCTATGGATAGTCAGGTGGTCACACCACTGGTGCGAGGCTTGAAGTCACCTTCCAAACTGGTCTGTGGGCCCTCCTCAGTTACCCTCGCGCTAGTCAGTGCCTCACGTTCTTCCTTATGCAGTGTGCTCCCTTGGTTACTTTGTCTGATAAGGTGTGGTCACAACCATGGTAGCAGAGCCAGAAATTCTTGGTGACAATCTTCTAATGCGGTGGTATGGTTGTGCATATATTGTCCTGTCCTTCTATCGACGCAACATGCTTGCACGATTTTGGTTTCTAGTTTCCTGATTTCCGTGCCCATCAAAATGCTTTTCTACTTCAGTCGTACCTTATCTTCTTCGAGTTCATGAACCTCAAGGTTCCCTCGCCGAATGGCTTCTTGAATATTCATATGTTCATCCTCGCTCGGCTACATAATCCCTTGGTTTTGGTCCTCGCATGTTGTCCCAATTATGGGCATTATTACATGAGGATTCTTTTCCAAAACTATGGCCTCGACTCTGCTCGTCATCTTCGGAATCATTTCCGCGCTCAGGTTCTTGTGCATGGCCCTATAGGCCCATCGGATCGCTGGTATCTGCAGGTCCCAATCAGTTCGTCCCACCTCGTAAACTCTATTCAGGATTTTGCATACCTTCTTGAATGCTTCTACGTGGAACCTCTCTGGGGCACATTGCTTTTCCTACTGCTGTGTCCTGTTCCGATTTTTGATTCTCAGTTTGCGCTGTGTTTGTGTGGACTGCACAACACATGTTTGTACCCATCAACACAGGTGAGTGTGCAAGCTGCTCCATCCTGGCTTCCCAACTCTTGTTCGAAGCTAGGGTCTTCTAAATTGCAGGAACATCATCCTTCTGCATCTGTGCTAGTCCTCAAACTTACCTTGGCGTGTACTCGACCATCGTGTAGGTGTTGTGTGTAGTGCCCATTTCAGTGCATCTAACCGCTTTTGTTCCAGTACTACACTTTCAAATTTGTCCAAGAATTCATCCACCATTGTCACTCCATCATATGATGGTAGTTCCCTTGCCTCTGTTGTCACACAACGTAGTGATCTAATCATCATGTTTCAATTCAGCGTTGTCACTTCGTGCAACTGATTCTGCCATCGTTCTACTTCCTCATCTAAATCTGAAGTACCGGAGTTATGTGCTCCAATGATATTCTCCCATCTATAGTCAGGTTCACCTGCTCCTGGTCTCGTGTCGTTATCTAGTAAATACAATCTAGCTCATCGTCGCTTTCATCATCACACACTGGTTTGGTGTAGCACGCTCCTTCAACTGGGTCTAGCAGAACTACTACGTGTAGGGACTTTTTCTCGAATATTATTTTTTTCTTCTTCAGGTTGATGACTCCATTCATGTCAGTGGCCCAGTCTATTCCTAGCAATGTGGGATAAGGATTGCTATCATCGATAATCTCTATTACTTCAAAGTCCGTCTATGTGCTTGCGCCTTCGATATCAATTGTTACCCCTTGCAACCTCCCCATGGGAAAAATATTTTGTTGGTTCGCCATTCGTAATTGAATAGGGGATCACTGCAACGTGAGGCCGCCGATGCATTCCCATGTTTGCTTCAGTAACACATTCACGTTCGATCCTAGATCTAAGATGACCTGATCCATTTCGTACTCACCAATCTGCGTTGTCAATCTCATTTCCCTCTCGGACCGCAATGCAGGCTTTCCCAGCTTCTAGACTATGCGTGGTTCTCCTGACCCTGTGCATCTAGTGATCAGCTCCTGTAGTCCCTTAACTACCTTGTTGTCACGCAAAAATTTCATGCATGTCTCCAGAAAGGTAGTAATCATAGAAGGATCCATCCCTAGCTTTGGTTGATCATTACTCCCTGAAGTGGAGGCCTCCGCGAAGCTCTTCCTAGCTTCCATGAACATCTTCTTTGCTCATTCTAAGTCAAACTTAGGTTCCTTTGTAGGAGCCCTGTGAACCCGTGTATCTTCCTTGGGCTGCTTCCTTAGTGGTCACATCGCTTCTGAGCATCATGTTCACATTTGGGTCTTCTTCGTGCGGTTCAGACCTCATCATTTCGATATTTTGAGTTGGAGGAGGCTGAAGTACCCCTTTCTCATGCATCTATGCAATCAACGTAGGAAAAACTACTGCTTCATGATCAAATTGAGCATAATACAAATAGGATATCCTCGTCAGGTTAGTGAAATCGTGCACATAGTGCCCTGGTCATCCACAATTGTAACAAATCAACTATTCGTAGCCCCTTCCTAGTCCCATTCTTCCTTGTCCTTGACCTCGCCCCTGAAATCCAATGCACGCCATCCTCGCAGCTGGGTCGAGGGCTCACGTTTCTATCTACATCCGATAGGCTAGGGTTTAATCCATCATTAAATCATAGCTACGACAAGTACACTCGTCATGGCCCATCGACCTACAAAAATTACAAAACAGTTGCTGGGGTGTCGGTCTATACTTCTGCAACAAATGACAATTATCCGTTGTGTGTTTTCCTCCTATCCGACATATCACGCACCATAACACGGATGTCACACTCGGCCCTGCCTGTGCCTCTGGTTTCAACGGCATTGGCCCCCCTCCTGCTAAGTAGTTCGCGAATACTAGGCAATGATCCTTGTCATGGCCATGGCCTTTGCATTTTATGCACCATACTTCCTCGTGCGCGTCTAGCCGCGGTGCCCTATCCTGCTTCAAGCTCTGCATTTCCAAGAAGAGATTCTGTAGTTGCACGTGGATTTGTTGAACTCCCAACCCAGGATCTTGTATTGGTGTCTCATGCAACCTCATCGTTGTTTCCAACACTTCAGCCTAGGTTGAAAGCTTCTGTTGTGACAATGTCATCCTTAGGTGTGGTGTCAAAGATGCCACAAACCATGCATGGTGTTGTGCATCTGTTAGCATCACATTAGCCTTATGGATCGTACTCTTCAGTCGTTGATCCAATTCCCAGGGGGTCTCTCCTGGAAGCATCATGATCTCTTTAAACTCGATGATTGACTCTGTTTCTTATTTCGGCTGGCTAAATTCTCTATTCAACGCATTCTGGATCTCTGCTACCCCTGCATTTGGGTGGTCATTAGAATTCTTGATATACCACGTCAATGTGCAATCTTACAGCGTGCTCACCAACGTATCCTTCTTAATGTTGTCGTCTATAACCCCTTGCACTTCCCACACTGCTCTTACCATGAACCAGAACTAGTTTGGATCCTCATTCCCTATTCCTCTGAATACGGGTAGCTTGATCATGCTAAACTGCAGGGTTGGTGGAGGTGGAGTGGGTGGAGATGGAGGTGAGGGAGGTAAAGCGGGTGGCGGCGTGGGTGGAGGTGGTAAATATGGAATGCCTTGCCTTATCAAATTGACCACACTTCTAGGAGAGACCCAAGCGAGCTCTTACTCACTCTCTCGTGAAGGTGAAATTAAAGGGTTGTTTCCTAATTCCCTGCTACCTTTGTAGATATTTTTGCTCCACGTCATTCCAAACATTAATGTATTCGCATAACCCACTTTTCACATAACAACATCTTAATCCAGGTATTCAAAGATTTAATGTACTTACCTAGCGGTCCCTTGAGAAAATGTTGTTATGCTTCATTGTAGCTCACGATCATGTCTACCGAAATCTCAGCGATAAATCCCCCTATTATCTGGTTGAGCCAATGGTCCACAACTTGCGTGATCTTGTCTTCTGATGCCTCTAGTCTGCGCACTAATTCTGGAGTCCACACTATCAGTTGGTCAAGCTTACACCTTCCCTAGCTGTCAGCTAATCTTGCGATACACTCATACAGTTCAGAGGGAAAGGATGCAAAGAAAATCTCGTGGATTTCCGTATACATGTAACAATCCAACCACCTTTTCTCAGATACCTATGGAGTTCTATTTTCCTATGTCGCGAACTCTTGAATCTTCTTGTCCAACCACTCTTTAATTTCCTTCTTTGTTGGGTTCCAGTGGCATGAAATTAGAAATCCCTTAGGCAAATCTTGGTCTCAAAAATGGAACCATTTTTTGGCTACGTATGGCCTGACCCAGGTTTAGTAGTGAGTTTAGCCAAGCAAATCCTAGTATTACTGGCCCTTTTGGCAACAGTCTGCAGAGCGCAGACTGAGGTCTCACTTGAAGTAGTATGGGAGGGTGTTGGAACTAGGTTTCCGCACCCTAGGGATGTATTGATGTAGGTTCTGGAGGTTCGCAATCCTAATTTGCGCATTGTGCTACTCTGTGCAGCTTTCTATTCTTCACAACCTGTGCACACCTTTGGGAATACAGTATTATTCCGATACGATCCTTACTGTGCTATTATACTAGTGCTTAACTTAGTTTATGTGGGCCCAATATTCTTATTACTTATTCAACTTTCAGATAAGCGTGCGTGCTCGAAAACAATATAAATGCATAAAGATAACCAAAACATAGAAATATAGATCTACAAATAGACGCACAATATTCTGAATCACTCTTCTCTTTATTAATACTCAAGTTTAGTTATAGACCCAACTCCTCCCTATGCACTCAGCTGTAGGGATCCATGCACTCAGCTTCAGACTCTACTAGGCCTCTGCGCCCTTAGCTGTAGAGCCTCTACCTACCACTACAACCCAATACACTTCAGATCCACTTCTATCTTCTAACCATGCCTTCACTTTTATCTATTACTTGCCAAAAACATAGAACTCTCTTTACACTTAGAGCCTAGCTCTATTTATACAATCACATGGTCTGCGAACCATGGGTAGGCCAACATACCATACATTAAATTAAATTATTTTAGGGAAGACAACCCTAGACTCTTGCGCTCCGTGCCCGCATTTCGTGTGGTATTCACATTACATTGACCAAAACTTGGGCTTTAAGCCCCAAAAACATGCTATGGGGGGATCCGCTACCCAGTACACCTCTATCTATTACCCATAGGGTTGGACTAGTATTTCAACCTATCTTGGTCTTTGCAGAGTATACCCCAATTGGCATCATACCCACAAGATGGGCTTGTTGGGATTATCCCTCTCCATCTAGCAAATGGGTGAGGAGGCTTGGGGGCATGGGATCCTTGCCTTTCGTAGGTCTAGTATTTAACCCAATATCGGATTATGAAGAAAGTGTTCTACCAAATTACTATTGAGGGTCATTTCTAGGAAGATGAGTAGGCAATAGGATGGGATGAGTAGTAGCTCCACTATATTCCCTATTTCTCGATATGGGATCATAGTAGTAGCTCCCCCATGATATTCTTGGTTGATTAGTAGCTCCTTGATGTGATTCTAGGTTGGGATGTGATCCCTAATGATATGATCTCCAATGATGATACATTGACAAATATTTCGAGAAGTAGCCCAATGATTGATATTACGGGTAGTAAGTTGTTGATTGATGTTTCAGGTAGTATCCCGTAGTAAGCTGTTGATCGATGTTTCAGGTAGTATCCCGTCGATGGACATTACGGGTAGTACCTTGCTAACTGATATTTTGAGTAGTATCCTATTGATCGATATTCTAGGTAGTGTCCCATTGACAAATAGTCTGGGTAGTAGCCCACTGGCAGAGATATAGGGTAGCCCTACAAATTGAGGGTGGTATTTTTAAGCTCTCATCCAATAACAAATTCTTCTTCTTTTAGATTCGAGAATATTCAACATATGAGCAGGGATAATCAAGAGATAAGAAAGGGATGGATGGAGATGTACATTGATTATTTGTATGGCATAAGGGCTACATCACATAAATGATCAATGATGGCACTTGAGATACCAGGATGACATATTAATTGATGGACAGGTATTGGCAGGTGGAATTCTCCCTTGTTGAGAGGGAGTATTAAAATTATGAAATTGCAGCCGAATTCCACTTTCAATAGCTCATATGATGAATATAATAATTTCAATATATTCCTCTTTTTGAGAGGACCAAAATCGACATAAAAATCGCCTTATTTGGACAACAAGAAGTTAGTTTTTGAATTTATTTATTTACTCATGTATATTGGATTAGGTTGGCCCTATGCACATATACAATGGGACAAGTTGGCCTCAGCATAAAATGGGACCTTAGGAAACCCTATAAATAGAAGGTACCCCAAGCACATTTTTGACACAATAATCAAGCACTCCCTTATCACTTTTATTGTTTGGTTCACACATGTATGATGAAGGAAATCTCACATAAAGGGGTCTGAAACTACAGGGTCGAAGCTCACACATGTCTATGGTTTTTGTTTCTTGGACACACACTCGTAAATAACAATTCTTGTCCCTAAAAACACACAGAGTGGTCAAGAGTGCACCTGGGAAGTCTCAAATGCATGCACATAGTCTTTCATTCAGAACCAGCTGCAACCTCCAAAATCATGCATCAGAATGTATATGCTACTTTACTAAACCCAACCTGCATGTATACTCTACTTCCTTTAATCAAACATGTGTATACCTTCAAACCCACTGAAACATAAAATTTATGAATCAAGTCTATACCAACCAGCAATATACTGAACATCTATTGTCAATTTACATAGCCTTACATAGGCAGTAGCAAAGATCACCATTCTCACTTATACTATCGATCAATCAAATATCAAATTCATTATGCATTCAGTTTTACATTCAGATCTAAGAATACTTCATTAGTAGACAGCAGTAAAACAATAATACTGATCAAATAGATCATTCATCTCTGAACAACATACTTTTCTTTTGCATACGCTACTTGGAAGAGTCGAACAAACGTGTATACGCTACATCACCAAAGCAAACCAATGTATAGATCTGCAAATATTAAGTCATAACTTCACTGCTATTCCAGACTTCAGACAAACCCAGATCATGACATTCAAAGAATAAAATAGGTGTACACAATTAGATCTAGCCCAACCAATATCAGATAATTCAATGAGAAGTCATTTCAAGTCTCTTGATCCTAATCCAACATTGAATTCAAGGTGCACAAAATATTTCAGATCAAATCACCAACATAGCCCCTGCAACATAAAATATACTTCAGATAGAAGTATTCCTTAGAAACCCTTTTCACTTGCACACTTTACCTTATGATATTCTCCTCCTTATATAGTTTTAGGTCTTTCTCAATACATCGGACCAAAATCACTTAGGACCCCTGGTATTCTCTAGTCTTGAAATTCCTTGATTTTCTAACTTGTACGTGCTTTTCCTCTTGCGGGAGTTCGTGTATGCATATACACAATTTTTGTTCTGTGGACCTACGTGTATATGTTGTTTTGACTAAGTGGACCTTGGTATACAACTTCAACTGCTTTTCACCATCCTTTACCTTCAACTTCTTCATTCGAATTAGTAGACTTTAGTTATGTCTTCTTGTTCTTCTGTACCAATGCCCTGTTACATCAGAATGGATTTGTTACACTGTGGGTTGCCTTTCATCAAAACTGAACTGACTTGTGAGTGAGTTTCCATCATGGGCAACACTTGTATCATAATTCCAACAATCCCCCCTTTTGACTTTATGGCAACCATGCTAGTTTTGATTACTGCAAGTTGTAGAAACTGTTAGAGATAACAAGCAACACCAAAATAATCTCCCACTTTGACATCAAGGGTAAAGGGTGAACCAAGTTAGTCCCCCCCTTGATATTATGCTATCTATGTTCCCCCTGAGTACATGCCAAGTCTGCAAAGATATGTTTCAAAAGAATAACATGACTCTATAACTCAACTAAGTGAGTATGTCCTCTATATGACCAATGACTCATACATACATCAATCACCCAACCAAGTGGGGATACACCATATTTGACTCATCCACCCAATCAAGCGAGGATATACCAATTATTTATACATGACCTAAATACAACATTATTACATCATACATCCCATACAAAGCGGGGATACAAATTACATCATATGTCCAATAGGACTCATTGAAATATAGGCCATGACAGATGAAGTCATATCACACCCTAAATCTTTACATGACTTATGCAAAAAATGATATAAGTATCTGAAGCCATAGTTGAACTCAACAACCATGATGCCAAAAATGTTGAATGTGAGTGAAGGCTAATGCTCCCCCTAAACCTGTGCTACCTATGCATTGTCAACAAGTCATTCATCAAGGCATCGTTGTCAGTCAAATAAAAATCAATGAACAAAGCATATCATCAGACTTTAATCATCAATATCAGAGTCTGACCCACTATTTTTCTATCAGAAAAGAAATATATGCTCCTTCATCCATAGAAACTCGCATCTATATGCAACTATACTTCATGAAACCCGCGTATAATAACCTTCGTTTGACAACTAGATTTTAACAGCAGGATGATGTAGCAACTACTCCTAGCTTTTGTCTGAGATATTCAAATGTTTCTCTGGGAAACATTTTAGTGAATATTTTAGAAAAATGTTCTTTGGAGGGAACATACTCCAATTTAAACTTTTTTTCAAGCACTTTTTCTCATATAAAATGGTACTTAATTGGTATGTGCTTGGTCTTGGAGTGCATGACATGATTTTTCAAAACACTGATGGCACTTGTATTATCACATAGAATGGAGATGGGTGGAGTACATGTGATCTGAATGTCTTGTAATGTTTGCATCATCCAAAGTAGTTATGTGCAAGAAGATGCAACAACCTCATATTATGCTTCAGCTGTAGATAAGTCAATCGAACCTTGTTTCTTTCTGAACCATGACACTAACCATGAACCCATATAGAATGCACCTCCACTAGTTCTCTTTCTATCATCAACATTTCCTGTGCAATCTACATATGTATATGCATGAAGAGTAAGGTCTGTATCTTGATACCATAGTCCAAAGTCCTGAGTTCCTTGAAGATATTTGAAAAATCTTTTGACTGCCTAGAGATGTGATTCCTTTGGATTTGCTTCAAACCTTCCAACAATTCCTACTGCATGCATGATATCAGGTCTGTTACCTATTAGATAAAGCAAACTTCCAATCATAAATCTATAAGTTGGTTGGTTTACTACTAGTGATTCATTGTTAGAACTAAGACTGCATCCTGTTACCATTGGAGTATATACTAGTTTAGAATCTTTCGTTCTATACTTCTTCAAGATCTACTTGAGATGTTTGGTTTGTGAAAGAAATATAATATCTTTTGTTTGTTGTACTTGTAGGCCAAGAAAATAAGTAAGTTCACCAAGTAAGGAAATTTCAAATTCTTGTTGTATTACTGAAGAAAAATTATAACTCATGGATTCTTCATTACTACCAAATATGATATCATTAACATAAACAACAATAATTAGTGGTTTATCATTTTCAACCTGTGTGTATAAATTTCTATCTATAGAGCCTTTTTTGAAACGTTGTTGTTGTAGATATTTGTCAAGGTGGTAATACCAAGCCCTTATAGCTTCTTTCAGACCATAGAGAACCTTTTCAAGCTTGCATATGAGTTTTTCATCATTTCCAAGAATGAATCCTTCCATTTGTTCAATATAAACTTCTTATTCTAAATCTCCATATAGGATTATGAAGAAAGTGTTCTACCAAATTACTATTGAGGGTCATTTCTGGGAAGATGAGTAGGCAATAGGATGGGATGAGTAGTAGCTCCACTATATTCCCTATTGCTCAATACGGGATCATAGTAGTAGCTCACCCATGATATTCTGGGTTGAGTAGTAGCTCCTTGATGTGATTCTATGTTGGGATGTGATCCCTAATGATATGATCTCCAATGATGATACACTGAAAAATATTTCGAGAAGTAGCCCAATGATTGATATTACGGGTAATAGGTTGTTGATCGATGTTTTAGGTAGTAGCCTGTCGATGGACATTACGGGTGGTACCCTGCTAACTGATATTTTGAGTAGTATCCTGCTGACTGATATTCTGGGTAGTGTCCCATTGACAAATAGTTTGGGTAGTAGCCCACTAGCAGAGATATAGGGTAGCCCTACAAATTGAGGGTGGTATCTTAAGCTCTCATCCAGTAACAAATTCTTCTTCTTTTAGATTCGAGAATATTCAACACTTGAGCAGGGATGATCAAGAGATAAGAAATGGATGGATGGAGATGTACATTGATTATTTGTATGGCATGAGGACTACATCACATAAATGATCAGTGATGGAACTTGAGATACCAGGATGACATATTGATCGATGGATAGGTATTTGCAGGTGGAATTCTCCCTTGTTGAGAGGGAGTATTAAAATTATGAAATTGGAGTCGAATTCCACTTTCGATAGCTCATATGATGAATATAATAATTTCAATAGATTCCTCTTTTTGAGAGGACCAAAATCGACCTAAAAATCACCTTATTTGTACAAGAAGAAGTTGGTTTTTAAATTTATTTATTTACTCATGTATATTGGATTAGGTCGGCCCTATGCACATATACATTGGGATAGGTTGGCCTCAGCATCAAATGGAACCTTAGGAAACCCTATAAATAGAAGGTACCCCAAGCTCATTTTTGACACAATAATCAAGCACTCTCTTATCTCTTCTATTGTTTGGTTCACACATGTCTAATGAAGGAAATCTCACATAAACGGGTTTGAAACTATAGGGTCGAAGCTCAAATCTGTCTATGGTTTTTGTTTCTTTGACACATGCTTGTAAATAACAATTCTTGTCCCTAAAAACACACACAGAGTGGTCAAGAGTGCGCTTGGGAAGTCTCAAATGCATACACATAATCTTTCATTCAGAACTAGTTGCAACCTCCAAAATCATGCATCAGAATGTATACGCTACTTTACTAAACCCGACCTGCATATATACTCTACTTCCTTTAATCAAACATGCGTATACCTTCAAACCCACTGAAACATAAAATTTCTGAATCAAGTCTGTGCCAACCAGCAATATACTGGACATCTATTGGCAATTTACATAGCCTTACACAGGCAGTAGCAGAGATCACCCTTCTCACTTATACAATCGATCAATCAAATATCAAATTCATTATGCATTCAGTTTTACATTTAGATCTAAGAATACTTGATTGGCAGATAGTAATAAAACAATAATACTGATCAAATAGATCATTCATCTCTAAACAACATACTTTTCTTTTTCATACGCTACTTGGAAGAGTTGAACAAACATGTATACACTACATCACCAAATTGAACCAATGTATAGATCTGCAAATATTAAGTCATAACTTCGCTGCTATTTCAAACTTCAAACAAACCCAGATCACGACATTCAAAGAATAAAATAGGTGTACACAATTAGATCTAGCCCAACCAATATCAAATAATTCAATGAGAATTCATTTCAAGTCTATTGATCCTAATCCAACATTGAATTCAAGGTGCACAAAATCTTTTAGACCAAATCACCAACATAGCCCCTGCAACATAAAATATACTTCAGATAGAAGTATTCCTTAGAAAGCCTACACTTGACCTTATGATATTCTCCTCCTTATATTGTTTTAGGTCTTTCTCAATACCTTAGACCAAAATCACTTAGGACCCCTAGTATTCTTTACTCTTGAAATTCCTTGATTTTCTAACTTGTACATGCTTTTCCTCTTGCAGGAGTTCGTGTATGCCTATACACAATTTTTGTTCTATGGACCTACGTGTATATTATGTTTTGACTAAGTGGACCCAGGTATACAACTTCAACTACTTTTCACCATCCTTTACCTTCAACTTCTTCATTCCGATTAGTAGACTTTAGTTCCGTCTTCTTGTTCTTCTGTACCAATGCCCTATTACATCTGAATGGATCTGTTACACTATGGGTTGCCTTTCATCAAAACTGAACTGACTTGTGAGTGAGTTTCCATCAAGGACACCACTTGTATCATAATGCCAACAATCCTCCCTTTGGACTTTATGGAAACCATGCTGGTGTTGATTACTGCAAGTTGTAGAAACTGCTAGAGATAACAAGCAACACCAAAATAATCTCTGACTTTGACATCAAGAGTAAAGGGTGAACCAAGTTAGTCCCCCCTTTGATATTATGCTATCTATGCTCCCCCTGAGTACATGCCAAGTCTGCAGAGACATGTTTAAAAAGAATAACATGACTCTATAACTCAACTAAGTGAGTATGTCCTTTGTATGACCAATGACTCATACATACATCAATCACCCAACCAAGTGGGGATACACCATATTTGACTCATCCACCCAACTAAGTGGGGATATACCAATTGTTTATACATGACAAAAATAAAACATTATTACATCATACATCCCATGCAAAGTGGGGATACAAATTACATCATATGTCCAATAAGACTCATTGAAATATAGGCCATGATAGATGAAGTCATATCACACCCTAGATATTTACATGACTGATGAAAAAAATGATATAAGTATTTGAAACCATAGTTGAACTCAACAACCATGATGCCAAAAATGTTGAATGTGAGTGAAGGCTAATGCTCCCCCTAAACCTGTGCTACCTATGCATTTTCAACAAGTCATTCATCAAGGCATCTTTGTGAGTCAAATAAAAATCAATGAGCAAAGCATATCATCAGACTGTAATCATCAATATCAAACAGAGCACCCATATTAGAGTCTAACCCAATGTTTTTCTATCAGAAAAGACATATATGCTCCTTCATCCATAGAAACTCGCATCTATACGCAACTATACTTCATGAAACCCACATATAATAACCTTCGTTTGACAACTAGATTTTAATAGCAGGATGATGCAGCAACTACTCCTAGCTTTTGTCTAAGATATTCAAATGTTTCTCTAGGAAACATTTTAGTGAATATTTCAGCAAAATGTTCTTTGGAGGGAACATACTCCAATTTAGCCTTTTTTTCAAGCACTTGTTCTTGTATAAAATGGTACTTAATGGGTATGTGCTTGGTCTTGGAGTGCATGACATGATCTTTCAAAATACTAATGGCACTTGTATTATCACATAGAATGGAGATGGGTGGAGTACATGTGATTTGAATGTCTTGCAATGTTTGCATCATCCAAAGTAGTTCTGTGCAAGAAGATGCAACAACCACATATTTTGCTTCATCTGTAGATAAGTCAATCGAACCTTGTTTCTTTCTGAACCATGACACTAACCAAGAACCCATATAGAATGCACCTCCACTAGTGCTCTTTTGATCATCAACATTTCTTGCCCAATTTGCATCTGTATATCCATGAAGAGTAAGGTCTGTATCTTGATATCATAGTCCAAAGTCCTGAGTTCCTTGAAGATATTTGAAAATTCTTTTGACTTCCTGGAGATGTGATTCCTTTGGATTTGCTAGGACCCTTCCAACAGTTCCTACTGCATGCATGATATCAGGTCTGGTACCTATTAGATAAAGAAAACTTCTAATCATAAATCTGTAAGCTGGTTGGTTTACTACTAGTGATTCATTGTTAGAACTAAGACTACATCCTGTTACCATTGGAGTATATACTGGTTTAATCTTCCATTCTGTACTTCTTCAAGATCTGCTTGAGATGTTTGGTTTGTGAAAGAAAGATAATATCTTTTGTTTGTTGTACTTGTAGGCCAAGAAAATAAGTAAGGTCACCAAGTAAGGAAATTTCAAATTCTTGCTGTATTACTAAAGAAAAATTCTGACTCATGGATTATTCATTGCTGCCAAAGATGATATCATTAACATAAACAACAATAATTAGTGGTTTATCATTTTCAACCTGTGTGCATACATTTCTATCTGTAGAGCCTTTTTTAAAACCTTGTTGTTGTAGATATTTGTCAAGGTGGTAATAGCAAGCCCTTATAGCTTGTTTTAGACCATAGAGAACCTTTTTAAGCTTGCATACAAGTTTTGCATCATTTGCAAGAATTAATCCTTCCTGTTGTTCAATATAAACTTCTTATTCTAAATCTCCATATAGGATTATGAAGAAAGTGTTCTACCAAATTACTATTGAGGGTCATTTCTGGGAGGATGAGTAGGCAATAGGATGGGATGAGTAGTAACTTCACTATATTCCCTATTTCTAGATATGGGGTCATAGTAGTAGCTCCCCCATGATATTTTGGGTTGAGTAGTAGCTCCTTGATGTGATTCTAGGTTGGGATGTGATCCCTAATGATATGATCTCCAATGATGATACACTGACAAATATTTCGAGAAGTAGCCCAATGATTGATATTACCGGTAGTAGGCCATTGATCGATGTTTTAGGTAGTACCCTGCTAACTGATATTTTGAGTAGTATCCTACTGAATGATATTTTGGGTAGTGTCCCATTGAAAAATACTCTAGGTAGTAGCCCACTAGCATAGATATAGAGTAGCCCTACGAATTGAGGGTGGTATCTTAAGCTCTCATTTAGTAACAAATTATTCTTCTTTTAGATTCGAG
Source organism: Pinus tabuliformis (assembly GCA_031772625.1). NCBI lineage: Eukaryota > Viridiplantae > Streptophyta > Pinopsida > Pinales > Pinaceae > Pinus > Pinus tabuliformis. The sequence continues at coordinate 604,166,863 of CM062804.1, forward strand.
AATATTCAACATATGAGCAGGGATGATCAAGAGATAAGAAAGGGATGGATGGAGATGTCATTGATTATTTGTATGGCATGAGGAATACATCACATAAATGATTATGATGGCACATGAGATACCAGGATGACATATTGATCGATGGACAGGTATTGGTAGGTGGAATTCTCCCTTGTTGAGAGGGAGTATTAAAATTATGAAATTGTAGTCGAATTCCACTTTCAATAGCTCATATGATGAATATAATAATTTCAATAGATTCCTCTTTTTGAGAGGACCAAAATCGACCTAAAAATCACCTTATTTGGACAACAAGAAGTTGGTTTTTGAATTTATTTATTTACTCATGTATATTGGATTAGGTCGGCCCTATGCACATATACAATGGGACAGGTTGGCCTCAGCATCAAATGGAACCTTAGGAAACCCTATAAATAGAAGGTACCCCAAGCTCATTTTTGACACAATAATCAAGCACTCTCTTATATTTTCTATTGTTTGGTTCACACATGTCTGATGAAGGAAATCTCACATAAAGGGGTCTGAAACTACAGGGTCGAAGCTCACACATGTCTAGGATTTTTGTTTCTTGGACACACGCTTGTAAATAATAAATCTTGTCCCTTAAAACACACAGAGTGGTCAAGAGTGTGCCTGGGAAGTCTCAAATGCATGCACATAGTCTTTCATTCAGAACCATTTGCAACCTCCGAAATCATGCATCAGAATGTATACACTACTTTACTAAACCCAACCTGCATGTATACTCTACTTTCTTTAATCAAACATGCGTATACCTTCAAACCCACTGAAATATAAAATTTCTGAATCAAGTCTGTGCGAACCAGCAATATATTGAACATCTACTGTCAATTTACATAGCCTTACAGAGGCAGTAGCAGAGATCACCCTTCTCACTTATACAATCAATCAATCATATATCAAATTCATTATGCATTCAGTTTTACATTCAAATCTAAGAATACTACATTGGCAGAGAGTAGTAAAACAATAATACTGATCAAATAGATCATTCATCTCTGAATAACACACTTTTCTTTTGCATACGCTACTTGGAAGAGTCGAACAAACGTGTATACGCTACATCACCAAAGCGAACCAATGTATAGATCTGCAACTATTAAGTCATAACTTCGTTGCTATTCCAGACTTCAGAAAAACCCAGATCAGGACATTCAAAGAATAAAATAGGTGTACGCAATTAGATCTAGCCCAACCAATATCAGATAATTCAATGAGAAGTCATTTCAAATCTCTTGATCCTGATCCAACATTGAATTCAAGGTGCACAAAATATTTCAGATCAAATCACCAACATAGCCCCTGCAACATAAAATATACTTCAGATAGAAGTATTCCTTAGAAGCCATTTTCACTTGCACACTTGACCTTATGATATTCTCCTCCTTATATAGTTTTAGGTCTTTCTCAATACCTCAGACCAAAATCACATAGAACCCCTGGTATTCTCTACTCTTGAAATTGCTTAATTTTCTAACTTGTACACGCTTTTTCTCTTGCAAAAGTTCGTGTATGTGTATACACAATTTTTGTTATGTGGACCTACGTGTATATGTTGTTTTGACTAAGTGGACCTGGGTATACAACTTCAACTACTTTTCACCATCCTTTACCTTCAACTTCTTCATTTCGTTTAGTAGACTTTAGTTCCGTCTTCTTGTTCTTCTGTACCAATGCCCTGTTACATCGGAATGGATCTGTTACACTGTGGGTTTCCTTTCATCAAAATTGAACTAACTTGTGAGTGAGTTTCCATCAAGGACAACACTTGTATCATAATGCCAACAATCCACCCTTTGTACTTTATGGCAACCATGCTGGTGTTGATTACTGCAAGTTGTAGAAACTGCTAGAGATAACAAGCAACACCAAAATAATCTCCCACTTTGACATCAAGGGTAAAGGATGAACCAAATTAGTCCCCCCCTTTGATATTATCCTATCTATGCTCCCCCTGAGTACATGCCAAGTCTGCAGAGATATGTTTCAAAAGAATAACATGACTCTATAACTCAACGAAGTGAGTATGTCCTCCGTATGACCAATGACTCATACATACATCAATCACCCAACCAAGTGGGGATACACCATATTTGACTCATCCACCCGACCAAGTGGGGATATACCAATTATTTATACATGACAGAAATACAACATTATTACATCATACATCCCATGCAAAGCGGGCATACAAATTACATCATATGTCCAATAGGACTCATTGAAATATAGGCCATGATAGATGAAGTCATATCACACCCTAGATCTTTACGTGACTTATGCAAAAAATGATATAAGTATCTGAAGCTATAGTTGAACTCAACAACCATGATGCCAAAAATGTTGAATGTGATTTAAGGCTAATGCTCCCCCTAAACCTATGCTACCTATGCACTGTCAACAAGTCATTCATCAAGGCATCTTTGTCAGTCAAATAAAAATTAATGAACAAAGCATATCATCATATTGTAATCATCAATATCAGACAGAGAACCCATGTCAGAGTCTGACCCACTATTTTTCCATCAAAAAAGACATATATGCTCCTTCATCCATAGAAACTCGCATCTATATGCAACTATACTTCATGAAACCTGCGTATAATAACCTTCGTTTGACAACTAGATTTTAACAGCAGGATGATGCAACAACTACTCCCAACTTTTGTCTGAGATATTCAAATGTTTCTCGGAAAACATTTTAGTGAATATTTCAACAAAATGTTCTTTGGAGGGAACATACTCCAATTTAACCTTTTTTGCAAGCACTTGTTCTCGTGTAAAATGGTACTTAATGGGTATGTGCTTGGTCTTGGAGTGCATGACATGATTTTTCAAAATACTGATGGCACTTGTATTATCACACAGAATGGAGATGGGTGGAGTACATGTGATTTGAATGTCTTGCAATGTTGGCATCATCCAAAGTAGTTCGGTGCAAGAAGATGCAACAACCACATATTCTGCTTCAGCTGTAGATAAGTCAATCGAACCTTGTTTCTTTCTGAACCATGACACTAACCTAGAACCCATATAGAGTGCACCTCCACTAGTGCTCTTTCGATCATCAACATTTCCTACCCAATCTGCATCTGTATATGCATGAAGAGTAAGGTCTGTATCTTGATATCATAGTCCAAAGTCCTGAGTTCCTTGAAGATATTTGAAAATTCTTTTCACTGCCTAGAGATGTGATTCCTTTGGATTTTCTTAGAACCTTCCAACAATTCCTACTGCATTCATGATATCAGGTATGGTACCTATTATATAAAGCAAACTTCCAATCATAAATCTATAAGTTGGTTGGTTTACTACTAGTGATTCATTGTTAGAGCCGAGACTGCATCCTGTTACCATTGGAGTATATACTGGTTTAGAATCTTCCATTCTATACTTCTTCAAGATCTGCTTGAGATGTTTGGTTTGTGAAAGAAAGATAATTTCTTTTGTTTGTTGTACTTGTAGGCCAAGAAAATAAGTAAGTTCACCAAGTAAGGAAATTTCAAATTCTTGCTGTATTACCGAAGAAAAATTATGACTCATGGATTCTTCATTGCTACCAAAGATGATATCATTAACATAAACAACAATAATTAGTGGTTTATCATTTTCAACCTGTTTGTATAAATTTCTATCTGTAGAGCCTTTTTTGAAACGTTGTTGTTGTAGATATTTGTCAAGGTGGTAATACCAAGCCCTTATAGCTTGTTTCATACCATAGAGAACCTTTTTAAGCTTGCATACAAGTTTTTCATCATTTCCAAGAATGAATCCTTCCAGTTGTTCAATATAAACTTCTTATTCTAAATCTCCATTAAGGAAGGTGGATTTTACATCCATTTGATATACTTTGAATTTCGAAAAACTAGAAAGAGCAATAAACATCCTTATGGCTTTAAGTTTGGCAATAGGTGCAAAAGTTTCTTCAAAATCTATACCTTCTTGTTGAGCATACCATTTACAAACAAGTTTGGCCTTGTTTCTAATAAATTTTCCATTTTCATTCAGCTTGTTCTTAAATATCCATTTTGTTCCTATAACATTTTTATTATGAGTTATAGGAACTAACTCCCAAGTATCATTCCTTTCAATTTGGTCAAGTCCTTCATCCATGGCCTTGACCCAAAATTCATCTTTTTAGGCTTCATTTGAATTCTAAGGTTCGATGGAGGAGAGTAATGCTAGATAGCTTGAGGTCCCTGTAAGAGTTTTTCTTGTCTGTACTCCAGCCCCGTTTTCTCCTAGAATTTGAGATTCTAAATGATTCTTTTGAACATACCTGGATGGAGTATTTTCCCTGTATGTTGTATCTTCTTCTGGTGCTTCATTATTTTCTTCTTCTATATCATTTTTATTTGATGCAGGAAAGCATTCCCCAACTTCCTCATTGTCATATTCCTCTGTTGATTTCATTTGTTCTGGATTTGTATATGCTTCATCAATTACAACATCAATGCTTTCAACAATTTTCCGAAGTCTTTTATTATAACATTTGTATCCTTTACTTTTGGATGAATAAACAATAAGAATTCCTTCGTCTGCTCTGGGTTCGAACTTACCAACCTTTTCATCAGTCCTTTTGATGAAATGTTTGCTTCTAGACACTCTAAAATGTTTTTACAGTAGGAGGCTTACCATACCAAATTTCATATGGAGTTTTATTGCTATTTATCCGAACATTTTATTTGTTGAGAATACTCACAACAACAAATGCAACTTCACCCTAGAAGGTTGCAGGAGTTCCAGATTCATCAAGCATTGCTCGAGCCATTTGTTGAACTATTCTGTTCATTCTTCCCACCACTCCATTTTTCTGAGGAGTTCTTGCAATGGAGAATTTCCTCTTTATTCGATGTTGTTCACAAAAGTCAAAGAATTCATGTGACATGAATTTTCCCCCACGATCAGATCTGAGACATTTTATTTTTCGATCTGATTAATTTTCAACTAAATATTTGAAGGACTTAAACTTTTCAAATGCTTCATCTTTATGCTTTAGTAGTGTTGGCATTATGACTCAGGTTTGGCGATATGGCACAAGTGTTGTCCTTGATGGCAACTCACTCAAGTGGCAAATCACTGCTCAGGCTCTCAAAATAATAGAAAATGAGATACCCGCAAGTGAGCCTAACAAAAGCTGTGGACCCGCAGGTGCCTCGAACAAGAAGTGCAGGCATACCCGTAGGTTCTCCGAACAAAAGGTGCGGACGTCAAATTCACTCACTTCAATGCAGAGAAGCGCGTGCACGTGGGAATTTTTATGATTGATCCATGGTATTTAGTCCAACGAGTTTGATCCTATGGTTTTTGTCCATGGTATAGCATCTAAAATATTGAACCTCAGTTTTGGGTCCCTTGTATTGGCTTTCTATGGTTTTGATCCATGGTTTGTGTAAGGGCTTGCCTATAAAAAGGAAAGGAGATCATTTGGCTAGGCACTTGTGAATGTTGAATATCTTAAGATGAACAAGATCTGAAATACTTGTAATCGGTTGATGAAATAAAATTAAACCTTAGCATGAGAAGACTGATCAATTGAGGGGTCATGATCTCTTTGGCGCATGATCAGATCTGTGGATCTGATAGTCTGGGGTACAATTGAGGACTGATAAAGTGTTTATATCCGGAGGTCCACAGGCGAGATATAGCTCAAGTGTGGAGGTCCGTAGACCAGTAGACGGCATAGGTGCGGAGGTCTGTAGACCAGTAGATGGTGCAGGTGTGGAGGTCCGCAGTCCAGTAGAGGGCGCAGGTGCGGAGGTCCACAGTCCAGTAGAAGGCGCAGGTGTGGAGGTGTGTAGTCGAGTAGACAGATCAGGTGCGTAGGTGCGCAGTTTAGTAGACAGATCAGGTGCGGAGGTACACTATCGAGTAGACAGATCAGGTGCGGAGCTGCGCAGGCTAGACACAACAGAAGTGCGATATTTGTAGGTTTATATTGGTGAAGTTGCGGACTTTTCTTGAAATATTTGTTGGTTTCCTTTTGTCTATTGCTGCAGAGTTCTGGGTTTAGATTACTAGTATTGGTTGTCTGGTTACTACATTCTGAGAGGCTATTGGTTGATTCATTAGTTGATTGTAAAAGGAGATTGGTTGATTCACATGTACTTGATGATTATTTGATGTTCATGGATCTAGTCTGAAAATTGATGAAACGTTGTCCCTAAAAAAAAAGAAGTAGGGAGTTGTAGCTCCCTTCCAGAAGAGTCTGGAAAACGAGAGAGGGTTGTAGCTCTCTACAGGTTGCAGCCCGCATACTAGTAAAGGACTGCACCAGTACAGAATCATTGTAAAAGAAGTTTCTAATTGAAAGAAGATAGAGACACATTGCAACAGGTGGTTTTCACCCACATTGGGTTTCCACCTTATATCTGGTGTTCTTTGGTGTGACTCTTTGTTTTTCTTGTTCATGTTCATTATTATATGGTACTAACATTCAAATTAATGGTCAACATCTGAAGAATAAATTAAATTATAAATCTAGAGTGAATATTGAAAAGAATTTGATAATACTGATTCACCCCCCCCAGTATTATTTCCAACAATTGGTATCAAAGCAGGTCCTTCAGAAGAAGCTTTATCACTTGAAGGAAGATCTATCATCATGAGCAACTATGAGAGAGAAGCCTCGATCAGGCCACCAATTTTTTATGGGACAAACTTCGTATATTGGAAGGTAAGAGTCACTGCCTATCTTCAATCTCTTGGTACAGAAGTCTGGGATATCATAGATACAGGGTACACTTTTCCGTCAACAACACCTATAGATCCGACTGGTAAGAAGCAATATGAAACAAATGCAAAGGCTGTCAATACTCTATTAGGATGTCTATCTCAATTAGAATTCGTCAAGGTTATGCAGTATACACCCGCAAAAGAAATATGGGACAAGGTTGTTTTGAGCTATGAAGGAGATGAACAGGTAAAACGAGCAAAAATTCAAACCCTCAAAATTCAATATGAAAATCTCAAAATGCACAATGATGAAAGTGTGGCCAACTATTTCCTTCATGTAGATGAGATTGTTAATTGTGTGAAAAACTTGGGTGAAGAAATAAAAGAGGCTGTTGTGGTTGAAAAAGTTCTAAGATCTTTGTCCCCTAAGTTTGAATCAAAAGTTTCTGCAATAGAATAAAAGGAGAATCTACGGAACCTTACCATGTCACAGCTGCACGGAATTCTAACTACTTACGAAATGAGGAAAGGAGGACCATCAGACAGGAGAGAAGTTGCATTCAAGGCTTCAGGCAAAGGAGATTACTATGAGTCAGGACATCTATCAGAAGAAGAAGAACAATCAAATTTTGTCAAGAACCTTCAACGAGGTGTTGGAAGATCCAGAGGTAAGTTACCTTTCAAATGCTTTGCTTGTGGAAGAGTCGGTCACTATGCTGCAAAGTGTCCTCATAAAGATAAGCTTGATAAAGGTAAGGAACCTGTCATATGGAACAAGAAACAGAATGTAAATAAAAAAAGCTATTACACTCATGAAGACAATGATGGAATTTCAAATAGTGATGAAGATGAACAAGGTAACAATTATAGACTTTTAATGGCTTTTGAAGATGATGATTTCATGTATGCTATAGATGAAGAAGATCTGTATGAAGAGATTTCTAAACTCAAAATTAGTTTAGAAGAGAAAAATATGATTATTGATACTCTGCAATTCCAACTGGATGAAAATGAAAAACTTCATGAAAAGCTAGAATGTGAAATTGTTGGTCTTAGAAAAGAGATTGAGAAAACAAAAGCTCTTAATCTTAGATTTGTTAAAGAATCTGAAACTCTGGATGAGATTATCAATGTGCAACGTTCTCCACTAATCAAGACAGGTCTGGGATATAATGAAGAAGCATCTCAAGCATCCACCTCCAAAAGTTACCTTGATGCAGCAAGGAGGAACGAGCAAAGGCCTAATAGAAATCATCAGGTAAATCAGGGATAGTTTACCTCAAGAATGAACAAAGACTGTCAGGTAAATTGGGGGCAATCTACTTTAAGGACAAACAGAAGCTACAACTAGCCTCAGGTAAAACCTTCTCAATTTGCCTCAAGAATGGATGTCAATAGAAACTGCAATCATCTGGCTGGTAGATTGGATAGTCATAGGAGTTTCTTCAATGGAAAATGTTTCTCTTGTCATAAATTTGGCCACAAAGCAGCTCAATGTGTTTCCTATAAGACAATCATGACTAGAGAAGCTCAAAAACAAAGGAGTATGACTGGGATCGTGAAAAGAACCTACAATAACTTTTCTTCTCTTGAAAATGAAATAGAATGCTATATTTGTAACAACTTCGGTCATGAAGATTCTGAATGCAGGAGCAGGTTTCGGAAGACAACTCAGAAGGAGCAAGCCTCAAGTGTCAAAACATGGAGAATGAAGGAACCACAACCAGAGAGACGTGGTATAGCTTTATATGTGAAAGGGCAAGAAAATCAATGGTACATCGACAGTGGCTGTTCGAAACACATGACGGGTGATAAGGAAAAACTTTATTCATATAGTGCCTTAGAGAAGGAGAAGAAGGTCCCTTTTGGAAATGACACCCCTGCACTCATAAAAGGTAAAGGTTCTGTTCAGTTGAAAGAAAAGGTCAAAGCTAGAAATGTTATGTATGTTGATGGGTTAAAGCATAATTTATTGAGTGTCAGTCAGATGTGTGATCAAGGAACGGAGGTAATATTTCGATCAAATGGATGTAGTGTTCGTGATCTTGATACAGGAAGAACACTGATCAAAGGCATAAGGACTCCAAATAATTTATACATATTCAAAGAAGGAGAACATCAATGCTATCTAAGCAAGAACGATGAACACTGGTTATGGCACAGAAGTTGGGGCATCTTAGCTTCTCACAGATAAGGAAAGCATGTAAATACCAGGCAGTTCGTGGACTTCCAGTCAATACAATTTGCAAATCGTGTCAGTTTAGTAAGCAAACCAGAACAAACTTCCCTAAGAAGGAAGGATCAGCTAGCAGGCCACTTGAACTTGTCCATACTGATGTATGTGGCCCATCTAGGAATAGGTCACCTCGAGGAGAAGAATATTTCATATTATTCATTGGCGACTTTTCCAGGATGTGTTGGATAGGACTTATGAAGCACAAAGACGAAGCCTTTGAAAAGTTCAAATCATTCAAAACCTTGGTGGAGAACGAATCAAATCACAAAATAAAATGCCTCAGGTCTGATAGAGGTGGGGAGTTTACCTCGAATGAATTTTTCAACTTTTGTGAAGAACATGGAATAAGAAGGGAATTATCTATAGCTAGGACTCCTCAGCAAAATGGAGTAGTGGAAAGGATGAACAGAACGGTTCAACAAATGGCTCATGCTATGCTTGATGAGTATGGAACTCCCGCAACCTTCTGGGGTGAAGCTGCATTTGCTGCAGTTGTTATTCTCAACAAGACAAATATTCGGGTGAACAACACTCAAACTCCTCATGAGCTCTGGTATGGTGAGACTCCTTCGGTAAAACATTTCAAAATTTTTGGAAGCAAATGCTATATTAAAAATAATGATGAAAATCTTGGCAAGTTTGAACCTAGAGCAGATGAAGGCATTCTCCTTGGTTATTCTCCTCACAGCAAAGCATACAAATGTTACAATAAAAGGCTTGGAAGAATTGTCGACAGCATTGATGTAGCGGTGGATGAAAAAGACACTCCCAGACAGGTAAGATCTGAAGACTTCGAAGATGCTGAGGACTATCGATCAACATCAAATCAAATTCATGAGGAAGAAGAAACCCATGAGGCACCAGAGGAACAGATAAGGATAGAAGAAAAGACTCCATCCAGGTATGTTCAAAAGAATCATCCAGAATCTCAAATTTTGGGGAAAAAGGAGGCAGGCATACAAACAAGAAGAACAATTACAGAAGCTTCAAGCTATTTGGCATTACTTTCCTCCACTAAACCACAAAATGTAAGAGAGGCATGCAAAGATGAATGCTAGGTCAAGACAATGGATGAAGAACTTGAACAGATTGAAAGGAATAACACTTGGGAATTGGTTCCTAGACCAAAAGATAAGAATGTCATAGGGACAAAGTGGATTTTCAAAAATAAACTAAATGAAAATGGAGATGTGGTTAGAAACAAGGCAAGACTTGTTTGTAAAGGATATGCGCAACAAGAGGGCATAGACTTTGAAGAAACCTTTGCACCAGTTGCTAGACTTGAGGCTATAAGAATGTTCCTTGCTCTCTCTAGCTTTCAGAAGTTCAAAGTATTTCAGATGGACGTAAAATCTGCCTTTCTAAATGGAGACTTGAATGAAGAAGTGTACATTGAACAACCAGATGGGTTCATCCTTGGAAATGATCCAAATCTTGTATGTAGGCTTAAAAAGGCTCTTTATGGTCTTAAACAGGCTCCTAGGGCGTGGTATTAAATGTTGGATAAATATCTTCATTAACAAGGTTTTATAAAATGATCAACTGACAACAATCTATATATAAAGGTTGATAATGAAAAGTTGCTAATACTTGTTGTGTATGTAGATGATATCATCTTTGGCAGCAATGAAGAAGACATGAGTCAAAAGTTTGCCTTGGTGATGCAAAAGGAGTTTGAAATTTCCATGCCTGGTGAGCTCACATATTTCCTTGGTTTGCAAGTCCAACAAAACAAAGACGGTATTTTTCTATCACAAACCAAGTATCTCAAGCAGATCTTGAAGAAATATGGGATGGAGGATTCGAAACTAGTATGTACCCCTATGGTGACAGGATGCAGCCTTAGCGCAAATGATGAGTCGGCAGCAGTACATCAACCAACGTATAGATCCATGATTGGTAGTCTACTCTATCTAATAGGTAACCGACCAGACATTATGCATGCAGTGGGAATAGTTGGAAGGTTTCAGGAAAATCCAAAGGAAACTCATCTTCAGTCAGTTAAGAGAATCTTCAAGTATCTTCAAGGAACCCAAAACTATGGCTTATGGTATCCTAATGGTATAGATCTCACACTTCATGCATACACAGATGTGGAGTGGGCAGGGAGCATGGATGACAGGAAAAGCACTAGTGGTGGTGCATTCTTCATGGGTCCTAGATTAGTATCTTGGTTCAGCAAGAAATAAAGCTCTAGTGCATTATCTACACCTGAAGCAAAATATGTAGCTGCTGCATCTTGCTGCACACAACTCCTTTGGATGATGCAAACATTGCGAGACATGCAAATCACTTGTACTCCACCTATCTCCATCTTCTGTGATAATACAAGTGTAATTAGTATTTCAAAGAACCCAGTCATGCACTCAAAGACCAAGCATATACTTATCAAATATCATTTTCTTCGGGAACAAGTGCTATAACAAAAGGTCAAGTTGGAGTATGTTCCCTCTAAGGAACAAGTTGCTAATATACTCACCAAACCACTGCCCAGGGAGACCTTTGAATACCTCAGGCAAAAGCTGGGGGTAGTTGATGCATCATCTTGTTGTTGAATCTTGTCTGTTCCAGAGATTGTTGGTTGTGCGCGAGTTTCATATGGGGTATACGCGTACATTCGCTGGTTTAAGGATTGGTCAAAGACCAAATGGCGCAGGTTCACGGGAAGCATATATTCTTCTAATAATGCATTGTTGGCATTATTGTAGAAGATCTTGGAGGAGCAAGTATAGAAGGAGAACATGGATTCTGATCTGAATATTGTTGCTAATGTTTTGTCTCTATGTCTTATATTTCTTTTGTCAAGGTCATGTAACAGCCTATGTCTGGGATGAATGATATAATGTACTTGGTTTTCATATGTAAATTTCTGATGTAACCCCACTTGGTTGGGTGATGAATGTATGTATAGAGTCTTGTGGTGATAGGAAGGTCATTTATGGTGTATGGTGGATTACGACTCTTCTTGAAGAAAATTTCTTTTGTAGATTTGGCCTACAGTCAGGGGGAGCACGATCAATACAGCAGAGCAGAGTTTTTAGCTTGTTCTCAAGGGAAGCATAAACCTTTTCCCTTGATGAAAAAGGGGGAGAATGACTTTGAGGATCTTGGGGGTTGCCATCAAGTCCAAAGGGGGAGATTGTTGGCATTATGACTCAGGTTTGGCGATATGGCACAAGTGTTGTCCTTGATGGCAACTCACTCAAGTGGAAAATCACTGTTCAGGCTCTCAAAATAATAAAAAATGAGATACCTGCAGGTGAGCCTAACAAAAGCTGCGGACCCGCAAGTGCCCCGAACAAGAAGTGTGGGCATACCCGTAGGTTCTCCGAACAAAAGGTGCAGACATCAAATTCACTCACTTCAATGTAGAGAAGCGTGCACACGTGGGAATTTTTATGATTGATCCATGGTATTTAGTCCGACGTGTTTGATCCTATGATTTTGGTCCGTGGTATAGCATCTAAAATATTGAACCCCGGTTTTGGGTCCCTTGTATTGGCTTTCTATGGTTTTGATCCATGGTTTGTGTAAGGGCTTGCTTATAAAAAGGAAACAAGATCATTTGGCTAGGCACTTGTGAATGTTGAATATCTTAATATGAACAAGATCTGAAATATTTGTAATTGGTTGATGAAATAAAATTAAACCTGAGCATGAGAAGACTGATCAATTGAGGGGTCGTGATCTCTTTGGCGCATGATCAGATCTATGGATCTGAAAGTCTGGGGTACAATTGAGGACTGATAAAGTGTTTATATCTGGAGGTTCCCAGGCAAGATACAGCTCAGGTATGAAGGTTCGCAGACCAGTAGATGGCACAGGTGCGGAGGTCCGCAGACCAGTAGACGGTGCAGGTGCGAAGGTCCACAGTCCAATAGAAGGCGCAAGTGCGGAGGTCCGCAGTCCAGTAGAAGGCACAAGTGCAGAGGTGCACAGTCCAGTAGACGGATCAGGTGCATAGGTGCGCAGTTCAATAGACGGATCAGGTGCGGAGGTACACTGTCGAGTAGACAGATTAGGTGCGGAGCTGCGCAGGCTAAACACAGCAGAAGTGCGGATATTCACAAGTTTATATTGGTGAAGTTGCAGACTTTTCTTGAAATATTTGTTCGCTACCTTTTGTCTATTTCTATAGAGTTCTGGGTTTAGATTACTGGTATTGCTTGTCTGGTTACTACATTCTGAGAGGCTATTGGTTGATTCATTAGTTGATTGTAAAAGGAGATTGGTTGATTCACATGTACTTGATGATTATTTGATGTTCATGGATCCAGTTTGAAAATTGATGAAACGTGGTCCCTAAAAGAAAAGAAGTAGGGGGTTGTAGCTCCCTTCCAGGAGAGTCTGGAAAACGAGAGAGGGTTGTAGCTCTGTGCAGGTTGCATCCTGTGTACTGGTAAAGGACTCCACCAGTACAGAATCATTATAAAAGAAGTTTCTAATTGAAAGAAGATAGAGACATATTGCAGCAGGTGGTTTTTACCCACATTGGGTTTCCACCTTATATCTGGTGTTCTTTGGTGTGACTGTCTGTTTTTCTTGTTCCTGTTCATTATTATATGGTACTGAAATTCAAATTAATGGTCAACATCTGAAGAATAAATTAAATTATAAATCTAGAGTGAATATTGAAAAGAATTTGATAATACTGATTCACCCCCTCCCCTCTCAGTATTATTTCCAAAAATTAGACCTATCCAAAACATCTTGGAAAAATCATCAATAAATAAAATAAAGTATTTTTCTCTACAAGGTGACTTTTTCCTTGTTGGTTGACATAAATCAGTATGGATGAGTTCAACAGGCTTACTTGTTGATCCTTCCTTTTCATTGAAGTGAACTCTGGTTTTATTACCGACTTGAGATGGTTTACATATGGTATTTTCTATGATGCTGATATCTGGAAGACCACAAACTGCCTTGAGCCTGCACGCTTTTCTTATTTGAGAAAATCTTAGATGTCCCAATCTTCTATGTCATAGCCATCTTTCATCGGTTTTGCTTAGATCACATTGTTGTTTTCCTCCTTTGAGTATGTATAAGCTGTTTGGAGTTATTTTTCCTTTGATCACAGTCTTTCCTGTATCAAGCTTAGGAACCACACATCCATTTGATCGAAACACAACTTCATTTCCTTGATCAAACATTTGAATGACACTCAATAGGTTATGCTTTAAACCATATACATACATGACATTTCTTGCTTTAACCTTTTCTTTCAAGAAGACAAAATCTTTACCTTTAATGACAGTTAGAGTGTCATTTCCAAATGAGACATTCTTTTCTTTTTCTAAAGCATTATATGAATGAAGTTTCTATTTATCACCTGTCATGTGTTTGGAGCATCCGTTGTTGATGTACCACTGATTTTCTTATCCTTCTACATATAGAGCTATACCACATCTTTTTTATTGAGATTCCTTCTTTCTCCATATCTTGGGATTTATTGATGTTTTCTCCTTTTGAAGTGATCTCCGAAATTTTCTCCTGAATTCAGATTCTTCATGACCAAAGTTGTTACAAATCGAACATTCTACTTCATTTTCAAGTCGAGAAAAGTTATTATATGAAATTGTCTTGATTCCTGTTACATTTTTTGATTTCGTGCTTCTCTAGTCATGATGGTTTTGTAAGAATCACATTGAGCAGCCTTATCCCAAAAGTTATGACATGAAAAGCATTGCCCATTAAAGAAGTTTCTACGATCATAGAATCTTTTGGCATTGTTTACCTATTGGCTGAAACTTCTATTGATATTCATCCTTGGAGTAAATTGGGTGTGATTTACCTGATGAGTAATTTTAGACCTTTGCTGATAATTGGCATACTGTTCATTGGTCTTTGCTGCATCAAGATAGCTTTTGGTGGAGGCTGATAACTTCTATGATTGAGATGATTCTTGAGTATATCCAAGACCTGTCTTGATCAAAGGAGAATGATAAACTTTGATGATTCCATTTAAAGTTTCAGATCCTTTAGAAAATATAAGATTAAGAGATTTTTTCTTCTCAAGTTATTTTCTTAAACCCACAATTTCACATTCTAGATTTTCATTGTGTTTTTCTCTTTCAGTGAGTTGGTGAGTCAATGTATCGATGATCATACTCTTTTCTTCTAAACATATTTTGATTTTAGTAATTTCTTCAAGAAAGTCTTCCTTTTCTAAGGCATCCAAGAAATCTTGATTTTCATAAGCCATGAGTAGTCTATAATCTTGGTCAGTTTCATCTTCATCACTATTAGATAGGCCATCACTATCTTCATGTGTATAGTAACTCCTTCTGTTCACAACATGTTTTCTATTTCCTTTTGCATATTCCTTTCCTTTTTCATATTTATCTTTATGAGGAAATTTGGTAGCATAATGGCTGACTGTACCACAAGAAAATAATTTGAAAGGTAGCCTACCTCTGAATCTTTCGGAACCCCGTTGAAGCTTCTTGACAAAATTTACCTCATATTCTTCTTCTGAAATGTGTTTTGGTTCATTGTGCTCCTCCTTTTATTTTCCTTTTGCTGACGCTTTAAAATCGTCTTCTCTCATATCTCATGGACCTCGTTTTCTCATTTCAAAGGTAGTTAGGATTCCATGGAGTTGCGTCATAGTAATAGTTTTAAGATCTTATTTTTCTTCTATGGCAGCCACTTTTGACTCAAATTTACAAGACAAAGATCTCAAAATTTTCTCAACTAAAATAACTTCCTTTATCTCTTCACCCAGATTCTTCATATAATTAACAATCTCATCTATATGTAAAAAGTAACTAGCAACACTTTCATCACTATGAATCTTAAGAGTTTCATATTGAATTCTGAGAGTTTGAAGCTTAGCACGTTTTACCTAAGAGTCTCCTTCGTAGCTCTGAATGATTTTGTCCCATATTTATTTGGCTACCTTTAGCTACATGACTTTGACATCTAATTCTAACAGACTTCCCAATAACGTATTGACATCTTTGGCATTGGTTTCATCTAACTTCTTACGTGCAAAGTCTATAGGAATTGCTGCTGGAAATTGATATCCTCCTTCCACAATTTCCCAAACATCAGGACCAAGTGATTTTAGATAGGCTCTGGTTCTTATTTTCCAATATACTAAGTTTCTTCCATTGAATATTGGCAGTCTGATGGATCCCATGCCTCCGTGATTAATCATCTTGAAAGATTTTCCTTCAAGCGATCAAGGTTCTTTTGAAGGACCTGCTTTGTTACCAATTGTTGGAAATAATACTAAGAGGGGAGGGTGAATCAGTATTATCAAATCAATAATTTTTCATTTCCCAAACATAATTATATACACTACTTCTTTGAAGTGAACTAGCATGTACACGCTACTATGATTAGTGAAACCAGTGTATACCTAGAGAACTTGTGATTTAGTTAATTTATCATGTGTTAATCTATAACCAGTGCATCAGTAACTTATTAAACAGTCAGTAAAAATAGAATAAACTATCAAACATAAGAAACACACATGAACACCAAGATTTAAGGTTGAAACCCAATGTGGGTGAAAACCACCTGCTGCTGATGTCTCTATCTTCTTTTAATAATAAGAAAATAAGTGTACAATCTTGTACTGGTGCAGACTCGTACTAGTATGTAGGCACCGACCTGTAGAAGGCTACAACCTTCCCTCGTTTTCCAGCTTCTACTGGAAGGGAGCTACAACCCCCTAGCTCTTGTACTAGCCAATGTGTTTACTAGTACGTAGGTGCCGACCTGTAGAAGGCTACGTCCTTCTCTCTTCCTCCAGGGACCACATTTCATAAATTTTCAGACTGGATGTTCCTGGTACACAACAATACATATGAAGTCCACGCTTCATCAAATTTTCATACTGGACCCATCAGAAACTTTGAAACTAAAACTGCATCAACCAACAATTAGTTAATCTGAACAATCAGATCATTGTCACCAGAACACTGTGCTGAACCCAGAAACCTACATCATCATTCAGAACCAGCTACAACCTCAAAAATCATGCATCAGAATGTATACACTACTTTACTGAGCCCAACTTGCGTGTATACGCTACATCCTTTAACCAAACCTGCGTATACCTTCAAAACCACTGGAACATAAAATTTATGAATCAAGTATGTACCAACTAGCAATATACTGAACATCTACTATTAATTTACAGAGCCTTACACAGGTAATAGAGTATATCACCCTTCTCACTTATACAATCAATCAATCAAATATCAAATTCCTTATGCATTCATTTTTACATTCATATTTAAGAGGAATTCATTGACAGACAACAATAAAACAACAATACTGATCAAATATATCAGTCATCTCTGAACAACAAACTTTTCTTTTCCATACGCTACTTGGAAGAGCCAAATCGGCATGTATACGCTACTTCACCAAAGAAAACCAGCGTACAGATCTACAAATATTAACTCATAACTTCGCTTTTATTCTGAACTTCAGACAAACCCATATCATGACATTCAAAGAATAAAACAAGTGTACACAATTAGATCTGCACCAAATAATATCAGATCATTGAATGATAAGTCATTTCAAGTCTCATGGTCCTGACCAAACATTGAATTCAAGGTGCACAAAATATTTCAAGTCAAATCACCAACATAGCCTCTGGAACATAAAATATACTTCAAATAGAAGTATTCCTTAGAAACCATTTTCACTTGCACACTTGGCCTTATGATCTTCTCCTCCTTATATAGTTTTAGGCCTTTCTCAATACCTTAGACCAAAACCACTTATGACCCATGGTATTATTGTGTGGGATCAAATAGTCACTACTTCACTCAATATTATGTGCTAATACCATGGTATTTACCCCTAGTATTCTCTACGCTTGAAATTCCTTGATTCTCTAACATGTACACGCTTTCCCTCTTACAGGAGTGAGTGTATACATATATGCAATTTTTATTCTGTGGATCTACGTGTATATGCTGATTTGAATAAGTGGACCTACGTATACATCTTAAACTACTTTTCACCATCCTTTACCTTCAACTTCTTCATTCTGATTAGTAGACTTTAGTTCCATCTTCCTGTCCTTTTGTATTAATGCTCTGTTACATCTGAATGGATCGGTTACACTGTGGGTTGCCTTTCATCAAAATTGAAATGACCTGTGAGTGATTTCCCATAAAGGACAACACTTGTATCATAATTCCAACACATTACAGTCCTTAGAATAAGGATTTTGAATACAAGCGTGTTTAGGGTCATGTCATGGATGTTATAGTTGTTTTTTTGCATATATGGAGATATGGATCATTGTACTCTCTTTTGCTGAATCATTTGATGACAATCTAAGAAGAAGAAGAATTTTTAAGGGTTTTCCCGATAGTGGGATTTTCCTTGGTCTCTGACCAATCATAGTGTCTCTATGTGTGCATGCTTTTCTTCCATTGTTCCTTTATGTTCCACTGCATTAATGATGATGATATTGTTCTTTCTACATAGTTACATATGTTGATGAATAATGATGTAAATCTAACTAATGTTATAATTTTATGGGTTGAACTTAATGTATTAATGAAGAAATGAAATTATCAAAGCAA
This sequence comes from Pinus tabuliformis, assembly GCA_031772625.1. NCBI lineage: Eukaryota > Viridiplantae > Streptophyta > Pinopsida > Pinales > Pinaceae > Pinus > Pinus tabuliformis. The sequence goes on from CM062804.1 coordinate 604,185,372, forward strand.
AGAACAATGTCACTCTATGAAAAATTATCACAAAATACCTCTTAAGCCTTGCCTCCTTTCCATTGCAATTCACCTCTATAGTTTGGATTAGTGGATAGATTCATGACTTGAAGGGCATAATGATGATTTTCATGATTACTTTATGAAGCCTTGTGAACACTATTGAAAAAATATATCTTGAATGTAGTGATTGAAGAATGATTTTATTTTGTTTCATACACCTTAAGCTATGGTTTCCATTTCCAACGTTGTTATTTCTATTGCATAGATTGGACTTCGTTTTGATGTACCATTTATAATTTGCAGATAGGCTAATGTTTATATTTCTACAAATATGATTAACATTTACATTTGTTCAAAGTAGAATAGCCTTTCCTTTCTATAAAAGTAACTAGGATTTTCTCTATACAAAAGTAATTAGGTTTCCTTTCTGCAAATAGAGTAAGATTTCCATTTCTACAATTAGTTTACACTTGGATTTCATGGCATTCACTTCATTGCATTAGATCAATGAAAGAAGGAAACTTTTCATGTTTCACATATATTTTTGACACCTATTAAGTTTGTAAGAACCCTAGGTTGATAATTTAAGTTGGCATCCTTGGGAGTTGTAGCATTCTTGTCGCAATATTGGGGCTCGTCAGTTACTTTCCTTAAATAGAAATTGGAAGAATTTTAGAAGTTTAAAACCTTTAGAAGCTTTGTTTGAAAATGAATTGATCTAAAAATCAAGTTCTTGAGATAAAAAAGAGTAGCTAAGTTTACTTTTGTTAAAAGCATGGGATTAGAGTACATATTTTATTCGCAAGGACTCCACATTGAAATTGTGTTTTTGAAAGAAAGAAAAAATCTATGTAGGAGATTGAAAGAACAATTCTCATTGAATCAAACTTGTTAGACATCTTTTAGGGGGAAGTAGTCGATACAATATTTTACATATTAAATGGAGCTCAAACGAGAGTGAACAATAGTAATATTACTTATGAATTATGAAAAGGAATACTAGCTACCTTAAAACACTTCAAGGTGTTTTAAAGTAAGTGGTACATCAAGATAAATTCAAACAATTTGGGTAAGTTTAATTCTAGAGAAAATTTAAAAAATATACCTCGTTTATTAATCTAAAAGAAAGGGCTACAAATGTTACAAAATAATATTTCACAAGGTAGTAAAAAGCATTGATGTAATAATAGATTTAGCATTACTTCAAAACCAAAATCCATAAGAAAATGAAGATCTAGAGGAAATAATTAGCAGAGACCATGAAAAAGAAGAGGAAAAGTAAGAATAAAAATAACAAGAGGAAGAGGAGGGGGAGATAGAACTTTAATATCCAGAGACTTAATCTAGATACTTTTGAAAGAAACATCCATAAAATCAATTTTTTGTTTATAAAATTCAAGGGTTCAAACTCAGATTTTTGCTAATAAAATTCAAGGCTTCTAACCAAAAGGATATTTACAAGCACACCAAAGAATTTAAACTTTTCTTTGATATCCAAAAAGGAACCAAAGAAGTTTTCTTAATCTAATCAAGATGAGAATTAGGTTAATTCTATGGAAGAAGAGCTAAATTAGATTAAGAATAATGAGAAATGGGAACTTGTGCCTAGATGAAAATATAAGAATGTGATTGTAACCAAATGGGTCTTTAGGAAAATTTTAAATCAGGATCAACAAGTAGTAAGAATTAAATATAGATTAGTTCTTAAAGGTTATGCACAAGCTGAGGGTATTGACTTTGAATAAAAAAATTCTCTAGTTTCTATACTGGAAAAAATTAGAATGTTCTTGGCATTTGCATGCTTTTGAAATTTCAAAATCTATGAAATGGATGTCAAGGAGTATCCTCTAAATGGAAAATTAGAAGAATATGTATATGCTTAACAACCAAAATGATTTGAACTATTATAAAATGGAGACTATCTATACAAGTTGAATAAAGAACTTTATGGAATAAAGCAAGTTTTGAGAACTTGGTCCTTAATACATGGAAAACAATATTACAATAGCAAGGAATCAAACGAGGAGCAACATATATTATCCTTAACATAAAAATAGATAATGAAAAGGAGTTTATCATTTTTATTTATGAACGTGAGATCATTTTTGGAAGTGATGTTGACATAATGAGTTAAATATTTGCATAAGAGATGCAAAATGAATATGAAAAGTCCATGCTAGGATAATTTTCATTATTTAAATATATACAAGTCGTTCAATCAAGTAAATGCATATTTATCTCCAAAACCAAATATGTTAAGGAGATGTTGAAGAAATTTGGAATGGAAAAATTTATAGATGTTAGCACCCCCACAGTCACAGTGTGCAAATTAAGCAAAGGCTATGAATCCCTAGATGAAAATAAAACTTTGTACAAGTCAATAATTGGAAAATTATTATATTTGACAACATCAATAGCATATAGCATGCAATCAATAGGATTGGTTGCAATATTTATATTTTCACAAAAATAGACATATGTGCAAGTAGTGAAGAGATTTTAGATATTTTAAGGGGGGTTTGAACATTGGCCTATCGTACTCAAGAAGCGAATATTTCACCTTAACAACATATATAGAATCATATTGGAAAGTAAGTGTTGATGATAAGAAAAGCACTAGTGGAGGAGCATTCTTTCTAGGAATTTTTATGGTACCATGGTCAAGCAAGAAACATAACTCAATTTCTCTACCCATAGTTGTAGATGAATAAATTGTAGCAATAGCATGTTGCACACAATTTATCTAGATGAAGAAAAATATAAAAGATATTAGAATAGAATATGATCAACCAATACCAATTATCTATGATAATACAAGTGAAATCAATATCTCAAAGAATCTCATGATGCATTCAAAGGAAAAACACATTGTTATGAAATATCACTTCCTAAGAGAAAAATTAGCCAATCATAATGTCAAGTTAGAATAAAATTATACTAAATAAAAAATTATATATATCTTCACCAAACCCATTCAAGAGATACATTTGAATATTTAATACATAATTTGGGGTGTGTTGTACTATGAAACGACCCCCCCCCCCATTTACATATAAGAGTTAATGTTAGACATATAAATGGGGACCTCTTTTAATTTTTTCTTAGTATTTAAAAAATAAATCCTAACTCTAAGAAATTGCCTTGAAAACTCTTAGAATGACCCAAGTTTAGGATCCCCATCGCAAATCGCAAATCACATTTTTCCATGTGATGATCATAAACACCTTAAAGAAATTGCGATATGTGATCCAACCTCTCGCTGTGACATATAGATCAAAACCCCTTAAGAAATCGCAATTGCATTTCGCATTATGAGCAGGTAACGCTATATAACATTGTTTTAAAAACTGCGATGTGCAAATCAAGAAACAAGTGTGGGAAGTAACTGTATTTTCATATAATAATGGACGGTTTCACAGGGTAATTTATGTTGAGTAGCCCGAGGGGAGGTAATGATTTTCCAAGTTATGGCTAGTTAACGATGAGTATCTCATTTGAAATCCTCCCATGATTCAAAGTCTTTTCACAAAGATTTCTGCCTTAATTGCCGAATATTTTCTGCGCTAATATATCTCGTCCATTTTAGACAAGCTACAAAATACATGTCATTGTGGAAGGTGATGTAGAAATTGAAAAAGTAGAGCATTACATAGACAGAGCAAACAGAAATGTCTCCTCTATTCTTTGATGCAGTCTGCAGCACTCATGGGGGAGCAACAACTTGGGAGGTCATATATAGTAGGCTTAAGGATGAGCATCCCAAGATTACTATCACAAGAGCAACAACTAACTCAATAAGACCTTCGTGACTCCAGTTCAAGGATGATGCCCATTATTTCCTTCATAGAATAGGAGTGAGAGAAAAAATCCGCCCATACATTGAAATGATTAGGTGGGTGGTGGAAAACCCCACCATTGAAGATAGGTAATTTAGGAACTCGAGATTGGAACTCATGGGGTCATTCAGACGAGAAGACCTAAAGCAAATGTACAATATACCTGGCCCTCAGGATATATATCATAAAACATACATGGCCAACTTCACAAAGAAGAATGAAGAACCCCTCAAGATGATTCATGGCTGGAGAGTACTGGAGAACAAATTCAAATTTGATAAACAGGTATGTATCCTGTAGCCTCTTTGGAAAACCCCTACAACTATGCAGCTACAATATTATGTAGACTATATGGGTTACCTAATAATGATAAGTTTTCCATAGAATGGATTCCTCTGATTGATGCCTGTCTTAATTCCCACATTATGAATTGAGCCACCATCCTATCTGATAACCTAGCCACCGTCATCACCGAATACTGACAAAAGAGATCCTCCTCTCTAGAGAACCTTCCTCCATTCTATTTTAGTGCCTACATTATGGACGCCATCTGTTTCTGCACTAAATTTCTAGTCATGGTTTGTAAATGGACCTTGCAGGAAGCTACCCTATCCATCTCAGCCATAAGAAAATTCGATAATCCCATTATATACCCCATTTCTATAAAATATGCCATGCTATTATTTTTCCATTACATCAATTAATTTTCAATAAGAAAGCCCCACGTTTTCCCAAGAAGCGCTACAAACCTTGTGGCTATCGACAAATATTTTTTTGAAGAATGGTTCACCTACATTAGGGTTTTTAGTAGCACAAAAAACCCACACGTCCTCCCTTTGTATGTCTCTAATGAATGAAGAGAAATAGCCCACCAGACCGTTGGAAAAGGCTTGACCAAAGTTATGAAAGAAAGAAAGAAGTTATTATGGCCATCTTTTCCTATTAGGTGTGGTTCCTTTTCATTAGCAAATTTTAATCATGCGATAAAGGAGTCAGTAAGCCTAGAAAGTCTCAAGCTCCATACTTTTCCCAAAAGGCAATTTGATCTAGACAAGATAGCTTATAAGATCACCACTGAAGTAAAGATCAAGACTTATAACCATGAGGCTAATAATTTTGAGGACCCTTTATAGTCATATCAATCCTTCAAATAGTCATGGAAATGGGCGAGGACAAATCTAAGTCCTAGAGATTTTGCGAGCTTTCAAGAGTTCAGAAACAAAAGGCTCGAGGTAATCCCACTACATTTGTTGAAAATCAAGGACAAGCCTACCCTGAATGTGACTGTCAATAGCGAGGGACCTAATTCTCGCATAGAGTCTCATGCAGATACAGGGAAACTCTGAATACAAATAAATCCCAAGACATCGAGACTACTACAGAATCCAACAGGAAATCAGCCGAAAAGCAGGGTATGAGTACCCTGCTCAAAGGTATTGTTTTGGAGATCAAAAGCAATAGTCTAGAGCAGGAGTGGGATCAATTCAATAAGAAACTACAAGACACTCCTAACGCAACATATTCCCAAGAGACTATGGAGTATCAAAATCCTCTACATTTTCAAAAGAATATAGAGTTTGAACTGATGGATGACCAAGCGACAACGTCTCAGCAAACTAAAGTCATCCCCACTCTACACACATCAGAAATTGTCTGGAAGGTGACTAAAATCCCTCCTCTTGACGTGTTCTACAGCCCACTGCACAAGGATGTATGAACTCCCACCTGGGAATCAGTAAATGGACATAGTTTGGAAGGACGTCCCTTCCAACCCAGCTGAAAACTTGACTAGATAGTCACAGTTTACAGGAGCATACACAAATCCAACCATGGAAAAAGCTACCGAAATATCTGTTTTGTTGAAGAAAAAAGAAAAAAATATTGCACAGCTCGAGCAGCAGCTCAAAATAGAGAGGGCAACTGTGACAGGTAGGCCGCTGAGTAGCTAGCCAAATTCCAACAGAACATGGAAGTGCTGAAAATAAGCCACAAAGCAGACATGTCAACCAAAAACATGCAACTCCAAGATTTGCAGGAAGCCATGGAAAGATATAAGGATGTTCCTACTATCGAGGAATTCATCAAAGAGGTGCTAAAGCTTAATTCTCTCTTATTAAAATAGCAAGAACAATTTTACCAAAAGATGTCACATATCATTCTTTATCTGATCACTAGTGACCAACTGACGGATAAAGCAATTGACCAAAGAACTAAGTTTACTGATCTGAACACAAGAATATTAGAGTTCATCGAATGGAAAGAAACATAAGAGGGGAGGAAATCCAATCTGCCTAAGATCGAGGAGATGCACAAGGAAATTCTTTTCACAAATTGGGACGCAACGATCAAACAAGCCGAACTAGCAATGGCAAGAGCAGTCGGGGTGTAAAAGAATATAGTAAAGGTGGTAAACCATACTTTGTTTTCCACCAACTTGGTGAAAGAAGGAAACCAAAAAGAACTACCCAATATGAATGACTTGCATAACAGATGGAAGGAAAGAGCGGAAACTCAAAGGGAAGCAATCACATAATTAGCAAAGAATGATTGGGAGTCATATTGGCAATACCTCGTCAAGCCACATAGTCAAATCATGACCCTTAACTACTCTCTCCATTAAACTCAGTGGATGCTTCCACCTCTCACAGATGAAATTTTCATAGGACAGGTCAGAACACTGTTTGGGGCACCTCCTCAAGTCAAACTGATGGTCGATATATGCAATTTGAAGGGAAATATGGCAGATAGAAAATCATCATAGCCTCTTCTCATCAAGACACTATTTATTTTTAGAGTTAGTTAACTAGTTAGGAGAAAGGTTGTTTGAAACCTCCTCAAATTTTTGTATAATCTATTTTTGAACATTAGCTAGAATAGTATTTATACCTTTCTCATGCATTTAGAGAAGGGTCTAGAATTTTATCAAAAACATTTGCAAAGAATGCAGTATTGTATCTTTGTGAACGATTTGGTGAAATTATGGAACATGATCATTTCTTTTAAATATCAAACTACTTTCCTTTGTTGATGCACTTTTGTATACTTGGAAGATAATTTTTTTGAAGAAAGGAGTTGATCTATGTCATTAGTCAAATGAGGAAAACTTCACATATATTGTACTTCTATCTTATATGATTAGCCCTATTTCTATTTAATTAGTGACAACACTTTATTTTCATGAATTTTATATGAGATATGATTTTCTGTTAAAGCATTAATTGCACTATTCTATGATGCCTAGCGGAGATTATTTATTTTCATATATATATATATATATATATATATATATATATATATATATATATATATATATATATATATATATATATATATGTATGTATATATATATGTATATATATATATATATATGTATATATATATATATATATATGTATATATGTATATATATATATATATATGTATATATATATAGATATATATATATATATATATATATATATATATATATATATATATATATATATATATGTATATATATATATATATCACATATGCAATATAGTTTATACGTTTCTTTGACTAACTATTTAGTCAAAGAAATTATATTTACACGTTATGATCTCTTTTTTATGCTTGTTTGATTTTTATTATCACATGTCAAGAAGATATCTTTGTAGATCGCATATTATATAGAAATACTAGGGTTTATATTAGATTAAGATAGCTAGAGATTTGCATGATAGAATAGATCATTCGAGTTATCATTATTTTATTTTCAATCACTTGTAAACCACCCACTCTCATTTTAAAACACATACTGGGAAACTGGTCCCATTATCCCCAGTCAGAGCCACCATTTTAAACGGAAAAGGAGTTGTCTTAAGGTCTAGGTCGGGTGGTTATCCTCCATGTTGGAGCAGCAGAAATTTGAGGCCTTAACATTTTGGCACTAGAAGGAGACCATCCGACTATGAATGACATATAAATCTAAAGATCAATTGAAAAGCATTCATAAGAGTCAAAACCCCTCCGCCACTTCTACAACTTCTAGATCTCGTCCAAAATCTTTGGATCAGAAATCTGAAGTCGCAGAAACATCTCCCTCATCTCCTAAAGTAGTAAGACAGCCACCTTCTCCAAATTACACTCTTAAGTTTCCTGAAGTCCATTCTTTGATATAGAAATTGGAAAATATATCCATTTCGGCTGAGAAACTAGAGGGGTTCGAAGCTTGTGAAGAAAGTGTTACTTCCTTATTATGAAAAACTGGTGTATTAACTAGATTGCAAAGTAAAAAGCTTGGAGTAACTCCTTTTGAGTTTCCCATCCCTCCACGACGAAGGAAAGTTATTACATCAAGATCTAAAGTATATACTAGTGAGATCACAGCACCCTTCCATCCATTCACTTCTCCATCCATTTCTACTCAATCCACTGCTTCCCAACTATCCACTTCTCCATCTACCACTGCTACTAATAGTACTAGCCCAGTAGTAATTTCTTCGTCATCTATAACTACTTTTGGACCGGCCTTCCCATATTTTTAGTCTCAAACTCAAGCTATGTCCAATCAACCTGCTTAACCTTGGACAAATCCTGGTGTTGTTCTGGTTGCTAATCCAAATGCTCTCCCAACAAACCGAGAAAAATGGTTACCTAAGTACAATCCTGATGATGGTATTCCAGCTAAAGAACATCTAAATAAATTTATGTTAGCCATGAATCTTAATGGAGTTGCACATGAAGATGTTGTGATCAAATTGCTTCCTTATACTTTCCAAGGATCTGTTGGGTCTTTGTATTTTTCCCTTCCAGCAGGTTCAATAAGAGGCTAGGATACTTTTCAAGAAGTATTTCTTGCAAAATTTGGTGATGATAGGACCATTGCATCCTTAATCAATGATCTTTCTAACTTAAAAGAAAATTCAAATGAAAGGATCAAAGACTTCAACTCTAGATTTAATAAGTTACTAAAAAAAATCCCAGCTGCCTCAAAACCTATAGTAGATGTACAAATAGAATGGTACATATCCTCTCTTCCTTCTAATATTGCAATTTTTGTAGATAGAGCCAATAAGGCTACCCTTGTAGAAAAAATGAAAGAAGCCATGTCTATAGAAAGAAGGTTTATTTCTTTAGAAAATAGATCACAAACAAATGAAAGGAAGTCAAAGAAAGTAACATTTAAGGATGACTCAAAAAAAAAACTTCAAAGGACCCTTTCAATCTTGAAGGCCTTCAGAAAGTGTTAAAAACCATGTCCAATGAAATGGTTGAAATCAAGAAGTAGGTTGCAGAACCCTCTGCTCCTAAGAAACCTTTTTGCCCATTTAAACGAAACCCTTCTTCTCCATCACAACCACTGAATATTATTTCAAATGCTAAATCTGATCCAGAAACAAAAGAAGACTCACCAGCCGAAGAGGAAGCTGAAACAGAAGAAGAAGTTGAATTAAATAGAATGTGGGATTTCATTCTTCCAATTGAAGAAGAAACACAAGCTATGCCAGTAACTACAAGAAGTAAAAAATCTCCTGATATGTCTATCACAAATCAGAAATAGAAAATTACTACTCCTGTAAAGGAGAAAACAGTAAGTAAGAAGTCTAAGACTAGTCAAACTGATCCTATTCCACTAGATCCTCAAAATGCTTCCAAAACATTGTTAATCTCAAATACAGTGGAATATAACAATGTCGAAGATATGAAAAATATGAGAGAAAACATTTCTTTATACGAACTCACTAAACTCAAGAAACAATAGAAAATTACATTAAGAGATTTAAAAGTAGTTCATGTATCCCCTTTGCCATCTACTGTAGTTACTCAAGCTGCTTACGATATGGAAAAACCTCCCTCATCTTCAAACAAAGTAAATCCAACAGATTTAGTCCTGATAGGTGATAGGTATATCTCTCATACACCTCCATTTCTTCTTACTTTTGAGATTTTCAACAGAAATTTCCATAATTGCCTTGTTGATTTAGGTGCCTCTTTAAATATTATGCCAAGGACCGTGTGCACCAAATTGAATATTAAACTTCAAAAATCTGCAGTACACATAGTTCAATTGGACAAGACAAAAGTAGAGGTACTTGGAGAAATAACATCAGTTTCAATTAGGCTTTACTCTAATCCAATAGTTTCACAGATAATCGATATTCTAGTGGCCAATATCCCTGAATTTTATGGTTTAATTCTAAGTAGGGATTGGTCTGAAAAGTTGCACAGATACTTCGCAATTGATTTGTCTCACATGTGGCTGCCACACAATGGTAAACCAAACCAAATGAGAATAGACCGAGAAAATTTCATGAAATACACAGTAACTGATCTTAAGGGAAGCAATGAACCTTTTTCCTTCACCAATAATATCATTGGTAATTACTCAACTGAGTCATTTTTAGGATATTTTAATGCTTAAAAATCCCCCTTTCCAAATGATGTTGTAGTGTCTCAAATAGAGAATTTTTCACAAACAGATGCTTCAAAGTGTGTTAATATAGTAGATAAAATTTTAGATAATTCATTATTTTGAAATCTTTATTTTGATGGTTCTGAATTCGAAGATGGTGCAAGTGTAGGCTATATTTTAATCAACCCACAAGGAGAGGAAACTATGTTAGCTTGCATACTTGAATTTCAGTGCACTGACAATATCGCGCAATATTAAACATTAATTCAAGGGATGTATAAAGCCATTGGCCTTAATGTCAAATATTTGCAAGTATATGGGGATTTTGAAATAATTGTTAAATAGGTAAGAAATTCAATTCATTATGTGTCTAGGCACCTTAAACATTATCAATATCTTGCCCAGAATCTTACTTCTCATTTTACTACTTTTAACATTTCTTCAATTCCCAGGTTCCAAAACGCAAGTGCTGATTTACTTGCTAATGTGGTATCCAAGCTTATACCTTATGAAGAATTTAGTCTAGATATATTTTCAATAGAGTTAGTTTTTAGGCCATCCATTCTCGATAATGTGACATATTGGAGAGTGTTTAATAATAATGCGGATATAATCGATTTCCTTACATTAGAAGGGTCTTATGTGGAACAGACCATAGATGAACATGAGCATGATCTACAAATCAACCATAAACAAGATCAAAACCCAATGTCAAAGTCCGTAGTTAAGATGGAAGGTCTCTATGATTTAAAGGATAGATTAAAGAAGACTACCAACTCCAAAACTCAGAGTTCCACTCTGAGATTTGAAGTGGTAAACCTAGGGTCAACTGGAAAACCTCAAAATGTCAACCTAGGTCTTGGTTTATCATCTGAAGAAAGGATATAATTCATTAAGTTGTTAAAAATGTATAAAGGTGTCTTTTCCTAGGATCATATAGATCTCAAGACCTATGATACCTCTGTAATTCAACATACCATACCAATGACTTCGAATGAAAGCTAGTACAATAGAAGCTTAGGAAAATTCACCCAAACCTTGAAAGTCAAATCAAATTTGAATTGAAGAAGCTCCTCAAAGCCAAAATAACATTTCCTGTTAGACACTCAAAATGGGTATCAAATATGGTCCCTGTGAGGAAAAGGAATAGTGATATTAGGATTTGTATTGATTTTAGAAATCTAAATAGAGCTTGTCAAAAGGATAACTTTCCTCTGCCTACTATGGAGCAAATATTGCAATCAGTTGCAGGTTCTGAATTAATGTATTTTCTAGATGGATTTTTAGGATACAATCAAATTCTTGTACATCTAGATGACAGATTAAAGACAACATTCAGGACCAAGTGGGGAACATACACTTATCAGAAGATGCCTTTCAGACTCATAAATGCAGGTTCTACATTTCAACGTGCTATGGATATTGTTTTCAAAGGTCTGATTAATAAATCAATTGTTATTTACCTAGATGACATCACAATATATTCTAAGGATAGAAACAATAATTTAAATGACCTAAAGCATATTTTTGAAAGATGTAAGAAATATGACATTTCCTTAAAACCAAAAAAATATTATTTTGCTTTACCGGAAGGAAAGATACTTGGATTTATAGTTTCCAAGAAAGGGATTTACATCGATCCTAATAGAGTCCAAGAGATTGAAAAAAAATTGTCTTACCCCTTCAAGCAATGATAAGAAAAATATGCAATCTTCAAGTGGGGTAAAGATGAAGGAGAATCATTTGGGTTGATTAAAAAAGCCATTATCAATGTTCCTTCTTTAACAACCCCTAACTTTCTCAAACCTTTTGTGTTGTACATTGTTTCATCAGATACATCATATGCAGCGATTTTAACACAACTGAACAATCAAAATATCGAGGCACCTGTCTCTCTTTTCAGTTCTAACTTGTAAGGTGCCAAGTTAAATTATTCAGCTATTGAGAAATGGGCTTTTGTTATTTTTAAAACCCTGAAACATTTCAAATGTTTTCTTCTTAAAACCCATACAAAAATAGTAGTACCTTACCCTGCGGTAAGGAAATTATTGATTCAAAGAGAAGTAAGGGAGAAAAGAGCCAATTGGGTTACTGCACTTCAAGAGTATGATGTAGAAATCCGGCCAGAAAAAATTGTTAGGGGCCCAGGTTTTCGCAAGATGTTAATTAGAGCATCCCACCTATCAACAAAAGAAGACCAAGGTAATGAAGTGTAGATATCAGAGGTAAGCCTAAATGATGCACAATCACAATATGTTGATTTGAAGTTTTATTTGAAGAATGGATATGCCCCTATGCATCTCAATTATAAAAAAAGTGTGCTTTAAGGTTGAAATCAAATCAATATGAATTAATCAATGATGTATTGTTTAGAAAAAATTATGATTTAGTATTGTTAATATGCCTAGAAAAACATGAAGTTGAAAAGGTCATGCAGGAATTACATGATGGACCAGCTGGAGGACATTTTGAAGGAAACACCACAACTCACAAAATCCTCCATGCAGGTTATTATTGGACAACATTATTCAAGGATGCACATGAATATGCAAGAAAATTTAAAACCTATCAAACTACAGCTAGAAGAGAAAAGAAGTCAGCATTCCCTTTGCAATCACTGAACATCCAACAACCATTCGAAAAATGGGGACTATATATAATTGGTGAGAATGTTCCTAACTCTTCCAAGAAGCACAAATACATCCTTACCGCTAATGATTATTTTACAAAATGGGTGGAAGCTATCCCCCCTAAAGATAGCTAACACAGAAAGCAATACAAAGTTCATCGATTAGTATATAATTACCAGTTTTGGCTTACCGACATCTTTAATGTTTGACAATGCATCTTATTTCTCTAGAAATACAATGGTAGAATTTTCTTTTAAGAGAGGTTTTAAATTAAAGTATTCAGCCAACTATTATCCACGAGGCAATGGACTAGCCGAATTGACAAACAAAAACCTCATCAGAATTATCAAAAGGACTATTGACCAAAATCATAGGAATTGGTACAAAGCATTGACATTTGCTCTTTGGGCAGACAAAATTACAAAGAAGGCCTCCATCGGTTCTTCTCCTTTTGCTTTATTTTATGGAAAATAAGTTGTTCTCCCCACAAACATAGCAATTCCATCTCTCACCCTAGTTGAATTCATTGATGAAAGCCCTTCCTCCTCTCTGCAAGCAAGACAATTCTAGATTCTTAAACTCGAGGAAGAACGGGAAAAGGCTAAAGCAACCCACTTCCATCCTCAACAATTAGTCACATCCTCTTTTGATACAACCTATGCTAGTCATAAAATTTTTGAAGTAGGTGATCTGGTTTTGAAATGGGACAAAACACATGAGGAAAAAGGTAAACATACCAAATTCCATAGACTATGGCTTGGCCCTTTCTAAGTCATTGAGAAAATTGGTCAATCAACATTTATTTTACAAGACTTATCAAGAAGGACAGATTCCTTGCTCATTAATGGGAAAATTTTCAAGAAATATTTTTCCTAGAAGATAACCTCTTCTAATTTTGTATCAAATTCTCTTTAAAATTCTTAGGAAAATAAACGTTAAGTAGTATTTACTTTTTGTTTTAAAAATAAAATATTTGATAATATTTTTTGATTTTACACTTCTATAAGTAGGAAAAGTTAAATAAATAATTAGGACATTTGAGTACCAAAGTAAGCTTGATTTCTTTGGAAAAGCTTGATCTTGCTGAAACATTTATTCTATGAACAAACTCTTACCTTTACAATGTATAGATGCATTGTTATCAGTCAAGAAAAGAATCATCAACCTAGTAAGGATTTTCTGCAAATCAGTATCTTAAACCTCTATCATTATCATCGAACACTCTGAAATGAGCCAATGATTCACACCATCTAATAAAATTTTCCTTTTTCAGAGTGTAATTCTAAAATATAAAATACTTAGAAGATAATAAGTCTCATTACGAGCTTGTTTACCATGATCATAGGGAAATGATTAAACTGATATTACCAAAACAACATACCAAAACAGGGTAATAGCCAGTAATCAATCAAAGGACAAAGGGTCTCATCAAGAGCTAGCATGTACAATTTAGTTATAACCAGTGAGTCGCATTGTCATTATTAGGTTACCAAGCCTAGATGATGTCTTTTAAGAAACTAAAAATAAAAGGCTATGTAAAAAAAAAGGACAAGATCAAAATGAGATTAGAAGCAAGTGAATATCATTTTGAATTTTGAAGATTTCTTCAGATGGGACAATGAATCATTTTTGGTTAAAAGATAACCCTGTTGAGCCTATTAACACCTCTTGGCAGTAAAGGCTCTATCTGTGATAAATGAGTAAAAAAACAAAAAACTAATCTGTAGAAAGACACCTACTATATCTCTTTAAAATCTTAATATTCACTAGTGAAGGCATTTGTATTTTTATCACTATAAAGGGTAAAGTAGTTGAATAAATAGACTGGGTAAGTGCTTATGATTCTAGAGAAATTTTGTTTACTTTATAACTCATGTAATTATTATTCCTATAAATATTCTTACTTTGAAAGTTCTAGAAATTTCAGAAAACCAATCAGAGATAACTGGTTCTCCCAAGTGAATCGCCAATTGTTGTAATATGAAACAACCCCCCATTTATATATAGTAATAGCTAATGTTAGACATATAAATGTGGACCCTATTTTAAATTTTTTTAGTCTTTAAAAAATAAATCCTAACTCTAAGAAATTGCCTTGAAAACTCTTAGAATGACCCAAGTTTAGGATCCCCATCACAAATCGCAAATCACATTTTTCCATGTGATGATCATTGTTACACAGTAATTTGTCACTGTCTCCCTGTCAGTCACCCTATTGTGTCAGGAATTCACAATAATCAAGTTCATGCCTTCTGAACTGGCCAAAAACCCACTTTTCCAAAGTTTTCCTCATCAGCGCGTCTGTTTCTAAAATATCCGCGATGACTGGCGCTTCATAACAGACCGCGTGCGCTGCCAGCGTGGAAGCACACGACTTTTCCGCGCTGATCGAATTTCATGACCAGTGCAGCCTCTGTTTGTATTTACCCGCACTGAGATAGCCCTTTCCATTATGTCTTTGCGACGTCAGCGCGCCAGACCAGTTATGCACCCGCGCTGATCCAGTTTGGGCAAATTTTTTCCAACAGCCAGCCTTCTAGATAACTCCAGACTTGGTTGTTGGCTTTGTGAGTATCGCCTCCCTTCTATGGCATGTCTGTTCGACCCTTTGCAACTACTTCCCTTGAAGATAAGCTCATCCTTCCACCATTCAAGGAGACTCCTTCTCCTATATAAACCTCTACCATTACCATGAGCAGCTAGTTTGGAATAGCTTGGATTGTGTGGAGCTTATAGTGCTCAGATTGCTGCTACTATAGGTAGTTGGTGTGATAAGTGTGGAAGTGCTTGATAGCTTAGGGAAGGTTGTTTTGTGTTGCTTGTGTGAGAGAGAGAGTTTCTTGTCTTGGGAGAATCATTTCCAAAGGTGAATGCTTAAGAGACTTGCTAACTGGCCCCTCCTGAGAAGGATACCGACGTCAGAACATTTGGTTGTACTCTTCTCTGCTTGATTAATAATAGATGACTACTATTATTGTTCCATTCTCATTTGTCTATGCAATGGTTAATGTGAATTACATCCTTTCTGACTGATGTATAGTTTCTTTTATTAGATTTCACGCTTGTGTTTGTTTCCTCTTCGTGTGTGCAGGTATCTATTCGCGGAGATCGCGGAAGATCGTGACCAGCCAGAGCGGAGGAGCGAAGGTGGCATCTCTTCATCAAACAACAGCGCTGGAATCCAAGTAGGTGTCCTTGCCTACCTTTTAATTGCAATTAGGAACTTGCATAGTAGCATTGACTGATTGTTGCTAGACCCACTCTGGGCTAGTAGGGATCGCCTCTATCCGTAGAGGGGATTTGCCTCTCCAACAATTTGGCGACTCCGCTGGGGAGTTCAGCCTTTTGTCTCTTGTGTCCATTCTTGTGTTTGAATTTGATTGTTCTCTCTTTTCAAGATTTGGGGATTGATTCTCTGCTTGTAGACTTCCTGGGTCCATCTGGGAAGTGTCTTAATTGTTAAAGGGTTTCTACCTTTGGTTTGGGAGTTTTTGCTTTGATTCTACTCGTTTTTACCCTCAGCGCGGTTTAATTCAAAACAGACGCGCTGACGTCGCATACCTGCTTCTTTGTTTTCCCTGTCATCACTCCTGTACGACTAACAGTCGCGCTGACCTCGTTTTTGAGACAGCGCGCTTAATCCATGTGCTTCCGCGCTGACAGCGCAAAGTTGCTATAGGCCTTCTCTTGTCAGCGCCGAGTTGCTGAAGGCCACCCGCGCTGATCCTGTAGAGTTCATTTTTGTCCAAATTAGCCTCCTGAACCTGTTTCTTTGACTTTCCCCTCTTCTCTCCACTTGGTCTATGACTTGTTTTTCATTGCCTGAACTCTGAGCTACTTGTTTGCGAAGTCTTGTTCCACAGGGTCTCGTTTTGGTCATTTTTCGGTTTTGCAAATACCTTCCTCTTTGCGGTCGCTGCTTGGTTTATATTTCGGCCATCACTTTTACAGTTGCTGGATTGTGTTGAATCTCTAATTGACTGGTTGTAACTCTCATCCTTCGGGTGTTTTCTCTTCTCCATTGATTTCGCACTCTAGCCCTAGGGCATCTAGTGGCCGTGTGTGTGTCAAACCTTCCGTAGGGATCTTGTTCTCTTGTTTGACCAGCCAACTTCAGATTTGTTTTTTTACGCTTGTTCAGTGATTGTTGAAGTGTTTTTGGTTGTGTTTCTGAGCGGTTTTTGCTTCCTCCTTGTTTGAATTCATGTTCGTCTTGCCGAGCTTAGATCACATAGCTCGTGCGGAACTTGGTTTTTCCTTTTGATTTGGAAATCTTTTTTGGATGTCTTGGGAACTTTGTGTGCTTTCATTAAGTGATTTGCTTGGTGTTCCTGTTCCTCAAAATTCATTTGGATGCTTTGTGCCATTGAAAGAAAATCAAACTAGTAGCTTTGCTTTCGAGAATTGAAAAGGAAAAGAACACTTCATTGATTCGCATTTTCAAAAGAAAAGTTTCCTTTCCTTGCTTTTAGCTGCATCAGGTTGTTTGATTGCTCGTGTTCATTTTGTTTGATCAAAAAATTCTTTACCTTCTCATAGCTAGAATTCATCGAACAAAATGGTATTCTTTGGCATGTAGTTTGCATCTAGGTAATTGTGAGAGAACACACGATAGGACCTAAAATCGAAACTTAATTCAAGATCAACCATAAAATGAACTGAATTAACCTAAAAACGCATTGGAACTAAACGCAAAGATCTAGAGGTCTAGGTTAGAGACGTGTTCCGGCGTCTTTAAACATAGTCACTGTTGTTTCACATTATGGTTGGGTGATTCCTCCTTCTGTGACTCGATAGTGGTCTAACACGGACTCTGCTCCCACGTACCGTCGCGTATATAGGGAGACCCCACTAGGCTTTTATCCTTTATCCATAGGAAGCCGAGTCTGCCGCCTTGTGAACCGTAACGCACCGAACACAGCATTCGGGAAGATTGACTGCAGTACGGAAAGTCCTTGGCTCTCATACGATTGCTAAGGTGTATAAGCAGTTTTACGGGTCGCCTGGTAAACCCTATACCTAGAGTCTCCAGAGCAGTCACTTTTGATCCTTTTCGGACTCCCTAAACGAAAAGGTGCCTGTGAGCGTCTTGTCACTTCGTGCTCATTAAACATTCGAAGGAGACTGGAGTCATCTTTTCGTCCTTTTCTCGACTCTTGAAACATGAAAAGGTCAAGTTTGGTTCTTGTGTCTTAAAATTTATTTGGCCACGATAACATCACCTGGTTAGATCTTGTGTGCATTAGTTTTGAGTAGGGTCTTTATCGTTAGTTTTCTTTAGGTTTTCTAAGGGGTCTTGTCATCCTGGCTGACCCGTCAACTCCCGGTCCGAGTGATCAAGGTTTTCCATCTTCTGTTGCTCCAGAGGTACCAATTGTAAGCGGTACTCTTCCCATTGTTCCGAGTATCTAGCCTATCAACGTACGTGCCCCAGGCGATGAAGATTACATAGAAGATTGGAATCCTATCTGGGAGCCTGACAGCGATTATACCCCTCGTACTCCTCTCGGTATGTCGTCCCCGATGTCTACTTCCCCCATGGATGAGACATCTTCCAGCACAAGTGAGACACCCGTGGTGACAGACATTGAAACTCCGATCCCAGCTACCTCTCCACTCCCTCCACGATATCAGTCAGTGAGGGATAGGATAGCTGCTAGAACTACTTCTACGACCATATGGGATCCTAGTCTTATTGCCACCACAGGGCCCTTTATTTCGCGACCTATTAATACACCTGTTACTTCAGGTCTTAATACGCCTGTTACCTCAGTTCCTACAAATCCAACCGTTTGTGTAGCGCACTCAACTCCGGTCGTCAGTGCTGTGACCGCGTCCTCATCTACAAACCCTGGGGCTGGTCCCTCTTACAGTCGGGGCCGGCCAGGGGTTTCGTCTGGAGTCATTAATCCTGCGCAAAATGCTCAGCCCTCTTCTGGTGGTGTTCCATGAGCAGGGCCATATGATGCCCACGGGCAACCCATTGTGGACCCAGATTACCAAGGTCCACTCTTTTATTATGATGCTAACGGTCAGTACCTCGAGAATGTTTCATCCCTGCCTCGTCAACCTTTCATTGAAAACTCGGCACCGTTGGACATTACGTATGATCCCGTTACTCATACTTTCCGAGGGCGCCGGAATCCTCCCGGACAGCCCCAAGGACCACCTAATCAAGGCCAGCCGCCTTATGTGCAGACCCCTCAAGGGCAACCACTTTATGGCCCACCTTACCCAGGACAATTTGGGGGCCCGCAGGGACAACCCTACCCGGGACAACCCTCGGCCGTTGGAGGTCCGTCGTTTTCATATCAGAGTCAACCTACTGGATATCCAGGGCAACTTGGTACCCAGCAAGGTTACCCAACTGGGCAACCAGGGCAGCCTTACATTCAACAAGGCCAACCCGGTTTCCAGCAAGGGTATCCATCTGGACAAGTTGGGCAAGTTTATACTCCTCAAAATCAACCAGCAGTCCAGCAGGGATATCCTCTTGGGCAGGGGGGGCCAACCTACTGCCTAGTCTGGTCATCTTTCTAGGCAAGGTGGGCAACCCTACGTTTAGCAGGGTCAACCCACTGCTCAATCCATGCATCCTTCTGGGCAAGGGGGGCAGCCTGCTATACAGCAAGGCCAACCCACTGCTCAGCCTATGCACCAAGGTGGGCAGCCTGCTATACAGCAAAGCCAGCCCTCTGCTCAGTCTGTGCACCCTGGGGGGCAGACGGGCCAACCTTCTATGCAGCAAGGTCAACCCGCTGTCCACCCTAATCATCCATCTGGACAAGCTGGCCAACCTCAGGGTCAACCAGCTGTTCAGCCGGCTCAGTCATCCGTTCCACAAGGACAACCCTTGGTGGTCCACGGACAACCTGGCACCCAGCAAGTTCATCCTGTTGGCCAGCCAAGTCCATCTCAAATCCAACCAAGTCAACCTTCGGGCCAGATGATCCAAGCCCAGCCGGTTCAAGGACATTACTCTGGACCTCAAAATCAAATGGGTTATCAAATGCAAGGTGGGCCACAGCCTCAACCTTCTTACCAGATGCAGCCTCCCTATCAGGCTCAGTATGGGGTCCAGCAGTCATATGGCTACCAGCCACCCCAGGGGCAAACTCAGTTTACTCCTTACCAAAATTATCAACAACCACAGGTCACTCCTTACCAAAATTATCAGTATGCTGCACCTGTAGGGCAAGTTGCTAATACATGGGGAGCTGGGGGGCAGACATAGGGACAACTGTCCGCATATGGCCAGAATCCGTATGGACAGAACTCCTATGGGCAAGGTCCCTATGCACCAGGCCCTTTCGGGCCGGGTCCATCTGGACAGGGCCCATGGGGGCAACCACCACCTGGTTGGAACCCTAATGTTGCCTCGAATCCGCAGCCACAAATTTCCTTTAACCCTCAGTTACCGTTCTTAGCGACGTTGGAACTGCCTGATGTGTCCAAGTTAACAAATGATCCTATTTTGCATAATCCATATTGGCCACCGGTTCTGACCAAAATACCAGGTGATTGTCCAAAGTTTGATGGCAAAGCTGGTGAAGACCCTCATGCC
Source organism: Pinus tabuliformis (assembly GCA_031772625.1). Classification (NCBI taxonomy): domain Eukaryota; kingdom Viridiplantae; phylum Streptophyta; class Pinopsida; order Pinales; family Pinaceae; genus Pinus; species Pinus tabuliformis. The sequence continues at coordinate 604,205,781 of CM062804.1, forward strand.
CATGTAATGACTTATCACCTTTGGTGTTCATCGAACTCATGGCTTGATGATTCTATCCGGCTCCGCCTCTTTTAGAGAAATCTCACTGGTTCAGCTGCTAAGTGGTATATCGAGCTGAATCGCGGCATGTTTCAAGATTTCAACTCGTTGGCTATGGCCTTCTTGACTCATTTTCAGTTACCTATTCGGTACGAGACTGGGACGCATCTCCTCACATCTCTCAAACAGGATACGGTCACGCACATCTCTGATCATATACATGAATGGAGAAGGCGTCGTCGCTTGATCAAATTTTGGATTCCTGATCAACTCCTGACCGATTGGTTCACGACTTCCTTTGTCCATAAGATTGTAAAAGACATCGCAATGGGAGCGTGTGTAACTGAAGAGCAAGCAATCGCGCGAGCTCAGTACCTCGACTTAGTGTACTCTCATTCGGGTACTTTGTATGAGTACTTGCCAGATGCCCCGAGGCCTGGACAGCCCAAGGCTCCACCAAAGCCTTCTGTTGATGGAGTCATTGGTTCTGTGAATTCGTCATCAAAGAAATTGGCCGCGAACCCTGGGAAGCAGAAACAGAACGCCTCTCACGAAAATGCTTCTCAGGGCCAATCAATTTCTGGGACTACCTCTGAGGTAAACGCCGTTCAGTCCACCACGGCGGACAAATCCTCGAAAGGGAAAAAGAAAGGGAAAGCTAAAGATAAATCTGGACAGCCCAAGCAGGATCCTCCTAAGCCTCCCTCTGAGGAAGGAGCTAAACGAAAACCTAAGTATCCTTGTCTCATCTGCGATGAGGATCACTATACCAAGGATTGCCCAAGGCGGTCCGAGGTTAGTCGACTTTTGAAATGTGCTACGGGGCCTCCTGCTGTGCTAAAAGAGCCTTTCCCTTCCCAGCAGACCCAAATGGTGGCAGATCCCTCTCAATCCTCTTCCTCGTTCGGTTCTCAAGTGTTCATGGCTGGAACGATCCCCATCCATGTTTCAACTCGAGCGAAAGATTATCCATCTCAAGCCGGGAAAGAGCCGGAGGTTCCCTCCAGCGCTCCTCCGTCCAGTTCTGGTCCCCTTCACATTGAACGGCCCAGCACTGAGACAATCCCCCGACCCCCTCCCAAAGGTGTACTCAGGAAGTCATCTTATAACCCCAATGCTCGTGCTTCCCATCACTATAGCATTGTCGAGGACTTAGCTCAGGCTCCGTCTGCTATGTCCGCGTTAGAAGTCCTCAAGAGCTGCCCCTCCCAGAGGAAGTCCTTGCTATCAGCCATTGGTGGCATCGACCCGGCAGATTCGGATTTAATTTCTTTTGATCTCGAGGGTTTCACACAGAGACTGCCTCACCAAGTGGCTTTCCTTATACAGGTCCTCATCAATGGCAAAACGATTCACCGTACAGTCATTGATGAGGGTGCCTCGACCTGCATCATGTCTGTTGCTTGCTGGAAGGCTATTGGTTCTCCTGCTCTGAGCCAGTCTCCTACGACCCTGGAAGCTTTCGATGGAAGAGAATCTCGTCCATATGGTATCCTCCCACGATTGCCTATCTCTTTAGAAGGGAAAACCGTAGAGGTAGAGGTTGAAGTTGTTGACGCTAATCTCACTTACAACCTCCTCCTTGGACGAAGCTGGACATACGCCATGCAAGTTGTGGCTTCCTCCTTGTTCTGTGTCGTTCGCTTCCCTCATCAAGGAAGAATCGTCACGGTGGACCAGCTGTCCTTTTTTTCTTCTTCTTCTGAAGGAAATGTGTCGTTCGTGGAGCATACCTCCAAGTCATTAGTGAGTGTGGGTGCCAGACTGTTCAAAGATCCCTCCTTAATGGGAGTCTTTCCCCTCCCACCTCTGAATCTCGCCCCTGTTAACATGATTTCAGTACGTTCTGATCCATGGGTTCTTCCTCCCTTGAATCAGGAAGACTCTTGGGGTGATATGATGCCGTTGAGTCCTGCCGAGCTCAACTACATCGAGATTGTCGCTGCATCGGCTCCCCCTCCTGAACCTGCTTTTTTAAGCAGTGTTCCTGATTCATATGATCATTTCCCTTGGCTGGGTGATGAGGCCACTTCGGATCCCCTGAAGGAAACATTTCCCTCCGATGAGGCCATCAAAGAGACTATGTCTCTCGAAGAGCTTCGTTGGTCAGATTACCACCATCGCTCTTCGTTTCTCCCTCCACATTCGGAAATGGTCGCATGTCTCAGGCGGTTTGCTTCATGTGTCCCATCTCCGCCCCTCCAAACACCTGTCCAGCTATACCAAGTGTCTTCGGAGGGCAATATGGGTAACATCACGCAAACCCAGCCTATCGACATCTCTGTCAAACCAGGGATTGTCGAGAATATTTTCATTGGAGTCACGTGCACTCCTGAGGAAGTTCAACTCTATACCGCTTTATTTCGTGAATTCCGTGATGTCTTCGCATGGTCTTACGAGGAAATGCCCGGCATCGACCCTAGTATTGTGGTGCACGAAATACCTACTTATCCAGATGCTAAGCCTGTTCATCAGCGCTTACGTCCAGTGCACCCTCGAAAGGCTGCAGCCATCAAGGCCGAAGTCGAAAATCTTCTTCGAGCTGGTTTCATCTATGCCATCCCCCTCACGGAGTGGGTGTCCAATATAGTCCCTGTGAATAAAAAGCAGGGCACTATCCGGGTCTGTGTTGACTACCGCGATATCAATCGTGCCTGTCCAAAAGATAACTTTCCTACGCCTTTCATTGATCAGCTTATTGATGACTGCGCAGGAAGTGAGATTTATTCATTTATGGACGGCTTCTCTGGTTATAACCAGATCAACATAGCCCCTGCAGACCAGCATAAGACAGCTTTCATTTGTCCTTGGGGCACCTTCGCTTATAAGAAGCTTCCTTTCGGTCTCAAAAATGCCGGTGCCACCTTCCAGCGTGCGATGTCATATGCTTTTCATGATATTCGACACATCGTACAGCCTTACCTGGATGACCTCCCAGCTCATTCAGCTAAGCGTCAAGACCATCCGTCTCACCTACGCGAAATTTTTCTCCGCTGTCGACACTACCGTATTCGACTCAATCTGCATAAGTGTGTCTTCTGCGTAGAATCTGGCCGACTACTCGGGTTCATCGTCTCCCGGGAAGGCATCCGTCTGGATCCCCTCAAAGTCGAGGCCATTTTGAATCTTCCTCCCCCTGCCTCTTTGCAGCAATTGCAGAGCTTGCAGGGTAAAGCTAATTTTCTCAGATGATTCATTCCGAATTATGCCGAGGTGGCTAAGGGTTTCACACGGTTATTAAAGCGAGACACACCCTTTCGTTGGGATGCTATCGCCCAGGAATCTTTCGAGCACCTTAAAGACCTTCTTGTCTCAGCTCCGCTCTTAAAACCTCCGAACTACCACCGTGATTACACTCTCTATCTAGCTGCCGCTGACACCACCATCAGCATGGTTCTAGTGCAGGATGATGGTGTCGGCACCGAGCACGTTATCTATTATCTTAGTCGCAACCTTCTGGATACAGAAACTCGCTACACACATGTCGAGAAGTTGGCATTGGCAGCTGTCTGCGCCGTCCAACGATTCCGGCATTATATCCTGTTGCACACAATGACCGTGATCTCTGACTGCAACCCCATGACCTACATTTTGTCACGTCAACTGCTGGGGGGCAAATACTTGAAGTGGATTGTAATCCTCCAAGAGTTCGACTTGGAATTTACTGCGGCCAAGTCTAAGAAATCTCTGGTCTTTGCTGAACTGCTCTGTTCCTTAACATCTCATTCTGCACCATCTCGTTCGGAGGAGCATATCCCGGACGAAACATTGTTTCTCATCAGCACCCTCGACCCGTGGTACGGGGACATTATCGTATATTTTCAGACGTCTTCCTTCCATCCAAATGTATCGAAAGATGCTCGACGACGAATTCGTCACCAAGCTCAACCCTATCGCATTTTGGGCGATACCCTGTACCGCCTCGGCGTTGATTCAGTTCTCCGCCGATGTTTGACTCTCGAAGAAGCTGAGCGGGTGTTAAATGACTGCCACTCTGGTGCTAGTGGCGGTCACATGTCCAGATATGCTACCGCCCAGAAAATTCTCCGTGCTGGTTACTTTTGGCCTTCTATCTTCAAAGATTGCATCCTTGCCATTCGCGCATGCCATGAATGCCAAGTATACCACTGGAAAATGCGTGCTCCTCCTGTACCACTGCACCCTGTTGTCACCGTAGGTCCATTTGCCAAATGGGGCATCGATTATACGTCCTGTAACCCTCGTTCGACCGGGGGGCATGGGTACATCATCGTTGCCGTGGATTATTTCACCAAGTGGGCCGAAGTGATGCCTACATTGAACGAAGATGGTTACACAGCGGCGCAGTTTTTATTTAATCATGTCATTACTCGTTTCGGAGTCCCTCAGGCTATTATCACGGATCACGGAAAGCATTTCTGTAATCACATGATGACGGAACTAACGACCCAACTAGGCTTGCGTCAAGATAGTTCGACACCGTACTATCCACAATCTAACGGTCAAGTCGAGGCCGTGAACAAAGTTTTGATCACTATGCTTCAACGCACCATCAATACGCACAAGTCTAATTGGCATCTGATGCTGTTCCCAGCCTTGTGGGCCTACCGGACTTCTGTGAAGGACGCCACCAGTTTCACTCCGTTTCAGTTGGTTTACGGACTGGAGGCCAACCTTCCCATCGAGTGTGAGATTCCTTCGTTGAAATTAGCTGTCGAGTTGCTTCCCAACACCACTCCGGTGGAGGAACGGCTTCTTTACCTAGAACAGTTAGACGAGACTCGTCGTTTAGCTTCTCTGGCTATCGAAGCGCAAAAGAAGAGAGTCAAGGCTCACTTTGACCAGAACATTCATCCTCATTCCTTTGTTGAGGGAGATCTAGTACTGCTCTATGATCAAGCTAAAGATAAGCTGGGGGCAGGAAAACTCGAGTCCATGTGGCTAGGTCCCTACATCGTGAAAAGAGTTTTACAAAAGGGCGCATATGAGTTGATTGATTACGAAGGAAATCCTCTTGACAAGCCCCGCAACGGCCTGTATTTGAAGAAATATTATGCATGACTTCGTGCACTCAGTTTGTACATACGCGTGTTTAGTGTGTTTTGTGTGCATGATTTCATGTTTTGCTTTGGTGTGAAGGCGTGTTTGCCTCTTATTGTGTTTTCTCATTCTTGTGCAGATGTCTAGTGCACCTTATGTTGGTTTCGCTGATGGCGCCTGCCGTAGTACTTGCAATTTGTCCTCTGCGGCGTGGGAAATCTATGATCCTCACAGAGAGTTGCTAGATCTTCAAGGAGTCTGCCTCGGTCGTACCACTAATAATGTTGCCGAATACAGTGTCGTAATTGAGCTACTAGCCGAAGCAATTGATCTCGGCATTCGAGCAATGATGGTAAACCTGGACTCCCAGCTTGTCGTTCATCAACTCAACGGGCGATATTCCGTCAGAGACCAACGTATCCTAAGGTTGTATCTACGTGTCAGATTGTTAGAAAGGAATTTTGACTATATCACATATCAACATATTCCGAGACGATTAAACACGTTGACTGATGCATTGGCAAATCATGTGTTAGACAGACATTTGCGAAATAGATAAACATCATACAAGAAAACATAGAAAGCATAATAGAGTAAAGCATATGTAAATAAGATATTTCCCAAGCATAGTTTGCATGCGTGCTGTGTGTGCTTTTAAGCTTGCATTTAAAACATTAAAATACATGGGTCGTGTGTTGTGCAATTCATACATAAGATTACATTTGTACTGAACATTTGCGCAACATAAACAAAACATCATCACATGTAACAAGATCCATCCAAAAATCGGTATGTATATATTTATATATATATATATATCGTGTGGCGCACTAAGGCGCTCAAAAATAAGTGTATATGTCAAAAATGGAATCACTGTCCTCAGTACATCCGAGACATATGTCTCTCAAAACATCAGTGGAAATAAACCTAGGCGACTACTGTGCTGGGTTATGCTCTCTGTAGCATACAGCTGCTCGTGCCACCCGCCTCAAGAGGTGGTGCATCCTGGGTTCCACCCCCACTGTGTGGATCTGGTGAGCTATAGGGACCTCCTCGACCCCCTGGTAATCTGGCACCCCCTCCAGTAAACCCTCAAGGTTGCGAGCTACAGTCTCCGACGTGTCAACTCCTGGAGGACCTAGGGCCAGGGCTCCAGCTCCTTGCTCCTCTCTCCGAGCCTCTGGGGCTAGGCCGATGGGTCTAACAGGTCCCACATCTGCACACCGTGACGTTTATCAAGACATGTACATGAAAAATCAAAAACATTAAAAAATTAAAAAGAGATCAAGTGTCATACCTCCATCATCCCAATGCTCTCCCGCGGGCAGTGGCATGTCAGGATCGTTGCAGAAGTCCATACCGACATATGGCCAGTCCTCTACGAAAATGACCTGCTGTTCCAACCACTCTCGAAAGTACACTCCCCAAGCCACTGGGTGGCCACCACCCCCGCGCGGCATGATACGGGCCCATCGAGTGGCCCTCGTCTCCCGAGGACCTCTAGGTGGATCCACGGCCATGGTCTGTAGCCGCATGGCTGGCACCCGCTCCAGAATGAGTGGGAGTAAGAGCGACCCGTAGCCAAACTATTTCGTCTCCCCGCGATGACAGTTGCTAAGTTGCCTCTTCATGCTGTTTGTCACCGCCGTTGCCCAGTTGAACACAGTAGGCTGTAAGCACTCGAGAGCTAGCAATAGATGGGTCTTCGAGGCCTCATGGTTGGCCAAGCTCCCCGCTGCCCGGGTTACCATAAAGAGTATGGTACGAAGGACCATATCAGTCACCGTGGGAATTGACACCTTTCCACTTCGCGATTTTACCGCCTCTGGACACACTCGAGCCATGAGCTGGTCAAATGTCTCGCCGCTGGGCCGTTGCTCCTCTATGATAGGCATCACGCCCCGACGCGACAATCTAGTCAAAAAATAAATGTCCATATGGTCAAACTCAATGTCACAGCCTCGGATGGTAAATTTGCCATCTACTGGGTTCCATGCCCTGATCAGGAACTCAAGCAGGTCAGGCTGAGCCCTCAAACGTGGAGTGAGAAAGAATTTCATGAATCTGCACGCCCGCATGGCATTTCGGCAATCCACATTTGCAAAAGCAGCTATATCCTCGACATCATGGGCCCTCTCTTGCCACTGAAAAGCCATTGCGTCTTGCATGAGCAACAAAAAATATTAGAGTGCTGACTAATGAGTTTTTTACGTTCAAATCTTAAAAAAAAAAAAATTACAGCTTCAGCGCGACTGTTTTTAAAACAGTCGCGCTGACCATGGCAGCCCGTTGTTTTTTCCCCAGGTCAGCGTGGAAGAACACTGGTTTTCCGCGCTGACCGGGAAGGTGGTACGTGTAATTTCAATTCGATCAGCGCGGACCCGCGCCGGAAATCCGCGCTGACCGAGAGCGCACCAACACTCAAAGAATTTGGCCAAACGGTCAATTCCCACCGTTGAAATGCTCAAAAAGGGACTCAAAATAGAGCGCATGGCAAGGGGAACCTACCTGGAGCAAGCCGTTCGATGAATGGTTTCCGCACGGGGGAGAATTCGCTCCGCCAACCTCGCAGCTTCACAACGTTCTCAAAGGCTCAATATGGTAACAATGGTAAAAATGACTATTTACCCTTCTATTTATAGTAAAAATGGCTTAATTAACTATAGATTTTACAAATGTGGGTTTTTGTCATGCTTTTACCATGGATTTAGCGCTTCTATCAATATCTTATGCCTTTACGTATGTTTTACTATGTTTTTAAACATGTCGAACGGATTTATGCGGGTATTTTTACTGTGCAGGTCCTCAGAAACGGTGAAGTCATGATGGTCCTAAATACACTTGGTCCCAAAAAAATGTCGTCTTTGAGCTCTTTTCCGACATGAAACAAGAAAAGATGGTCGAGCTTCCTTTCAGCTCGTTAAAGGGAATGAGAGGCGGTCGTTTTAAGCTCTTTTTCCGACTGTGTAACTTAAAAAGATTGCCGGGTGTTTGTCGTTTCGCACTCGTTATTGGCTCTAAAACGACGTGTTTTCGACTGCTTTTTTACTTTTTCGGGTTGAAGGCACTATTTACGAAAAGTACTCCTCGATCGTAATGATCGGGCGGTTCTTTCGAGCATTGTTTTATACTTTTTTGGGCTCGAGAGACACAACTTTACGAAAAAGGACCCCCCTGGAGTTTCCTTTTCCGTTGTCTTTTCAGACTCTCTAAACAAGAAAAGACGCCGAGTTTTTCCTTTGTCAGGCTCGTTAAACACTTAATGACATCGGGCATCGTCGAAATGACACTCTTCAAGCATATGCTATCCCCGTCAAGCTTGTCATCCAAAAATAACCGGGGTACCTGCCAGAAATGGTGGGGAAAATGAAACTGCAATTGTCGCGTCGGCAGTATGTTGCTCTTGAACATGGCACTGGTCTGCATTCGTGTCGGGTGGGAATTTCTCATTTTGTTCCACAACTGACCTCCGTGGGTACGGGTTATCCTATTTGACCTCTCATTTTCCCATTGCCGTCGTCATCATACCCTCTGCTCATTTGATGTCAAATACTGCCAAATCCACTGTCGTGCCGCCGATATGTTCAAGAGAAGTTGACCTCTGCAATAATACAACCTCATCTGCTATCTCACACAAATCATTTTACCTCTGTCTCGTGTCGATGATGTGGGAAACATTATGGCCCACCTTCGATCAAGGTCACTTCCTATCGACTTCAGCTCATTATCTGGGAAGGTGACTTAGAGACTCCCTTCAGGTGCCTTAGAGCCTGCATGCCTCAATGGCAGGTTCTTCGTGTTCGACGCGAGGTTTTCATCATTGGCCTCCGATCGGATGATTCTGCGGGTGTTCGACACCAGCTCATTGATTCACACGCTGCAGATTGTGCCTATAGTACCTTGAGGACCATTGTCATTATTGGTGGTACCTCTCGCGTCTGTTAACAGTTCTCATCATTGACTGGTAATCAGACGATGTCCATGCATGTTCGACTTCAGCTTATGTATTCACATGCTTGGACTTGTACTTTGTTCGGGTCGGGACGGAGTGCAAGACCCTGGATCTTTGTCTGTTATGGTCCAGGTTGCGATTTTGTGGATGATCATTACATGACTCATTGATGGATGGCTGCGCCCATACCTGAGTCTTCATGGATGGCTGCGACCATACCTTATCATTATTCTAGTCTCTTTAGCTGGGTGGCTGCGTCCATTCCACAGACCTTTTCGCATGTCTTTTGGATGGTTGCGCCCATGCCTAGACTGCATTTACTTGATTATCAGAGATATTCAGTCCTTCCTGGTGGTGTTCCAGTTCAGCGAGTTTTGTAAAGCATTTCACCCCTCCCACTCTCTCGGTCTTCATGCTTTAGGGGGCATCTGTTACACAGTAATTTGTCACTGTCTCCCTGTCAGTCACCCTACTGTGTCAGGAATTCACAATAATCAAGTTCATGCCTTCTGAACTGGCCAAAAACCCACTTTTCCAAAGTTTTCCTCATCAGCGCGTCTGTTTCTAAAATATCCGCGATGACTGGCGCTTCATAACAGACCGCGTGCGCTGCCAGTGCGGAAGCACACGACTTTTCCGCGCTGATCGAATTTCATGACCAGCTCAGCCTCTGTTTGTATTTACCCGCGCTGACATAGCCCTTTCCATTATGTCTTTGCGACGTCAGCGCGCCAGACCAGTTATGCACCCACGCTGATCCAGTTTGGGCGAATTTGTTCCAACAGCCAGCCTTCCAGATAACTCCAGACTTGGTTGTTGGCTTTGTGAGTATCGCCTCCCTTCTATGGCATGTCTGTTCGACCCTTTGCAACTACTTCCCTTGAAGATAAGCTCATCCTTCCACCATTCAAGGAGACTTCTTCTCCTATATAAACCTCTACCATTACCATGAGCAGCTAGTTTGGAATAGCTTGGATTGTGTGGAGCTTATAGTGCTCAGATTGCTGCTACTATAGGTAGTTGGTGTGATAAGTGTGGAAGTGCTTGATAGCTTAGGGAAGGTTGTTTTGTGTTGCTTGTGTGAGAGAGAGAGTTTCTTATCTTGGGAGAATCATTTCCAAAGGTGAATGCTTAAGAGACTTGCTGACTGGCCCCTCCTGAGAAGGATACCGACGTCAGAACATTTGGTTGTACTCTTCTCTGCTTGATTAATAATAGATGACTACTATTATTGTTCCATTCTCATTTGTCTATGCAATGGTTAATGTGAATTACATCCTTTCTGACTGATGTATAGTTGTTTTTATTAGATTTCACGCTTGTGTTTGTTTCCTCTTTGCGTGTGCAGGTATCTATTCGCGGAGATCGCGGAAGATCGTGACCAGCCAGAGCGGAGGAGTGAAGGTGGCATCTCTTCATCAAACAACAGCGCTGGAATCCAAGTAGGTGTCCTTGCCTACCTTTTAATTGCAATTAGTAACTTGCATAGTAGCATTGACTAATTGTTGCTAGACCCACTCTGGGCTAGTAGGGATCGCCTCTATCCGTAGAGGGGATTTGCCTCTCCAACAATCATAAACACCTTAAAGAAATCATGATATTGATACAACCTCCCGCTGTGACATACCGATCAAAAACCCTTAAGAAATCGCAATCACATTTCGCAAGAGTCACAAGTAAATAAGACCTACCACTATGTCATCCTCCAAATATTTGCGAAATGTGATATTGCGATACCCACAATCGCATTTCGCATTATGAGTAGGTAATGCTATATAACATTGTTTTAAAAAATGTGATGCACGAATCAACTAGTAAGCATGCGAAGTAACTATATTTTAATATAATAATGAACGGTTTGACAGGGTAATTAACATTTAGTGGCCCGGGGAGAGGTAATGATTTTCCAAGTTATGGCTAGTTAACGCTGAGTATCTCATTTGAAATCCTCCCACGATTCAATGTATTTTCACAAAGCGTTCAACCTTAATCGCCCAATATTTTTAGCATTGATATATCTTGTCCATTTTACACAAGCTACAAAAGACATGCCATTGTGGAAGGTGATGTAGAAATAGAAAAAGTAGAGAATTGTAGAAGCCAAGCTAACAAAAATGTCTCTTATATTCTTTGATATGCTCTACAGTGTTGATGGGGGAGAAACAGCTTGGAGGTCATATACAAGAGGCTTGAGGACGAGCGTCCCAAGATTACTGTCACAAGAGAAACAACTAACTCAATAAGAACTTTGGGACTCTAATTCAAGGATGATGCCTGTTCTTTCCTTCATAGAATAAGAGCGAGAGAAAAAATCCTCCCATACACTGATATGATTAGGTGGGTGGTGGAAAACCTTGCCATTGAAGATAGTCAATTTAGGAACTCAAGAATGGAAGTCATGGGGTCATTTAGAGCAGAAGAACTGAGGCCAATATACCATATACTTGACCCTCAGGTTACATATGATAAAACTACATGGCCAACTTTGTAAAGAAGAACGAAAAACCCCTCAAGATGATTCAGGACTGGAGAGTACTAGAGAACAAGTTCAAATTTGATAAAACGAGTATGTATCCTATAGCCTCTTTGGCAAACCCCTACAACCATGCACCTGATATGTTATCTAGACTACAAAGGTTACCTAATAATGCTAAGTTTTCCATAGAATGGATTCCTTTGATTGATGCCTATGTTAATTCCCACATTATTAATTGTGCCACCATCCTATCCGATAACTTAGCGACTGTCATCACCAAATATCGACAGAAGAGATCCTCCTCTCCAGAGAACCTTCCTCCATTCTATTTTAGTGCCTACATTATGGACGCCATCTATTTCTGCACTAGATTTCCAATCATGTGTTGGAAATAGACCTTGTAGGACCCCTACCCTATCCATCTCAGCCATAAGCAAATTTTGGAATCCCATTATATACCCCATTTCTATAAAATATGCCATATTGTTATTTTGCCATTGCATCAATTAATTTTCAATAAGAAAGCCCCCAGTTTTTCCCAAGAAGCCACTACATACCTTCTGGCTATCAGCAAATATTTTGTTGAAGAATGGTTCACCTACATTAGGGTTTTTGGTAGCACAACAATCCCATGTGTCCTCCCTTTGTATTTATTTGATAAATTGTTAGCAAGAGAAATAGCCCACAAGACTATGGAAAAAGGCCTGACCAAAGTTCTGAAATAAAGAAAGAAGTTATTATGGCCATATTTTCCTATTAGGTGTCATTCCTTTTCATTAGAACATTTTAATCATGCGATAAAGGAGTCAGTAAGCTTGGAACATCTCGATCTCCATACTTTGCCCAAAAGGAAATTTTATCTAAACAAGATAGCATATAACATCACAACTGCAGTAAAGATTAAGCCTTATAACCATGAAGCTAATAATTTTGGGGACCGTTTACAGTCAAATCAATCCTTCGAACAATCATTTGAATGGGTGAGGAAAAATCCGAGTCCTGGAGATTTTGAGAGCTTTCAAGAGTTTAGAAACAAAAGGCTCAAGGTAATCCCACTACATTTCTTGAAAATCGAGGACAAGCCCACCCCCAGTGTGACTGTTAACAACAAGGGACCTGATTCTCGCACAGAGTATCATGTAGATATAGGGAAAGCATTGAATACAGAGAAATACCAAGACATAGAGACTATTGCATAATCAAGCAGGAAATCAATCGAAAAGCAGGGTATGAGTACCCCACCTAAAGATATTGATTTGGAGATAAAAAGCAGTAGTATGGAGCAGGAGTGGGATCAATTCAATAAGAAACTATAAGACACTCACAAGGTAATAGATGCCTACGAAACTACGGAGTATCAAACTCTTGTGCATGTTCAGAAGAATACAGAGTTTGAACCGATGGATGAGCAAGTGATGACATCTCAGTAAACTGAAATAATCCCCACTCTGACCACATCATAAATTGTCTGGAAGGTGACGGAAATCCATCCTATTGACCTGTTCTACAGCCTATTGCACAAGGCTGTAGTAAGGAGACAGAGGAAAAGGAGAAGGATAGAAACACCCAAACTCCCACCTGGGAATGAGCAAATGGACATAGTTTGGAATGACGTTCCTTCCAACCTAGATGAAAATTTGACTAGATTTTCACAGTTTACAGGAGCATATGCAACTGCTACCATACATAAAGCTACTGAAATATATGTTTTGTTGAAGGAAAAATAATAAAATATTGCACAGCTCGAGTGGCAACTTGAAACAAAGAGGGAAAGTGTGAATGGCAGGTCACTGAGAAGCTAGCCCAATTACAATAGAGCATGGAAGTGATGAAAATAAGCCACAAAGCAGACATTTCGACCAAAAACATGCAACTCCAATACTTGCAACAAGCCATGGAAAGATATAAGGATGTTCCTACTGTTGAGGAATTCATTAAAATAGCAAGAACAATTTTGCCAAAAGATGTCACATATCGCTCCTTATCTGATCTCTAGTGACCAACTAACGGATAAAGTGATTGACCAAAGAACTGAGTTTACTGATCTGAACACAATAATCTTAGAGTTCATCGAATGGAAAGAAATAGAAGAGGGGAGGAAATCCAATCTGCCTTTGGTCGAGGAGACACACAAGGACATTCTTTTCATAGATTGGGACGCAAGGATCAAACAAGATAAAATAGCAGTGGTAAGAGTGGTCGGGGTGTCAAAGAATATATTAAAGGTGGTAAACCATACGTAGTTTGCCACCAACTTGGTGAAAGAAGACAACCTGAAAGAACTACCCAATTTGAATGACTTGCATAACATATGGAAGGAAAGAGCAAAAAATCAAAGGGAAGCAATCGAAAAATTAGCAAAGACTGATTGGGAGTCGTATTGACAATACCTCGTCAAGACACATAGTAAAATCATGACCCTTAACTGCTCTCTCCATTCAACTCAGCGAATGTTGCCACCTCTCACAGATGCAATTTTCACAGGACAGGTCAGAACACAGTTTGGGGCACCTCCTCAAGTCAAACTGATGACCGATATATGCAATTTGAAGGACAAGCTGGCAGACATCAAATCATCATCATAGCCTCTACTCATCAAGCCACTGTTTATTTTTAGAGTTAGTTAACTAGTTATGAGGAAGGTTGTTTGAAACCTCCTCAAATTTTTGTATTATCTATTTTTGAACATTAGTTAGAATAATATTTATACCCTTATCATGCATTTAGAGAAGGGCCTAGAATTTTATCAAAAACATTTGCAAAGAATGCACTATTGTAAGTTTGTGAATGCTTTGGTGAAATTATGGAACATGATCATTTATTTTAAATATCAGACTACTTTCCTTTGTTGATGTACTTTTGTATACTTGGAAGATAATTTGATTTGAAGAAAGGAGTTGATCTATGTCATTAGTCAAATGAGCATAGCTTCACATATATGGTACTTCTATCTTATATGATTAGCCATGTTTTTGTTTAATTAGTGACAACACTTTATTTTCATGAGTTGTATATGAGATATGTTTTTCTGTTAAAGCATTAGTTGCACTATTGTATGATGCCTAGCTGAGATTATCTATTTTCATATTCATATATATATATATATATATATATATATATCATCACATATGTGATATAGTTTATACATTTCTTTGACTAACTATTTATTCAAAGAAATTATTTTTACACATTATCATCTATGTTTTATGCATGATTGATCTTTATTATCAAATGTCAAGCATAGATCTTTGTAGATCGCATATTATACAGAAATACCCAGGTTTATATTAGATTAAGTTAGCTAGATATTTGCATGATAGAATAGGTCATTTGAGTTCTCATTATTCTATTTGCAATCATTTGTAAACCACCCACTCTCATTTTAAAACGCATACTGGGAAGCTGGTCCCATTATCCCTAGTTAGAGCCACCACTTTAAATGGAAAAAGAGTTGTATTAAGGTCCAGACTAGGTGGTTATCCCCCATGTTGGAGTAGCAGAAATCTGAGGCCTCAACAGGGTGATATCTCTCTCATCTTATTAATAAAAGGAAGCATAAGATCATGATGAAAAATCCCTTTCTCTTGATTTATAAAGAGGGTAATGATTGTAATGAGGAGAAGCATCAATTCAAGGGGAGAAAACCCTTGCGATTGAGGTGAAAGGGGAGAAGTTATAGAAAAAGAATAAATTTTAGATAGAGAAGAAGTTTCATATAGGGGGAATTACGAAATAGGGGCAGGTCCAAAACGTTTTACAAAAATTGTCTAAAGGTTGCCATTAATGAAAAGGAGAAGATTGTTGAATATTTTGTTGTCATTGATGTCAAATTTTTGGGGAGACATAGAATGAATACATCCCAATGTTAGTGGAAGACCCAAAGTTAGCGGGATATCCAAATGCATACTCTGATGCAGGTAAATTCTATTTGCGGGCACAAACAATTCCTCTAGCCCGAGAGAGCAGGTCTAGTCGCAAACATACAATCTATGGAATATTTCATTAAGATAGAATCAATTAAGAGGGCCTACCTCTTAGAACGCTATCCTCTTGGTGATGATCATGCTTCCTCGCTCCATCTATCTTTTGTTTCCTTCCTTCACACACCTAAAACAAGAAAACAACAGCAAATAGAAAATGTAATAACATAAAATATTGTATTCAGCCTAATTAACAAGTAAAGGAACATTAAGCCATAAAGATGTAAAATGACACTTCATGTAGGAAATCCATCGATAGTTGCATTTATATAAATAAGAAAGAGATTACAACTGGTGCCTTGAAATTGTTGGTCTCCTCTGACGTATCCAGGTTCCCACACTTCTGCTAGCACTTCATGGATAGCCCTAACAATAGAGGTTTTAATGCCTCTTTCCCTCTAGTCTCAAATCACACCAACACACACTATTCTTCATTAAAAATACACTAGAAAACTTCATACTATAGATGTCTTGTTGATTATTCTAACTCCAAACTAAAACTAGCTTTTTCTTGGGAAAAAGAGAGGTTTATATAGCTTGGATGGATGGGATATGGTTCCCCTTCTCATGGGAGAAGGCCTTATCTCTTGGATTAATTCCATCCTAATAGGGGAAAGGAGCCCAAACTAATCTCCTCGACTCCATCTGGCCTAACCATTTACCAAACTTCTGTTACAAAGCTTCTAGAGCTGGAAGTTTCAGCTCCATATTAAAAAACTTTTCAAAAGAGGATCGACGCGACTGAGAAAGGGCTCAGTCAATCTGATCAACGCTAGGGATAGTTGTAATCACTACATATCAGTATGAGGAGGACACAAGTCATTAGCATTGGTCTTGTAAACTAGGGTAAACAAAAGATTTTTGGGAAGTGATGTGAAAGGGAAGTGTTCTGCTAATGAAGAGGGACACAATGGGAGTTTCTTTGTGATGGGAAAGCATGTAGGTTTCATTGTAGAGGTTCTCCAGGATCATGGAACAGGGAGTATAGGGACAGTGACAAAATGTTGTGTAACAGATGCCCCCTAAAGCATGAAGGCCGAACTAGAGTGAGGAGTGAAATTCTTTACAAGTGCATGTGGGGAACCGGAGTCCGTCATCGGAGAACCTGAAAGCAAGCATAGATACATATACATAACTAAAAACTCTAAATAATAATACATGAATCATGGTATGAATGCAGCCATCCAGAGAATGATCATGTAAATGGATCCACGACATGGGTGCAACCATCCAACAAAAAGGATCATAAAAAACCAAGGTATGGTCGCAACCATACAGTAATGAGAAGGATCACATATAACAACTCATGGTATGGTCGTAGCCATCCATCTGAAAGGGACATGTATATCAACATGACCATGTCACATTGCCTTGCAACCTAGATTTGCACAATCTTAGCCCAGCGTCCTACGCTCCAAACGATCTGATCAAAGTACAAATCCTAGCATGTGAATGAATGTGTTGAAGTCGAACATGCTACGAAGTCGCTTGATTACTGCTCAATGATGTGAACCATTAACAAGCATGAGAGAAGCCACAAATAATGAAAATGGCTCTCAAGGTACTGGAAGCATAGTTCACAGAATGTGAATAAAGGAACTGATGTCGAACACCCATGAAATCACTTGATCGAAAACCAATGACGTGAACTTGTCATTGAGTGTGGAGAAATTGCCATTAGGGCGTGCAGGCTCTAAGGTATTGGATGTGAATCTCTCGGTTAGCTTCCTGGATAATGATATGAATTCAACAAGAAGTGACTGTGTCGAAGGAGGGCCATGATGTATCCCACATCATCGACACGAGACAAAGGAATGCAAATGATTTCAGATGGTACAGAGAATCAAGAGTAAGTGTAACTTCAGAGGGACTAACTCTTGAACATATCGATGACACGATTCTGGAGTTTGCAGCTTTCAGATCCATGGGGTCGGTGGTCATGATGATGTGGCAGAGATAAAATGGAAGGTCAAGTGAATGGCCCAGCCCAGGAAAGTCAATGATGAAGGGAGGATATCCCAAACTGACACAAAATAGAGAGTGTCATGTTCAAGAGTGAGATGCCGACATGACTAATGGGATTTCCAATTTTTCCCCCACGATTTCTGGCAGGTATCCCAATTATTTTTTATCGCAAGCTTGAATGGGATAGCATGTGATTGCACTGAAAGTTCATCCTTTGGACGAATCTGACGTAGTATGTTTAACAAGACCCAGGAAGGAGAAGCTCAAGATCATCATGGCGACGAATCTGATGTCGTTTAATGCTTTAACAAGTCTGAAAAAAGGTTTAACTCAATATCTTTTTCATGTTTAGAGAGTTTGAAAAAGACAGAAAAGAAAACTCCACATGGTCCCTTTTCATACATTTGTGTCTCTGAGCCCAAAAAGGTAGAAGACGATACTTGAGAGAACCTCTTGAGCATTTTTGTCAAGGAGTACCTTTTTCGTAAATAGTTTATCCCAGCCTGAGAAAGGGGTAAACATATACTAGGTAAATGACATTTCACATCCTTTAACGAGTTCAAAATGACAAGAGCTGAGTAATATTTTTGTGTTTAAAAAGTTGGAAAAGAGATAAAAGCAGACCCCCCAATTTTATTTTCCTTAACAAGTCAAAAGGGCAAAATACTTGGCAATCTTTTCATTTGAGTTTTACGAGCCAAGAAAATAGCTTAAACGAGACTCGAGTATCATCATCGACAATTCGCCACCTGTCGCTGCACAAGAAAGGTAAATGCATTATGTAGTTCTGAGGCAAAATAGGTAAGAAAACACTTTAAAACCCAAATATTTTCATAAAAAATGAATAAAAAGGGGAAAAAGTAATTATTTTTTACCATTTACCATTTTACCTTTGTGTGAAGAGCTTTATACCCTTTCGTGCCCTAACTTTTCTGGAGCAGATTGTAGGAGATCCAGGAGGTCATTCTCTGAGTCGTCAGCTGCAGGTAAGAGCGAAGACCTTAAGTTCCATTTTCATATTGTTTTTACCTATTTTTATCCATTTTTTTGATTTCATGGGACTTCAAAGGGACTAACTCTTGAACATATCGACGACACGATTCTAGAGTTTGCAGCTTTCAGATCCATGGGATCGGTGGTCATGATGATGTGGCAGAGATAAAATGGAAGGTCAAGTGAATGGCCCAGCGCAGGAAAGTCAATGATGAAGGGAGGATATCCCAAACTGACACAAAATAGAGAGTGTCATGTTCAAGAGTGAGATGTCGACATGACTAATGGGATTTCCAATTTTTCCCCCATGATTTCTGGCAGGTATCCCAATTATTTTTTATCGCAAGCTTGAAGGGGATAGCATGTGCTTGCACTGTAAGTTCATCCTTTGGACGAATCTGAACTAGTATGTTTAACAAGCCCCAGGAAGGAGAAGCTCAAGTTCATCATGGCAACGAATCTGATGTCGTTTAATGCTTTAACAAGTCTGACAAAGGTTTAACTCAGTAACATTTTCATGTTTAGAGAGTTTGAAAAAGACACGGAAAAGAAAACTCCACATGGTCCCTTTTCGTACATTTGTGTCTCTGAGCCCAAAAAGGTAGAAAACGATACTTGAGAGAACCTCTTGACCATTTCGGTCAAGGAGTACCTTTTTCATAAATATTTTATCCTAGCCTGAGAAAGGGGTAAACATATACTGGGTAAACGACATTTCACATCCTTTAACGATTTCAAAACGATAAGAGCTAAGTAATATTTTTGTGTTTAAAAAGTTGGAAAAGTGATAAATGCAGACCCCCCAATTTTATTTTCCTTAACGAGTCAAAAGGGAAAAATACTTGGCGATCTTTTCATTTGAGTTTTACGAGCCAAGAAAATAGCTTAAACGGGACTTGACTATCATCATCGACAATTCGCCACCTGTCACTGCACAAGAAAGGTAAATGCATTATGTAGTTTTGAGGAAAAATAGGTAAGAAAACACTTTAAAACCCTAATATTTTCATAAAAAATGAATAAAAAGGGGAAAAAGTAATTATTTTTTACCATTTACCATTTTACCTTTGCGTGAAGAGCTTTTTACCCTTTCGTGCCATAACTTTTCTGGAGCAGATTGCAGGAGATCCAGGAGGTCATTCTTTGAGTCGTCAGCTGCAGGTAAGAGCGAAGACCTTAAGCTACATTTTCATATTGCTTTTACCTATTTTTATCCATTTTTTGGATTTCATGGGAAGGATTTGGTGCAAAAATTATGCCCTCGTTCGGCACAATTTCTGGGCATGCATCCGCACCAACTTTGGGTTAAGAAAACTGCCAATCCCGTTGTTGGCGCCAATGCTTTTAAAGCAGTCATGCTGATGCCATGAGAAAAGAAAAAACATGTTTTTTGCTCAATTTGACTACTTGAATCCAAATTTCTCTATCGAAAGATGATCATTGACATGATTAAATGGTTTTTGCAGGAAGAAAACCATTGAAAATGGTGGATTGGAAAGAACGAGAGCATGAGGATATCGATACTCAAGTAATAGCTTATCCAAATTGCTTGGAGGCTTTGAGGAAGTGTGGGATCCTCAAGTTCTTTCTCACATTAGGGATGCGGGCTCAGCCCGAGCTACTATGATACCTCATTAGTCTCTAGGACATAAATCGAGAAATTTTTATCATTGGTGACCAAGAGCTGGAGTTGGAGACTTCAAATATTTATTTCATCACAGGATTGTCCCAGAGAGGGGAACCAGTAAACCTATATGGGTCGAGGCCTATTGGGGGAAGTGTGTCCATGCTACTTGCTGAACATTTCCCAAAAGCTCTCAAATCCAAAACTGGCAAGATCAAGATCATGACTATACATTTTGTGCTCAGAGTGTTACTGTTGACCATCAACAGATTGGCTGGTTCCCAAGTGCCACATGAGACTAACAAGTTGAAGTTTCTGTATGCTATCGAGTGCACAATGCCCACTATTTTTAACTAGGAGGAATCTATGAAAATCAACATGAAGCACCAACTATCAAAAGCTAAGGTGGGAAACCTGAAGCAGTTTTGCTTTGGGTCTGTGCTAGTAACCTTCTTCTTGGATTGTGTTCCCTCTATGGACGGAGGCAATCCCTCTAGCCCTAGAGTGGGTCTAGTCACAAACAAGGACAGATCAATAATAGCTTTCCTTAAATAGTCATAGTTGGAGGCCTACCTCAACCGATGGTCGATGGAGTTCCGTTGAGCTGCTCCATCTTCTGCTTCCTTCTCCTAATGAGTAATCAACCTAAAAAAATGCAAAGGAAAGACAACAAAGCACATAACTGAAACAACAATGATCTATTTACTCACAAAGTCAATAAGTCATGAGCTATCAAGTACATTACATACAAGACATAGGAAAACATCATTGATTGCATTAATAATGAAATAAGAGTAAGCTTACAACCAAAGTCTTGACGTCACAAGCCTTCTCAGAAGGATCCAGCCAGCATGTTCCTCAAGCATTCACTCTTTGAAGATGGATCTCCCAACATACAAGTCTCTCTCACTCACAAGTTTTACACAAGATTAAGTGCACTTCACAACCTTCCTCAAGCTACAGTGGGTCTAGTCACAAACAAGAACAGATCAACAATAGATTTCCTTAAACAGTCATAGTTGGAGGCCTACCTCAACCGGTGGTCGATGGAGTTCCATTGCGCTACTCCAGCTTCCACTTCCTTCTCCTAATGAGTAATCAACCTGAAACAATGCAAAGGAAAGACAACAAAGCACATAACCAGAAAAACAATGATCTATTTACTCACAAAGTCAAGAAGTCATGAGATATCAAGTACATTACATACAAGACATAGGAAAACATCATTGATTGCATTATTAATGAAACAAGAGTAAGCTTACAACCAAATTCTTGACGTCACAAGCCTTCTCAGAAGGATATAGCCAGCATGTTCCTCAAGCATTCACTCGTTGAAGATGGATCTCCCAAAATACAAGTCTCTCTCACTCACAAGTTTTACACAAGATTAAGGGCACTTCGCAACCTTCCTCAAGCTACAGTGGGTCTAGTCACAAACAAGGACAGATCAACAATAGCTTTCCTTAAACAGTCATAGTTGGAGGCCTACCTCAATTGATGGTCAAGGGAGTTCCGTTGCGCTACTCCAGCTTCTGCTTCCTTCTCCAAATGAGTAATCAACCTGAAACAATGCAAAGGAAAGACAACAAAGCACATAACCGGAACAACAATGATATATTTACTCAAAAATTCAAGAAGTCATGAGCTCTCAAGTACATTACATACAACACATAGGAAAACATCATTGATTGCATTAATAATGAAATAAGAGTAAGCTTACAACCAAAGTTTTGACGTCACAAGCCTTCTCAGAAGGATCCAGCCAACATTTTCCTCAAGCATTCACTCTTTGAAGATGGATCTCCTAACATACAAGTCTCTCTCACTCACACGTTTTACTCAAGATTAAGGGCACTTCACAACCTTCCTCAAGCTACAAACAATCCCACACTTTTCACACTCACACCAGCTATCTAGCAAACTCACAAACACTAACATCACTATCAGCAACCATTCCAAAGACCAAGAACTAGCAGCACATAGCAATGGTGAGAGTTTGAATAAGAGAAGGAGTCTCCATGAAAGATGGGAAGGTAAGTTTATCTCCAAGGAAGGTAGCACAAATGATGGAACAACCACGCCAGAGAAAGGAAGGCGACATAAACTATGCCAACAACTAGGCCTGGAGTCATCTGGAAGGTCGACTATTGGAACAAATTCGCCCAATCTAGATCATCGCGGGCATAAAACTGGTCTTCCGCGTTGACATCACTATTGAATAACGTAGCTAGTCAGATCATCGCTCAGGATTACAAGTGACAGTCACGCTAGCACATAAAATCCGACCATCATGGGAATCAGGTGTACTTCCGCGATGGCAGCGCTTCCGGACTATTTTGGGGTGCCCTTCAGCGCATTTATTTAGCCAACAGACGTGATAAGGCAGAAACCTTTGGAAAAGTGGGTCATTTGGCAACATCAGAGAGAATTTGTATAACATGAGCATGTATGACTTGGACACATGACATAGTAGGAAGATTGGAGTGAGGACCGTGAAAAATTACTGTGTAACAGATGCCCCCTAAAGTATGAAGCCCGATAGAGTGGGAGGGGTGAAATGCTTTACGAAACTGACTGAGCTAGAACACCATCTGGAAGAACCTGCACGCAAGTACAACTGATATCTCTAATAATGAAGTACATGTAGTCTAGGCATGGGTGCAGCCATCCAAAAGACATACGAACTAGGTTTGTGGTATGGACGTAGCCATCCAGCTAATGAGACCATGACGATAATAAAGGTATGGTCGTAGCCATCCATCAATGAGTCATGTAATCATAAACCAATCCACGCAGCCCGAACATGTGTAATCTGAGTTTGGGGTCTTGAACCCATCCGATCATAGTACAAATTCTAACATGCGAATAGATGTGTTGAGGTCGAGCATGATAGAAAGTTGCTTGATTATCAGTCAATGATGAAAACTATTAACAAGCACAAGAGAAACCACCAATAATGCCAATGGTTCTCAAGGTACTATCTAGCAAAATCCATGAAGTGTGAAGAAGGAGCTCAAGTCGAACACTCGTGGAATCACCCAATCGACAACCAATGATGAAAGTCGATTGTCGTGTGCGAAGAACTTGCCATTGAGGCATGCAAACTCTAAGGTATTGAAGGGGATCTATAGATCAATCTCCCGGATAATGAGCTGATGTCAACAGGAGACGACCCATCGCAGGAGGGCCATAATGTTTCCCCCATCAATGACAAGAGATAAGGAACAAGTGGCAGACGGTGAAACAGAGTATTAGAGGAGAAGATGAGTGTGTAAACTGTAGAAGGATTATACTCTTGAACATGTCGGCGACACGACTTCGGGGGGGGGGGGCAGCATTCAGGCACCAAGGGATCAGAGGCTCGAAGGAGACGGCATGAATCGGATGGAATGAGGCTAAAATGATAACCTAAACCCACGGAAGGCCAAATGACGATGTATGGATGTCCCAACCCGATAAGAAGTAAAAGTGTCGATGTTCAAGAGTGACTAGCTACCATAGACAATCAATTGATAAACCTACTGTTGAGTCCAACCTAGTAATAGTTCAACGAGCCCTAGGAAGGAGAATCTCGAGTCTCGTCATGGTGATGAGTCCAATATCGTCAGGGTTTAATGGGTCTGACATAGGTAAAACTCGGAGTCTTTTTCATATTTAGAGAGATTGAAAAATACATGGAAAAGAGAACTACAGGGGGGTCCTTTTTCATAGATTTGTGTCTCTCGAGCCCGAAAAAGTATAAAACGATACTCGAAAGAACTGCCTGACCATTACGATCGAGGATTACTTTTCGTAACTAGTGACTTTGACCCGAAAAAGTAGAAAAGTGGGCGGAAGCACATCATTTTGTAACCAATAACGAGCTTGATACGACAAAGGCCCGACAATCTTTTCACGTTTAAACAGTCGAAAAATAGCTTAAAGGTGACCGCCTCTCGTTTCTTTTAATGAGCCAAGAGGAAAACTCGGCTATCTTTTCATTTTTCAAGTCATAAAAGAGCTTAAAGATGACTTTATGGATCAAGTGTATATGAAACTGTCATAACTCTGCTACCTATAGCTCTGCACAAAAACACGTCACACGTAAACCCATTCAAGATAAAATGAACAATATACATAAAAACATAGTTAAAAAGCCAAAATTTGACTGTCCATGTGGAAAAACAATGAGGAAAAACCCACATTTACAAAATATAATTTTTTAATTCCCAAAAATTACTATAAAAAGGGGTTAATCCAACCATTTTACCATATTTATTGTTCATTGTACTATGGAGCACTTTGGAGCACTGAAGTTGGCGAGCGAAATTCAGCCTTGTTCATCCATCATTCACCCTGAAACGTGTTCTAGGTAAGTAGTCCTTGTCCTGTGCTTCAATTCCATACCTTTTTCATGCATTTTGAACCTTGAATGTGTTAATTTGGGCGGGTATATGAACCGAGCTCTGCCACTCGGTCCGCGATGGCTGAAAAAATTAACACGTAGCGTGCTCCGATCATCGCGGAAAATTGGTGTACTTCCACGATGATCGCGAAAAAAATGAACTAGAGACCTCACGTCATCGTGTCTGTTTTTAAAAAAGATGCGATGACGACGCAAACTTATGTTTTTTACAAATTACGCATTGAAATTTGATAACTGAAGCGCTAATTCAATTTCCTTCATCATGAAGGTAATAATGGCGTTTGTTTGGCAAGAGCGAATGCATGATGACATCGATATAGAAGCTTTCGCTGAAGTGGGGTGCCAAAATGCATTATGGGCATGCAGATTGCTCAAATTCTTCCTAACTCTGCATCTCCGATCACAACCTGATTTGCTGGAGCTACTGATTAGGGCCTGGAATCCCACATATGGGAAATTCATCATCCAAGGTTGGGATATTGAGTTTGATGCTACAAACATATATTTTTTGACCGGGTTCTCTCGTCGAGGTGAGAGGCCCATTCTGGAGTTGCAGCGGCCCGAGGGGGATTCCTTAGAGATGCTAATGGCTCAGGTGTGCCCACAGGCATGCAAGACAAGGAGTGGGAAGGTGGCAATCTGAACAGTGGAAAATGTAGTCCTTCGTGCTATGCTTTTCATAGTGACATGGGCAGTGGGCTCCCAAGCCCAACATGAGGCTTCGAAGACCCATCTTCGGCTGGCTCTTGAGTGTCTGAATCCCACCATGTTTAACTGGGCATAGACGGTGACGACAAACATGAAGAGGCAACTCACCAACTGCCATTGAGGAGAGATGAAGCAGTTTGGTTACGGATCCATCATAGTCTCGCTCATGCTGGAGCGGGTGCTGGCACTATAGTTATCGGACATGGATTTGGATTTACCCAGACCACGTGAGACAAGGGCCACACGATGGGCTCACGTCATGCCACGAGGAGGTGGCGGAGGACCAGTGGCATGGGGGACATTGTTCCGAGAGTGTTTGGAGCACCAGACGATCTTCGTGGAGGATTGGCCATCTGCCGGCATGGACTTCCATGGAGATCCTAACATGCAGCTGCCCGCTGGAGAGTAGTGGGATGATGGTGGTAAGACACTTAACCACATTTTTTACATTTTTATTTTTATGATGCTTTTTTATTTTTTTATGTATATGTCCTAATGATGAATGTTATGGTATGCAGATGTAGGACCAGTGAGACCCATCGAGCTGGCTACAGAGGTGCGGAGGGATGCGCAGGGCATTGCAACACTAACCTTGGCTCCTCTAGATGACGGTACGGTGAAGACAGTGGCCCGAAACCTTGAGGGTCTGACGGCAGGGATCCCTGACTACATGGGGATCAAGGAGGTCCCCAAAGCATTCCATATCCACACAGTAGGAGTGGAACCCAGGGTGCACCGCCTATTGATGCGGGTGACACGAGTGGTGGTATGCTTTAGGGAGCATAACCCACTGCAGTAAACACCTAGGTTTTTATTTCCTGCTGGTGATTTTTTGAGAGACATGTGTCTTAGATCTTAGGAGAACATAGACCCTATTGGGACATGTACATTTATTTTTTAGCACCTCGGTGTGCCATGTTAGCCTCTTGCTGCAGCAAGTATTCATCTTTCATGATCGACATTTTTACATGCCAAATATGTCATACTTTGCATGCTGCAACGTTCCATATTTGCTACAGAGGCCAAAAGAATTGTCCATGAGAGTGTGCTAGTCTAAGTGCCACTGCTATGTTCCATTTTTGATGAGTTGATCCATTTTTGATGAGTTTTTCAGTTAAGGGAGGGCCAAACAGCTTAATCTTGGTCTCCCTAGGTTTCAATTTCCTGTTGTAGAATATAGAGAATAATTATCTGTCCAAACAGCTTAATCTTGGCAGATTTGTAGATAGGTAGAGAAACAAGGGTGCTCAACAGCTTAATCTGAGCCCCTGGATGAAATAAGTATAGATGTAGATAGGAGGGCAGTCAAAACAAAAGAAGATAAACAGGGTCTGCAAGTTTAAGTGCACCCAAACCAAAAAGAAGAAAAAACGTTAGGCAAGTAGGCTGGGTAGGTAGTTTTGGTGGTTGCAGAATCATGGCTTGTGACCCATTTCATCTTTTCAAGTGTCATATCTATTCAGATCACAAGTGCAAGGCAATCTTCCCTTGGAGGACTTCAAGTGAGGCATGACTAACTCCCCCTTCTTCTTATTCCCCAAATCATTCACTAACCTCCCCAAAGAGGTCAAGATCTGCCTGATATCTCTTAAGTTTCATCATTTGCCATATCATTGCCTAAGTAACGATCTGCTTTGCTTAAAGATGCTTATATTTCTTATACAAGTCATTTTCCCCTTTAATAGCCTAAGATTTACATACTTAGCGCTCTCTCATCAAATTTCATATTAACTACTAAATTTATTATGTAACTCCCTATCTATCTCCCCTCCCCCTACTAACGCTATGTTAATAACTCCCTTATATACTTATCCCTTCCTATGGTCAAAATATAACCATAAAAATCGCTTGGGAATTACTAAGTTTACTTGAAACTTAGTAATAACCCTCATTTTGCTCAAAAAAGCATCTTCCTAAGGTGTTTGGACTCCTTCCAAAACACAAATACCCCCTTCAAATGCTATCAGACTCATTCTAATGCATCAAGAACCCTTCCAAAGCTTTAAAAGGCCTTTTCCGATCACATTAACCCTCCTCTGATGAGTTTTCCTCTCCTCCGACGCGATCTCGCTGTCGGAGGTCACAACATTCATTCATCGGCCCGCCCCCTTTTATATCTTCCCGATATCACTTCGCCGATGCGATTTCGCGATCGGCAGTCGCAAGGTTTTTCTACCTATATACATACGCCCCCCTCTCATTCGCCGATGCGATATTTCTATCGCATCCGAAATCATATCGCATCACGATCCATTCATTTCCATAATATTTCCCATTATCGCATAGCAGCATGCCTTATCGCCTTTCCAAAATCGGTGATCGCTCCCATCGCATCACCTATATAAAATCCATAGTCCCCTGTCCCCGCCGATTGCCGATCTCCAATTTAATCCCCGCCGTACTCCCACGTCATCCTGCCACATCACCCTGCCACGTCACTACCGCACTGGGACCCACTGCTGATGTCATCACTAAAGGAAGGCGCGAAGGGCACAAATCGCAGTGAAGAGAGACCAGAATGAAAAACTGAGGTAGTTTTTGCGCATCGCTAAGAAAAAATGACCATAATGGAAAGCTTCATATCGCTCGGCCACCAGCAGGCCCGAAAATTCGCAGTTTTAATAGGGTTTCTTCATTTATGTTCGTATTCAAATCGGCCAGTGCCGATAGCATTCCAGAGGCCACGGAAATCATTTGCAGCAGCCATTCTTGCCTTGAAAGGGCAGAAAATGGGCAATTTGATAGTTTCAAGCATATCAGATCAAGAGAAAGTAGCCCAATTTAAGTGTTAAAGAGTATCAGAGGAAAGACGAAGCCTCGATTACATTGAAGAGTATCAGTGAAGCGGCAAAGAGTATCAGATCGAAGCAGGTGAACATTAAAGGCCCCCAAGCAAAGTCAAAGAAAGTGGTGAAGCCATTTAAAGGCTCTTAGATCACAGTTAATGCACATCAAAACCACTCAAGAGCAGGGGATCAAAACCCAAAGCACAGTTATGACCAAATGCCGGCACAGGGCTCTAAGGACATCATAGTTACTCATTTTTTAGGCGGCTGCCCCCGGCGCAACATTAGATAGATATTTTGAAGCATTTATTTCAAGCATATGTTAGGTTAAAGAAACTTATTGCATCAGATCTCTGAGATCTAATTTTTGTAGATATTTTGCTTATAAAAACCACCCTAATTTACTGTTTAAAGGGTTGGTTGGTTGATAATCCTTAGGCTGAACTCGCACTGTATGTTTTGAGAATTTCTGTAATCAAAGACTACTGAAAAGCTTGGAGGATGGACTGTCTGTCGTGTTATTGATGGCTGAAGAGTGAAATATAGAATTCTTGTGCTGCAACATGACTCAATAAGTGTTTTCTACCTTTGTTTTCCATTGATATATGCTCATATCATACATATATCACCATCTAAGTTACAGAAAGAAAGATTAGTTTAGAACTTGCATGGCTGCACTCTATGCTCAATTTTTGTGACTTCTATATGTTTTCTTCTGATTTAGGCATAAATATGAATTGCTCACGGCTCTTATTTGCTCTGTTTCATTCATGTGTGACTGTTATTTAGGAATTCTTGACTGCTCCTAGATATAGTTCACTTGCCTCCCCTCCGTTAAGCTGAATGAAAGATTCTTAGTTGCCTTTCATTCCTTGGACTTCATTTCATCCTTCAACTTAAAAGATTGTTTCACGTGTAGCTATCTTGCTCTATATTCCTCTTGTGACCAAGAAAACGCACCAGTAGCCCATTTCCATGACTCCATGCCCAATGGTTTGAAACTCTCACACTATGCATGACTCCCTACTTGAAAACATCAATCATCCCACCAAAACTTAAACAAAACCACTTAAACTCAATAACTAGCCTAAAATCATCATCAACAAAGCTAAATCATTAAGAGAGAGCCCTCTCTGACTGCAGGTGGGCTAGAACCTACGGTCCAAAGATTGGTTTGTGGTTACCTCGGCCGTATCCCTTAAGGAGCTTTGGGACAACCTGAGTGTTAACATAATGGCGACTCAACTGGGGAAATCCTCAGATAATCTCACAAATCAACGCTAAAGCTCCGCTGGGGAAAATCCTCTGATAATTTCATAGACCAAGTTGGAAAGCTCCGCTGGGAAAGAATCTGACCTTCAAAAGTTTCTTTCTAACCCATTTTTCTTAGAAAGATCCCCAAAAAACAAGTTAGAAGCTGGATCCTAAAAGGAATTCACGTTATACAAGATTAAACCCAGACCCAAATCCACCAGCTATTTTTGAAAATCCAAATTTAATCCCAAGAAACCTCAGGAAATTAGAGCGAAAAGAGGATTTTGCTGATTCTAGTCCTGAGATAGTTCAGCGAAGCTGTTTTCCCACCCCTGTCAAAGTTTTATTTCATTCAACCCCTAGTTCCCCTTGTTCTTTATCCACCTCTCCAAACACCTTTTCCACACCTTCGTTCACTGCGCATACTACCACTACTACTCCTATTATCCCAGTTATTCCAGCTATTCCATTTATCCATGTTGCTCCACTTATACCTGTTAATATGGCTAATAGATATGCACCCCTACAGCTACCTGCTAACCTCAGGGCTATGCCTCAGGATTACCAGACTAAAATAACTTATTTTGATGGCACAAGTGCCTGCACATCCCTTCAGCATACAAAGAAAATGCAGGATTACTTTGAAAGCTATGAGATTGACGATGATGGGGTGAGAATGAAGATTTTTGTCCAAAGTTTGACAAGCGATGTCAGGACTTGGTTTAGAGCACTCCTAGCTAATTCCATAGTACACCCAGAAGCCTTGTACCAGTCATTTATCAACAGATGGGAGAAAAAGAAAGACCCCTTGCACATACTAGCCGAATACGATACAATTAAAAGAGGCCCTCAAGAGTCTGTTTTGGACTATTGTGCAAGATTCAATAATGTCTATAATGCAATACCACAGAACTTAAGGCCTCCACCTGACCTTGCCTTGTATAAATTCCCTGATGGTTTTGACCCAGATATGGCCTACCAGTTAAAAGAAAGAGCCCCTAACAGCCTTGCCGAAATGCAAAATGTGGCTGTCACTGTGGAGGCAAATTTAATCGCCAAAAGAAACAGAGCCAGAACAGAGAGGAGAACGACCTTTAAGGAAGAACCCTCAACCATAGACCAAAATCTGGATGCTCTTATCAGTGGAATGCATAGGCTGGTAGATAGAGTGGACAACGTTGAGAAAAGATCATCATGGGATGGGCAACAAACCAACGCTGTTAGGAACCTGAACTTCAGAAGGAATCAAAACTCAAACGCTGTAAGAGTGAGCCCAGACAGTGAAATAAGGCCTCCTTTCCAAGAAAATTACGCTGAGACATCAACAGCTAATGAGCCTATAGAAGACACTCACATAAACCTAATGGGTTTGAGGAACGAGCAACATGTCTTCTTAACTAAAGAAGACCAAAATAATGATAATATGCATCAATTCCAAAACCAAGAGTCTTTCGACTTTGAACAAGCCTATGACCCAGCCATTTATGAGTTAAACAAGCAATATAACCTAATAACCAGAATGATTGATGTGCCCCAGCCCATCAAACCAAAGGAAAAACATCAGCCCGGTAAAATCAAAGGCAAGGTTGTTATAACAGAACACGTTGAACAATCTGTCCCAAACCTACAGCACGTAACTATAGATGATATAACTATCGAACAACCTTCTAAAAACTAGCCTGTCGTGCCTTTTTCCTCAAAGGAAAATGTGCACAGCATTCCAAAAAGCCTGCCCATAACTGAAAAAATGCAGGCAATCGCGCCCATCACTCATAATTCAAAAGAAAAAGAAAAATCTTCCATCATCAACACCAAGACTCCACTAGAAAAGCCATTTAATTTAGAGGCAGAGATTGGAAAACTTAAGATATCCATCCCCCTCTCAGAACTTGCTAAGCATGATGTTTATAGGAAGCAAATACAAAGATCGATACAAATGCCAGAGGTTAAGGATGATGTAAATATTTTAGATGATACCCCAGAACTGCTCTTTGGCCCAGAAGTCAATGGAAAAACAGTCAATGGAGCATTTTTTCCATTTATATCATTTTGCATATCCATGATAAAATTTTACATAATGTAATGCTTGACTCAGGTGCATCACACAATCTTATGCCCAAAGTGGTAATGGAAAGACTAAACCTTGACATAACGAGGCCATACAAAGATTTATTCTCCTTTGACTCAAGTCAAGTCAAGTGTTTAGGCCTAATCAAAGACTTGTGTGTCTCCTTAGTCCAATATCCCAATAAGACAATCCTCATGGATGTGGTGGTTGCTGACATTCCACCAAAGTATGGCATGCTCCTATCAAGATCTTGGGGGGAAAAACTCCAAGGATCCCTCCAATTAGACCTCTCTTATGCCACTATATCAGTCTTTGGGCAACCAAAAAGACTATATAGAGAAACACTCATGAGATATATGGTGAGTAGCGAGGATAAGCCACAAAACTTCCCCATCTACTCAATCCACACTGATATGGATTCATTTATTTTGTTTAATGATGATAGCTGCCCTTTAACTGATGTCAAGCCTTTGGCTCTAGAACAACAAGCACACATCAATGAAGAATCGGTTGCACATACCCATGAGACGGTCACAACAGCCAATACAACCAGCACACAAGAAGAACCTCCCCAAACACGAGACTCAGGTCCGCCCAATCCTAAAATGACTGAAACTCTTAATGCTAACCACAAGAAAGAAATCACATGGCATTTAGAGTTTGATGGTTCAGTTAATAAGTTAGGAGCAGGGGCAGGTGTGTGGATCCATAACACACATAACAATTATGCACAAGGTCATGCATATAGACTGAATTTCAAATGCACCAACAACATGGCCGAGTATGAGGCACTCCTCCTAGGTCTTAAGCTGCTCAGAGCTTTAGGAGCTGCCAAAGTGTCTATTCTAGGTGACTCCGACCTGGTAATCCAACAAATGAAAGGTAACTTTGTTACTAATGACAATAGAATGAGAGCCTATAGGACTGCTGCCACTAATATACTCAATGCATTCACTGAATCCAAGCTTGCCAAGATTTCAAGAAATCATAACATACATGCTCACAGCCTAGCCACTTTTGCTAGCACATGCAAGCTTCCCTTTGAGCCAAATCGCCATTTCACTGCTGAAATAAAACATAGGCCTGCTGTCCCAAATAACGTTAAAAATTGGCAAGTGTTTGAAAGCGATGAACAAATTAACAATTTCCTCACTCTTGAGCATGAGTTTTCAAATATCAACATTGACATGGATGCTATGATGGATGAACAACAGCAAACAAATGAAAATCAGCAGGTTGTAACAGCCAAACAAATGCTAAACCCAACTATTTTTGACAATGCAAACATAAAAGAGCTGAAACAAATGCATTTGGAGGAAATAGCCAAAACAGAGGTCGAGATCATTGATCTAAAGGATAACTTTCTCCCTGCTGGCCTTACTCCATTAGAAGATATGTTTGATGCAAATGATCTTCCCAAAAAGCCAAAAATGTAGCCCTTAAATGCCACTATAGAAGAACACAACATTAGGACAGCAGAGAAGCCCAAAATGATCAAACTATCTCAAAATCTACCACCTGATCAAAAACCAAAATATGTTGATTTTTTCAAAGAGTTTCAAGATGTATTTGCTTGGAGTTATGAGGACTTGAAGTCCTATGACACTTCAGTGATTCAACACACCATTCCCTTAAAACCAAACCAAAATCCCTTCAAACAAAAGCTTAGAAGAATCAATCCCATGCTCCTCCCCTTGGTTGAGAAGGAAGTCAAGAGGATGTTTGAAGCAGGTATCATAGCACCCATTAGATTTTATGAATGGGTGTCGAATCTTGTTCCCACAGGAAAGAAGACAGGTGAGATTAGGCTATGTGTGGACCTAAGAAACTTAAACCAAGTCTCCCTAAAAGACCACTACCCATTGCCAAAAATGGATGACATTCTACAAAGAGTAGTGGGGTCATCAAGGATTTCACTGCTTGATGGCTTTTCAGGTTTCAACCAAATACTTGTTCACCCGGACGACCAAGACAAGACAGCCTTTACCACACTGTGGGGAACATTTAAATACGTCAAAATGCCTTTTGGACTAAAGAATGCTGGTGCAACTTTTCAAAGGGCAATGGACATTGTATTTGCCAAGGAAATCCATGATTTCCAAGTTGTCTACCTTGATGACTTAATCCCCTTCTCCAAATCTGATCAAGAGCACCTCAAACAACTAAGGTAAATATTCATGACATGTAGGAAATATGGCATTTCCTTGAATCCCAAGAAGTATCTCTTTGGCCTTGAAGAAGGAAAACTACTTGGCCATATCATTTCAAAAGAGGGGATTAGAATTGATCTTGAAAGAATTCAATCCATCCTTCAAATTCCATTTCCAAGAAACATAAAAGAGTTGCAAGCATTCCTTGGAAAGATCAATTTTCTTAGGAGATTCATCTCAAACTTCGCCGAACTAATAAGAACGCTAAACAACATGCTTAAAAAGGATGCCAAGGTAAAATGGTCTCTTGAAACCAAGCAAGCCTTTGAGAGTATCAAAGCTGCCTTAACCCAAGCCCCTGTCCTTACCAGTCCTCAATTTGACAAAGATTTTATCATCTTTTCTTTTGCATCTGATCATACCATAGTTGTTGTCCTTCTACAAAAGGATGATCAAGGAAATGAAAAGCCAATTGCTTTTTTCAACCGAGTCCTTAGGGATGCCCCTTTGAAGTACCAAATCATGGAGAAGCATGCCTATGCCCTTGTTAAAGCAATCAAAGATTTTCGAGTTTACATTTTATATTCACATGTGATTTCCTATGTCCCAAATGCTGTTGTAAAAGACATATTAACCCAAGAGGGATTAGAAGGCAAAACAGGCAAGTGGATTGCTAACATCCTTGAGTATGACATAGAAATAAAACCAACCAAGCTCATAAAGGGACAAGGTTTAACCAAACTGATGTCCGAAACAAATTTCCAAGCCCTAGACATTAACCAACTGGGCAATGAACAGGAGCTGGCGACTCCACAAATCAGTGAAACCTTCTTGCAATCCCCATGGTATGCTGATATATGCTTTGTATTGTTAAACCTGTTTGCTCCCCCAGGATTGTCCAGAACCAAGAAAATATTTGTAAAAATGAAGGCTTTAAAGTTTTGTGTCTTAGATGGTGCATTATTTTGGAAAAATCATGAAGGCATATTTCTTAATTGTTTAACCATGAACGAAACTAACAATGTCATGAAAGAATTCCATGCAGAGGATTGTGGAGGACATCTATATTGGAAGTCCACTGCTGATAAAATTTTAAGGGCTAGTTTCTATTGGCCTTCTTTGTTCGTAGATGTAAAGAAGTTTACTACCTTGTGCCACAAATGCCAAATCTTTGAGGGCAAAAGAAAGCTGCTGCCCTTGCCTCTTAATCCCATCTCAACCGAAAAGCCTTTTCAACAATGGGGTCTTGACTTCATTGGAGAAATCCATCCCTCTTCTTCAGGCCAGCATAAGTGGATTCTAACAGCCACCGACTATTTCACTAAATGGATTGAAGCCATCTCATGCAGACAACCAATGACTCCATCATTATCCAATTCCTTGAGACCAACATCCTTTCTAGATTTGGCTATCCTGAGAAGATCATTACAGACAATGCTGTTGCCTTCAATTCCAAGAAAATAATCAGTTTTTGCCACAAATTCCATAATACCTTGGGTCACTCCACAACCTATTACCCTCAAGGTAATGGCTTAGCCGAATCATCCAACAAGAGCCTGATTAATATTATCAAGAAGATCTTAGAAGAAAACAAGAAGAACTGGCATAAAAAGCTCACAAATGCCTTTTGGGCAGACAAATTTTCAACGAAGAGATCCATTGGGATGAGCCCTTATGAGCTAGTGTATGGCATGGAGGCCAGGTTTCCATCTTCTTTGGGAATTTCCATTATGAAGCTGTCACAAGAGATCCAAGCTGAACCAAATGATGTTCAACGAAGAATCAATCAGACCATTCATCTTCAGCAAACCAGAGAGCAAGTGTATGACAAAGCTCAAATTGTGCAAGAGAGGCTGAAGAAAGCATTTGACAAAAGGACCAAGGCTGAGGATTTCTGTGTTGGCGACAAAGTTCTAAGGTGGGACTCACGAAGAGAAGGCAAGGGAAAGAATGCAAAATTTGACTTTCTCTGGAAAGGCCCATTTGTTATCCATGCTGTGCAAGGCAATAACACGTATTTTCTCAAAACTATAGATGACAACACAGTGGAAGACGACCCTGTAAATGGCCGAATGTTGAAACATTATCGAGATCCCTTTTAAGGGATACAATGCCCCTGTGTATATATTTGTATATTAGTGTTTGTATATATGTCAGTGCTGTCCTTTTTATGTTTTTTAAGCAATCTGATTGCTTGGAACAAAGCGGCGTTGTTATATCAAATCAAATCCAGTCAGAAGTACTACAATCAAGCTTCCCACTTCATTCAATAGTATCAAAACAGAGGAGCGGTTTTTTGTATTACACCTACAGCCTGTTCAAAGACAAAATTGAGAGGCGTTGCTCCAATTTGTCTCCTTTTGTGTTTATTTCAGAACGCAGGTCTCAAGAAAAAATGTATGTAATATCAAGCATGCAGAAGAAAGCAGGCGACGCTATATAGTTCACAGTAATTCAGTTGAGGAGAGTGTTGTTCAGATCTCAAGATCCCAGTTTTTTAGCAGCCAACGAAGAATTGTTTTCAGTTCCACAGCAACAATAGAAGATCAAGGCAGTCTGACCTGTTGTTCTTGGCTTTTCACAAGGAAAAGCCATCCCCAAGTGGAGCCACTGTTAGCCTCCTGCTGCAACAGGTATTCATCTTTCATGATCGACATTTTTACATGCCAAATATGTCATACTTTGCATGCTGCAACATTCCATATTTGCTACAGAGGCCAAAAGAATTGTCCATGAGAGTGTGCTATTCTAAGAGCCACTACTATGTTCCATTTTCGATGAGTTGATCCATTTTTTATGAGTTTTTCAATTAAGGGAGAGCCAAACAGCTTAATCTTGGTCTCCCTAGGTTTCAATTTCCTGTTGTAGAATATAGAGAATAATTATCTATCCAAACAGCTTAACCTTGGCAGATTTGTAGATAGGTAGAGAAACAAGGGTGCTCAACAGCTTAATCTAAGCCCCTGGATGAAATAAGTATAGATCTAGATAGGAGGGCAGTCAAAAGAAAAGAAGATAAACAGGGTCTGCAAGTTTAAGTGCACCCAAACCAAAAAGAAGAAAAAATGTTAGGCAAGTAGGCCGGGTAGGTAGTTTTGGTGGTTGCAGAATCATGGCTTGTGACCCATTTCATCTTTTCAAGTGTCATATCTATTCAGATCACAAGTGCAAGGCAATTTTCCCTTGGAGGACTTCAAGCGAGGCATGACTAACTCCCCCTTCTTCTTATTCCCCAAATCATTCACTAACCTCCCCAAAGAGGTCAAGATCTGCTTGATATCTCTTAAGTTTCATCATTTGCCATATCATTGCCTAAGTAAAGATCTGCTTTGCTTAAAGATGCTTATATTTCTTATACAAGTCATTTTCCCCTTTAATAGCCTAAGATTTACATACTTAGCACTCTCTCATCACATTTCATATTAACTACTAACTTTATTATGTAACTCCCTATCTATCTCCCCTCCCCCTACTAACGCTATGTTAATAACTCCCCTATATACTTATCCCTTCCTCTGGTTAAAATATAACCATAAAAATTGCTTGGGAATTACTAAGTTTACTTGAAACTTAGTAAGAACCCTCATTTTGCTAAAAAAACCATCTTCCTAAGGTGTTTGGACTCCTTCCAAAACACAAAAACCCCCTTCAAATGCTATCGGACTCATTCCGATGCATCAAGAACCCTTCCAAAGCTTTAAAAGGCCTTTTCCGATCACATTAACCCTCCTCCGATGAGTTTTCCTCTCCTCCGACGCGATATCGCTGTCGGAGGTCGCAACATTCATTCATCGGCCCGCCCCCTTTTATATCTTCCCGATATCACTTCGCCGATGCGATTTCACGATCGACAATCGCAAGGTTTTTTCTACCTATATACATACGCCCCCCTCTCATCCGCCGATGCGATATTGCTATCGCATCCGAAAGCATATCGCATCGCGATCCATTCATTTCCACAATATTTCCCATTATCACACAGCCGCATGCCTTATCGCCTTTCCGAAATCGGCGATCGCTCCCATCGCATCACCTATATAAAAGCCATAGTCCCCTGTCCCCGCCGATTGCCGATCTCCAATTTAATCCCCGCCGTACTCCCACGTCATCCTGCCACATCACCCTGCCACGTCACTGCCGTACTGGGACCCACTGCTGACGTTATCACTAAAGGAAGGCGTGAAGGGCACAAATCGCAGTGAAGAGAGCCCGGAATGAAAAACTGAGTCAGTTTTCGCGCATCACTAAGAAAAAATGACCTAAATGGAAAGCTTCATACCGCTCGGCCACCAGCAGGTCTGAAAATTCACAGTTTTGACAGGGTTTCTTCATTTATGTTTGTATTCAAATCGGCCAGCACCAATAGCATTCCAGAGGCCATGGAAATCATTTGCAGCAGCCATTCTTGCCTTGAAAGGGCAGAAAAGGGGCGATTTGACAGTTTCAAGCATATCAGATCAAGAGAAAGTAGCCCAATTTAAGTGTTAAAGAGTATCAGAGGAAAGACAAAGCCTCGATTACATTGAAGAGTATCAATGAAGTGACAAAGAGTATCAGATCGAAGTAGGTGAACATTAAAGGCCCCTAAGCAAAGTCAAAAAAAGCAGTGAAGCCATTTAAAGGCTCTCAGATCACAGTTAATGCACATCAAAACCACTCAAGAGCAGGGGATCAAAACCCAAAGCACAGTTATGACCAAATGCGGGCACAAGGCTCTAAGGACATCATAGTTACTCATTTTTGAGGCGTCTGCCCCCGGCGCAGCATTAGATAGATATTTTGAAGCATTTATTTCAAGCATATGTTAGGTTAAAGACACTTATTGCATTAGATCTCTGAGATTTGATTTTTGTAGATATTTTGCTTATAAAAGCCACCCTAATTTACTGTTTAGAGGGTTGGTTGGTTGATAATCCTCAAGCTGAACTCGCACTGTATGTTTTGAGAATTTATGTAATCAAAGACTGCTGAAAAGCTTGGAGGATGGACTGTCTGTCGTGTTATTGATGGCTGAAGAGTGAAATATAGAATTCTTGTGCTGCAACATGACTCAATAAGTGTTTTCTACCTTTGTTTTCCATTGATATATGGTCATATCATACATATATCACCATCTAAGTTACAGAAAGAAAGATTAGTTTAGAACTTGCGTGGCTGCACCCTATGCTTAATTTTTGTGACTTCTATATGTTTTCTTCTGATTCAAGCATAAATATGAATTCCTCATGGCTCTTATTTGCTCTGTTTCATTCATTTGTGACTGTTATTTAGGAATTCTTGACTGATCCTAGATATAGTTCACTCGCCTCCCCTCCGTTAAGCTGAATGAAAGATTCTTAGTTGCCTTTCATTCCTTGGCCTTCATTTCATCCTTCAACTTAAAAGTTTGTTTCATGTGTATCTATCTTGCTCTATATTCCTCTTGTGACCAAGAAAACGCACCAGCAACCCATTTCCATGACTCCATGCCCAATGGTTTGAACCTCTCACACTATGCATGCCTCCCTACTTGAAAACATCAATCATCCCACCAAAACTTAAACAAAACCACTTAAACTCAATAACTAGCCTAAAATCATCAACAACAAAGCTAAATCATTAAGAGAGAGCCCTCTCTGACTGCAGGTGGGCTGGAACCTGCGGTCTAAAGATTGGTTTGTGGTTACCTCGGTAGTATCCCTTAAGGAGCTTTGGGACAACCTGAGTGTTAACATGCCACATGATATATATATATATATATATATACATATTCCTATGGTCTATTATTGTGTTTTACATGCTTCTCGTATGCTGTTTTGATTACATGTTACGCAAATGTCTGTCTAAAACATGCTTAGCCAATGCATCAGTTAACGTGTTTAATCGTCGTGGAATATGCTGATATGTAATGAAATCAAAATTCCTCTATAAAAATTTAACACGTAAATACAACCTTAAAATTCGTTGGTCTCTGACGGAATATCGCCCATTGGGCTGTTGGATGACAAGCTGAGAGTCCAGGTTCACAACCAATGTATGCATACCGAGATTAATCGCCTTAGCCAGTAACTCAATCACAGCACTATTCAACGACATTGTTTTTGGTACCACCTAAACAAACACCTTGAAGGTCTATCAACTCACCATGAGGATCGTAGATCACCCATGCCGCAGAGGACAAGTTGCAGGTACTGCGGTAGGCACCATCAGCAAAACCAACGTAAGGTGCACCAGATATCTGCACATGAAGCAAAAGACACAATAAGCGGCAATCACGCCTTCACACCAAGCCAAAAACATGAAAACACACACACAGCACAGGGTAATTACGAGGTGTAGATGAGGTATGGGTTCATTTTTACACAAGCTTGAACCATGGAGAACTCTTCTTGGATTCGGTTTCATGTTTACACAAGCTTGAAATGAAAAACTATGCTTGTTATAAGTTTGCATGTCCCCAGCATAATGATGAAAATCGAGGTACATACCCCCCAAGCTTCATTGCATTCAACGAAGTGGATGGAATGAAGGTTGACTTAAAGGATGATAACCTAGTGGGGTCTCCCAGCACATACTGGACGGTACATGGGAGCACAAATCCGTGCTAGACCACTATTGAGTCACAGACGGAGGAATCACCCAACCTTGAGTGGAAACAAAAGGGACTAGGTTTAACGATGCTAGAGCATGTCTCTAGCCTAGACCTCTAAATGTGTGTGTTATGTTCCAATGCATTGTTAGACTTATTAAGTTCATTTTAGAGTTGATCTTGGATTATGTTTCAGTTCTCAGGCTTTACCGTATGTATATAACAAAACCTAGGATGCAACTAGAATGAATGAAATATCCTTTTTTTTCAATGAACACCTACCTATGGGAGGGTAGAGAGATCATTCCCAAACCAAGGAAACCAAGACAACAAAACAGTCACTCAATGCAAACAGATATCAATTTCTAAAGTGCATGAATACTACTAATGAGAGATTTTAACCATTCTCTTTTCAATATGCAACTTGAAATGCAAATTCACTTTCACTTTCGTAGACTAAATGAATGAAATCCTTTTGATTTTGATGTCCCTTAAATCTAAAAGAAACCAATGAGCAACAAACAAATGTGGAAAAAACGGTTGATCCAAACAATTGTAATCTATGTATGGGTAGTGAAGAGAAATCGAATCAATGCCGAGATTGGTCCAATAACAATCACTAAGAAATCAACCAAAAGTAAGCAAAGGGGAAGGCTCAATCAAACCAACATCAAGCTGCAAACGAATCTTTGAGAAATCAAGCAACCAAGTGAAACTGATCCAAAAGACTTGAAACAATGAAACTAGGTCACAAAGCAAAAAAAAACAAGATTCATTCAACAAAGCTCACGAGAGAGTGCCTCAACCTATGAACAGTGAAAAACAAGTTATCAAACAAGTGAAAACAGCAAGGGACTAGCAAGACTGATGGATTCAGGAGGTAAAATTGAAAAAATCAATTCTACAGCAATCAGCGTGGGTGATACAAAAGCAACAAGCGCTGATAAAGAACACACCGTAGCAACAAAGCAATGTCAATGTGGAAGTACACGACTTTCCCACGATGGCCTGATTCACGGAACTGTCACGACTGTTAAGCGTAATTACACGATGAACAGGATACTACAAAAGGGGTGACGCGATGACAGCGCGACTGTTAAATCAAAAGCCACGATGATGTTCAAAATAGTAACAGGCGAACCAAAAACTCCCAAATCAAAGGCAATCAATCTTTAATCAAATAAGGGCAATTCCCAGATTAGGCTAGGAAACTCAGAAGACTGGTAACTAATCCCCAATACTTCAAAAGAAACCGAAACAAAAATAAAGACAAGAGTAAACAAGAAAAGAGCAAAGGCCAATGCTCCCCAGTGGAATCACTAATTTGTGATGCAGGAAAGTGTTCCCTCTACGGACAGAGGCAACCCCTCTAGCCCTAGAATGGGTCTGGTCACAAACAAGGACAAATCAACAATAGCTTTCCTTAAACATTCATAGTTGGAGGCTTACCTCAATCAGTGGTCGATGGAGTTCTGTTGCACTGCTCCAGCTTCTGATTCCTTCTCCTAATGAGTAATCAACCTGAAACAATGCAAAGGAAAGACAACAAAGCACATAACTAGAACAACAATGATCTATTTACTCACAAAGTCAAGAAGTCATGAGCTATCAAGTAAATTACATACAAGACATAGGAAAACATCATTGATTGCATTAATAATGAAATAAGAGTAAGCTTACAACCAAAGTCTTAACGTCACAAGCCTTCTCAGAAGGATCCAACCAGCATGTTCCTCAAGCATTCACTCTTTGAAGATGGATCTCCCAACATACAAGTCTCTCTCACTCACAAGTTTTACACATGATTAAGGGAACTTCACAACCTTCCTCAAGCTACAAACAATCCCACACTTGTCACACTCACACCAACTATCTAGCAAACTCACAAACACGAACAACACTATCAGCAACCATTCCAAAGACCAAGAACTAGCAGCACATAGCAATGGTGAGAGTTTAAATAGGAGAAGGAGTCTCCATGAAAGGTGGGAAGGTGAGCTTATCTCCAAGGAAGGTAGCACAAATGACGGAACAACCACGCCAGAGAAAGGACGGCGACATAAACTATGCCAACAACCAGGTTTGGAGTCATCTGGAAGGCCGACTGTTGGAACAAATTCACCCAATCTAGATCATCGCGGGCACATAACTGGTCTTCAGCGCTGACATCGCTATTGAATAACGTAGCTAGTCAAATCATCGCTCAGGATTACAAGTGACAGTTGCGCTGGCACATAAAATTTGACCATCGCGGGAATCAGGTGTACTTCCGCGATGGCAGCGCTTCCGGACTATTTTGGGGTACCCTTCAGCGCGTTTCTTTAGCCAACATACGCAATGAGGTAGAAACCTTTTAGAAAAGTGGGTCATTTGGCAACATCAGAGAGCATTTGTCTAACATGAGCATGTATGACTTGGACACATGACACAGTAGGAAGACTGGAGTGAAGACAATGACAAATTACTGTGTAACAATTCCAATACCAACTGACTAAGGTGGATTTGCCAACGCCACGAGACCCATGGATGGTCCGTTGGAGTGAGTTGATCCCTAGGGATACAGGGGGCCAACAGATGTCCTACAAGTCTGCCTTCTTCTCATGGCTACGATGACAGCTGATCATAGTGGAGGATTGGCCTTACAGTGGTACCAACTTCTGCAGAGATCCAGATATGCTGCTCCCAGAGGGGGAGGACTTTGACGATGAAGGTAAAAAACAAACAATTTTTTAATATTTTGATGTTTTTTTATTGTTTTTTAAATATATGTATTCGTGACATTTCAATTTTATGAATGAAAATGTTGGACCAGAACGCCCTGCCAAGATGTCCACGATTGCCAAGCGTATTGCTCGTTAGTTCGATGTCGCTCCTTATCAGGAAGGAAGTGATAATGAGGAAGAGATCGTACCTAACCTTGAGGGATTGACCCACAATATCCCAATGTATGCCTAGGTGGGTGATATTCTGCACCAGTACCAGAGGCACATGGTGGGCATATCAGACCAGATCCGCCAACTGCTGACTCATGTAGTCTGAGCAGTTACATGCTACCATGAGCATCATGCTGATTACTACATAGGCCTAGAATTCCACATTTTTTTGAGGCCTGCGAACCAGGAATATATAAGGCCTGCGAGCCATGGATGTTTTTGAA
This sequence comes from Pinus tabuliformis, assembly GCA_031772625.1. Taxonomy (NCBI): domain Eukaryota; kingdom Viridiplantae; phylum Streptophyta; class Pinopsida; order Pinales; family Pinaceae; genus Pinus; species Pinus tabuliformis. The sequence continues at coordinate 604,248,925 of CM062804.1, forward strand.
CACAAATATTATTTTTTGGGGCTTTGATGTATGGAAAACATTATTGACACACACACACACACATATATATATGCTATATTTTCCTGCTTACTATGATACAAATTATTTTTTTTATTTTTACATGTTTCACAAATGTATATCCAAAACATAATTAACTAATCCATCTATTTCAATCATATTCTTTCTGATTTGTCTGATGATGGACCCCCTTTGGGGTTTGAAACGTTGGCAGAATGAACTGAAAACTGTGGATAATCCGGATCATGAAACTACAAAAAACTTCCACAGAAGCTTAAAATCTAACAATGTATTCATATTTCTAGGAATATGATGATATGTAATGTAATCAAAATTTCTCTCCAATAGATGAATACGTAGATACATTCTCAATATCTGAGGGTTTCTGATGGAATATTTCTCATTGAGTTGAAGAATGACAAGCTGTGAATCAAGGTTGACAACCAAATCCCGGATGCCAAGAGCGATAGCTTCTGACAATAATTCGATAACTACACTATACTCAGCGATGTTATTAGTTGTTTGACCTAGAAAAATACCTTGAAGATCAATCAACTCACCATGGGGGTCATAAATGGCCCATGCTGTAGATGATAGATTTTGGGTACTTCGGCAAGCACCATCAGTGAAACCGATGTGAGGAGACACTGACATCTGCAAAGCAGGAAAAAACATAATAAGCAGGAAAGCTACTTGCAAAAAAACATGCCAAACCACACTGCACAAAATCATAATGACACACTTATTCTACAAAAGTAACCATGCAAGATGACCTAAGCATAGTACTTTGTGAGAGAGTCCATGCTCAGACTCGAGTAATTAATCAACACAGACGAAAACCGGAGTTTTACCATTGACAAGATGAGTAAGCATTGACTCGGCCAAATAATAGAGTAGAACTCATACAAGGCTATGCCTCCATGCCCCCTGTGCAAGGGAGGGTTACAAGTCATATGACAACCCCATTGCAATAATGGGAAATTGGTAAAAACTCAGGGAGGGAGAAAAAACCTGAATCCATAAAGAAATAAAGGTTCCCTTAGTTGAAAGATATTAACAATGTTATGAGAAACTGACATGTCAATAGGCAGTGGAGAAGAGAACTCCTCGAGACACATATACATGACCACCAAGTCAGGACCAAGCCATGGGGAATGATAATACACATCAAGATATGTTCTCGAAATAGGATGATCAAAGGATATCGAAGGTGAAGCTGAAACAATTTCCACGCAATTAATTTCAGTGGGACTTAATGGCATTACCTCACCCCACGTGTCAATAAGATATGGAGAGGGAATGACCCAAGGATGAGAATTGACCAAAATCATGTTAATAGAGGCAATATGAGGAGGTGGGAGCGGAAAGATACCCATCAGAGCAAGATCTTTTTGAGTCCTGCACACACACTCTCATAAGGAGCATTGGTGTGCGTGACAGATGGACCATTTCCATCTGAGGAGGAAGAGGCAAAGAAGGACAGTTGGTCAACTGTGACTATCTTCCCTTAATGGGGAAAATGGATCATGTAGAACAAGGATGAGGCTACAACATGCATGGAATGGGTCCAACTCCATTCGAGTAGAATATTATAATTGAGATTAGCGTCAACAATCTCTACTTTGATGTGCATTGTCTTTCCCTCCAAAGTAATGGCAAGATTGGGTAAGACACCGAATGGTCATGAATCACGCCCATCAAAAGCTTCCAAAGTGTTAGGGGACTGGTTCAGAGTAGGAGAACCAATTTCCTTCCAACAAGAAACAGACATGATGCAGGTGGAAGAACCTTCATTGATGATGGTTCTGTGAATGGTTTTCTCATTGATGATGACTTGAATGAGAAAGGAAATATGATGAGGAAGACACAGAACATGGTTTTCTAGATCAAAAAATATAAGACTTGAATCAACAGGATCAATACCCCAATAGCTGACAATAATGATTTCTGTTGAGATGGAAAAATTTGAAGTATCTCAAGGGTAGACATAGCCGATGGCGACTGAGCCAAATCCTCAACAACATTATAGTGTTGAGCAGCATGAGCATTGGGATTGTATGAGGACTTGCACAATAGACCTCGAGAAGGTGGTTGAGCGGTAGAATCAGGGTTAGGTCGCTCTATATGAAGAGGACCAGAACTTGACGGGGTAGAAGAAGAAGGGGCAGCTTCTTTTTCTTTCCCTGCTATCGTGGTAGGAGTTTGATAATCTTTTGATCTAGTAACCACATTTATGGGCATACTCATCATGAACACTTGTGCACCTGAGGAAGTAGACGATTGAGGTTGGTCTACCATTTGGGTTTGTTGGGACAGAAATGGCTCTTTAAGGACAACTGGGGTCCCTTTGAGAAAACAACTCACTTAAGATCGTCTAGGAAAATCCTTAGTATAGTGATCCTCTTCACAAATGAGGCATGTATACTTAGGCTTCTATTGGGAAGCATCACCAATAGACGAATTATGAGGACCTTCTTTTGGGGCATCGACTTTACCTTTTCCTTTTCCTTTCTTCTTACCTTTCAAGGATTTATCTGCTACTGTAGACTAAACAACATGGATCTCTGAGGTTTTACCAAGGCCAGGTGGATTCTGAGAGGGACTATTGGAAGCAGTGTTTGAGGCTGACTTCTGTTTGGAATAAGATTTTGCAGGGGCCTAAGACACTGAACCAATTACTCCATCAACAAGAGTTGTAGCCTATGACTTCGATGTCGTTGGATTGGATGAAGGACTTAGAGCATTGGGTAATAACTCATACAAAGTGCTAGACTGAGAGTAAATGATATCTACATACTGAGAATGAGAAATGGCTTTCTCCTCTTTGATTCACCCACCCATAGCGATATCGCAAGAAATTGGAGCGACGAATGACTTGGTGAAACATTCGGTCAGTAACTGATCAGCAATATTGAATTTGATCAGGTGACGCCTACATCTCCATTCATGGATTTGATCGGAGATATGGGTCACAATATTTTTCTTGAGCGATGTAAGCAAATAGGTGTTGTTCTCATAGTGAACCATCAATTGGAAATGCCTGAGGAAAGCCACGGCTAAAGAGTTGAAGTCATAATAAGTACCTCGAGGGAGCTCGATGTACCACTTGGTTGTAGCACCTGTGAGAGTTCGTTGGAAAAGACGGAGACGAATAGAATCATCCACATAGGAATTCGAAGAGCACCAGAGGTGATATGTCATCACATGGGCTTTAGGATCTTCTTTCGCTTTCCCATTGAACTTGGGACATCGCTCGGGATCTTGGATGGGACTAGAGGCTAGTAGGGAAAATGAAGAATGGGATCATTCATGATTCAAGACACATATGGCAACTCTAGTGTAGCCAAGAACGACAATTGAGTATTAAAAGGAATTGGAGGTCGATAAGCGGGTCCAATTAGAGGAGCCCATCCATGTTGGTAAGGATTTTGTTCCCATATTAGAGGGTTTTGTTCGTATGGCATTTCATTTTGCCCCCATTATAGGTTACCTTGTCTATATGGAGGATTCTGACCTTGAAAGCCTTGAATTTGTCCAACCCTAGGTCGTTGATAAGCAACATATGGGTTAAAAGGTTGTTGAGCCTGTTGACCTTGGACGTATGGGTTTTGTACCTACTGTCCATAGACATACGGGTTTTGAACCTGTTGGCCCTAGACATAAGGATTTTGGACTTGTTGTCCTTGGACAAGAGCATTTTGAACCTATTGCCCTTGGACATGAGGATTTGGAGCCCATTGCTGCAAGACTTGACCCTAACCTTTTCCTTTCAAAGTTTGACCCTGTTGATATGTATATAAGGGTTGGAAGTACTGCTACGAGGGTTGACCTTGTGGCTGCAAAAGATGCCCCTATGGCTGTAGAGGTTGGCCTTGTGAAGACATAGGTTGGTAGGTTTGCTAAACATACTAAATTTGCAGTTGCATGGTTTTCGGCAACTGTTGTGAGTGTTGCTCATGCGACTATTGCAGTGGTCCCTGCTGCTGCATCATTAAAACATGTTGTTGCATGGATGTCCCTTGCCGCAACGAAGGTTGCCCTTGTTGCTACAGAGGTTGTCCTTGTTGTTGCAAGGGTACTTGGATAGTTCCCCGATTGAAACCTTGAAAATTTCTGAATTGTATCTAGCCATAGCCACCGGGAATGGTAGTCGTACCAGGCTAAGTTTACTGTCTAGGCTAAAGGATGTAAGGTGGATTTATCATTCCTTGGGAACCATATGGAACATAAGTAGTTTGGTACTGAACCTATGGCTCATAAGGCTATTGATATTAGAAATTTCTTAACCCAGATGGACCAATGGGATTTTGGACATGTTGGTACTAGACATTTGTTGATCCAGCAAGACCAGCAGGGTTTTGAATGGCACCAAAAAAGGTTGGTTTACCCTGTTATGTTCCTATACCAATAGGTGTCATAATTTTTGAATGGATGAGGTCAAATATGGAATATTTACATACCTTTGCTTTCTACAAATGTTTTTCATATTAAAAATATCAAAAAAACTAAAAAATGTAAAAAGGGTATGTCCCAAAAGAAAAATCAAAGGACAAAAAACGTAAAAAGGTCACAAAATATGAAAAAATGAACCTCAAGAAAGAAAAAGACCATGAAAGTGTGCAATTCCAAATGCCACTACTATTTAATTTTTTGCATAATAATGATTGTGTGCAATTCGTTATTCATGCCAAAATCCATGGTAACCAAACAATTTAATCTTGGTTATTCCATGTTTTGAATTTCATGTTTAGAGATAGAGAATAAGATCTGACTGAACTGTTTAAACTTGGCGGATAATTAGATTAGGTAGAGTGAATAAAAGGAGATCAACAATTTAATCTGAGCCCTTGGATGTAATAAGGATAGACTTAGTTAGAATACCATTGTAAAAGAAAAGAAAAAGGTTTTGATAAGGTTTTGCCAGTGTAAGTGCACCCTAATAAAGAGTAGAAAAAATGGTAGGATGAGTAGATGGGTAAGCAGTTGAATGGTTGTAGAATTCCAATGAATGATTAGCTAAGATCATATCATTTACTTTCATCATCAAGTGCTAAAGTATGGCTGATCATTGAGTAGTTACATAAAGTCAAGTGATTAATTTCCCCATTCATATTACCCTTAAATTTACTAATTTCCCATAAGTAAAGTCGAAAGTACCTAAAACCTTAAGTTAAAGGGGCTCAGAGCATTTCTTTGACTTTTGGAGGGACCAAACCCTCGATCCAATAACTTATAGGGTCTAAGTACTAAAGCCCCCTCACCAACATTCACCCCCTCCATAATTCATTCATTTCATCTAAAAAATCCCTTTTCCTAAGGTAAAATCACCATTTGCCTAGGGAAAGTAATTACCCCCATACAAAACCCATTTTTTCCACAAAAACCCACAAATATGCATTTAGCCTAAGTTATAATGTTTAAATGTGAAAATGTAAATAAATTTCAAACACATTATACTTAGCGCAAAATCCATTTTTCTGCTTTCATTTCATATTAACTCCTAATTTTAATTATATTTATTAACTCCCAAAGATAAACCCTTTCCTATATATTTTATTAAAACCCATATGTTAATATCCCACCCCGAGGTTTGAAACATAAACCTTATTAATAAACTAATTAAAGGGATTAATTAAGTCGATCAACGACTAATTAATAACTATGACCCACCGCTGAATAAAGAAATTAACTAATCAATCAGTGATTAATTAATAATCTGTCCCCGCCAATCAAATCACCCCCAATGTCATTAAGCCTCCCTAATCCATAGTTAATTAATCCTTCCACTCATTAAAACCCTGTCGGGCCCCTCCATTAAACCTTCGATCAAATCATCATCCTAATCACCGTGCGATCTGATCCCTTCAGATCCAATGGTCGACACTCATATCGGGTGGCCTCCAAAGTCTGACCTTTACCTGCCCAATGTGAGTGGTTTCACTGATCACCCCGCTGCTACATGGCGCCTGATGAATGGCATCAGGCGGCCTCCCCCCAAAACCACTTATCCCAAAAAGTGGTGCAATGGATTCTGCTTACCACCTCTACTACACGCCAAAATGTCACATCCCCCATTGGTGCCAACTGTCCTATTCCCAATGTACCCGCCATAGTCATTAACTTTACGAATAAAACCAAAAAACTTATAGTTTTTTCATTTTATCATGAAAAAAGAACATTCTAACCTCGATGCAAGCATAGAGTACATGCAACTGTCAACCTGCTACCAACCACCAACTTACTGAACCTGCTGAACTCTAGACCACCTTGCAGACCTGTGTGCTTCCTGCAAATAGTGCATAGTCACCATTACTCAGTTCAAAAGCTGAAACCAGGTATTTACCCCAAATTCACTAAGAAACCCTATTTTCTTACCAAACCTGAACTAAATTGCTTCAAATACTAAGTAATTTAGTAAAATAAGTTGCCTGGTGACTCTAAAATACGCTAAAATAGACCAGTTTTTCCCAATTTCACTGAAACCCTTTGCCCCTGTCCTTGAATCCACAAGAACCAAGGATGGATGCCCCAGTTTCTTTAAATTTGATGCCCATTACGACTCCTCACAGGGATTTAGACCATCTCCCACTAGCATACAAATATTTCCAGATTAAAGATACGTCTGTCTCAGAATCCCCTTTGAAGCTATTCTACAGGTACAGAGACCACTACTTGAACCATGCAGATTACATAGGGCTTTGGGAATCAGGTTTACCCAAGTATCAATTCCCTAGATTTCACATCTTTCCAGAGATTGTACATTACTGCCACATGAATTATGATCCTATCCAAAAGGCAGTAAGGACCCCTGACCAGTCTGTACTATTCACCATCATTGTTGAGTCAATTAATGAAATGCTACAATTACAACCAAGCTAAAGCCTGATCCTTTTTCTATTGGGGATACACTGAACAGATACCCTACATTCACCTCAATCAAACTTGCTAGGTTATACCAACTCTTCACCAGAGAAGAACAATACACCCCAAAGGACTCTCCTCCTTACCTGTGGACTATATTATCTGACCTTGGCCGAGACATCATAGACATGATATCCAGTGTGCTACGTTATACTACAAGTGAGTTTGTTGATGAAATCATTATAGCCTTTATGTCTATCTACACTGCCGGACAACCACCAGCCATCATGTTTGACTATGCTAAGTTCATTGCTGATAAAATGCATGACTAATTCATGAGGTTGGATAATGAAAGAGTGTTTAAGTATTCTTCAATTCTATATCATTTATTCTTGTATTATCAAGCTGATAGATTTCCAATCACCTTTCAAAAGCTTGATACCATAGGCAACTCCAGGTCAGTGATCTTCTGGACTTCATTAATCCATCAATTTGATTCTCAATATTCTTATACCGATTTCATAGATCGCTTTGTGTACCCAGTGACAACTATGCTACTAGGAAGCCCTCCCCCCAGAATCAGTTCAGACATTAGGAGGGTCCTATAGTTGTCCAAACAATATAAAGTTGAGGATTGGTACTTGTACCAAAACCACACTAGAATCAGAATCCATGGTTGTGAGCTGGCTTCCTACAAACTGGCCAGATACCTCCCTATGAGATTGTTTTCCTTGGAGTATTATAGGCAAATGATCAATTCAGATGAGGTGCATTTTTTGAAAGCCAAGAAGAAAGCTCAACTTAGGATAAAAGATCAACTTGGCCCATTTAAATGTAATAGTAGAGAAGCAAGAAAGAAAGCAGAGGAAATCTTCCAGAGGTTGGGACTGAAGCAAAGTTTTATCTAGAATTATGATCCTTTTGACTTCATTTACAATAGGAGACAAAAGAATAAATTATCTCCTTACATCCACCATAGAATCCCTGAAATTGAACTTTATGCAAATCAGCTTGAATGGGTGGAAAACACTTTGATGGACTGGGATAGCACAAAAGTTGTCATCAATAATGTTTTGATTAATTTAGATAGAAGACTTGATGAGGATTCATTTTTACAAGTGCTAGGAGAAACTCAATCTCAAAGGAAATCACTGGGACACAGTGGGAAAACAGCAGAAGAAGGCCCATCATAGCAACCAGGGCCATCAGAGTAGCAAGAGGAATCAGATCAGCCTGAGATTTCAGAGGAACTTGCTCAAGAGAGATAGAGAGGAGGCCACTCCTTCCAGTAGAGCTGTTGCCAAAACCTATGCTAAGAGGTAAAGGTTGAATCCATCTTTAGAACAGGAATATACCGAGGAGACAGCAGGAACTACAGGTGTAGAAAGAACAAATTGCAGGCAGACCACACTTTTAGGAGGTACACAAGAACCTTCCACCTCACAGGCTCAAATGCTAGAAAGGCAACAAAGCATGGAAGTATCCTCCTTCAGGGCTCTTTCTAGCGAGAGCCAAGATATCAAAGATAAATACAAGGAAATCAAGGCAAGAAATGAAAGATTAAAATCCCAAAGTTATGCACACTACTTGAAAATGGATCCAACAAATCAAACAAGGATAATGTTAGCCTTTGACATAAAGGAGAGTAAGATGCATATGATTTTTTTGAAACCAACTACACAACAACCCAAATCAATGGTAGATTATTTGAAAACAAACTTTGAAGTATTGACAAAGAATATTCATCCTATTGACCAAATAGAACTAGACAAGCAGACTGGTGAAATGGTGTACTCCACCTTGACCAACAAGGCAATTGCAACCCACCAACTCCAGAATTCACTGAATAATATATCAACACAATTCCAGTTGGAGAAGGCCTCTTCATATGCCAAGGACACTAGAATAAAGTCCTTAGAGGACTTGGTCATAGAACTGGGACATGATCGTAAGGATGTGAAAGTAGCAAAAAAGCTTATCAAGAAGAAAAACGATGACATAGCTACACTGAAGAAGCAGCTTAAAATTCCTCCTCTACATCATCCTCAGACAGCTGAAGTGTTGGAAACATAGAAGGAGGAAGAGCTTATGGACCTAGTCCTTAAGCTGAATGAACAGTTAAAGGAGACTAAAAAAGAATTAGATAATTTGATACAATCCAAACAGAGTGAGTTGGCCACCACTCCTCAGACTGTAATTCTTACAGTTTCCATAGTAGTACCCTCCACCTTGGATGTTGCCTTAGCACCTACACTTCCACCAGCTACAAATTTTCCAGTAAAAGATACATCAGCAAGCGCAGGGGCATCTACAAGCGTAGGTACTTCCATAAAAAAAATAGCTGAATTGGTAAAGGCCATGGAGGAAAAGAGTATCCAGGCCACTGAGCTTAAGAAACTCAGAGAAAAAGTGTCAAATCAAGAGACTGATTGTAAACTTGCACAGATACAACAAAAAAAAGAATCTCAAAAGAACCAAAGGATGGTAGAAAGAATAAAAGTCCTTGAAAAGGACTTGACATTTCAAGAGCCAATAGGAGACATGAAAGAAATTCTTTGGGCCAACATCATTGATTCCATCAATGATGTTTGGCCTTCTATTCAAGTTATTTTTGAATAGACAGAATTGGTCAAAGTAGCCACAGAGGCAATCCACAAGACAATGGAGGAATTGGGAGATAAACCTGAAGAAGCCAATCAATTGATCACATTTTTGAACAGTAGAAACAGGAACCAACTTGATGAACTAGAAATTGATGATAGAACAACAACTATCATTGAAATAAAGAAGGTTCTCACCAAAAGGAAACTAATGCTAAATCTGGAGAAAAGATGTCAAAGCATCCAGCAGGCATTGATAGTTTTATGATAAATTATGGCATATTAAGAGAAAAGGGATTTCCCAGTCCTATGGTAATACATGACAAGTTGATGACTCAAGAAGACTACATTGAAATATTAAACAAGCTGGCCATAAACCAAGATAGCACTTCAGGGGTGAAATCTTTGCCCGTTGGAAAGGTACTTTATGATGGTCTTGAGAATCTATTTTACATAGAGCATGAGGTAAAGCACTTATTTACTAGCAAGCCAAATTTTTCTAAGTATACAAAAGCTAATGAGATATACAGAAAGATGATAAGGATGAAGTTACCTGACAGTGAATGGTGGACAAAACTTACCGATTTAATATAAATTTACTGTTGTAAATCTACCTAGTAAAACATGGATGCCAGGTAAACCAGACAATATAGAGTCAAAGCAGAACAGGTAGAGAGTATCATTAGGTAGAAGATAAAAAGTGATTCCAGCACACAACTACAAGCAACTGAAAGAGCCAAATCCGAATTACAATAGCCAACACAGTCACAATAAAAGGGACATCAAGAAGACAGTTCTCCATCTGTCTCTATGTTCATGTTGAAGATATTTTCTATTTCCTAGAATAATTTTCATATTGTTATGAGATATTTTGTACCAATTTTTGTATAAATACTTCACAAATTTAAGTAATTAGGGTGGATTAAAATACATTTCTATAGATGTTCTATTTTGAGCTAAGGAGCTATTGTACTCAAGACTGGACTGGTTTTACTGGATGTGAAATAAAGCTGACATTTCATTGGATACTTGTGCATAGTTGGAACAAATAAGTATTATCTCTTCATGCTATAAATATTCATATGTGTCTCTTATGAAATCTTAAAAGCAAACAAGGAATGATATCATTAGAATTAGCTTAAGTGCTCTATGTTTTTTTTTTTTTTTTTTTTTTTTTTTTTTTTTTTTTTTTTTTTTTTTTTTTTTATGTTTTCTACTAAAATGTCTTGGTCTGGGAATTCTTAATTGCTCCCTTACTTCCATAGTTTACCCCCCCTTTGGTCCATAGTAAAGGATTCTTCATTGCCCTTTGCTACTGATTATCATTCCTTTCTTCATCTTAATCCTGGTTAAGGATCCTTCATTGCCCTTTGCCCTGGTTAGGACTATTTCATCTATTTGAACCTGCAGATTTTCTTTTGTTGTGCTAGACTACCTTGTGAACTCTTACCTTAGTGATTGATCAGATCCAGTTCAACCACTCTTGATTGACTCCATATCCTAATGTCCTGAATATTTTCTCTGCCCATCTGTTTCCTTAATTCCACCACCCAATCAAAACAAAACAATCATGAGCACTAAGAACTAGCCTAAAATCCCACCAAAACAAAGTTAATTCATAAGGAGAGAGCCCTCTCTGGAATTAGGTTGGCTAGAATCTGAGTCTAAAAGATTAGGTTTGTGGTTACCTCAGACTATTCCTTCTTTGATAACTTCTAAAGAAAAAATATGAGTGATAACATAGTGGCGACCATACTGGGGACTCAAACCCCAGTCTTAATAAACCTTTGAGAAATTCAAAGTTTTATTTTTAAGCTTCTTAAAGGGTTTATTAAAAGTTATTTCAAAAAATTCATAAAAAGCAAAATAATTAGAAAAAGCTTGAAATATGGCTTCAGGGAGAACTCAATATACTAGGGCCAACCCTGATCCAAATCCTCCCCCTGTATTTGACAATCCCAACTGTTATAGACATATTTGGGCGCTTCAACCCCAATCTTATATGTCGATAAACTAGGGCTCTTTAACCCCTAGAAGAGTTGTTTTATACCCTAAAAGAACATGGTCATCTGATTACATCATTCCCCAAAAGTTCCACCTGAAAAACCATCCAAAAATGACCTAAACTAAACCATACTGACTGCTATACTGGCCAGATGCGATGCATACTGAGTGATACACTACTTAGGTGTGATGCATACTGTTTGGGCCTTCTATAGGGTGTGATGAGCAAGGATGGACAAATGTCTGGGATAGTTTGCTAAGTGGATGCTCATAGAATCTTCTAGAAACTTCCCTTCTGACACTTGCCTCTCTGAATTCACCCAAGGATGAGTAAGAGATCTAAAACTTCAGTTATCTCCCCTCTTGTGGAACCAAATGTAACAAGTGAAATGACACTAATCAAACCCCAAAGATGACTCTCACCCTGGCACACATCTATAAATGGATCCCTCATCTAAGAGATCTAGAGGCTGGAATATTGTGAATTGTAAGTCCGTCCTAATAGTTTGAGGAAAGAGCATTGTATTGTTGGTGTGATCTTGCTATTTCATGAGGTGAAGAGGGCTTGATGCTGGGAGGATTATGCTGGATCAGACAACTAGGTTGTAATTGTCCCTTCTATTTAATAAAGTTCTTCGAGTTTTCTTCCATATAACTATGCAATTGTGAATGTTAATATTTGTGAATGCCATTGTATGTTCATTATATTTCTGATTTTGTAATGATTATGATATAATATATCAAGATTCTTTGATGGTTCTTTGTTACTGTGTTTCTACAGGTACTCTCCAAGCAAGATAAGTACGGAGAGGAGTTGCAAGTTCTATCAATGGGGAGAGAGATCAAGAAAGGAGTTAAGCGAAAGATCCAGGTTGGTTCCTTTGTCTTTCTCTTATCTATTATACATAGAATAAATCACGAATTGCTTTAAACTGTTGTTTCTAGGATAGCTGCCAAACCTAGGTCTAGTCACTAAAAAAGACACTAGTTTTCCTAGAAACAAATTGGCGACTCCACGGACCGAATAGATGTTTGTTTGTTGTTATTGTTTGTTTTATAAACTATAGATGGAGCCTGAAGTCAGCCAAGAAGCCTTCGAACTGCTCTTGCTTTGCAATTGCATAGTAGATGAATGCTGCTTCAGTCAATCTCCGGTTTAGTTTATGAATTAAACATTTTAATTACAAGCACTCTAGATTCCCTTTTCGTAGCTCAGTAACCTCTCAATATCATTCCTCTATACTTTTCTCTTCACTGTCCATCATAGCTTAGCTTAACTCACTGAAATCAGCCGCAAATTTTAGCCAAAACCCACTTCAGTTGTGATCCCTAGCCCATCACACTGTCTGTCACTATGAAACAGTATGAATCACACCTCCCGAGCCTGTAAAGTGAAATGAATCCCTATTTCTATGAAGCCTAGGTGTGATGACTGACTAAACCTATTTCCATTCTTGAAATTTGGGGATTTTGTCCTTGTTTTCAGTTCTATTTAGTTTATTTGCTACTTATGAACAGTGCCTCCTTACAGAAGCTTTCTTGTATCACATAGATCAGCCTCCATTAATTAGGATTAGTAAATATTTTTATGTATTTGTCCATCATTTGCAATCCTTTGTCAAAAAGTTGCTTAAATCGATCTGTCGTTTTGGTACAAAAAGTGTCGTAACTGTCGTTTTGTGTCAAAAAGAGAAGTGTCGTTGAGTCTTCCTTCCCTGGATAGTCAATTGAAATTTTTGTCATGTACTTGATTTGATTTTTTGATATTTGAAGTGTCGAAAGCATTTTCTATTCAAAATGGAAAAGTGTCGTTTAGTCTTCCTTTCTATTTTGAAAAAGAAATTGTCAAAGCTGTCACTTTGAGTGAAATATTTCAGATCTTTGTTGCATTTAATTTTCTTTTTTGGCATTTTTCACATTAAAGAGAACGCAAACAAATACATGCATTTGCATTTGCATTTAGTTTTTGTGCGAAATATGATTTAGGAAAATGAACTAGTGTGTGCTCTTTGCTTTTTGTTTGAAAGAAATTGTAATCTTCTTTCCCTAGTAGCTAGGATTTTCATTGCTCAAAATAAACAATGATTGTTTATCCAGATTACATTTTTAGGAATTTCAAATCAAAATCATGCGGTTAACCATCGAAAGGAAAACTTTAAACAAGATCAACTCTAAAATAAAATCAATGAACTTAAAAATGCTTTGGAACCTAACGCAACACATCTAGAGGTTTAGGCTAGGGACGTGTTCCAACGTCATAAAATCTAGTAACTATCATTTTCATTGAAGGGTGGGTGGTTCCTCCTCTTTGATATGATAAGTGCTAGTACGGACTTGTGTTCCTCGTACCGTCGAGTATATATTGGGAGACCACAAAAGGCTTATATCCTTTATCCATAGGAAGCTGAGTTTGCTGCCCTATCGATCGCAATGCACTGAATACAACATTCGGGAAGATTGACTATCGTACATAAGTCCTTGGTAATTTCTCTTTAATTTATCACCAAGGTGTATTTTGCAGTTTTTCGATTGGTTTGGTAATCCCTCTATCTAGATTTCCAGAGTAGTCACTTTCATTCCTTTTCGACTCTTTAAAGAAAAGGTCCATCTGAGCACTTGTCACTTCAGGCTCATTAAAAATCGAAAGGGACTAGATTCATCTTTATATTTTTCTCGACTCTTAAAAATTGAAAAAGCAAAGTTGTGTCAAAGCGTCATTAAAATTAATTAATTTGGAATAGCATCCTTGTTCCTTCGTTGATCTTAGGTTGAGATAATGGAGTCCACCAATCAAGGAATCCCTCTTGAGGGGAATCCTAGTCCATTTTCTTCTTGGGGAAATATTGGTGCTCCATATATGGCCACATTGTCCCTCCCGGGAATTACAATTGGCCTGCCAGTACGGCTGTTCTCAACCTCTGTGTTCAAAATACCGTGATTCCTATGCAATCGAATTAGCATCCAGTTGATACTGAAGTTGACCCCTCACCTTCCTCTTCATTTATTTCTACCTCCCATTCTTCCTCTTCGCTTGGTGAAAATAGTGATGCTAGTAACCAGGTGGCTGAGAAGAAGATGAAAGGGATGGAGAACAAGAAGAAGAAGCCAATTCAGCAAGGGGGAAACCATAAATCATCTAGTGAAAATCCGCACATTAAATCTCCTAAACCCAGATTTCCATGCATAATTTGTAGAGGAGACCATTTTCATAAAGACTGTCCATGCCTCCGTCAGATCTTGAGAGAATGGTCCCCCCGTTTGCACAACCTCTGGTGACCATGTTGACAACACACCATCAACTAATAATAGTGAAGCTCATGGATAGAAAGGAAAGGTCAAAGTTCCATGTAGGTTATGTGAAGGAGACCATACCCTTCACTGTTGTCCTTTTTTGGATGAAGCCAAAAGATTCTTGGATAACCGTCTTGCTTCACCACAGTGACTCCCATCTGGATATAGGAAACTCTCCCCAAGTCCTTTACTAGTTGAAAAATTGACTGACTTAACTCAACCATCGGTTGAAACACTGATCACTGAAAGTGAATCTTCTGAGTCCATACCCGATGAAAGTCAACAGGTCGAGGTGATAGTTGACCCAGTTTTACCTTCAGAAGATCATACCCTTCTAGAAGAGAGTAAGAAGGATACCGTTCAAATCCTTTTTGTTACTTTAGAGTTATATTAACTTGGCGGAAATCCGCCCATTCCTTCACAATAGGAGGAAAATACCCCAGTTCCCACTACTCAAGGAGTTAATTCAACCATTTATTCGGTACCCCCTCTAAGCAGTCTAGCCACTTCCTTTGATTGGAATCGACTAGCAAGATCCTGCCTTCCATCTTACGTACCTTTTCGGATCATAGTACAAGTTTACAAAATGATCATGTCTGGCACTATCATAGATGAAGGGGCATTAGTGAGTATCCTTTCCTCAACTGCTTAGAAAGCGCTTGGTTCACCATCGCTTATGCTTGTTACACAAAATTTTTCAGGCCTTAACAAAGGAACCAGCTGACCAAGGAATCCTTCCTAAGTTATTGATAACTTTGGGAAGGAAAACTGTTCCCTTGAATGTGATGGTAGTCCCAGGACCGTTAGATTACAATCTACTCCTTGGACGAGACTATGTTTATAACATGGAGGCTATCATTTCAACACTCTTCTGAGTGATGTGTTTCCCACATGAAGGCAAAATTGTCACTGTTGACTAGCTTTCATTTCCCGGTTCAAGCATAGCTCCAAGTCGATCATCATCCCTAAATGGTCCTTGTATATCAACGGTATCTCTTCAACCTTCATTCCATCCACCTAATTACCACGAGTATTCTGGTGAATGTAATGAATCTTAGGGGGCATGCACCCTTGTCTATTTGGAGGACGAACCCAGTTGAAAATATAAGTTTCCCTGTAGAGATAAGTTTCCATGTAGGTTACGTGATTGGTCTGACACACCATTCACCTTTGTCTGCTCTGCAGACAAAGCCAAGGAAGTGTTTTGTCTGCTCTGTGGATGAAACCATCCTACATAACCACAATATGTTTCCATATATCTACTGGAGACTCTCCTTTTCACCATGCTGGGGGCATGCAAACTTTTCATTTCTTTTTCAGTTTTCATTTTCTAGCTTTTCAACTTTTTCATTTTCTAGCTTTTTAGCCTTGTTTCTAGCTTTTTAGTTTTGAGCTTGCATAGAAATAGAAATTAGACCAAGAATATGTTTGTTCATTTAAAGCTTGTAAAAACAATGAAACCCACACCGAGCATAGTTCCCCCAGGATTCAAGCTCATTAAAAAATGAATCTTCGAGTAAATAACTTTGTGATTGCCATGTTGTCAGCCTTTTGAGCCTTGGTTGTGTACCCCCCATCACCTCCATTCTTTTGGCCGATCATATGCTTCCACTTGGTTGTTTACCCTTTTAAGGAATAGTTGTGATGAGTGGTCTTGTTAGCCAACCTCTTCCCAGAAACGACCGCGTTTTGAGAAGTTCCCAGCTTACCCAGAACCAGTTGCTACCCTAAACACCACTCGTTCCCCAAAAACGAGCCTTCTTTAAACCCTTTTGAGACTCGTTCAATATGAAAAGATAGTCTAGTCCTCGTTAAACCCTTTTAAAACTCATTAAATATGAAAAGATGATCGAGTCCCCGTTAAACTCTTTTCAAACTCATTAAATATGAAAAGATTGTCGAGTCCCCGTTAAACTCTTTTTAGACTCGTTAAATATGAAAGTATTGTCGAGCACTTGTCTTTTTTGGCTCGTTAAAGTGATCAAAAAGTCACCCCCATGTATATTTTAATCTTTTTTGGACTTGATGGATTATCTCATGAAAAAGTTCGAGCGCTTGTCTTTTTCAGCTTGTTAAAATGATCAAAAAGTCATCCATTTTGTATTGTTTTAATCTTTTTCGGACTTAAGGGATTATCCTATGAAAAATAACTACTGGAGTTTCATTTTTGTCCATTTTCAAACTCTCTAAACATGAAAAGGACTGAGTTACCTTTATCATTAAACTCGTTAAAACAATAGCAACAAACTTTTCCACCTAAACAAGAATGAGTTTCACTGTCGCTAGACTTGTTAAAACATAGCGACAGGTTTGCCCAAAGGGTAAATTATAGAACAAGCATATGTTATCCTCCTCAAGCTTCACAAAAAAAAATAGGTACTGGTCAGCAATGACTCGGGAAAAAGGGAAGAAAACTTGAAAACTTTATGGTAGCAGGTTGCTCTTGAACATGACACTTTCACTCCATCACCATGATTGAGTCAGGTTGGGTTACTCTGTTCATCGGTCACTTCATCATTGGTCTTTCACACCATCCATTTTTGGGGTTAACACTACCAATCCATCTCAGTGTCGCCTATGTTCGAGAGAAGTCATTCAGTTGAGAATTCACCATCCAGTTAATGCCTCATCCACTGTAATACCTTCAACCTCCATTTTTCATGACCGCCATTCCTAAACTTTGTGTCGTCAGATCGTTTTCACCTCCAAAAAATCATTTGCTTCATTTTGTGTCGAAGATGTGGGATACATCAAAGCCCTCCTATGACGAGTCACTTCTTGTCAACATCAGCTCATTATCCAAGAAGTTGACTTAGAAACAACCCTTTCAGTGCTTTGAAGCTTGCATGCCTCAATGGCAAGTTTCTCACTTCCAGCAACAGGTTGACATCAATGGACTTTGATTGAAAGATTTTGCGTGGTGTTCGACATTGAATCATATATTCAAATCACGTAAATTGTACTATAGTACCTTGATGGTCATCGTCGTTATCGATGATTCCTCTCGTGTCTGTTAATAACTCACATTATTGGCTGGTAATCAGGTGATGCCTTTCCATGTTCAACTTTAGAACATCTTTTCACATGGATTGACTTGTACATCGGGCGAAGATTGAACGAGTTTGAAGACCCCGGATCTAGTTTCATCCATCTAGGCTGTGATATATTTAGGGATATAAAGACATCAAATGTACACAGAAGCTACACAGATGGTCATCCAAGCCAGGGAGGATGACTCTACATATGAAGAATCACCAATCTACAACTGCAGATGATTATCTGTTCTATGTACATGAAATGAATTTATAAAGCTGAGCATGGGAATGCCCACCTCAGCTAGATCATGAAAATTATATTATGATGATGTATTGTATTGTATCTTATATAGGTCACCTTCCAGTTTCAAAACCTCGGATCCTCATGATAAAGCATTTCACCTGACATCAAAGATTTACGACTTCATGCTTTAGGGGACAACTGTTATAGACATATTTGGGAACTTCAACCCCAATCTTATATGTTTATAAAATAGGGATCTTTAACCCCTAAAAGAGTTGTTTCATACCCTAAAAGAACATGGTCATTTGATTACATCATTCCCCAAAAGTTCCACCTGAAAAACCATCCAGAAATGGCCTAAAATGAACCATACTGACTGCTACACTGGCTAGGTGTGATGCATACTGAGTGATACATTGCTGAGGTTTGATGCATACTGTTTGGTCCTTCTATAGGGTGTGATGAGTGAGGATGGACAAATGTCCATGACAGTTTGCTAAGTGGATTCTCATAGAATCTTCTAGAAACTTCCCCTCTCACACTTCCCTCTCTGAATTCGCCCAAGGATGAGTAAGAGATCCAAAACTTCAGTTATCTCCCCTCTTGTGGAACCAAATGTAACAAGTGCAATGACACTAATCAAACCCTAGAGATGACTCACACCCTTGCACACATCTATAAATGGATCCCTCATCTAAGAGACCCACAGGCTAGAATATTGTGAATTGTAAGTAAGTGTTGATGGTTTGAGGAAAAAGCATTGTATTGTTCGTGTGATCTTGCTATTTCATGAGATGAAGAGGGCTTGATGCTAGGAGTATGATGCTGGATCAGAGAACTGGGTTGTAATTCTCCCTTCTATTTAATAAAGTTCTTCGAGTTTTCTTCCATATAACTATGCAATTGTGAATGTTATTATTTGTGAATGCCATTGTATGTTCATTATATTTCTAATTCCGTAATGATTATCATATAATAGATCAAGATGCTTTAATGGTTCTTTGTTACTATGTTTCTACAGGTACTCTCCAAGCAGGATAAGTATGGAGAGGAGTTGCACGTTCTGTCAAGGGGGAGAGAGATCAAGCAAGGAGTTAAGCGAAAGATCTAGGTTGGTTCCTTTGTCTTTCTCTTATCTATTATACATAGAAGAAATCATGAATTTCTTTAAATTGTTGTTTCTAGGATAGTTGCCAAACCTAGAGGGCTAGTCGCTCTAAAAGACACTAATTTTCCCAAAAACACCAACCTTATTCCGAGAATAATCAGAAGACAAGAAAGTTCAGTAAGCCCTAGACTTGTTTTTAGATCCAATTCCTGCCCTGATGAGTGGTTTTTGATTGAAGACATTCCTTTTGATGAGTATTTTGATCTTTCTATTTTTAGAACCAAGTCTGAGAGTGAACCTGAGGACACAATCCTAGATCCAGAATTCACAAGAGAACTTGAATTCCAACGAGCCAACTTGTCAATTGATCAGTACATTCTGAGCACCCCTTAGTCATCCCTTACCATTGATAGAATCCCTGAACTTTCTGAAACAACTGCAACATCTTTTAGCTCACCAGTGTTTCCCCACACTTCTGAATATCATCCCTCATCTCCATTCATACCTTCACTCCCCCATCAGCCCATCACTACCCTTCAAATACCCATTACCCTTGTTACCCCAACTCCCCTTGTTGTCCCAAATCCTCCTGTTACCCCAACTCCTATTCTCAATCCTGTCCAACTTAGAGCTATGGCACTCAGATATGCCCCCCTTGTGATGCCTGCTCCTCAGGGTGCCTTACCAGCAGATTATCAGAGTAAAATTACCTTATTTGATGGCACTAGAACTTACACAGCACAACAACACACAAAGAAAATGACAGATTATTTTGAACTGCATGAAATTGACATAGGAGATGTCCAAATGAGAATCTTTGTCCAAACTCTAGTTGGAGAAGTGAGAACATGGTTTAGATCTTTGCCTCCTCAGAGTATAGATAGTTTAGAAGTTCTTTACCAGCAATTTTTAAATAGGTGGGAGAAGAAAAAGAACCCCCTTCAAATTCTTTCTGAATATGAAAACCTTAAAAGAGGACCAAACAAAACTGTTCAGGACTACTGTACTAGGTTTAACAATGTACATAGTGCAATCCCACTTGACCGTAGGCCTCCACCTGGCTTAGCCCTGATTAAGTTTCCAGACAGATTTGACACAGATATGGATTTTCAACTTAGAGAAAGAAATTCCCCAACCCTAGAAGATATGGAAAGTGTAGCAGTAAGTGTAGAATTTAATCTGCTATCCGAAAGGGCTAGGGTTAGAAACGAAAGAAGAACACCCTTGAAAGATGAAACTTCACCCTTTGATCAAAAAATGGATGCTTTAGCTAAGGGAATGGAAAGGTTGATGGATAGGATAGAAGTCATTGAAAGGAAACCTCACTGGGATAACCAACAGGCACCTCCAGTTAGGAATCCAAATTTTAGAAAAAACCAGAACCAAAACACTGGTAAAAACGGGCCTGATCAGAACATTAGACCACCTTTCCAAGAAAATTATGTTGAAACTTCCCATCAAGAAGACCCTGAGATAGACACCCAAATCAACCTAATGGGATTAGATGATGAAGAGACTGTCTTTCTTACTTAGGATGATTAGGAATTATACATGCTTCAATAATTACAGACCCAAACTGGAGAATCTTTCGACTATAAGAAAGGGTATGAATCTACTATTTTCAAAGTGCATAAAAAATACAATTTAAGAAGCAAAAAGAACACTGATGTTCTAGATAAAAACAAGAAAGAAGTTCCTAATCAGCCTAAGAAAGTAAAAGCTACAAATTAGAATCCTCAAGTTACAAAAACTCTACAAATCCTTTCTAGACCACATCAAAACCCTCCCAGTCCCACCATTGAAGATGTAACCAATTGCCAAACTTCTAATGAGCAACCTTCCACTTCAGTCCCCCTTAAGGGAACAGTGGAATAACCTCCAGAAATCATAGTAGAAAACCCAATTAAGAACACTCCAAACACTGAAAAAGAAGAAAAGACTACTCAGAACCTTGGTTCTAAAATTTCAAATGTTCAAACAGACAAATCCCCTCTACCTTTCAATTTAGGAGCAAAGGTGGCCAAACTCAAAATCTCAGTGCCTCTGACAGAATTGGTTAAACATGAAACTTACAGATTTAAAATAAGTAAATATTTAAACTTCGTTGAGAATGAAGACTCTGTGAACCTATTTGATGATCAACCTGAGTTAATTTTTGGACCTGATGTTAATGTAAAACCAATGGAAGGAGGGATATGACCCTTCTACATTGGCCTTAACATCCACAATAAAATCCTACATAATGCCATGCTAGATTCTGGAGCTTCACACAATCTTATGCCTAAATCTGTTATGGAGAAGCTAAACTTGGATATCACTAGACCTTACAAGGACCTATTTTCCTTTGATTCAAGCCAAGTTAATTGGCTAGGACTTATAGAAGATCTATGTGTTTCCTTAGTGCAGTACCCTACTAAGACCATACTTATGGACATAGTTGTTGCTGATATACCACCTAGGTATGGTATGCTGTTGTCTAGATATTGGGGTGCCAAACTCCAGGGATCTCTGCTACTTGACATGTCGTATGCTACCATATCAGTCTTTGGACATCCCAAGAAACTGTATAAAGAGACTCTGATGAAGTATGTAGTGAGTACCCGGGAGAGGCCTCAAAACTTTCCTATATTGATATTCAGTATATTCTGATATTGATTCTTTCATACTTTACAATGCTGAATCTAATCAAGAAGACACTTCAAATAGCATAATAGTAGAACCAAAAGAAATTTCAGTATTAAAATAAAATCAAAATGTACAAATTCATGAGATTTCAGATAACAAATATGACCTAGATACCTTAGTCAAAGAAGATTTTGTACCCCCAGACAGTAAGAATTATGAACAGGAAATTCTTTGGCATCTTGAATTTGATGGGTCAGTCAACAAACTAGGTGCAGGAGTAGGTGTATGGATTTACAACTTAGAAAATGATCATTTGGAGGGTCATGCCTACAAATTGAACTTTAAATGTACAAACAACATGGCCGAATATGAAGCACTTCTGTTAGGTCTGAAACTGGTCAAAAGATTTTGAGCCATAAGAGTCTATATTATGGGAGATTCTGAGTTGGTAATCAAACAAATTAATGTTGTTTATATGATTAGGGATCCTACGTTAGGATTTTAAAGAAGTACAGTTGTATAAATACTTAATATTTTTTTAGAAACCAAGCTTGATGTTATTTCAAGAAAAAACAATATGCAAGCTCACAGTTTAGCCATGTTTACTAGTACTTGCAAATTGCTATTTCAACCCAACCATCAGTACACTGCTAAGGTTAGGCATAGGTCTACCATTCCCGACAACTTAAAGAATTGGCAAGTATTTGAGAATGATCAACAAAATAACAATTTTTTGACTTTAGATGATGAATTTGTGAATAGCAACATAGATATAGACATAACATTAGATTTTGATTACATTGATGAAGTAGAAATTAACAAAGTAGAAACTGATCAGATAGATAGATTTCATCCCACAAAGTTTACAAAATTATATATCTGAAACCTAAAATGAATTGAAATTGATGAAGCAATCGATGAAGCAATTGATGAAGAATCTGAAGTCATTAATCTTAAAGACAATTTATTTCCCAAAGGATTGACTCCTTTGGAGGACTTATTTGATTCAAATGATATTCCTAAAAAGCCTAAAATGGAACCCTTGGAATCTGACATTGAGGAATGTAACATAGGTTCTGAAGAAGATCCCAAACTGATAAAACTTTCAAAATCATTGCCTCCCAATGAAAAAGTGAAATACATAGAACTGCTAAAAGAATTCCAAGATGTTTTTGCCTGGAATTATGAGGACCTTAAGTCTTATGATACCAGCATAATACAACACACCATTCCATTAAAAGAAAACCAAAAACCTTTTAGACATAAGCTTAGAAGAATTAATCACGTTCTATTGCCTTCTATCAAAAAAGAGATCAAATGAACGTATGAGCTAAGATTATTGCACCAATTAGATTCTCAGTCTGGGTTTCTAATTTGGTACCTACAAGAGAGAAAACTAACGAAATTAGACTGTGTGTTGACCTTAGGAATTTAAATAAAGTTTTACTTAAGGATAACTATCCTCTTCCTAAAATGGATCACATATTACAGAGGGTAGTAGGTTCCACCAAAATCTCACTACTAGATGGGTTTTCTGGTTATAACCAGATCCTACTCCACCTAGATGATCAGGAAAAAACTACATTCATTACACCATGGGGCACTTTCATGTATGTGAAAATGCCTTTTGGGTTAAAGAATGCAGGGGCCACCTTTCAAAGAGCAATGGACATAGTCTTTGTTAAGGAAATACATGACTTCCTGGTAATCTACCTAGATGATATCACAATATTCTCTAAATTAGATCAGCAACACCTAGATCATCTTAGGCAGGTCTTCATTAAGTGTAGGAAGTATGGAATTTCTTTGAATCCTAAAAAATCCTTATTTCGGTTGGAAGAGGGGAAATTACTAGGCCACATTATCTCCAAAGATGGTATTCAGATTGACCCAACAAGAATTGAAGCCATTTTGTAGATACCACACCCTAGGAACATCAAAGAACTTCAAGCATTTTTGGGCAAAATAAACTTTTTGAGAAGATTTATCTCTAACTTAGCTGAACTGATTAGATTACTAAACAACATGTTAAAGAAAGATTTGATTATTAAATGGACTCTAGAGTCTAAAAAGTCATTTGAAGATATAAAGTTAGCTTTAACATAAACACCAATTCTCATCAGTCCAATGTTTGATAGGGATTTCATCATTTTTTCTTTCGCCTCAGAACATACAATTGTTGCAGTCCTATTGTAGAAGAATGATTAGGGTTTTGAACAACCAATAGCCTTCTTTAGTAAAGCCCTGAGAGATGCACCTTTAAATTATAATATAATGGGAAAGCAAGCTTTTTCTCTGCTTAAAGCTATTAAAGATTTCAGAGTTTATATCTTGTACTCTCATATAGTAGCTTATGTTCCCAATGTTGTAGTTAAGGACATTCTAACACATGAAGGACCTGATGGAAAGAGAGGGAAGTGGATAGCTACCATATTAGAATATGATTTAGAAATTAAACCTACAAAATTGATCAAAGGCCAAGGTTTAGCCAAGCTCATGGCTAAATCAAACTATCAGGCCCTAGACATAAATTTCATTGTAGAACTGGATAACGAAGAGGAGATGGTGACTCCACAGATCAGCCAAGCCTTTATAGACTCACCATGGTATGCTGACATAATATACGTTCTACAAAATCTTCAAGCTCCTCCAAAATTGTCTAGGACCAAAAGTAGGTTCTTAAAAACGAAATCTTTGAAGTTTTGCATAATTGACAATGCTTTATTTTGGAAAAATCATGAAGGCATCCTCTTAAATTGTTTGTTAAAGGAAGAATTTGACAAAATATTGCAAGAGTTTCATGCAGGTGACTGTGGGAGACATCTTTATTGGAAGACAACAGCTAATAAGATTTTAAGTGCTGGTTTTTACTGGCCCACTCTATTTGTTGATGTAAAGAAATTTGTAACCTCATGCCACAAATGTCAGATTTTTGAAGGAAAAAGAAAACTACTGCCATTACCTTTGAAACCTATATCTACTGAAACACCATTTCAACAGTGGGACTTGAATTCATTGGTGAAATTCATCTCCCTTCCTCTGCCCAACACAGATAGATCTTGACTGCCACAAATTATTTTACAAAGTGGATAGAAGCCATACCCTCAAGACAAGCCACTGATACTGTAATAATAGGTTTCCTTGAGGCCAACATTCAGTCCAGATTCAGTTTCCCCACCAAAATCATCACAGATAATGCAATAGCCTTTAAATCAAAGAGGATGATTTATTTCTGCAACAAATATCACATAACCCTTGGTCACTCCACAACCTACTATCCCTAAGGAGATGGACTTGTAGATTCTTCCAATAAGAGCTTAATGAATATCATCAAACAACTGTTGGAAGATAACAAGAAAACCTAGAATAAGAAACTAGTAAATGCCTTGTGGGTAGACAGGCTAACCACAAAGAAATCCATTGGCACTAGTCCCTATCAGCTAGTCTATGGAATGGAGGTTGTCTTCCCATCTTCTTTGGGAACTCCAGTGATGAAATTACTCTAAGAATCATAGGTTGAGCCAAATGATATTCAAAGGAGGATTAATCAGACAATTCACTTGCAGTAGACCAGGGAAGAGGTGCACATCAGGCCCCAAATTGTGCAGGAGAGAATCAAGAAAGCTTTTGACAAAAGAACCAAGGTAGAAGATTTCTATCTAGGAGATAAAGTTTTGAAATGGGACTCAAGAAGGGAGGATAAAGGTAAACATGGGAAGTTTGACTTCCTATGGAAAGGCCCTTACATTATTTATGCTTTTAGAGGTAATAATGCTTATTTCCTCAAAGAATTAGATGGTGCAGAAGTAGAAGGAGGACCATTCAATGGTCGAATGCTTAAGCACTATATAGATCCCAGTCACTAATTTCACTAATCACCTATACATAATATATCTTTCACAAAAATTTAGTGTGGATTGGATGGTAAATTTTGGAGTTGAAGCCTGAAGAGAAGGCCTTAAGCTTCAAAAGTTTCACTATCAATAAGTATCAACAAAGTAGCAAAATAAAAGGGAAAGTTGCAGAGTAAAACCATAGTAATTCAGAATGGCCATTGATCTACTAGTTCTTGACATTTCACCAGGAAATGCCATCCCCAAGTGGAGCCACTATTATGTTCCTATACCAATAGGTGTCATAATTTTGAATTGCTGAGGTCAAATCTGTAATATGTACATACCTTTGCTTTCTGCAAATGTTTTCCATATTTAAAATATCAAAAAAATTAAAAAATATAAAGAGGGTATGTCCCAAAAGAAAAATCAAAGGACAAAAAGAGTAAAAAGGTTAAAAAAGATGAAAAAATGAACCCCAAGAAAGAAAAAGACCATGAAAGTGTGCAAGTTAAAATGCCACTACTATTTACTTTTTTTCATAATAATGATTGTGCACAACTTGTTATTCATGCCACAATCCATGGTAACCAAATAGTTTAATCTTGGTTATTCCATGTTTTGAATTTCATGTTTAGAGATAGAGAATAAGATCTGACCAAACTATTTAAATTTGGCAGATAATTAGATTAAGTGGAGTGAATAAAAGGAGCTCAATAGTTTAATCTGAGCCCTTGGATGTAATAAGGATAGACTTAGTTAGAATACCATTGTAAAAGAAAAGAAAAAGGTTTTGATAAGGTTTTCTCAACATAAGTGTAGCCTAATAAAGAGTAGAAAAAATGGTAAGATGAGTAGATGGGTAAGTAGTTTAATGGTTGCATAATTCCAATGAATGATTAGATAAGATCATATCATTTGCTTTCATCATCAAGTTGCTAAATTATGGATGATAATTGAGTAGTTACATCAAGTCAAGTGATTAATTTCCCCATTCATATTACCCTTAAATTTATTAATTTCCCATAAGTAAAGTTAAAAGTACCTAAAACCTTAAGTTAAATGGGCTCATAGCATTTCTCTGACCTCTAGAGGGACCGAACCCTCGGCCCAATAACTTATAGGGTCTAAGTAGTAAAGCTCCCCCACCAACATTCACCCCCTCCATAATTCATTCATTTCATCTAAGAAATCCCTTTCCCTAAGGTAAAATCACCATTTTCCTAGGGAAAGTAATTACCCCCATACAAAACCCTTTTTCCCACAAAAACCCACAAATATGCATTAAGCCTAAGTTATAATGTTTAAATGTGAAAACGTAAATAAATTTCAAACACATTATACTTAGCGCAAAATCCATTTCTCTGCTTTCATTTCATATTAACTCCTAATTTTAATTATATTTATTAGCTCCCAAAGATAAACCCTTTCCCATATATTTTATTAAAACCGATATGTTAATATCCCTCCCCAAGGTTTGAAACATAAACCTTATTAATAAACAAATTAAAGGGATTGATTAAGTCGATCAGCGACTAATTAATAACCATGCCCCACCACCGAATAAAGAAATTAATTAATAAATTAGTGATTAATTAGTAATCTGTCCCCACCAATAAAATCGCCCTCAATTTCATTAAGCCTCCCTATTCCATAGTTAATTAATCCTTCCACTCATTAAAACCCTGTCGGACCCCTCCATTAAACCTTCGATCAAATCATCATCCCGATCACCATGCGATCTGACCCCTTCAGATCCAATGGTCGACACTCATATCGGGTGGACTCCGAAGGCTGACCTTTACCCGCCCGATGTGAGCAGTTTCACTGATCACCCTGCCACTTCGTGGTGCCCAATGAATGGCATCGGTCGGCCTCCCACCAAAACCACTTATCCCAAAAAGCGGTGTGATGGATTCTTCTTACCACCTCGGCTACACACCAAAATGTCACATCCCTCGTTGATGCCAACTGTCATTTTCCAAATGTACCCACCAAAGTCATTGAATTTACAAATAAAACCAAAAAAATTATAGTTTTTTCATTTTATCATGAAAAAAGAACATTCTAACCTCCATGGAAGCATAGAGTACTTGCAACTGTCAACCTGCTACCAACCGCCAACTTACTGAACCTGCTGAACTCCAGACCACCTTGCAGACCTGTGCGCTTCCTGCAAACAGTGCACAGTCACCATTACTCAGTTCAAAAGCCAAAACCAAGTATTTACCCCAAATTCACTAAGAAACCTTGTTTTCTTACCAAACCTGAACTAAATTACTTCAAATACTAAGTAATTTAGTAAAATAAGTTGCTTAGTGACTCTAAAATACCCTGAAATAGACCAGTTTTTCCCAATTTCACTGAAACCCTTTGCCCCCATCCTTGAATCCACAAGAACCAAGGATGGATGCCCCAATTTCTTTGAATTTCATGCCCATTATGACTCCTCACAGGGATTTAGACCATCTCCCACTAGCAGACAAAGATTTCCAGATTAAAGATACCTCTGTCTCAGAATCCCCTTTGAAGCTATTCTGCAGGTACAGAGACCAGTACCTGAACCATGCAGATTATATAGGGCTTTGGGAATCAGGTTTACCCAAGTATCAGTTCCCCAGAGTTCACATCTTCCCAGAGATTGTACATTACTGCCACATGAACTATGATCCCATCCAAAGGGCAGTAAGGACCCCTGACCAGTCTGTATTATTCACCATCACTGCTGAGTCCATTAACGAAATGCTACAATTACAGCCAAGCCAAAGCTTGACTCCTCTTTCTATTGGAGATATGCTAAACAGATACCCTACACTCACCTCAATCAAACTTGCTGGGTTATACCAGGCCTTCATCAGAGAAGAAAAATACACCCCAAAGGACTCTCCCCCTTACCTGTGGACTATATTCTCTGACCTTGGCTGAGACATCATAGACATGATATCCAGTGTGCTAGGTTATACTACAAGTGAGTTTGTTGATGAAATCATTATAGACTTTATGTCTATCTACTCTCCTGGACAACCACCAGCCATCATGTTTGACTATGTTAATTTCATTGCTGATAAAATGCATGACCAATTCATGAGGTTGGATAATGAAAGAGTGTTTGAGTATTCTTTAGTTCTATATCATTTATTCTTGTATTATAAAGCTGATAGATTTCCAATCACCTTTCAAAAGCTTGATACCAGAGGCAATGCCAGATCAGTGATCTTCTGGACTTCATTAATCCATCAATTTTGATTCTCAATATTCTTATACCAATTTCATAGATCTCTTTGTGTACCCAGTGAAAACTATGCTACTAGGAAGCCCTCCCCCCAGAATCAGTGGTGACATCAGAAGGTTCCTACAGTTGTTCAAACAACATAAAGTGGGGGATTGGTACTTGTACCAAAACCACACTGAAATCAAAATATATGGTTGTGAGCTGTCTCCCTACAAACTGCCCAAATACCTCCGTATGAGATTGTTTTCTCTAGAGTACTACAAGAAAATGATCAATTCAGATGAGGTGCATTTTGTGAAAGCCAAGAAGAAATCTCAACTTAGGATAAAAGATCAACTTGGCCCATTTATATGTAATAGTACAGAAGTAGGTAAGGAAGCAGATGAAATCCTCTAGAGGTTGAGACCGAAGAAAAGTTTTATCTAGAGTTATGATCCTTTTGACTTCATTTGCAATAGGAGACCGAAGAATAAATTATCTCCTTACATCCGCCATAGAATCCCTGAAATTGAACAGTATGCAAATCAGCTTGAATGGGTGGAAAACACTTTGATAAACTCGGATAGCAAAGAAACTACTGTCAATAATGTTTTGATTGATTTAGATAGAAGACTTGATGAGGATTCATTTGTACAGGTGCGAGGAGAAACTCAATCTCAAAGGCAATCATAGGGACACAGTGGGAAAACAACAGAAGAAGGCCCATCAGAGCAACTAGGGCCATCAGAGTAGCCAGAGGAATTAGAACAGCCTAAGATTTCATAGGAACTTGCTCAACCATAACAAATCATGAGAAATCCTCCTATTTTACGGACTCCTCTAAATGAGGAGTGGAACCTCAAGAGAAATAGAGAGGAGGCCACTCCTTCCAGTAGACCTGTTTCCCAAACCTATGCTAAGAGGCAAAGGTTGAATCCATTTTCATAACAGGAATATACTGAGGAGACAGCAGGAACTACAAGTGTAGAAAGAACATAAAGTAGGTAGACCACACCTTTAGGAGGTACACAAGAACCTTCCACCTCACAGGCTCAAATGATAGAAATGCAACAGAGCGTGGAAGTATCCTCCTTCAGGGCTCCTACTGGCCATAGCCAAGATATCAAAGAGAAATACAAGGAAATCAATGCAAGAAATGAAAGATTAAAAGCCCAAAGTTATGCACACTACATGAAAATGGCTCCAACAAATCAAACAAGGCTAATGTCAGTCTTTGACATAAAGGAGGGTAAGATGCAGATGAGTTTTTTGAAACCAACTACACAGCAACCCAAATCAATGATAGATTATCTGAAAATAGACTTTGAAGTATTGGCAAAGGATATTCATCCTATTGACCAAATAGAACTACACAAGTAGACTAGTGAAATGGTTTACTCCACCTTGACCATGAAGGCAATTGCAACCCACCAACTCCAGAATTCACTGAATAATATATCAACACAATTCTAGTTGGATAAGGCCTCTTCATAGTCCAAGGACACTAGAATAAAGTCCTTAGAGGACTTGGTCATAGAACTGGGACATGATCCCAAGGATGTGAAAGCAGTAGAAAAGCTTATCAAGAAGAAAACCGATGACATAGTTGCAATGAAGAAGCAACTTAAAACTCCTCCTCTACATCATCCTCAGACAACTGAAGTGTTTGAAACACAGAAGGAGGAAGAGCTTATGGACCTAGTCCTTAAGCTGAATGAACAGTTAAAGGAGACTAAAAAAGAATTAGATAATTTGATACAGTCAAAACAAAGTGAGTTGGCCACCACTCCTCAGATTGTAATTCCTAAAGTTTCCACAACATTACCCTCCACCTTGGCTGTTGCCTTAGCACCTACACTTCCACTAGCTACAACTTTGCCAGTAACAGGTACATTAGTAGTGACAAGGGCATCTACAAGCGCAATTACTTCCACAGAACAGATAGCTAAATTAGTAAAGGCCATGGAGAAAATGAGTATCCAGACCACTGAACTTAAGAAACTCAGAGAAAAAGTGTCAAATCTAGAGATTGACTATAAACTTGCACAAATACAGTAGAAAGAAGAAGCTCAGAAGAACCAAAGGATGGTAGAAATAATAAAAGTCCTTGAAAAGGACTTGACATTGCAAGAGCCACTAGGAGACATGAAATAAATTATTTGGGCCAACATCATTAATTCTATCAATGATGTTTGGCCTTCTATTCAAGTTATTTTTGAATAGACAGAATTGGTCAAAGTAGCCACAGAAGAAATCCACAAGACAGTGGAAGAATTGGGAGATAAACCTGAAGAAGCCAATCAATTGATCACATTTTTGAATAGCAGAAACATGAACTAACTTGATGAACTAGAATTGATGATAGAACAACAACTATCATTGAAATAAATAAGGTTCTCACCAAAAGGAACCCGATGCTAAATCTGGAGAAAAGATGTCAAAGAATCCAAGCAGACATTGATAGTTTTATGATAAAGTATGGCATCTTAAGAGAAAAAGGACTTCCCAGTCCTATGGTAATACATGAAAAGCTGATGACTCAGGAAGACTACATTGAAATATTAAACAAGCTGGCCAGAAACCAAGCTAGTACTTCAGGGGTGAAATCTTTGCCCACTAGAAAAGTACTTTATGATGGTCTTTAGAATCTATTTTACATAGAGCATGAGGTAAAGCACTTATTTACAAGCAAGCCAAATTTTGCTAAGTATACAGAAGCTGATGAGATATATAGAAAGATGATAAGGATGAAGTTACCTGATAGTGAATGGTGGACAAAACTTACTGATTTACTATAAAGTTACTGCAGTAAATCTACATAGTAAAACATGGCTGCCAGGTAAAATAGATAATACAGAGTCAAAGTAGAACAAGTAAAGAGTATCAGTAGGTAGAATATAAAAAGTGATTCTAGCACACAACTACAAGCAACTGAAAGAGCCAAATCCAAATTACAACAGCCAGCATAGTCACAATAAAAGGGACAACAAGAAGACAGTTCTCCATCTCTCTCTATCTTCGTGTTGAAGATATTTTCTATTTCCTAGAATAATTCTCATATTGTTATGAGATATTTTGTACCAATTTTTGTATAAATACCTCACAAATTGAAGTAATTAGGGTGGATTAAAATACATTTATGTAGACATTTAATTTTGAGCTAAGGAGCTATTGTACTCAAGACTGGACTAGTTTTGCTGGATATGAAATAAAGCTGAGCACATTTCACTGGATCCTTGTGCACAGTTGGAACAAACAAGTATTATCTCTTCATGTTATAAATATTCATATGTGTGTCTTACATAATCTTAAAAGCAAACAAGGAGTGATATCATCATAATTAGCTTAAGTGCTCTCTGTTTTAACTGTTTGTTTTTTTTTTTATGTTTTCTACTAAACTGTCTTAGTCTAGGAATTCTTAATTTCTCCCTTACTTCCATAGTTTACCCCCCCTTTGGTCCATAGTAAAGGATTCTTCATTTACCTTTGCTATTGATCATCCTTCCTTTCTTCATCTTAATCCTGGATAGGGATCCTTCATTGCCCTTTGCCCTCGTTAGGACTATTTCATCCATTTGTACATGTAGATTTTCTTTTGCTGTGCTAGCCTACCCTATGAACTCTTGCCTTAGTGATTGATCAGATCCAGTTAAACCACTCTTGATTGACTACATAGCCCAATGGCCTGAATATTTTCTTTTCCCATCTGTTTCCTTAATTCCACCACCCAATCAAAACAAAACAATCATGAGCACTAAGAACTATCCTGAAATCCCACCAAAACAAAGTTAAATCATAAAGAGGGAGCCCTCTAGGTGGTGGCACAACCTGTGCACTTACTGGAGGGACTGAAGGACTGGCAATGGCAGGACTCGAGACCATCGGTTGCACCGGACGAGTGACTTGGACTGACGAGACAAGAGGGTTCGGAATGGTGGGTTGCACTGGGACTGCAGTAACTGTAGAAATCAACATATGTTTAGGGATCAGATTCCAAATGAACGTACCCATCGTAGGAATAGTGCTAGATTCCAAAACAGGATTATGATAGAGCGAAAAGACACTAGGTGTACCTAAGACAAATTGTGCTAAAGTCACATAATTAGGAGTTAAGTCCCAATAATCACTAATGGGAATGCTTCCTCTTTGACAATGAGTGGAGTGGAAACCTTCGAGTGGCTCGGAGATTAGACTGGAAATTCACCTTTAGGTTCCATGGGTGGAAACAAGTGATGACGAACGACCAAAGATGTTCTAGGGGATAATTCCAAAGGAATACCCGGCTGATCGTATAGACTGTACAAACACCGCAGTGATATCACAACAGGTTCAAACAAAGGATTCCAAGGATAAACAACTAGTCCACGCTGACCGTCATGGGTCAGATGACTGTCGGGAGTCTAGATAGGGTTATCCAAAGATTTCAAGCCAATATCAAAAAGTGACCCATTATCTGAGGGAGGTGTAGGATGAGATGACAAAGTTTGACTACTCAGAACAATTCCAAGTTCAACACCTTGGTCCTCAAGTGATTGTGGTAATTCGGGAAATGGCTCCTCAGACAATCTTTCGTACAGAGGAGAGGAAGACAAACTAGGTGAACTAGACGGTTCAGCCACGATGGCTTCACCTCAAATAATAGGAAAAGAGAGATAAATTACAAGGCTTTAGATGTACTTTAAAAGGAATACTCATGATTTGGTCTAGAAAAGCCTAACAGGGATGTTATTTGATCGTGGGCAACAATTTTTTAAGACGCACAAACAAACTATTGCTCATTCATGTTTTATGAGTCGATAAAGAAGCAAAGGTGACTCTATCACTTTCTATTTAAAGCGATCGCGAAAGGACAAGCGCTCAGATGATATTTTAATCTTAAAGAGTTGAAGAGATCAAATTACTACTCAGGATGATCTAGGTAAAATGGATTAGCAGGTAACCATGAGCTGCAGAATACCTCCCGGTGAACTGAGAAGTATGGGCAGGTGATCTCCCCGAATATTGTGTTTGATGTATCACATTTACAAGGAAACCGACTCAGCTTCCTATGGATAAAGGATTGCAGCCTAGTGGGGTCTCCCTTTATATACTCAACGGTATGGGGAGCACAAGTCTGTACTGGCATTATCTAGTGCCAAAGCAAATAACAGTTGCTAGGCTTAAAGACGCTGGAATACGTCTCTAACCTAGACCTTCAAGATATGATCGTTGGGTTTCAAATGCGCCTTAGGTTAATTGAGTTCATTTTAATGTTTTTCTTGAATTATGTCTCAGTTTTTAGGGCTTAGTGATGTGACTCGAAAAATCCTACATGCAGCGAAATGAGACAAGACTCTTTCAATTTGATGAATTTTTTACACAAGAGAGGGTAGAAACACAATCAATTGCAAATAACCAAGCAACTGAAAGAAAAATGATTTTTTCACTACTTTAATTTTTGAAAACAAAATAATGAAAAATGTCTTCCCAATTCCTATTTTCCTAACAAGTGCACTTCAAGCAGTCCTTTCAAAGGTGAAGAGAATTATTTTCTTTTCAAATGAAAATGAAACTCTAGTCGTCAATGATGCTAACTAATGTAACATATTGATGCAACGAACTAGAATTGTGTACTTTTCATGAAATGACAAAAAATAATTTTTTGTAAAACACTTAAATGAAAAAGTTTTTGAGATAATCCATCCTAAAACAGATGAAAAGACACAAAAAATAACTTCTTCCAAAATAATGACGCAATGAATCTACCAAAAACAAGACAAACAATGTGATCTATGCTAGAAATCAAATGAAACTTTTAAAACTCGAATGATGGAGATCAAAGAAATAAGAGGACTACAAACGAAATGCAAGGAGTAAATTCACCAACAACTTGACTCACTGAGTTCACAGTCATTGTAATGGATGAAAACCTATATGTCCTAGAGCCACTAACCATACAAAGACCCAAGAAATCAAGCAAAAGAAGGTAAACCAACAAGCACATAAACCAAGCTAAATCAAGATTTCCAGTCAAGGAGAAATAGCCTAAGACAAGCTAAGAGGCAAAAATCAGGAGAGCAAGACACACTAGCTGAGATTTGGGGTAAACCCTAATCTCCACCTACATGCATCGGCCTGACTACCTAACCGACAACAAGGGCCAAAGGGGGTCGGTGTGACTATTTTTGAGAAACTCAATCCAATAAGTGCGACTATTTTAGAAAAAACCATGCTAGCCAATGATTCAAAGGAGAAAACAAAAAAAAAGTCCTCAGGTAAAAACCAGACTTCCTACTGTAAATTTTAGACTTAGAGCAGTAAACCAGGAAAAGCAGAGAACACTATATGGAAATGGTAATGCTATAAAAGTTCACACAAAACCATCGAAATTATAATCAATCAAACAGAAGGATAGACTCCCAAATAGAGTCACCAATTTTTGTTGTAGGTAAATTGTAAGTGTGGACACAAACAATTCCTCTAGCCTAAGAGAGAAGTTCTAGTCACAAATAGACAATCTATGGAAGATTTCCTTAAGCTAGAGTCATTTAAGATGGCCTGCCTCTTAGAACATTATTCCTCTTGGTGATGATCCTACTTCCTCGCTCTAGCTATCTTTCATTTCCTTCCTTCGCACACTTGAAAAAAGCAAACAATAGCAAACAACAAACGTAATAGCATACAATATTGTATTCATCCTACTTAACAGGTCAAGGAATATTAAGCCATAAAGATGTAAATTGACACTTCATGTAGGAAATCAATCGATAGTTTCATTTATATAAATCAAAAAGATATTACAACCGGTGCCTTGATGTTGCTAGTCTCGTCTGATGTATCTAGGTTCCCACACTTCTGCTAGCATTTCATGGACATCCCTAACAATAGAGATTTTAATGCCTCTTTCCCTCTAGTCTCAAATGACACCAAAACAAACTATTCTCCCTCAAGCAGACACTAGAAAACTTTAGACTATAGATGTCTTTCTGATTATTCTAAATCCAAACTAAAACTATCTTATGCTTGGGAAAAAGAGAAGTTTATATTGCTTGGATGGATGGGAGATGGTTCCCCTTCTCATGGGAGAATGCCTTATCTCTTGGATTAGTTCCATCCTAATAGGGGAAAGGAGCCCAAACTGATCTCCTCGACTCCATCCGACCTAACCATTTACCATACTTCCATTACAAAGCTTCTAGAGTGATGAGTGCCAATACTCCTGGGCTACCAGCTTTACTTATCAAACCCGAGTTCATACAAAGTTGGAGGTGACAGTGCTATATGCACAAGTAGAAGTGAAGGTCCTACCTATTGTCACTTGTTCCTCTGGAAAGAGACTCCAGGGGTTCCAAGCCAGACTTCTATAGAGTCAGAAGAAGCTTGATTTTTTGATGGAAGAAGAGAAAATCTATTCTAAGAGAGCTACTCTACTGTAGTAATGAAGAAAAAAACATGCAATGCTAAACCACACCGTATCCTAATTAACCATTTAGATAGCTAAACTAAGAAGAATTGCTAAATAAACACTAACCTAATGCTAGTATCTAAGTTACAGAAGTAAAGAGCATCAAACCAAACTAATGTGTAAGCAAGGAAACTAAACTAAGTTTGTTTTCGCGTTCTTGGTGTTTTAGTAAAATCAAGCATGAAAGGAGTCAAGCGGAAGAGCAAGCAAAGATTGAAATCAGTGAGAGGAGGATGTAATGAAGCAGAAGTGCATAGGAACCGTTGGATTGAAAGGGAGAAGTATTAATGGGAGATGAGAGGCAAAAGTCTTATCGTAGAAGATTACGAGAATAGATGGATGAATAAGACTGACAGAAGATGAATGGTGGAGATCTTATCGTGGGAGGCTATGTAAAGAGATGGACGAATAGGACTAATTGGAAGATGAGTAGCAAAGATCTTATCATGTAGGTTAAGTGAATAGATGGATGGACAGGGTTAAATGAAAGATGAGCGGTGGAGATCTTATCATAGGTGATTTAGTGAATAGATGAATGAATGGGGCCAACAAAAGATGAGCGATGGAGATCTTACCACGTAGGTTAAGTGCATATATGGATGAACAGGGTTAAATGGGAGATGAATGGTGGAGATCTTATCACGGAGATCAAGTGAATAGATGGGTGGATCACATCAAGTCACATGGCAACATAAGGGTAAAAAACGTGCGGAATGATAGAGCAAGTTTCCATAGGTGGTAAGTGTTGAAAATAATACTGAGAGGGGGGGTGAATCAGTATTATCTAGCAATTAATAAATCTTCCTTATTTGATCTTTGAATTATTTTTGCATGTCAGTACCATAAAATAATGAGCATGAACAAAGAAAATAGATAGTCACACCAAAGAACACAAGATGTAAGGTGGAAACCCAATGTGGGTGAAAACCACCTGCTGCAATATGTCTCTATCTTCTTTCAAATTAGATACTCCTTTTACAATGAT
Organism: Pinus tabuliformis; assembly: GCA_031772625.1. NCBI lineage: Eukaryota > Viridiplantae > Streptophyta > Pinopsida > Pinales > Pinaceae > Pinus > Pinus tabuliformis. Next base: position 604,286,184 of record CM062804.1, read on the forward strand.
TTTGTACTGGTGCAATCCTTTACCAGTATGCAGGTTGCAACCTGCAGAGAGCTACAACTCTCTCTCGTTTTCCAGTCTTCTCCTGGAAGGGAGCTACAACCCCCTACTTCTTTTCATAAAGCATCAAATGATCATCAAGTACATAACAGTTACAGTCCACTATAGTTATCAGATCAGTAATAACAGAACTAACCCAGAACACCTTATCAACAGAGAAATTCAATCAATAGAACATCTTAAGACAGAGACGCAGTTTTCCCTTCTGTGGCCTGCGACCAGACGCAGTTAACCTTCTGCTCCCCTGCGTCCACACGCAGCGATCCTTCTGCTGCGCTGCGTGCCCACGCACTGTTCCTTCAACTGCACTGCGTCCTATTGCTGCAGGGACGCACCCAAAAACACTATCGCGCCGCGTCCTGTTGCTGCAAGGACGCACCCGAAGACACTATCGCGCCGCGTCCTGTTGCTTCAGGGACGCACCTGAACCTTGGTCGCCCTGCGTCCCCACACAGATCTCCAGATACTGAACTGCGTCCCGGACGCACCTGAACTTCATCTACCCTGCGTCCCCACGCAGGTATCCTCCTACTGCACTGCGTCCCGGCGCACTTTCCTTTCACTGTACCTGCGTCCTTTCGGGAATGAATGATTTCAAGACTTTAAGTGTAACCCAAACAGTCAGATCTACAGATCTGATCTTGCGCCAAAGAGATCTCGGTCCTTCAGTAGATTCGCCTTTTAGATCTAGACCAGATCTCACCTCATAAGATATTCAACCAAAGACATACTCAATCCAAATGATCTCCTTTGCTTTATATAGGCAAGCTCCTCCTCAAAACATGGAACAATACCACGAGCCGACACCATAATAACACAATACCGTCGGCTAGATACCAAGAGTAAAACACAAGAAACCCCCACGTGAGCTTTTCTCTGCCTTGAAATGTGTGCACTGGGTGGACGCACCTCCTGAATGGCTGGCCTACGTCTCTGGACGCGGCTCCTGCATGGTGTACCTGCGGGTACGCACCTTCTGAACTGATTTCCTGCGTCCTTCTTAATTTTTCAATAAATTGAGAGCCTTGTCATGGGAGTTGCCATCAAGTACAACATCTGTAACATATAGCCATACCAGAAAACATAATGCCAACAATCTCCCCCTTTGGACTTGATGGCAACCTCACAAACTTTGCTTCATTCTCCCCCTTTGACATCAAGGGCAAAGGGTATGCTCCCCCTAAGCTCATGCTCCTCCTGAAAAAGGAACCAGATCTGCAACACAGAACCATAATCCATCATGAAAGAGATAGAGACATATTGCAGCTATTTCCAAGATCTCCTTCTGACCATCCTCCATAATGCCAACAATGCATTATATGCTCCCCCTGAGCTTGTACCATCAATCAGAAAAGGTTCAACAATAAGATGATGCATCAACAACCCCCAGCTTTTGCCTGAGGTATTCAAAAGTGTCCCTGGGCAATGGTTTGGTGAGAATATCAGCAACTTGTTCCTTAGAAGGAACATACTCCAACTTGACCTTCTGTTCAAGCACTTGTTCCCGGAGAAAATGATACTTGATTGGTATGTGCTTGGTTTTTGAATGCATAACCGGATTCTTTGAGATGCTGATTGCACTTGTGTTATCACATAAGATGGGGATAGGTGGTGTACAAGTGATTTGAAAATCCTGCAAAGTTTGCATCATCCAAAGGAGTTGGGTGCAACAAGATGCAGCAGCAACATATTCCGCTTCAGCTGTAGACAAGGCAATCGAACTCTGTTTCTTGCTGAACCAAGATACTAGTCTGGAACCCATAAAGAACGCACCACCACTTGTGCTTTTCCTGTCATCCACGCTTCCGGCCCAATCTGCATCTGTATAAGCATGAAGTGTAAGATCTGTATCTCTAGGATACCATAAGCCATAATTTTGAGTCCCTTGAAGATATTTGAAAATTCTCTTCACTGCCTGAAGATGAGTCTCCTTCGGATTTGCCTGAAATCTTCCAACTATTCCAACTGCATGCATGATGTCCGGTCGGGTACCTGTCAAATATAGTAAACTTCCAATCATAGATCTGTAGGTTGGTTGATGTACTGCTGCAGATTCATCATTTGCACTGAGACTACATCCTGTGACCATGGGTGTACATACTGGTTTTGCATCTTCCATGCCATATTTCTTCAAAATCTGTTTGAGATACTTGGTTTGAGATAAAAAGATTCCTCCTTCTTTTTGTTGGATTTGCAAACCAAGGAAATATGTCAGTTCTCCTAGCAAGGACACTTCAAATTCTTTCTGCATGACCGAGGCAAAGCTTTGACTCATAGCTTCTTCATTGCTGCCAAAAATAATGTCATCTACATACACAACAAGTATTAGCAATTTGTCATTTTCAACTTTTATATAAAGATTGCTATCTGCTGAACCTTTTGAAAAACCTTGTTTATGAAGATATTTGTCCAAACGGTAGTACCAAGCCCTTGGAGCTTGTTTGAGACCATAGAGAGCCTTTTTCAATCTACATACAAGATTTGGATCATTTCCAAGAATGAACCCATCTGGCTGTTCAATGTACACTTCTTCTTCCAAGTCTCCATTCAGAAAGGCTGATTTCACGTCCATTTGAAATACTTTGAAGTTTTGAAAACTTGAGAGAGCAAGGAACATTCAGATGGCCTCAAGTCTTGCAACAAGAGCAAAGGTTTCTTCAAAGTCTATTCCTTCTTGCTGCGCATACCCTTTACAAACAAGTCTGGCTTTGTTTCTAATTACTTCTCCATTTTCATTCAATTTATTTTTGAAGACCCATTTTGTTCCGATAACATTCTTATCCTTTGGTCTAGGAACCAGCTCCCAAGTGTTGTTCTTTTCGATTTGCTCAAGTTCTTCATCCATTGCTTTCATCCAACATTCATCTTTGCATGCTTCTTTCACATTTTGTGGTTCAGTAGAGGAGAGTAATGCCAAATATCTTGAGGCTTCCGCAACTGTTCTTCTTGTTTGTACACCTGCTTCTTTCTGCCCCACAATCTGAGGTTCTGGATGATTCTTCTGAACATATCTGGATGGAGTCTTTTCTTCTATTCTTGTTTGCTCCTCTGGCTCTTTTTGAGGTTCTTCTTGAGGTTCTTCTTCTTCATCATTCTGTCTTTGAGGGTAGCCTTCATCTTCTTCGATGTCTTCATGATGGACTTGCCTAGGAATGTATCCCTTCTCATCAACTACTACATCAATGCTGTCAACAATTCTGCCAAGTCTTTTATTGTAGCACTTGTATGCTTTGCTATATGGAGAGTAACCAAGAAGAATGCCTTCATCTGCCCTAGGTTCAAGTTTGCCAAGCTGCTCATCAGTATTCTTGATATAGCATTTGCTCCCAAAGATTTTGAAGTGCTTTACCGAAGGATTCCTGCCACTCCAAAGCTCATGAGGAGTTTGAGTGCTGTTCACCCGGACATTTGTCTTGTTGAGAATAACAACCGCAACATGTGCAGCTTCACCCCAGAAAGTTGCGGGAGTTCCTGATTCATCAAGCATAGCACGAGCCATTTGTTGGATTGTTCTGTTCATTCTTTCAACAACTCCATTTTGCTGAGGAGTTCTAGCTGTAGAGAATTCTCTCCTTATCCCATGTTCATCACAGAAATCGAAAAATTCATTTGAAGTAAATTCCCCACCTCTATTAGATCTGAGGCACTTAATTTTGTGACCTGATTGATTTTCAACCAAGGCTTTGAAGGATTTGAATTTTTCGAATGCTTCATCTTTGTGCTTCATAAGTCCTAACCAGACAAACCTGGAGAAATCGTCAATGAATAATATCAAGTATTCTTCTCCTCGAGGTGTTCTTTTCTTGAAAGGACTGCATGTATCTGTATGTACTAGCTCAAGAGGCATGCTAGCTGATCCTTCTTTCTCTGGAAAGTTAGTTCTGGTTTTTTTTCCAAACTGACATGATTTGCATATGGTGTTGTCAGGAATTTTGATATCTGGAAGATCGCGAACTGCCTGATATTTGCATGCTTTCCTTATTTGTGAGAAGCTTAGATGTCCCAACCTTCGATGCCATAACCAGTGCTCTTCATCCTTGCTTAGATAGCATTGTTGTTGTCCTTCTTCAAATATGTACAGATTATTTGGAGTTCTTTTGCCTTTGAGCACTGTTTTACCTGTATCAAGATCACGAACAAGACATCCATTCGATCTGAATATAACCTCGGTTCTTTGATCACACATCTGACTGACACTTAGAAGATTATGCTTCAATCCATCAACATACAGAACATTTCCAGCCTTGACCTTTTCTTTTAACTGAGCAATGCCTTTTCCTTTTATAGTTGCAGGAGTATCATTTCCAAAAGAGACTTTCTTTCCCTTTTCTAGAGCAGAATAAGATTCAAGTTTTTATTTATCACCTGTCATATGCTTTGAACATCCACTGTCAATGTACCATAGATTTTCTTGTGCCTCTGCATAAAAAGCTATCCCACATCTTTCTGTTTGAGGTTCCTTTATTCTCCATGTTTTGGTGCTTGAGGCTTGTTCCTTTTTCTGCTGAAACCTGCTCCTGCATTCAGAGTCTTCATGACCAAAGTTATTGCAAATAGAACATTCAACTTCATTTTCAAGAACCGAAAAGTTGTTATAGGTACTTTTTGTAATCCCGGTCATACTTCTTTGTTTTTGAGCTTCCCTAGTCATGATTGTTTTATATGCAACACATTGAGCTGCTTTGTGACCAAAGTTATGGCAAGAAAAGCATTGTCCATTGAAGAAACTTCTGCGATTATCAAATCTACCGACCAAATGATTGTAATTTCTATTGTCATCCATTCTTGAACCAAATTGAGAAGATTTTACCTGTGGCTGGTTGTAGCTTTTGTTCACCCTTAAGATGGATTGCCCCTGATAGGTTCTGTTTGTAATTCGTCCCTGCTTTACCTGATGATCTTCATTTTGCTTTTGCTCATTTCTTCTTGCTGCATCAAGATAACTTTTTGAGGTGGATGCTTGAGAAGTTTCTCAATTATAGCCCAGACCTGTCTTGTTTAGAGGAGATCGCTGCACATTGATAATCTCATCCAAAGTTTCAGATCCTTTGACAAACTTGAGATTAATAGCTTTTGTTTTCTCAATCGCTTTTCTAAGACCAACAATTTCACCTTCTAATTTTTCAAGATGTTTTTCCTTTTCATCAATTTGAAATTGTAGAGTATCAATGATCATGTTCTTTTCTTCTATACATCTCTTGAGTCTAGTAATTTCATCATAAAGGTTATCCACATCTACAGCATCCATATAATCATCATCTTCAAATTCCATTAACAACTTATATTCATTACCTTGTTCATCTTCATCACTGTTTGATAGACCATCACTATCTTCATGAGTGTAGTAGCTTTTCTTATTTGCGTTCTGTTTCTTGTTACATCTAGCAGGTTCCTTTCCTTTATCCTTATAAGGGCATTTTGCAGCATAATGACCTACTCTTCCACAAGCAAAGCATTTAAAAGGTAACTTACCTCTGAACCTTCCAGAACCCCTTTGAAGATTTCTGACAAAGTTTGATTCTTCTTCCTCTTCTTCTGGGATGTGGCTTGCTTCATAATAATCTCCTTTGCCTGATGCCTTGAAAGCAGCTTCTCTTCTGTCTGAAGGACCTCCCTTTCTCATTTCATAAGCAGTTAGAATTCTATGTAGCTGAGACATAGTAAGAATTCGTAGATTTTCCTTTTCTTCTATAGCAGATACTTTAGATTCAAACTTGGGAGACAAAGATTGTAGAACCTTTTCAACCACTATAGCCTCTCTTATTTCTTCACCCAAATTTTTCATACAATTAACAATCTCATCTACCCGAAGAAAATAGTTAGCCACACTTTCATCATTATACATCTTGAGAGTCTCATACTGAATCCTGAGAGTTTGAAGTTTAGCACGCTTTACCTGTTCATCTCCTTCATAGCTTGTGACAATTTTGTCCCATATTTCTTTTGCGGATTTGTAGTGCATTACCTTCATGAATTCCGTTTGGGATATACATCCTAACAGAGTACTGACTGCTTTTTCATTTGTTTCATACTTCTTTTTCTCAGCTGGATCTGTAGGAGTAGCTGAAGGAAAAGTATATCCTGTTTCTACAATGTCCCAAACTTCTGTACCGAGAGATTGAAGATATGCAGTAACTCTTACCTTCCAATAATTGAAGTTTGTCCCATCAAAAACTGGTGGCCTGATTGATGCTTCTCTCTCGTAGTTGCTCATGATGAACGATCTACCTTCACGCGATCAAGCTTCTCTGAAGGACCTGCTCTGATACCAATTGTTGAAAATAATACTGAGAGGGGGGGTGAATCAGTATTATCTAGCAATTAATAAATCTTCCTTATTTGATCTTTGAATTATTTTTGCATGTCAGTACCATAAAATAATGAGCATGAACAAAGAAAACAGATAGTCACACGAAAGAACACAAGATGTAAGGTGGAAACCCAATGTGGGTGAAAACCACCTGCTGCAATATGTCTCTATCTTCTTTCAAATTAGATACTCCTTTTACAATGATTTTGTACTGGTGCAGTCCTTTACCAGTATGCAGGCTGCAACCTGTAGAGAGCTACAACTCTCTCTCGTTTTCCAGTCTTCTCCTGGAAGGGAGCTACAACCCCCTACTTCTTTTCATAAAGCATCAAATGATCATCAAGTACATAACAGTTATAGTCCACTATAGTTATCAGATCAGTAATAACAGAACTAACCCAGAACACCTTATCAACAGAGAAATTCAATCAATAGAACATCTTAAGACAGAGACGCAGTTTTCCCTTCTGTGGCCTGCGACCAGACGCAGTTAACCTTCTGCTCCCCTGCGTCCACACGCAGCGATCCTTCTGCTGCGCTGCGTGCCCACGCACTATTCCTTCAACTGCACTGCGTCCTATTGCTACAGGGACGCACCCAAAAACACTATCGCGCCGCGTCCTGTTGCTGCAAGGACGCACCCAAAGACACTATCGCGCCGCGTCCTGTTGCTTCAGGGACGCACCTGAACCTTGGTCGCCCTGCGTCCCCACGCAGATCTCCAGATACTGAACTGCGTCCCAGATGCACCTGAACTTCGTCTACCCTACGTCCCCACGTAGGTATCCTCCTACTGCACTGCGTCCCAGCGCACTTTCCTTTCACTGTACCTGCGTCCTTTCGGGAATGAATGATTTCAAGACTTTAAGTGTAACCCAAACAGTCAGATCTACAGATCTAATCTTGCGCCAAAGAGATCTCGGTCCTTCAGTAGATTCACCTTTTAGATCTAGACCAGATCTCACCTCATAAGATATTCAACCAAAGACATACTCAATCCAAATGATCTCCTTTGCTTTATATAGGCAAGCTCCTCCTCAAAACATGGAACAATACCACGATCCGACACCATAATAACACAATACCGTCGGCTAGATACCAAGAGTAAAACACAAGAAACCCCCACGTGAGCTTTTCTCTGCCTTGAAATGTGTGCACTGGGTGGACGCACCTCCTGAATGGCTGGCCTGCGTCTCTGGACGCGGCTCCTGCATGGTGTACCTGCGGGTACGCACCTTCTGAACTGATTTCCTGCGTCCTTCTTAATTTTTCAATAAATTGAGAGCCTTGTCATGGGAGTTGCCATCAAGTACAACATCTGTAACATATAGCCATACCAAAAAACATAATGCCAACAGTAAGCAGTCTCTCGCGTGCCTTCAAGGTTTTAAGAGAAATTCCAAAATTTTATTTGATTAGCCTAACTAGGTGACACGTAGCACAAGAAAACCATTTCTCTTGCGTGCTCTTGGGTAGATATCATTCATGCAAGAATCCACGTGAGATTACGAGATAGCCGTCGGATCTAGCTAGACAAATTGACAGTAGAGATTTGGAGCGCATAGAGTATTGAGATGACGTGATAGCCATCGGATCAAGCTAGACAAATTGATGGTGGAGATTTGGAGCGCATAAAGTCAAATATTGAAATGAATATGAAGAATCTATGTGACACGTGGTTGATGGTGGTTGGCCAGGGTTGTTGTGAAAGGAAATCTACGGGTATAATCCTTGCTAACCTGCTAACTAAAGAAAAAGGCACAAATGGAAGCAAATTAAAACTCAACCAATCTATTCTACACTGTTGTAATGGAAATGCAGCTACTTAAGCAAATGAATGATTAAACCATGAATCTATGTGCTACACTACTATAATGGAAATGTAGCTACTTAAGCAAATGAATGATTAAACCATAAATCTATGCGCTGCCCTGTTGTAATGGAAATGCAACTACTTAAGCAAATGAACGATTAAACCATGACTCTAAGCTAACATACATGTACAATAAAGAGGAGCCTTAGCTACTAGGGTTGGGCCCTAACCCAAGACCTTCAGCCCTCTGAGTTAACTCAATGTTGGCTCAAAACAAAACTCATTCTTATTATCAAAACAATGGATTACATCAGAAACTGTCACAAGTCTTGCAGCTCGAAAATAAAGTAGAGTTTTACAATTAAAAGTCTGAATCCTACTGAGGTCCTAGGCCTCTCTACTTATACTACTGAAGTCTCCAATGAATTTCTTAAAATTAGGGAGGCTCATCTCCCAAAGTCGAGATAAACTAGTGCTTTGACTTTCACTTGCTTGGCTGCCTTCTAGTCCTCCTAATTTGGTTGTTTGCACTCCGAGCTGATGGAGGAATATTCAAATGGAGGGGTAGTAAATGAGGAGGATTTAACTCCTATAATTCCCCACCCCCCTTGTACCATACGAGTTTTTACCAAGGTCTTTGCCAAAATTCCTTGCTTCTATCCTTTAATCCTGAATTACATGCACATTAGACCACAAAGAAAAATATCCAACTCTAATTCATCTCATAAGAAAAATATAATCAAAAGTATGTAATAAGTTGTGAGAATAGTTGGTTTGACTAAGATAAGAGTTGAATTAAGGCCCATATAATTACCCATTGATGAGGCTCATTATCACCCCCTACTAAAAGTGTTGCTCATCTTCTGAGCAACTTAGTAAATGTCCATGTCCTTCATGGCTCTGGTAGCCTCTCTGACATCCCATGCCTCTGTTGTGGTCTCTTATTCTTGTTCATAGAAGCATGCTTTCCTTTCTACTTCTTCCCACTACCTCTTTTCCTCTTCTTCTTTTCTCCCTTCTAGCATCCCTAGGAGTAGTGGTGGAACTACACTGAGTTTTAGACCTATCCAATCGACCTTCAACCTTTGCATTGATTGCTTATACATAGGTGTCCTATTGAGCGTCTCTCTCAACCTTTGAGGGGAGTGATATTCTCTGATCTTCAAGATGTGTGGTAGTGTGTTCCATCTCCTTAAGTAGGCATGTATACTATTTTCTCCTAGTAGCCTAAACATATCCTCAAAATGTGAAATTGCTTGCTCTTGGGCAACAAGATATCTAGGTGCCAGCTGAGGATCATTTGCAATTAGATTATGGGTGTTGATTAGGGCCTTGGGATTTGATTGTTCAGCTTTGATGAAAAGAGGTTCATTTTTCTCTCTGGCCAATATTCTTTTCATCTCTGTAGCCCTTGACTCCTCATGGTTCATCCATGATGCCAAAGCCATTAATTGTAGATCTCCTAGCTCGACATTAGGATCCCAAACATCCATGAATATGGGGGCCATGTTGTTCAAGTAAAACTCAGCCATTTTGGCCCTATCCTCTAGTGTACTTTGATCACAAAGTTTAATAAATTGCCTGTAGTCCTGAAATGGTATTGTGCCCCTTTGTGCTAGTGTTTTAATATGGAATTTTAGCCATTATTCTCTGAGGTATAGAGCATAGGATTTACCTGGCATCCTACACTGGATGGCCTCCAAGGAGAGGTTGGTCATACAGGCTAGTTATTTTTCCCTTTCTTGCAGTTTTCCTCTTAACCATGCATTTTCCCTCTCAAGTTGATCTCTCATTATTGCTTCTCTATCCTTTGGTGTAGGGGAATATTGAATCTCAATAGGGATTTTTGTTGATATTTGTGGCTTCCCTTGTTTGATTCTTATGCTCTTTCTTGTTCTGAAATATAGAGGGGTTTTACTTCTTCTTTTCCCTTTTTGTTTGACTGGGGTGCTGAGAGCAATGAGGGAAACTGCTGCCTCCCTCTTAGGGGCCTCTAGAGACACCCTAGGTGACTCCTCCTTGTGTTCTTCCCCTTTTGTTTCAATGCCTTCTTCCTCTCTGTTTTTCTTATCTTCTTCCTCTTGCTGTTCTTTCTTATCTCCATCAGTTTCTTCCTTCATTTCCTCCTTTGCTTCGGCATCATCCTCCTTCTCTTCTCCTTCAACATGTTCCTCTGTGTTAGTTTCTTCTTCATCCATATCATCCCCAGCTAGCTCTGCATCTTCTTCTTCTTTCTTTGCCTCCTCCTCACTAACAGAAGGACTAACATCATAAGTGAGGGTTTTGATGTCATCCTTTGCTGGTAAGTCTCTAAAGACTGACCATGTTATAGGGATCCTAAGGTTTTGGAGGGAATCGTCAATGAGGATCCTGATCAACGCATGGTGAACCAATTGTTGTGGATTCCCTTCCTTTACTTTGTTGCTAGAATCTATGAGTGATTGCATCGAGAAATAGGGTATGTTGAGTCTTTGGTGAACTAGTGTTTCTATCCCAAATCTTAATTCTTCAAGCATCTAAAAATGGTAGCCATAAACCACAATGTATCTATGGAATGGAAGATGAGGTGACGGGGTACGGTGAATGAGGTGTGTTATCACTTAGAACTAAAAATTTATACATGTAATTTTCTATCCTAGCTTGATGACAAAGGTCTGTGTTAGTTTAATTTCAAATTTTTATTTTTAATTTTCTTCCTGTAGGTTTTGGAGTTTTTAAAAGAGTTTTTAACTCAAGTTGTTCTCAAATCCTATTGGTTCCCCTCTACCCATCATTGTTCTATAGCCACCTCTTGTCTTATGTGAGTCACCATGCCTTTCCGTGATTTCGCAGCGCTATACCAATTCGCCAGTTTCGCAGCGCAATCATAACTAGGCAGTTTCGCAGCGCTTCATGATTAGCCAGTTTCGCAGCGCATCATCAAAATTTAAACTGACCGCACTGCGAAATCATGGATTCGTACTTTTCACAGCGAATCTTTCCCAAAATATCAAATCCGTTAGGTGAGTCATAGGCCATGTCCTCTCATGTCAGCTCATGCACCTCTCTTTACCACTCATTGCCACTATCACCACCGCTAGATCTGTTGATACGCACAAGTTATTATTCCCAAGAAATTTTACCGTGCATAAACCATAATGATGGCCGTAAGTCCTGCATGAATGACAAATCTGCAAGATTGTATCTTGAAAGGTTTTAAATGGAAGATTTTAAAATTCAAGCGAATGTTTAATATTCAAGCGAGGCTGATTTCAAAAGAGAAGCTGGATCACAATTCCAACCGGAGCTGGTAGTCTTTGTGTGCGAAGATTTGGAAGAATCCATGGAGAAAAAAGAGCACAGATCCGGTAAACCTCTAAGGACTGAACCTGAAGGCCTAGATATAACGCTGAGAAATGAAGAGGTGAAGAAAGCATTTAAAAAGACTGGGTGCTGGAACTTTTGCAAAAAGTTACAAGGAGGACATGCACAGGTAACTAAGGAATTTTCACTTAACTTCACGGGTTTGAATTCAAAGGTAGCTATGTTAGAAGTGCAGGTTTCTCTAGAAGTGATATCTGCTGTGACAGAGATCCCAAGAGGACAAGAGGAATGGTTCAAAATTTCAAATTTGACATGAATCTTTGCAAGGAATTTTTGAAGGATGATTATGTAAATGAAGATTTAAGTAGGGGAGTGCCCAGGAATTATGTCAAAGAACATTATGCTCTCTTACTCACCTGCATACAAAAATATTTGACTTGTGAAGGAAGGTATAACAAGGTTTATTCTTACCATTTCAAACTACTCTTGCATTTCACCGGGAAGGTCTCCATAGACTTACCGTTTTATCTTTTCCGTAGTTTGAGTAAGATGTGTGATAAGGTACAGCTGAGGAAAGAGGATTCTGAAACCTCTTTGTTTCATCATGGTTTGATCAAATTACTGGTTTTAGATGCGCTTCAAAAGATAGACAGGGATTGGAATTCATTCATTTTTATGGCTGGTTTCAAAAGCCAGACTGGCCTCACTCCCCAACCTGCCAGGGATTTTACAATAGCTGAGCTTCAAACAAAAGAAAGAGCTAAAAGAATTACCAAGTCACAAGTAAGATCACAAGTAAGAAAACCAGTGAAGCCACTGAAGCCACTCATCATCCAAGATCAAGCTCAGCAATCAACTAAGGAAAAGGCTCAGGGTAAAAAGAATGTACCTGAAACAAGCACATCTGAAGCAGTTTCAAGGGTAAGAACAAGAAGTCAAATAAATAAGGAAAAAGGTAAAGCTATAGCAGTTGAAGAAAGTCCAATGTCCAAAGCAAGTTTAAATGATTTATTGCAGGCTATTGAAATTGAGCAGTCTCTACCAGTTCAAATCGAATTGATGCAGTCAGAACAGGAAAGCACCAAGAAATCCAAGGCCTCAAAAAGGCTTAGGTTTGATGAGCCAGCTGAAGAGTTCGTTTTTAAACCAAGAAGACCTATGACAAGGAGATTCCAGCAGGTACAGGAAGCACTGCCAAGAACAGAGGAAACAGGGGAAGAGATACAAAAAGATACGGGCAAAACAGTCATTGCATCTCAAGAAGATAATATAGCAGCCATACAGAGACAATTGGAATCAGCTAAGTATGAAATTGCTAAATTGAGGAAAGCCGCTAGAAAACATGCAGCCATACATGCAAAATATTATAAAACCCTATGGGAAGGGAATGTAGCTGTAGAAGCTCAGTTGAATTCAGTGGTAGATGGCCATTCACAGTTTCATACATGGACAGCACCAGCAATCAAAGAAGCCAAGTACATCAGAAGGATCAATATGCAGCTGAGAGCTGGGAATAGGGCTATGAGGAAACAAATTGAAGATCTGAAGGCACAGCTAAGTCAGCTACCTGCTAAATGAGTTTCCATGTCAAGTAAGATTTTGTTTTAAAATTTTGACAAATTCGCTTGATTTAATCTTCCTGAGGAAATATAAATCCCTGTTGGACATGTGGAAAGTTTAAGGGAGTTTTTGGCAATCAAATACTCGGTTAATAAAGGTCTCGGGTCAAAAAGCAAGCTGTTTTAAATAATTCAGCAGTTTCGTAGCGTGCTACGAAACTGTTGTAGGTGATGATTTTTGCGCAATTCAAGCAGTTTGAATCATGAGAAGGAATTTTGAAAGGAAAATGTCTAAAGGGTATGCAAGACATCATCTGGAGCTGTCAACAGTCAATCAGGTCAAGACAGGTGGGTGCTTAAGAAGGTTGAAGAGTCAAATCCAATTTTAAATTTTTGGTGTAAAGCCCCTTTATCACCGTTCAAGATATATCAAATGGATTGCCTGCAAGAAACTCTGGCTTGCACACATGTTCAGGGACAAAGCTTACCACGCATCAAGAACGTGCCAATTTTCCACATTTTGGGTAATTAAAGGCTAAAAGACATGCTTCTGTGCATTCGAATATAATGGGGAAAACTGAAGCCGAGAAGCAAGGGTAGTCTCCTAATATTTCTGAGCAGTTAAAAAGATTTAGAATTCAGGGTCAACATGGAGCATTAAACATCCAGCTCAGCCAAACTGAAAGAGGACCAGGTGTCAAAGAACGAGAAGAAGCCATCATGCATGTAATATGGAGTTAGAGTCATAGTGGATCTAGAACTCTAAAAAGAACTCCAGTCAGCACTTTGTTGTATTTATTAGTTAGTTGAATGGTTGATAGGTGTCATTAGAAGTAGTTTTCGAATTCCCCTCATGCTGGAGGAGGAATCTCGATTAGTTAGAATAAAAACTCTATATATAGCTGAAACAGCAATGTAATCAGGGTTGGAAAAACTTTATAACAGAGCATAGTATTTGGCTTATGTAAAAAGACTCACTTTCAGTAATATAGTTTTGATTTTACTTCTCAGGATTCATGAAGGATTTTTCATATTCAGAATGTGTGATGTTGTCTTCTTCTTAGTTTTGTTTACAGTGGTATGGATGTATAATCACTCAGAATTCACTGAATGTGCTCTGATTTCCTGTATGCATCTATAAACTGTGTGGTTCCTTATGAGTGTATATTCTGAATATTCAAATGCTGAATGCCCTGACTTCCATGTAAGGTCAAGATCTTTGTTGTATTGAAGTGTTGTTGACTCCATAGGCCCAATGGATACTTGTTTGATGTATTTCCAGCATTCATATTTGTCACAATTGTTCTACAAGAGTTAGCCATCTTAGTTTTAATCAAAATCATTATTACACCCAGAGAGAGCCCTCTCAGGTTGAGGAGGCTAAGCCTCAGCCTAAAGTAGGTCTGAAATAGTTACTTAGAGTCAACCTGACCAGCAGCCTATCAGGGTCTGATTTTGAGATAACAAGGTGGATGGTAATGAATGAGGGTGGTAGATGATGTGGAGGAGATGAGATGGAGTGGAGCGATTGGGGTGGCTTGCTACGGGGGTAGGGAGTGTATGGGATGTTCATCATGCCTGAACCCCCCGCAGAAATCTCAAGCCATAGATCTCAGTCAAACCCTTTGACGTCATGGTCAACTGTGGGGGTTGAGCCTGAGTTATAACGCGTGGTCGTTGCTCCCCTGTAGAGCACTTTATCTGCCTTTAGAACCCATGCTTACTTAAATCTTGTGCTATCACTTGAACTTTAATATGGGTCAGGGCCCCACCTTACATTGGATTTGAATGCCATAAAAAAAAAAAAAAAAAAAAAAAAAAAATCATTGTTTTCAGACTCATGCATTCTCTTTTGATTTTAAAAAGAATTTCCTTTTTTCCACCTGACTATCTACTTTGTCAAAAGTGGCCATGTTAACTTCCCACCTTTTCACTTGTAAACCAACTACCTCGTAACCCTTGCAAATTTTGATCAAATGATGCATATGAGTGGGTGAGCGGGATACTTACCTGTGGTTTCGATGCCATGCTGCAGTTGTCGAAGATCAGATGTGTTGTGTTGCTTATTTGTTGCATGGTCATTCTTCTTCCTCCTTTGTTTTCTGTGACTAAAGAGCTGATGTTGTTGTTGTTGTGGAGCTCCTGGATCATCCTAGTGAAGACCCGTAGCTGATCATTGATATGTTGTGGGATAGGCTGCTACAAGATTTCCTACAGGATGTCCTGTAGCTACTTCTCCCTTAGAATTTCTTAATCATGTTGTTGGTTGGGGCTGTGAGGATGCTACAATGAATGACTGTGTGTGGAGCAAGGGAATAACTGGCAAAAACTGATCTCTTTTTGAAAACACAGTCTTCACCTAAATTGAAACAATGAAGTGAAAAAACAATGGAATTGATGGAGGGATGCATGGTAAGGAGTGGAGGAGATGAATATGTGAGGCAAGGTTCCCTTTGGATCTTCTCTTTGCTCCTTGATTGTCTTTCTCGCCCACCTGCAAATAACAATTATGCCTTTTTCTCTTTTTTTTTCCTTTTTTGAAAAACACCTAGGCTGCCTCAAAAAGGTTTTCACCCTAGATGTTTGCCCTGGGTGCCTCAAGGAAGTTTTTCACCCAAGGATCTTCTTATTCTTCTTTCTATTTTTTTCTCATCCTTGGGCCGCCTCATGAGGTTTTCAAGCCAAAGATGGGACTCAGGCGCCTCGTGGAGGTTTTTAGTCAAGTCCTTATTCTTTTTTCTTTTCTTTTTTTTTAGTGACTTGATGAGGGAGGAGCTAGAACATACTCCACCATCATCACTATTTTATTGATATTGTCAATGAAATATTTCTTTGATAAAGGCCTCTTGTACATTTTCAATAAGTGTGCATTAACAAGCAATGGAATGGCTTCTTCATCTATAGTTTTGATTTGCACTGAACCATTATCATGGCATCTTTCCACCACATAAGGTCCAAGCCATCTTGTCCTTAGCTTGCCCTTGAAGTATTTATGCCTTGAATCATATAACAATGCCCAAACACCCTCTTGAAATTTCTTCTCATTAATATGTTTATCATGCCAGATCTTCCTCTGAAGCTGAACTATCTTTGTATGTAGGAGGACCTGCATTCTAAATTCATCCAAGCCATTCAAATGGAACAATCTTTCTTTCTGTGCATGACTGAGATCCAAACCTAGTTGGGCTTCCATCCTCAATGTGTTATGTTCAAACTCAATGTACAGGAAAGTCTTTTTCCCATAAACCAGCTCATATGGTGTAAATCCAGTAGTGGTCTTCCATGTTGTATTATACGCCTAGGTGGCCTCAACTAGTCCATCTGCCCAATCCTTCCTACTGCTGCTCACTACCTTGGTTAAGATGCTCTCCAATGCCATGTTGGTCACCTCCACTTTCCCATTAGCTTGTGGATGATAAGGAGTGGAGGCAATTTGCTTGATTTTTTGATGGCTAAGAAGTTATTCAATCACATTGGAGGTAAACTGGCTGCCTTGGTCTACGACTAGCTCTCTAGGGTACCCAAATTTGTAGAATACATTCTCCCTTAGGAACTCAGCCACCTTCTCTTTTGTTGCTACCTTAATCTCCTTTGTTTCAGCCCACTTAGTCAAATAATCAATGCACACAATAATGTGCTTTTTTCTTTGAAGGAGGGTTGATAGGCCCAATGAAGTCCATGTCCCACTTGTCAAATGGCTTGAAAGTCACTTGAGGTGTAGGGGAATTTCATCTCTTGGAGTAGGCTTTCCCATCCTTTGGCACCGATCACACTGACTAATGTACTTTTTCACATCCTAATGTAGAGTGGGCCAATAATAGCCTGCTTGTAACACTTTGAATGTTGTCTTATTTGCTGCAGAGTTAGCTCCACAAGGCCCATCATGATAGGTCAGAAGGATGTCAAAAAATTCCTCTTCCCTTACACACCTTCTGAAGATTTGATCTAGGCCAAGTTTGAAAAGAATGCCCCCAATCCAAGTGAAGGGGGCGTTTTTCTTGACTATCTTACCCATTTCTTTTGAGGGCAAGTTTGGTGGGAATTGTGCTGGTACCAAATAGTTTGTTATATCAAAAAACCATGAGGAGAGAATTGAAATAGCAAGCAAATGCTTGTTTGGTAATTGGTCATCCACCATTCCTCCTTCACCTACAGGCATATTCATCTTAGATAAAAATTCTGCAACAAAAATTTCCTTACCAGGCTTATCAATAATAGTTAGATCAAATTGCTATAATAAAAGCAACCATCTTATAATTCTAGCATTCACATATGGTTTTTTCATTAAATATTTGATTGTAGAATGGTCAGTATGCACAAATGTTTGATAGCCTACAATGTAATGCCTAAATTTGTTTAATGAATGCACAACAGCTAGGAGTTCCTTTTCGGTCACAGTATAATTTAGCTCAGCCTTTGACAGGTTCTTGTTGATAAAATAGATGGCATAGGGAAATTTCTCCTCTACCTGACCTAAGGCTGCTTCTATGGCTTTGTGTGAGGCATCAGCATGAATATGAAAAGGGAGGGCCCAGTTTGGGCCTTGAAGAATCGGTGCAATGGTTAACTTATCCTTTAAAATGTATAAGGTCTCTTGATAGCTCTTTAACCATATAAACTCAGAATCTTTGTCCAACAACCCAAATAAAGGAGAGGCCAACTTGTTGAAGTCCTTTATGAGCCTTCGGTAGTATCCATCTAACCCCAAGAAACTCCTTACATCCCTCTGCTTTTGAGGAGGTGGGACCCTTTGGATGATTGCTATTTTGTTTGGGTCCACCTGTAGTCCTTACTGATATATTCAATGACCTAGCAAGGCCCCTTCAATCATTAATAATTCACATTTTTCTAGACTGAGAGATAGGTTCATTTCAATGCATTTGTGCAATACTTTGCCTAAGTTAGTTAGGGCTTCTTGAAAATCATAGCCATAATGTGTAAAATCATCCATATAGATTTCCACTGCATCATGTACTAATTCAGCAAAAATACTCAAGGCTGCTCTCTAGAAAGTGGCAGGGGCATTGCATAGGCCAAAAGGAAGTAACCTATTGGAAAAAATACCCCAAGGATAGGTGAATGTGGACTTATCCTAGTCTTCTGGGAAGATTTGGATTAGGTTGTACCCACTGAATCCATCTAGGAAAGAAAAGAACTTCTTCCCTACTAGGCCATCTAGCACTTGGTTAATGAAGGGTAGTGGAAAATGATCCTTCTTTGTGGCTTTGTTCAACTCCCTGTAATCGACAAAAATACTCCACTTACCATTTTTCTTGGAAACTAACACTAAAGGAGAGACCCACTCACTGTCAGAGATAGGGTAAATGAATCCTGCATCTAGCAGTTTTTGCAGTTCCTCTTTGACTATATCTTTAAGAGCTGGATTCATCCTCCTTTGTGGTTGCTTGACTGTCTTGCAACCTTCTTTGATGTATATGTGGCGCATACACACTGATGGGTGTACTCCCTTCATTTCCTTGTAAGTGCAAGTGAAGGCTTCTAGGTTTTCTCTCAACATGTTGCATAGCTTTTCCTCTTAGAGAGTAGAAAGGGATGGATCAATTTTCAAAGTTTTCTCTAGGTCAAATTCTATGGTTTTGACACAGAGTGGGTTGGAATTGGCTAAGCATAAGTCAATTGGATGATTGTTCTAGATTTCCCTTACTTCTTCTTCTAATGGTAATGAACTAGGAGTTGGACTTTGGAGCCAGTGTTCAATTAAGTCATCCTCATCTTGCTATCCTCCTCTTATGGTTTATTCCAAAGCATAAGGTTGGGCTGAATAAACCTCATCTTCTTCCTCCTCCTCCAACCGTAAATGTAAATCATTCTCTAAAGAAGGTTGAGCAGGAGGGTATAGGACTTACTGTTTGTATATATGCCCATTCTTGATGGTAATACTCCCAGTTCTGCAACTAATGTAAGCATCAGTTGTGGCCAACCATGGCCTCCCAAGGATGAGATGGTAACTAGTAAGCTTAGCCTTAGGCTGGAGAACTATAAAATCTACAGGGTACTCCTAGGAGTCAATGGAGACCATCACATCCTCCAAAATTCCCTCAGGGGTGACTGTGGAACAGTCTACAAGTTGCAAAATTGTTGTGGTCTTCCTCAATGACCCTTGGAGGTTGAGCTTGAGCATGGTGTCCTTAGTCATCACATTAATGGCATCCCTAAGATCAATCAAAGTGTGCGGGACAATGGTGCCATTAATGTGCACATCTACTACAGGGATTCCAGGGTCCAAATACTTCTGACATATTACCTACCATAGCATTAAGTCAGACAGCTGCCGAATGACATTAATGGTAGGGCATCCCTTTCTCTTCTTCCTGGATGCTTGAAGCACTTCTCCCTAACCAACTTATTGTAAATGGGAACGTCTTTTATTGCTTGGAGAAGGGGAATCTTTACACATAGATTTTTTAGTTCTCCCAGAAGTTCAGTTTCTTCTGGGGTACGTTAGAGTGGTTGGCTAATCTCCTGGGAAAGGGTGGATTTACTTTAAGGTTGTTTTCCTCACTTTCTTTCTCAACCTCCCTATGTGGAGAGGGAGGTTGGTTATCTAGAAGAGTTCTCCCAGATCTTAGGTTGATCCCCTAGATTTCTATAGCATAAGCTGGGTATGATGTCTCTCCATTGTATACTTGTTAAGCCTACCTATTGTTTGGGTTCAGATTTGGTTGGGCAGGAATTTGGGGTTGCTTGGGTGGAGCAGAGTGTAGGAGTTGTGGTTGGGTAGGTGGTGGAGGAAATAAAGCTGGAGCATTGTTATACTGGGGCCTCCACCCCTAGAGTGGGGTATTCCACAAAGGTTGTGGCTGAACATAAGGTTGAAATTATTGGCTAGCTGGCTAGGAATGATACTGAGATGCATAGGACCAAGGAGGGGGTGTAGACTATGAAGGAGGAGCACGGGGTACCCAAGAAGGTAGAGCTGTGGTTTGGTTGGGGTTGTAATATACATGGGATAACCCCTGCATACCTTGCTGGTATGGTCTAGGCCCAGGAGGTCTCCTTTGGTTGATGTAGCAAAGTTTCTCAGTGACCCCTTCAGCTCCTTGATATGCAACTTTGAGGTCGGGTAAATAAGGGCACTTGTCTGTGGAGTGGTTTTCTTCATAGATCTAGCAAATCTCAATGCAATTGAATGGACATTCATTCCTGGGATGCCTCCTAGTGTATCTAGGACAAAACATGGCCAAGGCTCTCTCTGCTTCCTCTTGCTTCCTTTTGATATTCATGGTGTCCAATTGCAAGGCAAGGGTTTGCAGCATCTCACTTTTGAAATCTTCCAACATATTTCCAATCTCACCCTTGATGGATGAGTTGGAAGATGATGTATTTCCCATAGGTTGACTACTCCTACCCTTTTTCCTGGCTACCCTAGAATGGTTTCTAAAGATAGTTATTATATCCTCATAGGGTAATTGGTAGATATCTCCTCATGATAACAAATGTAAGGTATCCAAAAGATCTTCCCTTACTCCTCTGAGAAAGACCTACTTTAGTGACTCGGGGTCAAGTGTGCACCTGACCCTTTTGTAACTGAGTTGGAATATTTCTTCATAGTCTTCTAAGAATTCATCCTGGCCCATGGTCATCCTAAAAATCTCTTATTTAGTATCCTTTGACCTACAATAGTCTGTATATTCTTTGTTAAAATCCTGCTACATCTGAGGCCAAGTTATGATGCTATCTCTAGGTAAGCCCATGAACAAGCATAATTTTGCATCCTTTAGGGTAGATGGGAATTGTTTTAACATTTTCTCATCATCTATATAGTCATAGGTTCGACATATAACCAAAAAATCAAATAGGTAAGTGTCAGGGTCCTCTATGGTTAGGCCATGGAAATGAGGTAGAGCAGAGGGGCTTATATTGTTCATCTTAGTGTCCCTATTTGTTTCCCTGATGGGGAAGGCACCCTCAATTCTCTCTCTATTCCCTCTGTCATTTCAGTTTTCAGCCATCAGTTCAGTAGGAATGGGCTCTTCTTCTTCGTCTTCCCCTGTAGGTTCTTCAAATATGTTAGGTTGCTCACCTAAGGGTTCCTCTAGTTCACAGCCACTAAAGAAGAGAGAAGGTTGGTTGTTGGATGCAGTGGGGGTATTTGGCAAGAATTTTCCTAAATTGTCTATACTCCTATGAGGCATGAAAGGAAATGTTTTTGGGTTGGTTTTTGGAAGATTTTCTAGCAAGAATGTACTTTGAAGAAATGAAAATTGTTGATTGAATGAAAACTAGTGACAGAAATAAACTACTTACTGAATTGAAATTCTACTTGCAGAATGGAAAGGAAAGCAGATAATGACAAATGAAAGAAAGGAAGCTACTAGATTAATTTTGTACAAATAAACTAATGGAATAAAGTTGAAGACTAGAAATAGAATAAAAGAAAGCAGACTAGAAATAGAAGAAAAGAGAGCAATACTCACATTCTACTAGACACCTCCCCGACAACAGCACCAAAAAGTGATGAGCGCTAGTATTGTAGCAAGGATGCTGCAACTCCTGGGCTACCAACTTTACTTATCAACCCGGGGTTCGTACAAACTTGGAGGTGACATTGCTATATGCACAAGTAGAAGTGAAGGTCCTTCCTATTGTCACTTGTTCATCTGGCAAGAGACCCCAGGGGTTCCAAGCCAAACTTCTATAGAGTCAGAAGAAGCTTGATTATTTGATGGAAGAAGAGCAAATATATTCTAAGAGAGCTACTCTACTGTAGTAATGAAGAAAACAACATGTAATGCCAAATCACATCATATCCTAATTAACCATTTAAATAGCTAAACTAAGCAGAATTTCTAAATCAACACTAACCTACCGCTACTATCTAAGTTATAGAAGTAAAGAGCATCAAACCAAACTAATGTGTAAGTGAGGAAACTAAAATAAGTCTGCTTTCGCGTTTTTGGTGTTTTGGTAAAATCAAGCATGCAAGGAGTCAAGCGGAAGAGAAAGCACAGATCAAAATCATTGAAAGGAGGACATAACGAAGTAGTAGTCAATAGGAACCATTGGTCGATCGGGAACAATATTAATGGGAGATGAGAAGTGGAGGTCTTATCGCAGAAGATTACGTCAATAGATGGACGAATAAGACTGACAAAAGATGAATGTTGAAGATCTTATCGTGGGAGGCTAAGTGAAGAGATTGATGAACAAGACTAATTGAAAGATGAGCGACAAAGATCTTATCACATAGGTTAAGTGAATAGATGGACAAATAGGGTTAAATGAAAGATGAGTGGTGAAGATCTTATCGCAGGTGATTTAGTGAATAGATGAATGAATGGGGTTAGAGAAAGGTAAGTGGTGAAGATCTTATCACATAGGTTAAGTGAATAGATGGACGAACAATGTTAAACGAGAGATGAATGGCAGAGACATTATCACGAAGATGAAGTGAATAGATGGGTAGATCACATCAGGTCACGTTGCGGCAGAAGGGTAAAAAATGTGTTGAATGATAGAGTGGGTTTCCGTAGGTGGTAAGAATTCTCTCGCGTGCCTTCAAGGCTATAAGCGGAATTCCAAAATTTTACACGATTAGCCTAACTGGGTGACACATAGCATGAGAAAACCACTTTTCTCGTTTTCTCTCGAGTGGATATCAGTTGTGCAAGAATCCGCATGAGATTGCGCGATAGCTGTAGAATCCAACTAAACAGATCGATGGTGGAGATTTGGAGTGCATAAAGTATTGAGATTATGTGATAGCCATTAGATCAAGCTAGACAGATCGACAATGGAGATTTGGAGCATGAAGTCAAATGTTGAAAATAATATGAAGAAGCTATGCGACTTGCGGTTGACGGTGGTTCGTCAGGGTTGTTGTGAAAGGAAATCTACGGGTATAATCCTTGCTAACCTGCTAACTGAAGAAAAAGGCACAAATGAAAGCAAACTAAAACTCAACCAATCTACGCTACACTGTTGTAATGGAAATGCAGCTACTTAAGAAAATGAATGATTAAACCATGAATCTATGTGCTACATTGCTATAATGGAAATGCGACTACTTAATCAAATGAATGATTAAACCATGAATCTATGTGCTACCCTGTTGTAATGGAAATGCAGCTGCTTAAGAAAATGAATGATTAAACCATGAATCTACGCTAACATACATGTATAATAAAGAGGAGCCTTAGCTGCTAGGGTTGGGCCCTAACCCAAGAGCTTCATCCCTCTGAGTTAACTCAGTGCTGGCTCGAAACAAAACTCATTCTTATTATCAAAACAATGGATTACATCATAAATTGTCACAAGTCTCACAGCTCCAAAATAAAGTAGAGTTTTACAGTTAAAATTTTGAATCCTACTGAGGTCCTAGGCTTCTCTACTTATAATATGGAAGTCTCCAACAACTTCCTTAAACTTACGGAGGCTCAGCTCCCAAACTCAAGATAAATTGGTGCTTTGATTTTCACTTGCTCGGTTGCCTTCTTGTCCTCATGATTTGGTTGTTTGCACTCTGAGCTGATGGAGGAATATTCAAATGGAGGGGTAGTAAATGAGGAGGATTTACCTCCTATAATTCATCCCCCTTGTCCCATATGAGTTTTGACAAAGGTCTTTGCCAAAATTCCTTGATTTTATCCTTTAATCCTACATTACATGCACATTAGACCACAAAGTAAAATATCCAACTCTAACTCGTCTCATAAGAAAAATATAATCAAAAGTATGCAATAAGTTGTGAGAATAGTTGGTTTGACTAAGCTAGAAGGTGAATCAAGGCCCATATAATTACCCAATGATGAGGCTCATCATAGAGCTCAAAGCTTCGACTCCATATTTAAAAAAAATTCCAGAAGAGGATCAGCATGACGGAGAAAGGGCTCAGTTGATCCAATCAATACTAGGGACAATTCTAATCCATGCATATCAACACGAGGAGGACACAGGTCATTAGCGTCAGTCTTGTAAATTGGGGTAAACAAAAGCTTTTTGGGAAATGATGCAAAAGGGAAGTGTTTTGCTCATGAAGAGGGAAATAATGCGAGTTTCTTCATGATGGGAAAGCATGTAGGGTTCACTATAGAGGTCCTCCAGGATCATGGAATAGGGAGTACAGGGACAGTGACAAAATTTTGTGTAACAATACATGTGAAAGTTAGGGGGCAACACTTTCTATATGTTTTCCCTATCAAGGTTACTAGTTAGTCGAGCAGAGTTTAGGGTAGCACATTTGGGTGCCAAATGTTATATAAATAATAGATTGATGAGCACTTTATTATGGTGCAAAATAAATAATGTGACCTATATCAAGGATTATGACGACAGAGAGAGGTGTGAGGTATTTTGAGGCTTGAGGAGTGGTGGCGAGGTAGTATAAGGATCAAAGAGTCAAGAAAATAGTAGATGTGTGAGGAATAAAGGTTCAACAAATTTGGAGGTAGGTTTGTGGCACTGTTGGCTTGTATGGACCTATCCTAGGTTGAGAGGTGATTTAACCAAGAAAATCCCAGTACTACTGGCCCTTTCGGCAACAGTCTACAGAGCGTGGACTAAGGTCTCACCCGAAGTAGTAGGGGAGGGTGTTGGAACCAAGTTTTCACACCCTAGGGATGTCCAATGAGCTACTGGCAGTCCACGGTTTGACCCTGCACGCACGTCACTACGCGCACCTATTAGTCCCTCACAACCTACGATGCTGCCTTCACGTAGCCCTACCTGGGGCGCAATCCTTATTATACCCAAGTTCCTTTACTATTTACCCTGTTATTATCTAAGTACTTAACTTATTTGTGTAATACTAGTGATAATTAACAGTACATCCAGCAATCATGTAAGTGCGCATGATAAACAAAAATGTATAAATGTAAAGAAGGAAAAATACAAGCAGATGCACAGAAATTGGAATCAACTTCTCTTTACTATTCTTCGTTCAAGATTACAGACTCGACACTGCCCTATGCACTCAGCTGGAGGGGTCCACATACTTAGTTGCAGACTCTACTAGGCCTCTACGCACTCAGCTGCAGAGCCTCTTCCTACTACTATGACCCAATCTACTTAGACTCTTACTCTATGCTCAAACCATTCATATTCCTCTATCTCTCTCCTTAGCTATCTTTACAGCTTAGAGCTTTGCTCTATTTATACAATCCCATGGTCCACGGACCATGGGTAGGCTGACATGACATTACATTACTTTACAATACTTTACAATACTTAGGGCGGACAACCCTATGACTCAACCTATACTTCGCACTCCCCGCTCACAATTCGTGGAGTCTTATAATACATCTGAACAAAACTTGGGCTTTGAGCCCCAAAACATGCTTCGGGGGAATTCCATGCCCAACAGGCCCCCAACACAATCATCGTGAATCATCCCAGAGTCACTCTGTTGGTGTGGCGATATTGGTGCGGAGCCCCTCCAACTGGTCCCATAGTGCTCGCAGGTCTGTAGTGCACTATTCTATGGTTTGCTAGACCTACTACATGCACTCTTCTGATGCTTTTGAGGATTGAATCCCTGTCTTAGTGCATAGTGCCCTTGCATTTGTGCGAGCTTGCCCTTAATATCTGCAACAATGGTGAAGGCATCATCAACCGATGGCTAGACACGCACTTTGAGAAGTGCCTATTTCTGTCTTGTGGCATCCATCTGCTCTTTCAGTGCCCTTGCTTGCTGCATCTTTGCAAACTGTTGAGTGAGGATGACTGTCTTCACAGTTCCCTTTACACTATCATACTGCTCTTGAAGCTCACGTGCCTCTGTTTCTAGGTGTTGTATGTTGGGGTCCTCCTACAAGGATGTGAGGACTCCAAAGGCTTGGTCCAACATACCGGTACAGTCCTGTACTGCCCATCCAATTTTTTCCAACCGTGTTTGGATAGTGCTAATGTGCTGCTCTCTAACTTCTAGGGGAGTGGAAGGCTGCGCCTTCAACCACAACTCGACAATCTGGATATTTAGCTCCAGCTACACGCGTGTCATTTCCTCGTGTGCATTTCAGAATCCACTTGCCAGACAGTGGACCCACATTTCTGTTGGTAGGTTTGCAACGATTGACAACTCTCGGGCTTACTGGCACGCTTCATCAACTATCTGCACTATCTGCTGGTTTTGTGACACCAGTTCATCACGATGTAGGTTGAGCTATTCGATGTTGATATTTTTCTCACTCATCACCTCAATCGCATGACCCTCCCTAGTGCAGAGCTCTTCTGTTATGCCATCCTACAATTCGTACAGTGTGTCTCGTGGAAGGGCAGCCAGATGAAGGCCAAGTCCCTTGATCCTGATAACCGTGGCTCTGTCGGTCTCATTTTCTACTGTTAGTGCCCCTTTGAGTAGCACTATGGTGTTGGCCATCCTTGCGCGTAGCAACTAATCTATTGTTGATGTGTCTGTTGTGCCATAGGTGGCTACAGTTCCTTCCTGTGGGGGCTGCACCTGTAGTTCCTACAGCTGCACCCTTAGGGCCCCCAACACAGTCTATTGCTCGAACATGGCTTCTTGGAGCACTTCCTTAGTGACCTTGTGAACCGTGTTGCTGATGTCATAGAGGTCACCTTCCATTAATGTGATCAGATCGATAGCTAATTTGGAGGCCTTGACCTTTTTTCATGGACCCGATCTCTCTGTGATGCATGGAATTTTCAGTTGGGTTGAAGTTGTGCCTGGGTCAGCACTTTCTTCTACCAGGTCTATGTCCTCTGCCTCCTATCCAGTAGACAATTATTGACCCTCCTCTTCCTGCATTATTGTGGCACCTCTGTATGCACTGCTGCTACTACTTCAGTGGCCTTTACCTGCTCCGCGGCTGCCTTTGCTGTCTCACGGCCTGCCCTTAACTCTGCTGCCACTTTTTCATTTCGCCTCTTCTCAATCAACTTCGTGATGTGCAACTTGGCCTCATCCTTTTGTTTCTGTGCTATTTTCCTTTCCAGCTCTACCAAATCCGAGGCGTGTCACTTGGGAGGCCATGATTCTAGCACTGTAAAAATTGCATCATCAGTGGCGATGAAGGGGAGCTTGGTCCATTGCTACACCGAATCCTTTCGCGCCTTGATGTAGATGTTGTGCATGTCCACCTTGAAGTCTGCAAAGCTTCGCAAACTATTGTGCACTATGGGGGATAAGCGCAGCCGCCTATTAATCCACATTCGGACACTCACCTCGTTGAGCACCTAGAAGATCTTTGCCTCGCGAATCCGCTTCCCATACTTAGTAGCCCAGAGGGATGTGTACTTTGTGGCCTCTGGTAAGTCCTGCTCAATGTTCAGGAACTGATTGTCCTGCAACAGTTCTCTCACTACTAGCAAAATGGACAAGAGAAACCACTCGTAGTGGAAGGTCTTGCCCTGCTCCTAGGCTTCCTTGCAGTTGGTCGAGAATTCCTCACAGAGGAACTTAATCCAGTTGAATTGTACCCCCTCTATGCATTTTTTGGCCAACACAACTACCAACGCTAGTACCTCATCGCTGCAACATTTTCTCATTACCTTTCTGTCTAGGAGTTGGGTGGCTATGCACAACCCTTTATCTTTGATGCTGTTGATTGCGTAACCCCTCTCTTTCTTCTCTAGCTTATATTTTTTCTTCATGGCCTCTACGAGAGAAAAATCTCCACTTTTTCCTGCTATCACCACGGGGTCCTTTCCCTTATAAGGAAGTGGAGAAATTCTATGGATGAGATCCGCTGTGATGGGAATAAGCTCCTCCATCCATAAGTACCCATCGTGCACCAGCAAAAGCAGCTGCCTGATGAGGAAAATAGAGATGGGCGTGCAGTGAAAGTGTGGAATCCAAAGTAGATGAAGAAATCCGGCCTTCTCCACACCACACAACCATTTTCGCGGCTCTAATGTTATGACTGGCCCCTCTGTGCTCTGGTTCATGAGGCTCTCTGTCTCTAAGTATGGGAACTTCTCGCTGTCTGCGACGTCCCAATCTTTAAACTTCATTGTGGGAATGTGGCCCAGGTGCGAGCCCTCAAACACAATTCCATCAGGGAGGAGTGGGGTCTGGAGTGCGCTCTTGGTGGCATCCAGATCCTTTGGTATCTTGGTTTTCCCTTTTCGTGGATGGATGTACTCAGGTAGTTTCACCGTAGAGCACACCAGTTGGATATTCTATTCCATGTCCTTTGCTTCCTCTATCTCATCGACGAGAGTCTGTAGGTCCTCCTCCTCATCATCTATCTCAATGGTGACATCTTTTCCCTTTTCTTCCATTGAAAGCTTACTGAACGTGGATTCCTTGGGGACATGCAGACTGGTCTCGCTGCCTGCTTATCTTTCTTGGGCCTCGACAACTGAGGTGATTTCGGGATTTCCGGCTTGACCCTAGTATCTTTGGGAACATCATGTACCATGGGGTTTTGCGCGGCCTTGTTGGTGGTTCATTATGCAAAGCCCAAACCTCTCTTGGTAGCCGCCATCCTGTTTGAACTATCTGTGGTTGGTCATGAACTACGGGGATCGAATATCACTCGGTGTTCAACACTTTATGCTCTAATCAACTACTCAAATCTCAAGTGAACAAGTGTTATCTCATGGCTAGCCCTTAGAGTTTTATAGCACCTTTTGAATTCCAATTCAATCGCTCCCCCCAATTCTGTGCCATCAATGCTTTCTTGGCAGTAGATTGTCCCAAATCTTTCCCTTAATTCGCATCTTAAATGCCCATTGCCTGCTCCCTTTTGCCTTAAATCGGACATCCTATCATGAATAGTGACACCAATGGTCACTTCCCAACCTACCCGTGTAGCAGTGCAACCCCCTGTGTGGGGGTGTGAACCTTGTGACATGTTGATTCTGTGCGCACCTCCCTTATTGCACAACTCCCAAATAGACTCTTTTATAGTCCTGCACTATCTTTCAACATATGTCTTTACCCATCGGGAAAGGTTAGCATTCAAGTTGTTCTGCCCTTGATGACTGGCTCGCATTCTAAGCTGGGGTTTTCCAAAGCATAGGCACATCATCCTTTCGCATCCGCACCAGTCCTCAAAACTTCCTTGATGCGTACCCCACCATCATGCAGGCGTTGCACGCAGTGACCACTTCAGAGCATCAAATCGTCATTGTTCTGGTACTGCGCTTTTAAATTCACTCAAGAATTCATCCATCGCTATCAACCCATCATATGTTGGCAGATCCCTTGCCTCTATTGTCATGCAGTGCAATGATCTAACCATCATGTTGCAATTAAGTGTTGTTACTTTGTGTAGTCGATTCTGCCATTGCTCTATTTCTTCGTCCGAATCCAAAGTGTAAGAGCATTTGTTCTCCCATGAAATCCTTCCATTTGCAATCAGATTCACCCAATCCTCTTCTCGTGTAGTTATCTTATAAATACAATCGAGATCATCATCACTATCGTCGTCATGCACCGGTTCAGTGTATCGCGCTCCTTCGGCTGGATCTAGCGGTACTACTACGTGTAGTGACGTTTTCTCAAAGATCGTTTTGTGCTTCTTCCGATTTATGACTCTGTTCATATCAATGGCTCAGTCTATTCCTAGTAGCATGGGATAGGGATTACTATCATCGGCAATCTCTATCACTTCAAAATCTACCTGCACGCTCACACTTTCAATATCTACTATTACCCCTTGCAATCTTCCCATGGGAAAGATCTTATGTTGGTTCACCATTCGTAATTAAATAGGAGACCACTATAGCATGGGTCTACCCATGCATTCCCATGTTTGTTTTGGTAGTACATTCATCTCTGATCCGAGATCCAGGATCACCTAATCCATTTCATATTCGCCGATTTGTGTAGTCAGCCTCATTTCCCTTCTTGTGCGTAATGCATGCCTTCCATGTTTCTGGACCACGTGCGGTTCTCATGATCCCGCGCACCTAGTGATAAGTTCCTGTAGTCTTTTTACTGCCTTGCTATTGCATAGCAGTTTCATGCATGTCTCCAAAAAGGTAATGAGCATTGAAGGATCCATCCCTAGTTCTAGTTTATCCTTACTACCTAAAGTGGAGGCCTCCATGAAGCTATTCTTAGCTTCCATGAATGTCTCCTTCGCGCATTCCAAATCAAATTCAGGTCCTTTGTAGGAGCCTTGTGAACCCACACACTTTCTTCTAACTACTTACCTTTATCATCGCTAGTGGTCATACCACTCTTGAGCATCATGTTTACATTCGGGTTTTCTTCGTGTGGTTGAGACCTCATCATCTGCAAATTCTGAGTCGAAGGGGGCTGAAGTACCCCTTTTTCGTGCAGTCTCACTATCAGTGTAGGGAAGTCTTCTACCTCATGATCAAACTGAGTACAGTACAAACATGATGTTTTGGTCGGGTTTGTACAATCGCGGGCATAGTGCCTTGGCCCTCCGAAATTATAACAAATTAACTTTCCACGACCCCTTCCTAGTCCCATTCCACCTCGACCTCTACTGTGACCCCTTCCTTGTCCCATTCCACCTCGACCTTGACCGCGCCCCTGAAATCCAGTGCGTGCCATTCCTGCATTTGGGTAGAGGGCTCACGTTTCTGCCTGCACCCTGTAGGCAGGAATCCGATCCATCATTATTTCGTAGCTTCTATAGGTGCATTCATCATGGCCTATTGACCTATAGAAATTACAAAACAATTGTTGGGACGTCTGCGTATACTTCTGCAATAGATGACAATTATTTGTAATATGTTTTTCTCCTACCTGATAGATCCCGCACCATAATGCAGGTGCCGCGCTTGGTCCTGCCTATGCCTTAGGTCTTAACAGCATCGACCCTCCTCCTGCCAAATAATTCACGAACACCAAACAGTGGTCCTTGTCATGCCCCTGGCCTTTGCATTTTATGCACCATACCTCCTCGCGCACCTCTGGCCAAGGTGTCCTGTCTTGTTTCAAACTTTACATCTCCAGACACGGATTTTGCAGTTGCGCATGTATTTGCTGGACTCCCAGACCAGGGTCTTATATAGGGGTTTCGTGTAATCTCATCGCCATCTCCAAATATTTGGCCTAGGTCGAAAATTTTTGTTGTGACATTGCCATCCTTAAATGTCGTGTCAATGATGTTGCAAACCATGTGCGGTGCTATCCATCTATCAATGTCATGTTGGCTTCACGAATCATGCCCTTCATTATTTGGTCCAGATCCCAAGGGGCCTCGCCCAGGAGCATCACGATCTCCTTAAACCCGATGATTGAGCCAATGGACCATAGCTCGTGCGATCTTATCTCATGACGCTTCTAGTTTGCACTAATTTCGGAGTCCACATGATTGGTTTGTCAAGCCTACAACTTCCCTAACTATCTGCTAGCTTCACAATCCACTCATACAGTTCAGAAGGAAAGGATGAAAAGAAAATTTCATGGATTTCCGTATACAAGTAGCGCTCCAACCACTGTTCCTTAGATACTCACGAATTTCTATTTTGCTGCATCATGAACTTGTGAATCTTCTTGTCCAACCACTCTTCAATTTCTTTCTTTATGGGATTCCATTGGCATGACATCAGACATCCCTTATTCAGATCCCGGTCCCTGCAATGGAACCATTTGTTGGCTTGTATGGGCCTGACCCAGGTTCAGAGGTGATTTAGCCAAGCAAATTCTAGTACTGCTAGCCATTTCGACAACATTCCACAGAGCGCGGACTGAGGTCTCGCCCGAAGTAGTAGGGGACGGTGCTAGAACCAAGTTTCTGCACCCTGGGGATTTTTGATGAGATTATGGCGGTCTGCGGTTTGACCCTGTGTGCACATCACTACACACACCTATTAGTCCCTCACAACCTATGATGCTGCCTTTGCACAACCTTACCCAGGGCTTGATCCATATTATACCCAAGTTCCTTTACTATTCACCCTATTATTATCCGAGTACTTAACTTATTTGTCTAAGAATAGTGATAATTAATAGTATATCTAGCAATCATATAAGTGTGTGCAATAAAAAAAACAGTATAAATGTAAAGAAGGCAATATACAAGTAAATGCACAAAAATTGGAATCAACTTCTCTTTATTATTCTTCATTCAAGATTACAGACTCGACACCGCCCTGCGCACTTAGTTGCAGGGTTCTGCGCACCCAGCTGTAGACTCTACTAAGCCTCTGTGGACTCAGTTGCAGAGCCTCTTCCTACTACTACGACCCAATACACTTAGACTCTTACTCTATGCTCAAACCATTCGTATTCCTCTATCTCTCTCCTTAGCTATCTTTACAACTTAAAGCCTCGCTCTATTTATACAATCCCATGGTCCATGGACCATGGGTAGGTCAACATGACATTACATTACTTTACAATACTTAGGGTAGACAGCCCTATGACTCAACCTATACTTTGTGCTCTGCGCCCGCAATTTGAAGAGTCTTATAATATATATAACTAAACTTGGGCTTTGAGCCCCAAAACATGTTGTGGGGGGATTCCATGCCCAACAGGCACCAAAGGACGTCCAAGGTAAATACTTGAAAATATCCAAAAAAAACCTCAAATTCTTTCTAATGGGGTATTTTTGTAAAATCCATATTTCTACATCATGTCTATCAATTAACATGACATAATTTTTGTCATTTATTAATATTGTTTCTATTGAACCCTTGATATATTATAATTTTTATATAAGGAATGTTATGTAGTTTGTTTGGAATCTCAATATTCTATAGCTCCTGGTTACAGTCCCTAATAAAAAATTTGCTTAGATTTATCACCTAAGGGCTTAAGGTCCTCATCATATTGATATACTATGACTTTTGTTAAAACACAATACTGCATTTTTCCTAATATTTTGATACCTAGTAAGCCCTAGCTCACAAACCATGGTCATAGAGGAGCTTGTTTATAACATCTAGGTCTTAAGCCTTCTACATATCATCATATCGACATATCACATAGTTTCATAGATATTATGATATCCAAATAAGCTCCTAGTTTCAGGTCATGGCCATTGGTGTTTTGGTGTAGCACTTAAGTAGTTAAGGCCATTAACATATTCACATATAAACCTTTCCTACAAAAGGAACAGACCTTCAACAATAATCATTTTTTCCTAACACTTGGTTATAGAGGAACTTGGTTTTAGCACCTAGGGACTTAAATTTCTTGGCATATATTCTACTAGAACATTAAGAAGTTCAATCCAACCTTGATTTCATAATATCTTAATGCCTAGGGCTATCAACTAATAGAAATATATTGGCACTTGATGATGGTCTTATCAAAATAAATTGGTTTTGCAAGGTATTTTACTATTAAACATTTTCTAGTATTTTCCCAATACGATGATATATTGATATAAAGCCAAATTTTCATATTCTTCACCCAATAGATTGGTAAAGTTGTTTGACAGAAATATTAATGCCAATACTTGTCTATTCACACTATTTTGAACTGACGGTTGCAAATTTACAATGAATGATATATGAAATTCCTACGACATCCCAATATCCTAGTTCTCGGACTTATCAATTGAAAAAATTTTGCCAACAATTGATAGAAAATATTACCATCATTGAGGGCCAAAGAAACATGGTTTTGCAAGTTTTCTAGTCTTAAAAAATCTTTAGGAAATTGCTAATGTGTTTATATTCACCAATATTTTGGATTTCCTGGTTTCCAAGACTCTGAGTTTTTGATAAAGAGTTCCTAGCACGCAATAAGTGTCTGCACACTTCATGAGGGCATATCATATAGTAGGTTGGTGTTGTGAGCACCAATTTTGGAAAATGGGTTGAGGGAAGTACCAATTAAGAAGTTTATACCCTCATACAACATAGTGTTTGAAAATTTGGGTAGAAGGAAGCACATGGTTCAAATTATCATAGTGGAAAGCGATTGTACAAAGTTAGAGAACAAAAATCCCCTTTGAAAAGAAGAGTGGAGCATTGCAGATAGAGTAGAAAGAATATTACAAACGGGGTTAGTTTCTCATATAGGTTGGTGCCCACAAATATTAGGGGATTAGTGTCTCCAATAGGTTTTTTCTTACACATTATTGTAATAGTAGGTTGGTTCCTACAAATAACTATTATATAAATGAATTTTGTGGCTTTTCTCTCAAAACAATTTCCACTTATATATTGTGTTTCATCAACTTCTTATAATATTATTTTCTTATGACTATTAAATGCTGAAATAAGTAAAAATTGGCATATACGTATTCACACCCACTCCTAGTTATGTTGACAGGGGAAAATGACCTAGAAACATTCAAGGGGTTCTCTTAGGTGTAAGGTCCCAAGTAGACTTCACATCATTTAGGATAGGAGGCCCATTTGGATTATGACCTTGTAACCATTCTTGCTTTTCATTAGTACTATGAGATATGGATAACTTTCAAAATAGGGTGACACAAATTCTAAACTAAGATATCAAATGCACTAATATTAAAAATGTTAAGCTAGTTCACAGTGGATAATATAATAGAAATGCAAAGAAATGAATTAGGAAACATATAGATACATAAGAAATGAAATGTTAGTTGATATTCAATACAATAGTGGATTCTTAGCTTACTAGAACAAGTTTATAATAGCCATCATTGTTGAGCATGGAATCCCCCCAAGGCATGTTTTGGGGCTTAAAGCCCAAGTTTTGACCAAGTCCTTTGTAAAGGCTTCGCGACTTGTGGGTGCAGAGCACGAAGTCATAATAGAGTCACAGGGTTGTCCACCCTTGTTTTTGTAATGTAATGTCGGCTTGAAAGATCCACCCATGGTCCGCAGACCATGGGATTGTATAAATAAAGCGAGGCTCTAAGTGTAGAAGATAGTTAAGAAAAAAGGAATGAATAGAAGCATGAAGAGTCTAAGAGCTTGAGTTGAAGTTTAAAGTGTGCCTTGGGTCGTAGAGTAGGAGAAGGCTCTACAGCTGTGTGCACGGAGGCCTAATAGTCTGTAGCTGAGTGCATAGGGTAGGTCGAGTCTGTAACTGTGGGAAGAATTAATAAAGAAAAGTTTACCATATTTCTGTGTACTTTTCCTGCTTTATGTATTATTAGGTATAATTTGCAAGTTTATTATTTATTTTCTGCACAAAATTATATGCATGAACTGTATAAATAAATGTAACACAAGGCTTCCACTTACGCGAAGATAACTAACTGGTGTAAGAAGGCAAGTAAGATCTTGGGTGTGATTTATGGAAATAGTGCAGAGCATTGCTCCAGCAGCACGGAAGCCCCACAACCCCTGATTAGGGCTACGGGAAGGTGAGTCTATTAGGGCATGAAGGCTAGGGAAGTGCGTGAAGCAACCTACGCGCAGGAACTAGTAGTTGGACCAAATCAACCTCTCAGACATCTCAAGGGTGTGGAATTCTGGTTCTAGCATCCCCCCATACTACTTTTAGTGAGACCTCAGTCCACGCTCCACGGACTGTTGCCGAAAGGGCCAGTAGTATAGGGATTTGTTTGGCTAATTAACTTCGAACCTAGGTCAGGCCCCTATAAGCCAAAAAATGGTTCCGTTGCTGGGACTAGGATCTGCATAGAGATGCCTAATGTAATATCACTGGAATCCAACAAAGAAAGGAATTGAAGATTGGTTGGATAGAAAGATTCACGAGTTCGTGGCGCAGGAGAACAGGAATCTGTGACTATCAAAAGAAGAGTGGTTAGACTGCTACTTATACATAGAGATCCATGAAATTTTCTTCGCATCCTTCCCTACTGAGCTATACGAGTGGATCATGAAGCTAGCAAATAGCCAAGGAAGGTGCAAGCTCGATAGACCTATTGTGTGGACTCCAGAATTGGTGTGCAGATTGGAAGCATCGGAGGATAAGATCACGCATGTTGTTGATCACTAGCTCGATCGAATTATAGGAGGATTCATCACCGAGTTCGCAGTAAATACTTTAGTTAGCTATAGGGAGGCAGAACGACACTTCCTCAAAGGACTGCAAGGTAAGTACGTTAAATCATTGAACACTTGGATTAAAATTCTATTGTGTGAAAAGTGGGTTATGTGAATAAATTGATGTTTGGGGCTATGCGAAGTGAGAGAATCTATAGAAGCGAAGGTAGTGTGGAGCTAGAAACTAGTCCCTTGATTTCACCTCCACGAGGGGGCGAAGAAGAGCTCTTGAAGGTCTCACCAAGAAGGGAGATCAATTTGATAAGGTAGAGGATTCCACGCATAACACCCCCACCCACACCACCGCTAGTTTCACCGTCTTCACCCCCATCTCACCCATACCACCTCCGCCACTACGACGAATCAATATGGCAAGCACGATAAAGTTGCCACTGTTTAATGGAGTAGGGAATGAAGATCCGGACTAGTTTTGGTTCATGATAAAAGTTGTATGGGAAGTGCAAGGAGTTATGGATGACAATATAAAGAAAGAAATGTTGGTCAGCACTCTGCAGGATCACGCGCTGACCTGGTACATTAAGAATTCCAACGAAAATCCAAATTCGGGGATCGTGGATATCCAAACTACATTAAACAAAGAATTTAGCAGGCCGAAGTCAGAGGCACAGTCGATCATTGGTTTCAAGGAAATCTCAATGCTACTAGTCGAGACCCCTTGGGAGTTGGATCAGAGACCGAAGTGCACAGTTCGCAAAGCTAACATGATGTTGATGGCTGGACAACACCGCAAATGGTTTGTATCATCGTTAACGCCACATATAAGGAATGCGCTATCAAGACAGGGGCTAAGAACTCAACCTGAGGCCTTAGAGGTCACGATCAGATTGCACAAGACCCTAATACAAGATCCAAACCTGGGGGTTTAGCAGATTGATGCGCAGTTGAAAAACTTGTGCCTTGGGATGCAGAGTTTGAAACAAGACATGATGGCTCACCCAGAAGTGCATGATGAGGTATGGTGCATAAAGTGCAAGGGTCAGGGACATGACAAGGACCATTGCCTCGGGTTTGTGAATTACCTCACAGGAGGAGGACCAATGCCATTAATACTATAGGCACAAGTAGGACCTAGCACGGTGCCTGCATTATAGTGTGTGATTTGTTAGATAGAAGGAAAGCATGCTACAAATAACTACCATTTATTACAGAAGTACACGTAGAATTCATAGAAGTTTTTTTGTAATTTCTGTAGATCAGTGGGACATGATGAGTACACCTGTAGAAGTTATGAATTGATGATGGACTGGACTCCTACCTATAGAGTTCAGGCCGAAACGCGGCCCCTTGACCAGAACGCAGGGATGGCACGAACTGAATTTCAAGGGCGCGAATGAGGTTGAGGTGAAGGAGGGCCTGGAAGAGGTC
Organism: Pinus tabuliformis; assembly: GCA_031772625.1. Lineage (NCBI taxonomy): Eukaryota > Viridiplantae > Streptophyta > Pinopsida > Pinales > Pinaceae > Pinus > Pinus tabuliformis. The sequence goes on from CM062804.1 coordinate 604,323,412, forward strand.
ACGGACATATGATACGTTACAATTGTGGAGGGCCAGGACATTATGCCCGTGATTGTAAAAATCCAACATGACCATCATGCTTGTCTTGTACATTGTTTGATCATGAAATGGAGGATTGTCCCACACTAATAGTGCGGTTGCGTGATAAAGGAACACCCCAACCTCCCCCGACTCAGAACCTGCAAATGATGAGGTCTGAGCCACGTGAGGAAGACCCTAATGTGAATATTGTGCTCCAAAGTGGAATTACGATAGGGGATGACAAAGGTAAGCAACCTAAATAAAATACCTGAGTTCACAAGGCTCCAACTAAGGAACCTGAGTTTGATTTGGAGCACACTAAGGAAACCTTCATGGAAGCCAAGAAGAACTTCACTGATGCCTCCACTTTAGGAAGTAAAGACAGACCGAAGCCAGAAATGGACCCATTGATTCTCACAACATTCCAAGAAACATGCATGAAGCTACTGCATGATAGCAAGGCTGTAAAGGGGCTACAGGAACTCATAAATAGATGCATTGGGACCGCACCGGGAGAACCGCGCATAGTCCAGAAGCTCAGAAAGCACACGATGCGAACAAGAAGGGCAATGAGATTGACTGCATAGATTAGGGAATATGAGATGGACGAAGTGATTCTAGATCTAGGATCGGACGTGAATGTTCTGCCTAAGCAAACATGGGAGTGCATGGGAAGACCTACGCTGCAATTGTCTCCTATCCAACTATGAATGGCGAACCAGCAAAAGATCCTACCTATGGGGAGACTACAGGGAATCATAGTGGATATCGAAGGAACAAGCGCGCTAGCAAACTTTGAAGTAATAGAGATTGTTGATGATAGCAATCCCTACCCTGCGCTATTAGGAATAGATTGGGCCACTGACATGAATGGGGTGATAAATATAAAGAAGCATAAGATGATTTTTGAGAAAAATATTCTATGCGTAGTTGTACCTTTAGACCCTACAGAAGGATCGCGCTACACAGAGCCAGTGTGTGACTATGAAAGTGATGAAGACTTGGACTGCATCTACAAGATAACCGTGTGAGAGCAAGACTGGGTAAATCCAACCGCAGATGGCCGAATCCCATGGGAGCACGAAAGCTCCTGCACATTGGATTTTGATGAGGAGATAGAATGATGGCAGAACTAGTTACACAAGGTAACCATGTTGAACTATAACATAATGGCGAGATCGCTGCACTGCATATCAACGAAGGTAAGGGATCTGCCTACGTATGATGGGTTAAGTGAGGTAGATGAATTCCTGAATAGATTTGAAAGTGAGGTACCAAAACAACAACATTTCGAAGCTTTGAAATGGGTACTACATGCTACGCCCGTGAGGTGGTGGGGTACGCACCAAGGAAGCTTTGGGGACTAGCACAAATGCAGAAGAATTATGCACATACAATTTGGGAAGCCTCGGATGCAATTAACAAACAAGATTGCTGGATGAAATGGTCTACATGCCCACCTATCCAAATGGATACAGGTATATGGTTTGAAACTTGCGAGGATGTACATAGTATTCACATTAGGAGACATGGTTAGTAAGCATGTGCGGGCAAGGAAATGGTGTGAACAACCCCTCCAGTCGGAACCATGGAGTATGGAAAGACCAAGTGTGTTGAAGGTTACCCACGTAGAAACCTTTAACGAAGTATGTGAAGCATTGAACAAGGTCGAAAATGTGCAGCAGACTGACTAGGACCTGCGCATACCAACAGTTCTATGGGCTTATAAGACCATGTGTAAGAAACTGACAGCACAGACACCCCCAAGGCTGGAGTATGGAGTAAACATTGTAATCCCCATAGAACATAAAATGCCTAGTCCGCACATGGTAGCCCCAGCAGATACAATGATTTGCGGAACCATGGAAGATGGGGTAATGTAGCTGAACGAAGTAGAATACGTGAGACCTAACAAGGAAATCTGACAGGGTGACCTTAGGCTTCGATAAATTATGAAAGATAGGGTGCGATTAAGGGAGAAAAGTGCTCTGATGGAAGCAAAAGCCAAGAAGCTTGAGGACAAGATAAAGGAATATTTTCTCTATAAGAAGATTAGGGTGATAAAACAAGGTGTGCACGATCACATCGACGAACTTAGGGATTATCACCATGAATTGATCAGTTTGATTGCTTGGCTTGGACCTCATATTACTACATGAATCAACTATGGTGGCACGCTGCAGATGATAAAGTATGTGACACCACCAGTAACAATAAAAGTGGGGTATTTTCCAGGAAAAGTGATGGATGACCCAATGAAACCCTATACAGGGGGCGCAGCCACCTTACTAGCCGTGGGAAGTACAGTCTTAGTGCTCCTGGCAGTTGAAAGGAGGTGCGGGACTATAAACTACTCTTCCTGGGAGCTACACAAAGTTGGAGTTACACGCAGAAGTAAAGAGTCACAAGGTTTGTGACCATGCAAGGGCGATTGTGCTGCCATGCATGTTGGCCAGAAAGCAACCTTGGAGTCATTATTCATGATTTGATGCTTGACTTGAGACCAAATGGAGTGGGCGGCAGACATTTAAGACGTGATTTATGGGCAAGATCTAGGAAAATCTACTACCAATGGAGCATTATTGAACCGGATTTTGGGGGAACAGTTGAATTCAAATTCAAGAGGCACTATAGATTACAAAGGGCTGCGCAGCAAATAACACTTGGTCATTTGTGAATTTAATCTTTGTATACACCGCGTAGTCTTAGCAAAGCCTTGTTCGAACTGTGCAGAGCGTTGATTGGACCCCTGATTACAAGAGTGATAGATTTCTGGTCGAACACGATGGCAGCATCTGAGGAAGTTATGGAAATTACAGAGATGACCACCGAAGAGGCTGTCCAAGCCCTGACTGTAGGGGATTCTCCTGAAGGTGCCAGGATTGTGGTAGAGATCCCTAAATCACCACGCACGCCAAGGCCAAAGAAAGACAAATAGTCGATGGTTCCCACATTGGTGTCCCCGCAAAACTCGTTGCACACCAGGCTGACGATGGAGGAGAAGGAGAAAGCCATTAACATAGAAACCGATGAGGAGGAGGAAGACCTAGAGGACCTTATCATCGAAGAAGATGAGGACAAAGGCATGGAGGAAGAAACTGAGCCTATGCACCCTCCAACAAAGCTACCCGCCTATATCCCCCCGTGAAAGGGGAAGGATAAAGTGCTCAAGGATCTTGATGAGAGCAAGAGCTCTCTCCAGACCCTACTCCTCCTGGATGACATCATTTTTGAGGGCATGCACCTGGGATGAGTGCATAGCTTGAAATTTAAAGATTGGGATCTTCCTAACCATGAGAAGTTCCCTCACCTAGAGACTGCGCAACTCATGAAGACTAAGCAAAACACCATGGTGGGGGTTACCGAATTAGAGCCGCGAAAGTGGTTACACGGAGTGGAAAAGGCATGGTTACTAAACTTGCTCTCAGTGCCACATTTCCACCGCACCCCAATAATAATTTTCATCATGAGGTAGCTGCTCTACCTAGTGCATGGTGGGTGTTTGTGGCTGGAGGAACCCATCCCCATCACGGACCACTTAATTCACCACATTACTTGGCTCCCATGAAAAGGTGAGGACCCCGCAGATATCTCGGAGGGGAAGAGCAATGACTTGGCCATTGTAGAGGCCATGAAGAGGAAATATAAATTGGAGAAGAAGAAAAGGGGCTATGCCATATCCAGCATCAACAACAAAGTAGTAAGAGTGGGGACCCAAATACTGGCAAGTAAGGTTATGCGCAAGTGCCGCACGGACGAGATACCCACGCTGGTGGTAGAACTTGTTGAGCAGTGCATGGAGGGGGTCCAATTTAACTGGTCCAAGTTCCTCTGCAAGGAGTTCCTAGAAAATTTCCGCGAGGGTCAGGAACAAGGAAAAATGTTCCACTATGCATGGCTTCTGCTATCCATAGTGCTCGTCACAGGGGAATTGTCGAAGGATAGTAAGTTCCCCATAATTGACAGGGATTTGCCAGAGGCTGCGAAGTACGCTTTGCTCTGGGCCACAAACAACGCGAACTGGATCCGCGATAGTAAGATCTTCTGGTTGTTCATGGAAATGAACATCAGAATGGGGATTAACCGTAAGTTGCAGTTATCACCCACAGTCTATAATAGCCTACAAAGCTTTGCAGAATTTAAAGCGGACCTCCACAGCATCTATATCAGAGCGAGCAAGGACCTGACCAAGTAATGGAGATAGCTACCCTTTGTAGCCATAGATGATGTAATCATTGATGTACTGGAGACATGGTTGTTGGAGTGACACTTCCAAGACATCGTAGCAATGGAGAAGTCTGTGACACAAAAGAAGAAAGAGGAGGCCAAATTACACATGGCGCAGTTGGCATAGAAGAGAAGGCAGGAGGTAGCAACAACAAAAGCACAGGAGGTGCGGGACACTGCACAGACAACAACAGAACAAAAATAGGCCACAACAGCAGCAACAGTGCAGGAGGAAGCCGAGAATGCACGCGAGGGACAAAAGTCACCTTCACATGGGCTAGAAGCGGAGGAAGAGGAGGGAGGGACGGACCCACAAATCGTGTCAACACAACCGAAGTACTAGTGCCCGAGCGAGCAAACAAGGCCACACAAGAAGGTCAAGGCATCATAGTTGTCTAGTGACCCAATCGCCCTTACTGAGGGTGATCTGCATGACATCGGTGAGACTGTGCATGATGTCACCTCCGATGCCCTCTAGAATTTGCGTAGAGAACTAGATTGTGTTGGGGGCCCTCAGAGCACAACTGCAGGAGTTGCAGGTGTACACTCCTCAGGCTGGTACCATTTCCACCGGCCTCACAGTAGGGACTACTACAGCAGAGCAGATTCTAAGCACTCGGACGACAAATACAATAGTGCTGCTTGAAGGGGCACTGGTGACAACAAACGAGGCCGACATGCCTACAATTATTGCACTAAAGAGTATCGGGATTCACATGGCTGCACTCCTATGGGAGACACTATACACTCTACAGGATGGGATTACTGTAGAACTATGGGCTAGGGAGAGCCGCGCACTGCAAGTACTAAGTGAGCAAAAGATCAACATGAAGCAGTTGAGTTTGTAGCATGACGAAGTGGTGTCACAGAATCAAAAGCTGGTACAGGTACTGGAAGAAGCTTGTCAAAGCATCCCTCAGTTGGCCATCCCAGTCCACACACCAGTAGAGGCATGCATCCATAGGCTAGTAGTAGGGGTGCGTGAGAAGAAATGAATAAGGTTCATCTGGAACTAAACCTTTAGATAGCATAGTTGTGGTTGAAGGCGTAGTCGTCCACCCCTCTGGAAGTTAGAGAAAAATGCGCCAACGCTATTACATCAGGGCTAGAAGAGATTGGCAGTGCAGTAAGGGATTGTGCCAAAATGTTGGAGGAGTCATTTGAGGTCCTCACGAATTTGCAAGAGGAACCCAACATCAGCACTTAGAGACAGAAGCATGTGAGCTCCAGTACCAGTATGACAGTGTCAAAGGGACCACGTAGAAGGTGGCCCTCACTCAAATTCTCGTGCGCATGCAATAGGCTAAAGCACTGAAATTGCAGGTGGATGCAACATGTCACAAATAAGCAGTCCTAAAGGTGCGTGTTTAGCCTTGCATCAATGAGTCCTTCACTATCATAGCAGAAATTGAAGGCAAGCTCGCACAGATGCAGGGCACCCAAGAACAGGTCCAGGGAAGTAGTTCTGACACCGCAGTGTTGGAAAAATGGATACAGGAGATTCAACATGAAGCCACTGAGTGCATTGTCGACCTTGCAGTTGTTGGAACAGAGTTGGAGGGACTTCGTGCAAAGATCTTCGCCCCAATAGAGTGACTCAAGGGTGAGTCGCGATGTTTGTGCTGGGGACCTGTTGGGCATGGAATCCCCCTAAGGCATGTTTTGGGGCTTAAAGCCCAAGTTTTGACCAAGTCCTTTGTAAAGGCTCTGCGATTTGTGGGCGTTGAGCGCGAAGTTATAATAGAGTCACAGGGTTGTTTGCCCTTGTTTTTTTAATGTAATGTCAACTTGAAAGATCCACCCATGGTCTGTGGACCATGGGATTGTATAAATAGAGTGAGGCTCTAGGTGTAGAAGATAGTTAAGAAAAAATGAATGAATAGAAGCATGATGAGTCTAAGAGCTTGAGGCGAAGTGTAAAGTGTGTCTTGGGTTGTAGAGTAGGAGAAGGCTATACAATTGTGTGCGCAAAGGCCTAGTAGTTTGCAGCTGAGTGCGTAGGGCAGGTCGAGTCTGTAACTATGGGAAGAATTAATAAATAGAAGTTTACCATATTTCTGTGTATCTTTTCCCACTTTATGTATTATTGGGTATAATTTGCAAGTTTACTGTTTATTTACTACGTGAACTTATATCCATGAATTGTATAAATAAATATAACACAAGGCTTCTACTTATGCAAAGATAACTAACTAGTTTAAGAAGGCAAGTAAGATCTCACGTGTGATTTAGGGAAATAGTGCAGAGCGCTGCTGGAAGCCCCACAGCCCCTGGTTAGGGCTGTGCAAAGGCGAGTCTATCAGGGTGCGAAGGCCAGTGAAGTGCGTGAAGAAGCCTACACGTAGGTGTTGTTGTTAGTCAGTTCAGCCTGTCACCAGTGATCAAATATGCTCTTACAAGGTGTTGTTAGGGTGTCAACTCACATTTTTTTCATTTCAGTGAGTCTTCAAATAAAAATTTGGTCACTGGTTGTTGTGTCTAGGTCACTATTGCTCCCTTCAGTTACTCATGGTCTTCATCACTCATCATGGTCATTGTCTTCTTCGAGGTATCATATCTTCATTTAAGTGTCTTGGGTCATGAAATGGTTAAATTCCTCATTTTAGGTCATGGTCTAGGGTTTCACTTCATGTGTCATCATGATACCATATGTTGCCAAAAGTATGTCCATCATGTGATTCATTGGGTAAAGGGATTTAGCAGCTTAGGGAAAGAAAAAATAAAGGTAAACATAATATTTAATTTCAAATAAGACAATGTTGCAGTACACTACCTCGCCTCATCATTCCTCATAGGGACATGTTTGATTCAAAATATGTTTCTAACCAAATGGAGAATAATTTTACAAAATTGAAATAGTTTTTTGTCCATTATAGTCCAAGGAACAAAAACCTCCTTCAATTTATGCACAGGTGTTATGATTTGAAAGAAATTCCCAAAATACACTTGCTACAGGAGAGTTAATGCACTTCTGGACAGCTTGACTTCAAGACAATTTTTCAGGGGTTTGGAGCAGGTGTTGGCAGTTCTTAAGGACCCTATTGTGTAGAATGCATCCTAAGATTTCTAGTGGTACATGTGGATCATGATTTGGATTAATGAAACACATCCAAAAGTGCCCTGCAAGTTGGAGCTTCTCTTTTGTCAAAGAAACCCTAAGTTTTTGTAACGACCTTGGGAAAATCAATTTTTCTCCCTCATTACAGCAAACTTGAGGTGTCCATATTATAACAAACTTGAATATCTTTCCAACGAGCTATCAATATCTCAATTTGTAGCAGTTTAAGGCCTCCAAAAGTGGTTTGGAAGATGGCACTACGCTTTTGGCGTAGGAACACTACGCTGCGCATAAGATAAAGTGCCCAGAAATCCTTCAAAACTCTCCCAAATCTCAATTTTTCACTTGCAAGCTTCATTTTGTTAAATTCTAAGACAAGGGACAAGTAATTACACCATCATCCTCCATCCTTTGCTTTCCCAATTTCATCTCATGTCAATGATTCTCCAAGTTAGGGTTTGCAACAAATTTTTCATGGGAAACACTAGGGTAAAAATGGCCATCATAATTTTTGATCTCCCAAACATGTAAATTGATATCCTACACTTGAAAACATGTTTGATGAGTCATTTTCACCAGTTCATTCACCTCCAAACAAAGTTTAAACACTGAAAAAGAAAAACCCTAACTCATTCCTAGAGTTCTTTTGGGAAAATTTCATTATAAACATTCTTGGTCTCACTTGCAAGCAACAACATATTTTCATTATTTTCTTCACTCATTTCCATCAGTTTTCAAAGTCATCTCATCTTTCATAAAACCCATCCCATCATTTTGTCAAAATCTCCTACATATCACTTCATTTCCATTCACACCTCACATCTATTTTCACTTCCTACTGCTAGGACTTTGCGTCATCATGGAGTTTGAATCTTCACCAGAAAGAAAGAGACAACACAACAGAGGGAGGATTCTTAGATATGAACCATCATATAGCAACAAAATCAACTCCTATCCTTTCATCAAACAATGCTTTGAGGATGTTCACTGCTTGGAATTTTGCAAAGGATAAGGATACATTGGAGCATGAGTTTGAGCTAATTGATCTAGAGGATGAGGATCAAACCACAAGCATGAGATAGACTATCAAGGACAAATACTACCAAATCAAGGAGCTGGCAATAAATTTGGAAAGGGAAAATTATGTTATATCATTCCTCGAACAGGAAAACAATCAACTCAAAGCAAAAGAGTTGATCCTAGAAAAGGAGAAAGCTAGGCTAATGCAACAAGTCAGCAAAGGTAAGGAGATAATGACATCAAGTGAGCTTGAAGCATTAGAGGTGAGAGGAAAAAGGAAAAGACCAAGAACAATAGGCCTCAAGAAAGGTTTGCAAGAGGAACAAGAACAAATTTAGCTTAATGAAGATCTTGATCTAGAAGATAAGATCACCATAGAGGTTCATCAAGATAAAGAATATTGGCTTAATAGGTGAATGAACACTTGGAGAACCTCCTTGAGAAGGCAAACAGAGAAAATCAATTGCTCAGACACATGGTGCATCACTATCAAGCTCAAAACATGACCGCCAATGTCAAGGTAAAACAACTTGAAAATAAGCTCAAGGAGGCTAAAAGAGATCAAAAGGATGAGGGAAACTTGGAGATGCTTGCTGAAGCATCCATGAATCTATAAAAAACCTATTTTACACCTTTCCTCCAATTTTGACCAAATTCTAATCATTTTGAGTTTTTTGAGAATTTTCGGTCTAAGTTCAGATATCTAGCTGCTCCAGAAGTGCAGTGCCTTAGCGTTGTGCTTTTTCCTCAGGCCTCCATTTGAGGAAAGGTCTACATTTTTGGAAAAGTCTTGGCATCCTCTAAAAATTCATTTTCATGGATTTTGTAGAGGTGGCTTAGTTTTGGAGAAAAGTACAAAAAAGTGGCAAAAAAATAGCATTTTGGACCATTTTTTGATAGGCACTGCGCTTCTAGAGTGACCTTGGGAGAATGGATTTTTGAAGGTCTTCCCATGCTCTAAATTCAGAAATTCAAACTGTTCTGGAAACTAGACTTGAAGGAATAGTTGACCATTCTCTCATATTTTAATTTTGACCCCTATAAGGAACATAAAAATCAGCTCAAAGTTGGCACTAAGCTTCTGCACTTTCTATGTTTTTATTTGTAAAATTTCACTATGTAAAATTTCTAGTTTCTAGTCTGACTTGGTCAAAGTAAAGATTCTCTATGTAATGGCACAAGTTACGAGGCTAGGTGATGTAGGCATTAATAAATGTATATCATACGTTTTTTTATTTATGTTTATTAGGCCTCATAAAAGAAGCAAACTCCTAAACAAACTCTTCATGAGGTGTTTGAGTTGCACCTTCTCACTCTCACCTGTTGGTTGAGAGAATCTTGGAGTCAGTTCCTCCACCAAGGAAATCAACTCTTGAAGGTGAGAAAGAGGTCTAGGAGAGTCTATAAGTATTATTTTACTTCAAGAGAAGAGGGTTGAACATTTTTTGAAGGAGGCTTGCATTGTAATCATCTTTCAGCTAATACAGATACAGGTTGCAACTATTTTCAAGGAACTCTATCCCAATGAGTTCATGGTGCTCGTAATTCATTATTTTTTTTCTCATGGTCTAAACATCTTTATCTACATTATATCTCTTCTTTATATGAATGACTTGTGATAAAATACTCAGAATTCGTGTTTTTCAAGCTATATTATCTAGTTTTTATGGTTATGTGTTTTGTCTTCCTAAGCTAATGAAATCATGTTTATTTATGCTCATTAGTTTCTTCCATACTATATCCTCTATACTACACCGAAAAATAATCAAATTACACCATGGCTTCTGACATATAGCTCCTCCTTATGTTTTCTCATGCATTCCCATAGACTACACCTACTTGTGGCTCCAATCCCTAAGTTCAGAAAATCCTTACAAAGACAAATTTTCACAAACAAACAAAAAAATACACATATCTAGCCTAAAATTAATTTTCTTTAAATTCATATCACTGATAAGAGACTTAGAGAGATCCCTCTCATGCTCAGTAGGGATAGCTACTCAGCTGAAGTGGTTTGAGGTTACCCTTGTCAATTTCCTTTTCAACCTAGGAGATTGTAAGGACTAATAGTAGGAACTAGCAATTGGACCAAATCAACCTCTCAGACATGTCAAGGGTGCGGAAACCTCATTCCAGCACCCCCCCATACTTCTTCGGGTGAGATCTCAGTCTGCGCTCCGTGGGCTGTTACCGAAAGGGCCATTAGTACAAGGATTTGTTTGGCTAATTAACTTCAAACTTGGGTCAGGCCCCTATAAGCTAATAATCATGTTGATCTAATAATTTGTCATAAATGAAAGCTACAAAACTAAAATAGTAATCATCTTAGAGAATATATAATTCACATAATAGTTTGTAAGCTAGCATTATATAACTCACAGAATACACACATACATAAAATGTTCAATAATAGTAAAAAATAAGGACAAGATACATGAAATAATATAGTTTTAGCAACGGTCATTAAGGCTTATTAATATTAAAATAGTGAGTGCATAATTACTAGCCTCGTAGATTTGGTTTGTAGGTATACCAATAAAATTCAAGAATTTCTAACCATGAAAACTTTCAAATAATGGGAACCCTTTTCACTTAGGGCTTTACAATATTTATAAGCTTGATTAGTAAATTCCACTTGTGGCTATTCATCATATTTTTAGGTCAATTAAACTCGTTACCTTCTTGTAATTTATAAATAAAATCAAATGTTTGAAACACCTTAGCAATGAGGTTGATATTTGTTATAATATGGTTGGGTATTCAAGAGGGATCTTCAATATTTCCTTAATATATTCCACCTATATTTGATAGTAAGACGATATCATCATGATATTTTTGGGAAGAAATATCTTTGGGAGATGAATGGAACATCCTTCTTTAATGAAACCATATATTAATTTAGCAATGTTAGTTGCTTAGTAGGGTCCACCAAATATTGCTTGAGATTGTCCTTGGTGAATTTAATTGTTAACACATTAATGGAGAATTATTTCCCATTCATTATCTCATATAGTTCCATGTTAAGTTCCTCATTTTTTCTTTGAGCACCAACTCCTCATCTACTCTAGAAGCTTAATGTTCTATTTGGGCTACTTCCGGTTTATGTATTAGTTTCTTTTATATTGCTTCCTCTGAGTTTCTTGTTCTTAAGCTACTAGTTTTAACTTCTCCTTATTTTTTTCAAACATTTTAGTGGTAAGGATGTAGTGGATCCTAAAAATAACTACTGCAAAGTTTAAGACATTATTTTGTTGTTCTTCCTCTACTAAGGTCTCTAACTGATATTCCCATATAAACATGTGAGACTTTTAATGATCCTTAACTATGGATCTAGGATCATATATTTGAGATTACAGATCCTGAAAATGGAAAAGTGTTAGGGCATCACCATCCTCCTTAGATCTCTCGATATCATTTATATTATAATATTTTAGGTAGAAATGCATGTCAATATATGGGTTCTTCATTTTCCATGTGTTCAACATGTTGTCTCATAGTGTTCGCATTAATGTCAACCTAGTAGTAGAGGCCCTCATGGTTTGTGGTTAGTATGAATATCTACTAGAAATGAGTTATAATTGATTTGATGTAGAGGTGTTGACTTCATGCACAGATGTTGATCAATGCAGAGGTGGATTTCCAATTAGGCTTTATGATGGTGTCTTATCAACCTAGCATGTCAACCCAAGGTGTTTTCCAAGGATTTAGCTAAGGATTCGATTGTGGCGGCATTGATGACAACAAGGTGGGAGGATTTGACATGATGATCAATTGAATATGTTTGGAGGATTTGATATGATTTTTAGAGGCTTGAAATGAGCTTGGAGAGGATATAGAGGCTTGGGAGATGCTGATAGAGGTATATGATAGGGTTCGGGAAGAGTTGGAGCAGTTTTCTTGAGTTTTTGGGCTCAAATCAGAGTAACATAGGTATATAATGCACAACATGAATTATAATGTTGGTTCTTAATGTATTAGGCATGTTATAATGCACTTCCAAAAGGGAAAACCATCGTTACCCTTTCTAAAGTCATTTTTTTAGATTTTATGGGCATTCTAGTGAATTCGAGTGGCATAAACCAAGATATTTGCACATTGTTGAGTAGCGGAGGCCCCGCGTAATGGTTTTGGGGCTCAGAGCCCACAATTTTGGGAATGGTATGGTAAAGGCTCCACGAATCGAAATGAGTCAAGTCAAAGGGTTGTCTGCCTGAAAATAATGTAAGAAAATAGAAAGTGAGTTAGCCTGCCCATGGCCCGCGAACCATGGGAATGTATAAATAGAGTAAAGCTCTAAGGTTAGAAGGAAGTTTTTCTTTGGATCTTGAATGTTATGGGTTTATGAAAGCAATATCCTTTCTGTGTCTATAAGTCCGAACCAAGGGTGTTTGTAGATAGATAGAGGCTTTGCAGTTGTGTGCGCCTGGTAGAGTCTGCAGCTGTGTGTGCGAACCCCTACAGCTATGTCCACAAGGCGGATCTAGTTGTACTGGGGAAGAGATCAATAAAGATAAGAATTTATAAATCATTGTGTGTCTTATAGCGAATCTATCTATTGTTTACATTATGAATTTATGCATATTTTGCACGCACTGGGTATTATGGTTAAATGTTTGCTTAAAGACTGTAAGAGTTAGATCTGATCTAGAATACATTCAGTAATAATAAGAATTAAAGAATGCTGAGATGCAGACCTATGCGGAAATAGGTCAGAAGTACAGAGTAGTGCATGGCTGCATAACAGTTTTCTAACCCTTCAGACCACATCAAGACATCCCAAGCATGCGGAAACCTAGTTCTAGCACCCTCCCCTGCTACCTCGGGGGAGACTTCAGTCTGCGCTCCATGGACTGTTGCCAAAATGGCCAATAGTTGTGGGATTTTTTTGGCTAATAACTCTTCCAAACCTGGGTCAGGCCCCAATAAGCCAACAAATGGTTCTGTTGCTAGGACTAGAATCTGCATAAGGGATGTCTGATGTCGGAACACTAGAACCCTATGAAGAAATAACTTGAAGATTGGTTGGATCAGAAGCTTCACCAGTTCGTGGTACAAGAAAATAGAAATCCATGGATATCTGAGGAAAGGTGGCTGGATCGCTATATATACACAGAGATCCATGAGATCTTCTTCGCGTCCTTCTCAACAGAACTATATGAGTGGATTGCGAGGCTAGCTGACAGCGTAGGAAGGAGTAGACTTGATCAACCAATAGTGTGGACTCCCAAGTTGGTGTGCAGGCTAGAGGCATCTGAAGATAAAATTGCATGGGTAGTAGATCATTGGACGGATCGAATAATAGGAGGATTTATCACCAAATTTGCAATAGACACAACTGTGAGTTACAGCGAAGTAGAAAGGTGATGTCTTCAAGGACCATGGGGTAAGTACATAAAATCGTTGAATACTTGGATTAAAATGTTGTTATGTGAAAAATGGGTTATGCAAATCCATTGATGTTTGGGGTAACAGGGAGTGGAAGAGGCTATCGAGGGACCAAAGGATTAGAAAACAATCCTCTGATTTCACTTTTGCGAGAAAGCGAGAAGGAGCTTGTAGGGTTTCCTCCAAGAAGTGCAGTCTGATTGATAAATCAACGCATACCACCACCATCCACGCCATCCCCTACTTCACCTACCTCAAACCCATCTTCACCAATCCCCCCTCTGCCACCATTGAGGGTGGGAATGGCGAGTGCGATCAAGTTGCCGGTATTTAGAGGCATAGGAAACGAGGAACCAGGTCATTTTTGGTTTGTGGTAAAAGCTGTATGGGAAGCCCAAGGCGTAACAAATGATAACATCAAAAAGGAAACTTTGTTTAGTGCATTTCAGGACCACACGTTGACGTGGTATATAAAATACTCAAGTGATCACCCGAATGTGGGAATAGCAGCAATCCAGGATGCACTGAACAAAGAATTTAGCCAACCAAAATCAGAGATGCAGTCAATCATCAGATTCAAGGAGATCATAATGTTACCTGGTGAAAACCTGTGGGATCTGGATCAGAGATTGAAGAGTACAATCCATGAAGCTAACATGACACTGACAGATGCGCAACACTGCGCATGGTTTGTGGCATCTTTGACACCACATCTGAGGATAGCGCTGTCATAGCAAAAGATCTCAACCCAAGCTGAAGCATTAGAAACAATGATGAGGTTTCATGAAACTCTAATACAGGATCCGGGGTTGGGATTTCAGCAAATCCATGTGAAACTACAAAACCTATGCCTAGAGATGCAAAGTTTGAAACAAGATAAGGCACCCTAGTCAGAGGCATGCATAGAGGTGTGGTGCATAAAGTGTAAAGGCCAGGGCCATGATAAGGATCATTGTCTGATATTCACGAACTATTTAGTAGGAGGGGGACCAATGCCATTGCGACCAAAGGCACAAGGGGGCCAAGCATGACACCCGCACTCTGGTGCACAATCTACCAGGTGGAAGTAAAGCACACCACATACAACTATCATCTATTGCAGAAACTTATACAACCCCCTCAACAACTATTTTTCAATTTTTGTATACATATGGGCTATGACGAACGAAATTGCCGAAGTTATGAATTGCTGATGGATCGGGCACCTGCTTACAAGATGTAGACTGAGGCACAAGGTCAGGATCCTACTGTGGCAATAGTGCGGGGCAGATTCCAGGGATGCGGACGGGGACAAGGAAGAATGGGACCTGGATGAGGGCAGGGACAAGTAATCTGCTACAATTGTGGAGGACCAGGGCACTATGCATGTGATTGCACGAAACCAACCAGAACATGTTTCCCGTACTGTTACCAATTTGATCATGAAGCAGTAGAGTGTCCCACACTAATTGCAACGATGTGGGAAAAGGGGGTGCTCCAGGCTACTCCCACTCTGAACATCCAAATGATGAAGATTGAACCGCGCGAGGAGGATCCTAACATGAACATGATGCTCAGAAGTGGTGCAACTACAGGAGAAGATAAGGGGAAGCAACCTAAGGAGGATGTGTGGGTTCACAAGGCCCCTACAAAGCAACCTGAATTTAATTTGGAGCACGTGAAGGAAACGTTTATTAAAGCTAAGAAGAGCTTTGTGGAGGCTTCTACTTCAAGTAGCAAGGATCAAACGAAGCCGGAGATAGATACTTCTATGCTAACTACCTTTTTAGAGACATGCATGAAGCTACTATAGTGTTATCAATCAGATTTTCCTAGAAGTTGTTGGGAAGAGGAAAGGGGTCTGAGGTAACCACAAACCAACTTTTAAGTACAGATTCTAGCCAATCTGTACTCAGAGAGGGTTCTCTCTTTATGATTTAGCTTGGTTTTGAAGGATATTAGGCTAGCTGTGAAGTTTAGGAGTTTTGTTTGAGTTTGGGTGGTGAGATTCAATAGTAGAGGGGTAAAACTGAGTAGTTCAGGCCAATGGGCTAATGGAGTCAAAGAAGATGGCTTAACTGGTGTTATCAGGAAATCTAGTGTCCATGCAGAGCTGCTAGTCCCACTAATACTGGTAGCTATCTTAGAAACAAACAAACTAAAACTACTTTCATTTTCCTTTATGAGAAGTAGATAAGAGGGGAACAAAGGAGACTAACCTCTGTCTTGTGCTTGGTTCCTTGCTTGATTCCTCTCTCTTCTGATAGATCTTTGCCACTTGCTTCCTTGTCTACCTAGCTTCAAAGAGCACCTGTGGAATCAAAGCAGCATAACACTATCCAAGAACCGAGATCTACTATCATAAACAATATAGGACCAGATATATATTGACCACACAAATGCATATATCATCAATCATACAAGAATGTGGAGGAAAACTTGAATAGCTTTATCAATATCAAGAATAGCAAAGATGATTACAACCAATTGTTCTGACCCAGCTTCATCCTCTCAGCAAGAAATCCCTTCTTCACCTCATGAAAAGCTTAGATCACCCAACACTATGATGTTACACCATGAAACCAGCAACACTTCCTTACAAGATACAAAATTCCAGCCTCTGGATCTCTGGGATGAGGGATCCATATATAGATGATTGCAGGGAGGTGAGTCAGATTCAGAGATTTGATTAGTGTCCTCTCTCTGATAGTTCTTGATTCCACTTGGAGATTGATGATCTCTTACTCATCCCTGGGCGAATTCAGAGAGGCAAGTGTCATAGGAGAATTTTCTGGAAGATTCCATGATCATCCACCTCGCAAATTGACTCTGCCATTTGTCCACTCTCGCCCATCGCACCCCATAGAAGGGCTTTTCAGTATGCATTGCACCTCCCATGTGCATTTAGGTGGGATGCATCGCACTTTGACCATGGAGCAGGTGAGATGGTACAACTTTGACCAGTTCTAAGTAGTTTTTCATGGAGAACTTCTGGGAGATGATGTAATCAGCTGACCTTGTTCCTTTAGGGTGTGAAACAACACTTTTAGGGACTTAGGAGCCCCTTTGTTTATGGATATATATGATTGGGGTTGTAGTGCCCAAAAATGTGTATAATAGTTGCCCCCTAAAGCATGAGGTCGTTAATCTTTTGATGTCGGGTGAAATGCTTTATCATGAGGATCCGAAGTTTTTTCGAGCTGGAAGGCGACTTGTAATAAGATAAAATACAATACATTATCTTCATAATGTTTGCATGATCTAGCTGAGGTGAGCATTCCCATGCTCAGCTTTATAAATTCATTTCCATGTACATAAGACAGACAACCGTCTGTGTGCAGACTGATGATTCTGATAGAGCCATCATCCCTTAGATTGGATGATTATTTGTGCAGCAATGATGTACATTTGATGTCTTTATTTTCTTGAATATATATCGCAGCCCGGATGGATCAAACTAGATCTGGGGTCTTCAATCTCGTTTGATTTTCACTCAAAGTACAAGTCGATCCATGTGATAGATGTTCTGGAGTCGAACATGGAAAGACATCGCCTGATTACCAGCCAGTGATGTAAGCTGTTAACAGATGCGAGAGGAATCACCGATAATGATGATGACCCTCAAGGTATGACAGTACAAGTCACGTGGTGTGAAAAAGGGACTTGGTGTCGAACACCACGCAAAATCTTTCGGTCGAAGGCCATTGATGTAAACCTGTCGCCGGAAGTGAGAAACTTGCCATTGAGGCATGCAAGCTTCAAAGTACTGAAAGGGTTGTTCCTAGATCGACTTCCTGGATAATGAGTTGATGTCGACAAGAAGTGATCCGTCGTAGGAGGGCCTTAATAAATCCAACATCTATGAAACGGAATGGAGCAAATGATTTTAATGGAGGTGAAAACGATCTGATGATATAAGGTTCAGGGTGGCGGTCATGAAAGAATGGAGCGTGAATGTATTGTAGTGATGAGACACAGGTGAATTCTTTGAGTGACTTCTCTTGAACATATCGGTGACACTGACATGATGAATTGGTAGCGTTAACCGCAAATGTGGATGGTGTGATGGACCAATGGTGATATGACCAGTGAACGGAACAACCCAACCCGACTCAGATGCGGAGTGAAAGTGTCATGTTCAAGAGAGACTTGCTACCAACAAAGTTTCTTCAAGTTTTCTTCCCAATTTTTCCCCAGTCATTGCTGATCAGTACCTCTTTATTTTTTTCAAGCTTGAGGAGGATAACATATGCTTGTTCTATAATTTTCCCTTCGGGAAAACCCATCGCTATGTTTTAACAAGCCTAGTGATAGTGAAACTCGTTCTTGTCTGTATGGACAAGTTTGTCACTATTCAGTTTTAACGAGTTTAACGACAAAGATAACACGGTCCTTTTCAATTTTAGAGAGTCTGAAAGGGACGTAAAGAAAACTCCAACAATCCTTTTTTGTCATATAATCCCTTAAGTCCGAAAAAGTATAAAATAATACAAAAGGGACGAATTTTCGGTAATTTTAACGAGCCGAACAAAGCAAGCGCTCGATCATTTTGTGTAATAATCCCTCAGGTCCAAAAAGATTAAAATCTAAAGGAGGGATAGCACTTCCGGTCACTTTAACGAGCTGGAGAGGCTAATTGCTCGGAAATATTTTCATATTTTACGAGTCAGAAGAAAAGAGCTTAGAGGAGACTCGTTTTTCAAGGAACGAGTGATAAATTCGGGTAGCGGCTGATTCCAGGTAAGGTTTGGAATTTTCCAATCACGACAATGTCACAAGGATGGCTAACAGGATCACTCTTCGCAGCTCTTCCTCAAAAAGGGTAAACAATCAAATGGAGGTGAATGATCAGCCAAAACAGAGTGGAGGTGATGATGAGAACACGACCAAGGCTCAAATTTTGATGATAATGCATTCACGATGGTTATTTACTGAAAATTGGTTCACTTTTTAATGAATGAGCTTAAACTCTGGGGGAAACATTTTCTCATTGCTTATGTTTAATTTTTAACGAGCTTTAACTCCACATAAAAATTGCTCAAAACAATGGTCATTGATTACTTTGATTTTACCATTGAGACCTTTGTTCCTTCAAAGGTTGTACTGCCTATTCAATTGCTTCATCAAACTAGTTAGAAACGAATAATATATGCTTGAAAAATGAGTCAAAACACTAATATTTTACTTGAATTACGTGAAAAGTAATTTAAAAGTGGTTTTTACCTCTCATTTTACCATTTCATTTGAACTTTGGTTTGTTGGAGCTTTGGAGGTGCTTTCCCCCTTGATTTTCACTAGCTAATTCCAGGAGATTCTGTGGACGATTCTTGGTGCTGTCTGGACCAGGTAAGAGCTAAACCTGAGCTCTTCAGTTTCATTCTTTCCTTTTTGAATTTTGAGCATGTTTCCTGGTTTTTCTGAGCCCCTAGGGTTTGAAAAATTCACCCTGGCTCCATCGCACCTTTCCTACATCGAAAAGTGTGATGCATACTGACCTGGCCATTGGCTAGTCAGTATGCATCCCACCCAGTACATTGCTGGGGTGCGATGGGCGCAAGGAGGGAAACTTGTGCACAGTTTTTCATGGAATTTTTTCCTATTTTTCACCAAATCAGGATCCTGACTCTTCTCTTGTTTGTTTTCAGAGATTCATCAAAGCAAAATGCCTGTTACATGGCGAGAACATGAGCATGAAGAAGAGGACATGATTTCTTTACATGATCCAGGTAGGGTAATTGCACTACGGAATTGTGGCCTGCTGAAGTTTTTCCGCATCTCTAGCATGAGGCAAGAAATCAACTTGTTGCAATATTTTCTCGATGCATGGGATCCTACTGACCAGGTGTTCCAGATTAGGGGCAAATCCATCCCCTTGACTATCGTGGACATCTATTTTTTGACTGGTTTATCGAGACGTGGTGCCCCTATCTCATTATCAGGTTCAACCCATGGGGGTGAATCCGTGAGAGATTATATTCATCGGTATTGTAGAGAGGGATCTCAACCGAGTAGGGACGGTAAGATCAATATCCGAGACATCATTGACAAGTCCTTGAGGACCATTTTGTTCACTTTTGCTAGACTGGCTAGTAGTGCGGCTCTTCATGTGGCCAACAGGTCTTATATGCAGTATGCCTTGGAATGCCTTGAACCAAAGGTGTTCAACTGGTGTGATGCAGTACTCCCTGTGATGAAAGAACAACTGGCCAAGGTAAAAAATGGAAGATTGAAGAACTTTAGTTATGGTTCTATTTTGACCGCTGTCGCCTTGGAAAATATCCTACTGATGCAGCCACAGTATATTTCACTTGGTTTACCTCCACCGACTAAGCCACGGATGTAGAGATGGGTTGACCTCATGGCCCGACATGCGGGTTAGTCCCAGATTTCTTTCTTTGATACCTTCTTCGAGTGGTTCAACCATCAGCAGATGGTTTTTGCTGAGTGTCCATATGCTGGTATGGATTTCCGAGGTGATCCGGATTTGGCACTACTGGCTGGTGAGCAGTGGGGTTCCATAGGTAAATTCTCTGACCTTATTCCTATTTATTTCTTTTCATAATGTTCTTATATTTTCTTTACTCAAGACTAATCACAACTCATACGCTCATGGAGACATTGGACCAGTTCGACCAGCAGTACGTCCGAGAACGCCAGCTGTCGTTCCGGCAAGAGAGGCTGTGGGGAGGGCTATCCTTCGCGACCTTGATGTGGCCGAGACTCTTTTAGCATTACAGGATCAGGTCAAGGGTCTCACTCTTGGTATTCTAGATGTGAGGACTGACGAGCTGCCTCTGAGGCTGCAGCGACATACTACTGGCGTGCCAAGTCGATGGACTCGACTTTTACACATGATTGCACAGGCGGTGACTTGTTATCATCAGCACCATTAGACTAGGGTGCCCCCTAGCATTTTGAGTTTTGGTTCATCTGACCAATTTTGTCTTGGTTACAGATAATTATGTGTAAACCACAAACAGTTATATATATATATATATTTTTGATTTTCAGAGTTTTATTTTGGTTAATTTACATGATCCTGATGCAAATATTGATGAAATGCTTCTTTTTATAAATTTTGCAAATGTCTATCTAACACATAATTTGCCAATGAGTCTGTTAATGTGTTTAAGTTTCTGGAAATATGCTGATATTGAATAGAATCAAACTGCCTTTCCAAAATCTTGACCCTTAGGAACATGCGATAGATAGCTGGATTTCGGATAGAGTAGATACTAGTGAGTTGTAGGATGACGAGTTGTGAGTCTAGCCTGATGACAAGTCGGTGTATGCCATGTGTGATGGCATTAGAGAGGAGTTCTATCAATGCAGTATATTCAGTGATGTTATTTGTTGACCGACCAATACATACCCCTCTGAAACTTACTAACTCGCTGCTTGGATCAAAAATGGCCTAGGCCACAGAAGATAGGTTCCGCAAACTATGACTCGCTCTGTCGGCATATCCAACAAATGATTCCAATAGGTTCGACATCTGCAACAAATGTAAAAAGTGGATTACCTGACCAAAACAATTACCCTTAGAGAAAACAAAAATTTAACAAAAGCATAGGGGTTACTACACTGAATCATGTGTAGTAACGCTTAAGGTACAACCCATTACGGGGTTGCGCCAGTGGAATCCCATCATAATCCACTAACTCGTAGGCCCCTTTTGCTAATACATGTTTAACAATATAGGGACCCATCCATAAAGACTTGAATTTTTCTGCTCCCAATTTATCGGATTCCTGGTCATAAAGTAAGACCAAGTCACCTTCTAAGAAGACATGGGGTTTGACATTCTTGTCAAACTGTGCCTTGACTCATTTCTTATGGGCTTCATTAGCCAAAGTGGCATCACGATGGGTTTCATAAAATTGGATTAGTTCTAAGAAACGAGCCTCCTCTTCTGAAGTTCCGGGGAGAAGTTCGACTGCGAGTTTGAGGGACGAGATTTCACACTAAACTGGTAAGATTGCTTCTAGGCCATACACCAGTTGAAAGGGTGTAAACCCAGTTGCATTCCTTACCAATGTTTGGTAGGCCCACAAGGCTGAGTATAGGATCAGGTGCCAAATCCTTTTGTGGACTCCAATCATCCTTTGCAGCATCTACTTCCGGACCTTGTTGATTGCTTGAACTTGTCCGTTGGCCTGTGGGTAATATGGAGTATAGCTATTGTGGGACAACCCCAATCTAGCAGCCAATTCAACCATCATGTGATTGCAAAAATGCGATCCATGATCTTGTGACTATGGCCTGTGGAACGCCGAATCTGGCGACTACATGATTGAAAAAGAAAAGGGCAGCCGTTTCGTCGATGTTGTTTAATTTAGGCATTGCCTCGGCCCAATTGGTAAAATAGTCTACCGCGACTATGATATACCCATGCCCCTCGGTCGAGGTGGGGTTACATGTCATGAAATCTATGCCCCATTTGGAAAATGGCCCAACAACAACTATTGGTTGTAGGGGTGCGGGTGGTCTTCTGGTTTTGCTAACGAAAATTTGACACGCATGGCAACTTCTGACTGCTGTTATGCAATATTTAAACATTTTTGGCCAGAAGTATCCTGCTCGTAAAATTTTTTGCACCGTAGCGTAACCAGATTGATGCCCCCCATACACACCTAAATGGCAATCATTTAGGACTTTTTCGGCCTCCTCGTGGGTGAGGCACCTCCTCAGAACTACATCGACACCACGATGGTAAAGCGTATCACCGACGATCATGTAGTCTTTTGATTGGTATCGAATATGTCTTTGTTCTGAGTGAGACGTATTAGACCTATATTTTTGGGTTTGGAGATAGATTATTATATCTCCATACCACGGATTGCTTGAAGGTATCAGAAACAAAGATTCATCCACGATGGTTTCCTCTGATGTTTCATCGTTGGACGACGATGGGAGATCACATATTAATTCCGCGAAAACCAAGGATTTCTTCGATTTGGATTTTATAAATTCCAGATCAAACTCTTGAAGAATTTCTATTCATTTTGAATATTTTCCCCCCAGCAACTGTCGCGACAAGATATAAGTCATGGGGTTGAAATCTGACAAAATGGTAGTTTTTCGAAAGAGGACATAGTGTCGAAATCTCTATATTGCTTGAACAGCTACGAGAGCCAGCTTTTCAATGTAAGAATACTTGCTTTCTGTATCATTTAATTTTCTGCTCAAATAATAATTAGGATGTTCAATTCCATTGTCTGCTTGAACTAAAACCATTGCGATGGTTGTATCCGCTGCAACCAGATACAGGTTAAAGTCTTTTTGATAATCAGGAGCGTACATTAATGATGCTTTTATTAGGGATTCCTTTAAAGCATCAAAGGAAGCTTGCGCGACTTGATCCCAGACGAAGGGTAATTCTTTTTTCAATAGACGTGTATAACCTTTAGCAAGTTCGGTGTAATTTGGAATGAACCTCCTCAGAAAGTTTGCTTTCCCTTGGAGTTTCTGAATCTGAAGCAAATTTGAAGGTGGAGGCAAATTTATGATTGCCTGAAACTTACATGGGTCAAGACGAATCTCGTCCTTTGAGACTACAAAGCCAAGAAAATGACTAGAACTGACACAGAATACACATTTGTGTGGATTGGGTTGTATCTTGTAGTGTCGGCAACGTAGAAATATTGCTCTCAAATGTTGTGGATGATCGGTCTGCTTTCGCGAATGGGCCAGAAGATCGTCGAGATATGGTTGAATGATGTTTTTAATGTCATGTAAGGCATAATTCATTGCCCTATGAAATGTTGCCCCCATGTTCTTTAAGCCAAAGGGTAACTTGCGATATGCAAATGTGCCCCACGAACAAATAAATGTAGTCTTTGACTGGTCCTGTGGGCGGATATTTATTTGATTATACCCGGAGAATCCATCCATAAATGAAAATATCTCACATCCGGTGCATTCATCAATTATCTGGTCAATAAAGGGTGTAGGGTAGTTGTCTTTTGGACAAGCTTGATTTACATCCCTATAATCGACGCACACTCTAATCGTTCCTTGTTTTTTCATTATAGGAACAATGTTAGATACCCAATCGGTTAGAGGAACTGGGTAAATAAAACCAACATGGAGAAGTTTTTCAACTTCTGCCTTGATGGCAGCGGCTTTCTTGGGGTGCACCTGTTGTACCCGTTGTCGTACTGGTTTGACATCTGGATACATCTTTATTTCATGTTCAACTATACTCGAGTCAATGCCTGGCATTTCATCTTATGACCAAGCAAAGACATCTCTGAATTCACGAAAAAGAACTTCATATATTTCTAGTTCTGAAGGAGAACAACATTTGCCAACATAAATATTCTCTACAACATCTGTTTTGGTCAAGATATTTATGGCGATAGTCTTTTCGATATTGGACAAGTTTCGGTCGGAATCCACCGTGTTTACAGTATTTGATAGGAAATCAAAAAATGAAGGATTTTGAAGGTCATCAGGAGTATGTTATTGACAATCTGGAATATGGGAACGATGGTGGTAATCTTCCCATGGCGCCCCATCAATTATCATTGACTGAACAATTCCTTCGTCTATGTAATGTACTTGCGACCAAGGATCTGAAGGGGTGCCATATTCTTTAGACCTATCTATCCAAATGCTAGATGAGTGTTGATTTGGGTTTTCCTCCCATGCCAAAAACATTGATTGCTACAATATTTCTATTGGGCTTGGAGGCAATACCTGCAGATGATCCATGCTAATATCATTTTATGAGATATTTTGAATAGAAGATATCATATTGCAGGTTCCTACCGTTGCCATTTCTACCTGATTGATTGGAGGTGGGAGGGCAAAAGTCCCCATTAATATAGGGTCTTTTAGTAGGCCAACTCCGATATTTTGAAGCAAATGGGGGCTTCCATGGATCATCGAAATGCTTCCCGTAACTTGGGAACTATTGGGGAGAAATGTTTGTTGGTCGTTGATTGTAATTCCCCCTTGAAAGGGAAATGCAATCTTCTTGAAGTAGGTCGACACAACCGCAGCCATAGCATATATCCAGGGCCTTCCCAATAGGATGTTGTAATCGAGGTTTTTGTCGATTACTTCAATATCTATTTCTACTATTTTCACCCCCAGTTCAACTTGCAAGTTACTTAAAATCCCATATGGGGTATATGTTCGTCCATCAAATGCTTTTAATTTCATCGAAGATCACGACAAGGTTGGAGATCCCAAAGTTTTCTAGCAACTCATCGACATAATACATGTAGATGCCCCCTCATCAATAATTGTTCGATGAACAGTTTTGTTGAGGGCTTTCACTTGAATGAGGAAAGCTAGTTGAGTTGGTAACTGAGGATCATATCCTTTGTGATTAAAGGACACAAGATTAGAATCCTTTGGGTCAATCCCATCTATTGCTGATAATAAAGCTTGCTTTTGGGAGGGGCAATTTTGCAGTACCTCAAGAGTCGACATAGCGGATGGCGATTGGGCTAGATCTTCCACTATATTATAATGTTATGCTGCTCTAGCACGAGGATTAAATGTCGACTTGTGTACTACTCCCTTTGGCGGTTTTATTGTTAGCTCTGGAATGATGGGTGGCACAACTTGTGTCGAAGTTGTTGTCGAACTACTAGGTTGGTCTTTATCCTTGTTGTTCGACAGCTATGGATTCCGGTAATCTTTATTCCTTGTCATTATCAAAGCATCATTTTGCTGCTTTGAAACTGACAACATCAGTACTTGGGATGGGGAAGCATTATCATTGGCAACCAGATTTGTTCTTGGATTTGGAAACGGATCAGTTAATACCGCCGAGGTTATTGAATTCTTGAAGAATTTTTTAATCTCAGCTTTATATCGACAATCTCTTATCCAATGATCCTCATCACATATAAGAAATGGACGATTTGGTTTCTTATCTCCAAACGGGTTTGCAGAAGATTTTTCAGTTGGTGATTCCTCCTATTTCTTCTTCTTCCCTTTGTTTTTCTTCTTGCCTCCTGGTTGCTTGGTTTCTTTGCCTTTGTCAGTTGAGACGGCATTTACTTCCGAGGTGAGAAGTTCCTCATTTGCATTTTGACTAGAAATCTTACGGTCCTTTTTAGATGTAGCCTTTTTTGATTTCGTGTCTGTCGTACCAATCACACCATCGCCGGCATGAGAGTCATTGTTCGATTTAGGAGGAGGAGGAACGGAAAATTCCGATCTGGGAGCGTCAGGGATTTTATCATAGAGCGTGCCAGACTGAGTATAAATCAAGTCTAAATATTGTGCACGAGCAATAACTTGCTCTTCAGTGATGACTCTTCCCTTTGCCACATCTTCTGTAATGGAAGGTAATAATGACTTAATAAACCTTTCAGCTAAAAGCTGATCAAGAACGTACGTTTTTACCATTCTACGACGACGTCGGCACTCATGAATATGATCAGATATGTGAGTGGCCATCATTTGCTTGAAATTGGTAAGAAGTTCTGTTCCCGTTTCATACCTAATGGGTAACTGAAAATGGGTTAAAAAGGTTGTGGCTAGGGTACTGAAATTATCAAACGAAGCTATAGGTAATTCGATATACCGTTTTGCTATTGGACCAGTTAACATTCTCTGAAAAAGGTGAAGCCTTATCGAATCATCGTTTAGGGTGTTTGATGAACACCACAGGTGACAAGTCATCACATGATTCGACGGGTCTTCACCCGGATTTCCATTAAATTTAGGAATATCTGACGGAAGTTTATGCGGAATCGCTGGCCACCAAGGGGCGTAAGTAATTGGATCGTTTGTTAGTCGATTTAGATCCAGTAACTCTAAAGTTGCCATGAAAAGTAACTGTTGATTCAGGTTTGGCGAAGCATACCCAGGATAAGACGGAATTGCCTGAGCAGTTGGTCTTTGCATACCAGCATAATGCATTTGATGCTGGTAATTTTGGTAAGGTTGATGGGCATAACCATTATAGAATGGTTGATTTTGACTGTTTTGAATATACGACTACTCATTATTTGCAAAGGTTTGTTGCTTAGATCCTTGGTAAGCTTGTTGGAATTGCGGTTGTTGATATTGCACCAGCCATGGTTGTGAAGCCATGTGTTGTTGTCCAATACTGGTTGTTTGACCAAGATGAGGGGTAATTGTACCTGTTTGGGCCTGTGTCATTCCACTAGTTGGCAATTGTGGTTGAGTCGCAGGGATAAGAGGCTGTTGCATTACGACCTGACAAACCTGAGGTTGGCATACAACAGGAAACACTTGTACTTGTGACGCCGTCACAATAGCTGGCGTAGTTGGTATATTTGACATAGGTAAACATTGTTGCATCGAGTATACAACTCTTGGTTGTTGAGGCAGTATTGGCACCCAACCGCTAGATGTAATTCCAGCATAACCTAAATTTTGTTGTGAACTCTCGTATGGTTGTTCTCCCGGAGGAGATAATGAAAGGGTATATTGCCCCCCATACGGCTGTAATCCGGTACTCAAAGGAATGATTTGCCCTTGAGGACCGGACTACCCAAATTGACATCGTGAAGGATCAATTTGCTGAGACTCAGCATAAGAGCTCCCGGATGTTATTCCGGATGAAAAAATGGGAATGGACCATGCTATCGAAATATCCCCTGAGTGGGCCCCATCTAGCGATTGAGAGCTAGTTGGGACAGATGGTATGTTGGCGAACATTGTTGGAGTGATAGCAGGAATTTCTGCCATCGCTGTGTCAGATGACACAGTGCTAGATGTCGATGGTTGTTTAGACATTTCTAGTCTATCCAAAAGATTTCCTAGTGATTCTACAGGAGCTTCCAATAACGGTAGACTAATTTCTAATGAAGAAGGATATAGGGTGATCCCGACTCGAAATTGCGATGGAGTACTAGATGGAGGATCCTCCACAATCTCTTCTATAGCAATCAAACCAGGTGGAAGAGGTAGACCGTCAGGTCCATAAAATATTTTTGGTGTCGAAGAAGGTATAGATTCTGTAGTGATAGATGTTTGGGGAATAACACCTTTTGAATCAGCTGTAGATGAAGCTGGTTCAGTAATACAAGTGTTTACCTTCACACTAGGATCAGCTCTACTGTCCTTTGGTGGCTGCGGAAATTCTTCTGTAAAGGCAGGGATACCAGAAATGTTTGGAGTAACCGAAGTCTCCGATGGTGTCGAAACATTTGTTCCAACTTTACCAGGGGATTTTGAACTGGTTAAACGAGTTCACTTCGTCCGTAAGAATTTTGATTCTGGAGACAAACACGGTTGACTTGTAAGCCTCCGCGAACGACGGGGTTTCAATTGACTTTCTTCCACAATTGTGGATTACTCGATCAACTATAAATCAATGGGAAATATGTTTTTGAATTAAATGAATTTTAGACGCTTTGACACAACTTGTTTTTTCAATTTTTAAGAGTCGAGAAAAAACAAAAGATGACTCTAGTCGCCTTCAATTTTTAATGAGCTTGAAGTGACAAGTGCTCAGATGGACCTTTTCCTTTAAGGAGGATGAAAAGGAACGAAAGAGACTACTCTAGAAGTGTAGACAGAGGGGTTACCAAACCAATCGCAAAACTCTAGAATACTTTTTACGGTACGGCAGTCAATCTTCCCGAATGTTGTGTTCAGTGCATTGCGATCGATAGGTTGGCAGACACGGCTTCCTATGGATAAAGGATATATCCTATTGTGGTCTCCCAATATATAATTGAAGGTACGTGGGAGCACAAGTCTGTACTGACACTTGTCGTCTCAAAGTGGAGGAATCACCCAACCAGCAATGAAAGCAACAGTTACCAGGTTTTGCGATGTCGGAATACGTCTCTAGCCTAGACTTCTAAATGTTGTGCGTTAGGTTCCAAAGCTTTTTAGATTCATTAAATTTATTTTACAGTTGATCTTGTTTAAGAAATTTTCCTTTCAGGTTCACCGCGTGATGTAGATATACAATTCCTAAAATGCAATCTAAGATGATAAACAATCATTTAATCTTCTTTTTGCAATGAAAATCCTAGATACTAAAGAAAGAGAGATGATATTCTTTCAACATAGAGCAGAGAGCACACACTATATGCACTGTCCTAATTCAAACCAACAAACAGTCTAAATGCGAATTCACATGCATGTATTTGTTTTCAGCCTTCTTAATGTGTGAATGATAAGAAGAAAGCTAAGCGCAAATCTGAATTATTTTTCAAAGTGAGATTACTAACAAGCTTCTTTTCAAGACAAAATGAACACAATGATGACACTTTGCGATTTGGAATTGAAAACTTGCTTTCGACACTTGAAAAACTACTAATTCAAATCAAATACAAGAGTAACAGTGTAATCAACTATCAAGAACAATCGAATTCTCTTCTATGACTGAAAATGACACTTGCAACACTTCCAAATCAAGAAACGACAGTTCAATTACGCTACTTCTTTGTAAAAGAGAACTAAAAATGGCTCACAATACATAAAAACATTTACAATTCTTTGCACAATGGGGTTTCCACAAAGGTATACTAACTATAGACAGCAAAACTCCTTAATAGAGCTGAAAAGAGTGAAGAAAAACCAAAGTCTGGAGGCAAAATTAGCCTTCTCTGACCATCGCACCTATTACACAGGGATTCCAGTATGCATCCCAC
Source organism: Pinus tabuliformis (assembly GCA_031772625.1). Lineage (NCBI taxonomy): Eukaryota > Viridiplantae > Streptophyta > Pinopsida > Pinales > Pinaceae > Pinus > Pinus tabuliformis. Next base: position 604,352,701 of record CM062804.1, read on the forward strand.
CTACTTCACATGGGAAGTGTGATGCATACTGATATCCTTGAAGAGAGGGTGCGGTGGTACAGTGCGAGACTTTTGATCCAGTTCTTCATCACAGTTCAGGGATTTAGGCCGAGCAAGTGATAATCAGTAAATAAATCACAAGGGTAGATCTAAGGAGGTTACTAGAGCCACCACAAGGGCAATTAGGATGTTTACAAATCAACTGTTCATTATATAAACAAAACCTGGAGATAGACTGAAGCAGCATTGATCTACTTTGCACTTGCATAGCAAATGCAGTTCGAAGGCTAGCTGGCTTGACTTCAGGCTCCGTCTGTAAGTTTATAAAACAAACAAGTATAGAAAAGTAAACAAGCTATTCGTTCCCCAATATGGTCGTCATTTTGTTATCAAGAAATCTAGTGTCCATGCAGAGCTGCTAGTCCCACTAAGACTGGTAGCTATCTTAGAAACAAACAAACTAAAACTACTTTCATTTTCCTTTATGAGAAGTAGATAAGAGGGGAACAAAGGAGACCAACCTCTGTCTTGCGCTTGGTTCCTTGCCTGATTCCTCTCCCTTCTGATAGATCTTTGCCACTCGCTTCCTTGTCTACCTAGTTCAAAGAGCACCTATGGAATCAAAGCAGCATAACACTATCCAAGAACCGAGATCTACTATCACAAACAATATAGGACCAGATATATATTGACCACACAAATGCATATATCATCAATCATACAAGAATGTGGAGGAAAACTTGAATAGCTTTATTAATATCAAGAATAGCAAAGAGGATTACAACCAATTGTCCTGACCTAGCGTCATCCTCTCAGCAAGAAATCCCTTCTTCACCTCATGAAAAGATTAGATCACCCAACACTATGATGTTACACCAAGAAACCGCAGCATTTCCTTACAAGATACAATATTCCAGCCTCTGGATCTCTGGGATGAGGGATCCATATATAGATGACTGTAGGGAGGTGAGTCATCTTCTGAGATTTGATTAGTGTCCTCTCTCTGATAGTTCTTGATTCCACTTGGATATTGATGATCTCTTACTCATCCCCGGGCGAATTCAGAGAGGCAAGTGTCATAGGAGAAGTTTCTGGAAGATTCCATGATCATCCACCTCGCAAATTGACTCTGCCATTTGTCCACTCTCACCCATCGCACCCCATAGAAGGGATTTTCAGTATGCATCGCACCTCCCATGTGCATTTAGGTGGGATGCATCACACTTTGACCATGGAGCAGGTGAGATGGTCCAGCTTTGACCAGTTATGAGTAGTTTTTCATGGAGAACTTCTGGGAGATGATGTAATTAGCTGACCTTGTTCCTTTAGGGTGTGAAACAACACTTTTAGGGACTTAGGAGCCCCTTGGTTTATGGACATGTATGATTGGGGTTGCAGTGCCCAAAAATGTCTATAACAACTGGGCTTGGTTTCTTAGCAAAGGATGGTTTCACAGAGAAAGGTAGTCAAATGGGGAGCAATTGGACACTTAAAGATGGGATGGGCTTAAAGGGTTAAAGGGCAACTAAGAATCCTTCAACATACTTTAAAATAGCAGAAAATGACTGACCATCAATAAAGAGAAATTAAGAATTCTTTACTAAATGATTAAGATGAATAAACTAGGAAACGGGAGCAATTAAGAATTCACTGTTTATACTAGTTTAGAAGAAAACATAGAGAATAATAACGATAGAAAACAGAGTACAATTAAGCATATTCTGAGTTATTATTTTTCGTTTATCATTCGGATGTGAAACATAGATGATATTATAAACCAAGAAAACTTTAAAACACAAGGTATAGATGACTTATTGATCCGGTGTTTGATTCAAGAATTCTGAGAAAAGTCCTTAGCTTTAATTCTTCAACCAGCAAGCCACACAAAGTTGGTCCAATCAACACTTTATTCCAAAAAGTCAATATTATAGCAATGTCTAGGAATTCACCCTCAATACTCCAATTGAGGGGGTATTTATACAAAAAATCTTTACAAAAATATCTCATAATAAAGTGAGATATATTCTAGTGATGACTAATTATTTTTACAGAAAAATAGAGACAACTAGTCTCGAAGATAGGAGGAAAGTGAACTGTTGTTGTGTTGTTCCTATTCTCGATGAATGTGCTGGAGGCAGTTCCTTTTATTTGGCTTGCTGCTGTCCTCTTTAGTAACTCTATGCTGGCTGCCCTGTTTTGACCAATACTTTTCACATGTTTTGATACACTTCGACCTGTTTGACCCCTTTTCATCTTTGTTCATCTTGCTATGGTAAAAGCCCAAAATTTACATTTTACCAAGAGTAAATTTACAAAATTTCTAACATGTCTTCCCACCATTTTGGCTCTGGCAATCTGTGTATTTGAAGTTTCCTCAAATTTTCATCAGTCTCTGTATATCTAAAAAAATTAGGCTGGATTTGGAACAAGTGTTTTACCTCATGCTCAATATAGAAAAAGTTCTCCAAGCTGTCATAGAGAACTCGGCCTGTGGGGAGTTCTTTTATTCCTGATGCACTTGTTGATGAACTTGCTTGACTGCCAGCATACTCATTCAAATTTCCTACATAATCTATGTGCTTGATTAACCTGCCGTTGATGACCAAAGGACTTGGTAGCCCTTTATTCTGCAAAACTGTGAACTTCTCCATAAAAGAATTAATTTCCACCTGCATATCTTGGCATCTTCTCTCTAGGTTCTGCATTAAAGTCCTCTTGGTTAGCACTCTTTTGATTTCCAGAATGGTGTCTGTTTTGTCTGGGATGCCAATTCTTTCCAATTGTTTCTTAGTTCTATTATTTAAAATATGTATAAGCCTGTTAACTTGTTCAAGCATCTATCCTAAATGTGCATTTGTCTGTTGAATCGCTCCATGTGCTGCTTTCACTAAATCAATTTGTTCATAAATCACTTGGATAGATGGCCACACATCATTTATAGATTGAATGATGTTGGCCCAAAGGATTTTCTTGATCTCTACCAGGGGCTTGTCAAAAGTGAGCTCTTGTTCTAATGTTTTAACTTTACTTTCTAAGGCTTTAATCTCCCTTGTCTTTTCCACAACACTTATTTTGGAAATATCATAATTTCTTTCTGCCTTAGCCAATTTCTCTTTTACTTGTTTTAATTTTGTAACTTGTAATCTCATTTCTTCCATGGCCTTTATCAATTCTTCAGTGCTCATATTAGTACTGCTGCTTGTTGTTGTTGCTGCTGTTGATGTACCTGTGACCACCTCTGTTGTGGCTGCTGGGACATTTGGAGCTAATGTTGTTCCAAGTGTAGAAGGGACTGCTGTTGAGACTATGGGGATTACATTAGGAGGCTGAGAGGTCGACTCTCCCTGCTTCTCTTTCAGTGCTTTTTCTAATGCCTGCTCTGTATCATTCATTGAGTTTCAAGAGTAGGTCCATCATTTCTTCTTCAAATTTCTGTTTGATAACCTCAGCAGTCTATGGATACCTTGAAGGAGGTAGCTTTAGCTGCTTCCTCAAGGCTGCAATGTCTTCTTCTTTTTTCTTAATTAGTGCTTCTACACCTTTCACATCTTTGGGATCATGTCTCAATCTAATGATGATTTCTTCTAATTATTTTATTCTGTTATCCTTGGCTAGGGAGGAGGATTTTTCTAAATGAAGTTGAGCAGCTGTATTATCCAACGAATTTTGTATCTTGTGGGCCATCATTGCTTTGCCAGTGTGGAATAGACCATTTCCCCAGTTTGCTTGTGAAGTTCAATCTGGTCCATAGGATGAATATCTTTGGCTAAGACATCCAAATTTGTTCTGATATAATCTGCTGCTGACTGGGGTTGTTGCACCTTTGGCATGACGTAACTCATTATCATTTTTCCCTCTTTGATTTCATAGGCTGAAATCAATCTCTGCTGGTTTGTGGGGGCCATTTTCAAGTATTGATTGTAAATTTGAATTTCGACAGGATCATTTCTAGCCTTTATTTCTGTGAAGGTTTTCTTTACATCTGAGGCCTCTTTTCCTGGAGGTCTGCGAGATGAAACTTCTAAACTTTGTTGCCTTTCTAGCTCTTACCTCTGTGAGCTAAGGGATGTTTCTCCCAATGGAGAAGTTTGTTGGCTCACTACTCTTTCTTCTCTGTGGCTGTCTATAGTCTCTTCCATCATTTCCTCTTCTGACAGAGGGTTCAATCTTTGTCTTTTAGTACCAGGTTGTTCCATGGGTCCACTGGCAGGGGTAGTGGTTTCCCTGTCCCTCTTTTTGCCTCTTTCGTCATTTAGAGGAGTTTGTAAGGTTGGGCTTTCTTCTACATGGGTTTGAGCTAGAGGAGTTGGCACTTGACCCTGTTCTTTGGACTTTCCAAGCTGATCTGTCATTGTGGGTTGTTCTGTAGTCTCTACTTCCTTCCCTTTAGGTGTGCCTGTGGCTGGTATGTTGACTTCTGGTGGAGGCTGTTGAGAAGTTCCAGCAATGGATGAACTACCTGCTGATTTTTGAGGCAGCTTGAATGGTACCTATCCAAAAGAATCCAGGTCAAGAGTTTTCTCAAGATCTCTCATTGCATTTTCCATGTTTTCCTGTGCACTAACCTCTTCTATAAGGGTCCCTTCTACCCATTCACCCAAGTTTGCAAACTGCTCAATTTCTGGGATCCTATGGTGGATATATGGGGATAACCTGCTTTTTGTCCTTCTGTTACATATAAAACTGTGGGAGTCATATGGCACCCACCAAAAACTCTTTCGTAATCTAAGGCGGTCTTCTAAAATCTTTTTAGCTTCTTGCCATGCATCCCTAGAATTGATGAAAAAAGAGCCTAGCTGGTTCTTAATTCTTAGCTGAGCCTTCTTTTTGACATTACAAAAATGGATTAGGTCAGCATTTATCATTTGTCTGAAATATTCCAATGCAAAGAGTCTCATTAGAACATATTTTGGCAGCTTAAATGGGCAGAGTTAACATCCGTAGATTTTGATTTCTATGTGATTCTTATATAGGTACCAGTCACCTATCCTATACTGCTTGGAGAGCTCGAGGATTTTCTTCATGTCACCATTGATCTTGGGAGGGGAAACTCCAGTTAACAGAGTGGTTGTTGGATGTACAAATAGGTCAATGAACTCATTATAAGTATAACGGGTCTCAAGGGATCTATGGAAAATGGGGCTCCAAAAAATGACAGACCTTGGATTGCCTCTAGTATCAATTTTCTTGACAGGGAAAGGGAAGCTGTCTGACTAGTAATACAACAAAAGATGGTATATAAAAGATGTGTATTTGAAAACTCCTTCCCTATCCAAATTCAGGAATTGATCATGGATTTTGTTGGAAATATAAGTAGCATAGTCATATCTGACAACAGGAGGTTGTCCTGGAGTAAAGATTGATAATAAAACTAGGGTGATATCATCAACATATTCACTTGAGTTAAATCCCATGATCAGGGATATCATATCAACAATAAGTTTTCCAGTTTTAGTGAAGAAAGCTTTCAGATAGGGAGGTGGACCTTTAGGCTGGTGCTTTGGTGACATGAAGATTTGAACAATATGAGTCACTTCTGTTTTGGAAAACTAAGATGATTTTTCAAGTAAATATCCCATGGAAAGAGGAGCCACGAACTGAATGGAGTGGAACTGTATCATTTCATTGATGGATTTAGTAGTTATGGGGAAAAGGACAGTTTGGGATGGGGACATAACAGCTCGATGGATGGGATCATAATTAGCACAGCAATGATGAATTATCTCTCAGAAAATGTGAATTGAGGGGAGAAAATACATGGGAAGGTTAGCCTCCCAGAGTCCAAAAATGTCAGATTTATTTAGATAACTGTCTTTGGCTTGGCAGAAGGCTTGAAGATGATTTATATCACCAGATAGGTCTTTTATCTGAAAATCTTTATCGTCCAGAGGTAGATAATCTAAGTCTTTATGGGGAGCGTTGAGGGGCACGACATTTAGAGCTACAGGGTTTCCATATTTGGTTCTTGTGGATTCAAAATGGATTTCGGGCTTTTTAGGGGAAAGTTGACCAAACAGCAGGTTTGGGGACTGTTTATGGCAACACAGACTGCTCTAGACTTGAATTTTGGCCTTATTAGGTAGAGTTTTTAGTAGAAAACCAAAATTACAGGGTTTCAGTGAAAAATGGATAAATACTTGTGTTAAAGAACTGAATAATGCAATGGCAGGTTGGGCGACCGGTCCTGAGCCAAGTTACTGTGAATTTCTCAAGCTGGTAGTGGTTGGAGAGCTTAGCAGTTGACTTTGGATGATGTTTTGCATGGGTACACAGTTGCAGCATTTTATAATGAAAATGACATTTTATCCTTTTATTTAACAAAACATGAGGTTGGTGGGGTTTTTGGTTTTCTTGGGCAGATGACATAAGAAGTGATGTGACATTTTGTTGTTTGCGGAGGGTGGTAAACGGTAAGCACTCGCACCGCTTTTGGGGCTAGGTGGTTTTGGATGGAGGGCAAGCGAACATATGGAGTGGTCGATGCATGGTAGAGGTACGGGCGGAAAACTGCCTGGTGATCGTGAGTTAAAGTGTGGTCACCAAGGGGGGCATGATATCACCATTGACCGTCAGATGAAAAGGCAGAGATCGGATGGCAGATGGGCATTGGAGATGGCGGGGATTTAATGCAGCGGGGCCCGGCACAATAAAACATATTTTAATCGTATCGGGGGCATAGTGATTGGTTGGGGGATGGTTATTAATTAATTAATCCCATATAATGCGGCGGGGAAGGTTATTAATAAATTTCGGATAAATTTATTAATCCCTGTTAAACAGCTTTTATGGTTATATTTAACCGGGGCGGGAATACATAATATTTTGGGGATTTATATATAATTACATAATACGGGAAGGGTTAAAGTTTATTTGGGAGTTATATACTATGTATTAAAGTTAATATGACTTCGAAATGAAAAGCGCCAAGTTAAAATGTTAGAAATTTACATTTAAAACTTAGGCTAAAATGGGAAAAGGGGTTTTCAGGTGATATTACGCATTTTCCTAAGTAAAATAGGATTTTCACTTAGGCAAACTTTATGAAATGAAATGAATGATTGATGAATGATTTTGAGTACTGAGGCTTTTTAGATCATTGGGCCGAGGGTCCAGTCCCTCCAGAAGTCAGAGAAATGCTCTGAGCCCCTTTGATTTTAAAAGACCTTGATACTTAGGGGAAATTAGTGAATGATTAGGGAAAAATGTGAAGGGGAGTTAGTTATTTAACCTTGTTTTGCTTGAACTGCATCAAGTAAAATGTCTACCTCAAGTTGTGATAAAAGTAAAAGTTAACACATTTAGAGACATTATTCATCACAAGTAATTCTACAACACCATCTACCTACCCTATCTACTTTAGCCTGACATTTTTTCTTCTTTATTAGGGTGCACTTAGACTGGCAAACCCTTATCACACTTTTTCTTTTACATATGGAAGTCTATCTAAATCTAACCTTATTACATCCAAGGGCTTAGTTTAAACTATTGAGCTCCTTTTATTTACTCTACCTATCTACTTATCTGCCAAGATTACACTGTTTGGTCAGATTTTATTCTCTATCTCTACAGCATGAAACTAAAAAATGAATGAGCCAAGTTTAAACAGTTTGACTCTTCATCAACTGTGGCATAAGTTTAACAAGATGCACACAATTGCTTATTGCAGAAAATGAAATAGTAGTGGCGTTTAGACTTGCACACTTTCCTGGTCTATTTTTGTTTGGGGTTTATTTTCTCTTCATTTTTTGACCATTTTATTATTTTTACCCTTTGATTTTTCTTTTAGGGTATACCCTCTTTACATTTTTTAAATTTTTTTATTTTTTTGAAAATATGGAAAACCTTTGCAACAAGAAAAGGTATGAACATATTACAAAGCTCACCAAGTCAATCATGAAATATGACACCTATTGGTGTAGGAGCATAACATACGGGACACTAAAGTAGTGAAGGGATTGCAAGAGTTGATAACTAGGTGCGCAGGGGTGGATGAACCGCACATGGTCTGGAAATTAGGCAAGAGGGCTTTGTTCACCAAGCGAGAAATGCAGTTAACCGCTTAAATTGGGGACTATGAGATGGATCAGGTCGTTTTGGATTTCGGGTCGGATGTGAATGTCCTACGTAAATAGATCTGGGAGTGCATGGGTAGGCCCGCACTACAATGGTCTCCTATCCAATTACGGATGGCGAACCAAGAAAATATCCTACCTATGGGGAGACTGCAAGGAGTCACAGTGGACATCAAAGGTGCAAGCACATAAACTGACTTTGAGGTAATAGAAATTGTGGATGATAGTAATCCTTACCCCGCATTATTAGGGATAGACTATGCCACAGACATGAAAGGGGTCCTTAACCTAAAGGGACGAAAAATGATATTTGAGAAAAATTCTCTCCAAGTCGTGGTCCTGCTGGACCCAGCTGAAGGGGTGCACTACACTGAGCCTGTGCGCGATGAGGACAGTGAAGATGAAATGGACTGCGTCTACCAGATCACAGCATAGGATTAGGATCGAGTGAACCCGACAGCAAATAGGAGAATCTCATGGGAATGTGAAAGTTCCTACACATCGTGACAGTTACTATAGAAGCAAGGGAGTTACTGTTGGAGAGGTAAATCCCCTCTACGGATAGAGGCGATCCCTACTAGCCCAGCAAGGGTCTAGCAACAATCAAACAATGCTGCTATGCATATTCCTAATTACAATTAAACAAGAGGTAAAGAGCACCTACTTGGATTCTAGAGATGTCGTTTGATGAAAGAGATGTTGCCTTCGCTCCTTCGCTTTGGCTGGTCACAATCCTCCACGATCTCCGCGAATAGATACCTGCACACACAAAGAGGAAACAAACACAAGCGTGAAATCTAGTAAAAGCAACTATACATCAGTCAGAAAAGATGTAATTCACATTTAACCATTGCATAGACAAATGAGAATGGAACAATAATAGCAGTCATCTATTATTAATCAAGACAGAGAAGAGTACAACCAAATGTTCTGACATCAGTATCCTTCTCAGGAGGGGCCAGTCAGCAAGCGTCTCAAGCATTCACCTTTATAAATGATTCTCCCAAGACAAGAAACTCTCTCTCACACAAGCAACACAAAACAACCTTCCCTAAGCTATCAATCACTTCCACACTTAGCACACCAAATACCTATTGTAGCAGCAATCTGAGCACTATAAGCTCACACAATCCAAGCTATTCCAAACTAGCTGCTCATGGTAATGGTGGAAGGTTATATAGGAGAAGGAGCCTCCTAAAAGGGTGGAAGGATGAGCTTATCCTTGAGGGAAGTGGTTGCAAAGGGTCGAACAGACATGCCATAGAAGGGAGTCGATACTCACAAAGCCAACAACCAAACCTGGAGTTATCTGGAAGGCTGGCTGTTGGAACAAATTCGCCCAAACAGGATCAGCGCGGATTATAAGGTGACTGACGCGTTGACGTCGCGCCTCAATAACTGGGAAAGTCATGTCAGCGTGACCCAATACAAAGGAGAGGTGCGCTGGCTCATAAAATGCGACCAGCGTGGTAAAGTGATGTGCTTCCGTGCTGGCAGCGCATTGAATACACTACGAGCCGCCAGTTAGTGCGGATATTTTAGAAACAGACGCGCTGATGAGGAAAACTCTGGAAAAGTGGGTTTTGGGCCAGTTCAGAAGGCATGAACTTGATTATTGTGAATTCTTGACACAGTAGGGTAACTGATAGGGTGACAGTGACAAATTACTGTGTAACAGATGCCCCCTAAAGCATGAAGACCGAGAGAGTGGGAGGGGTGAAATGCTTTACAACACTTTGCCGAACTGGAACACCACCAGGAAGGACCGAATATCTCTGATAATCAAGTACATGCAGTCTAGGCATGGGCGCAACCATCCAAAAGACATGCGAAAAGGTCTGTGGAATGGACGCAGCCACCCAGCTAAAGAGACCAGAATAATGATAAGGTATGGTCGCAGCCATCCATGAAGACTCAGGTATGGGCGCAGCCATCCATCAATGAGTCATGTAATGATCATCCACAAAATCGCAACCTGGACCATAACAGACAGGGATCCAGGGTCTCGCGCTCCATCCCGACCCGAACAAAGTACAAGTTCAAGCATGTGAATACATGAGTTGAAGTCGAACATGCATGAACGTCGTCTGATTACCAGCCAATGATGAAAACTGTTAACAGACGCGAGAGGTACCACCAATAATGACAATGGCCCTCAAGGTACTATAGGTACAATCTGCGGCATGTGAATCAATGAGCTGGTGTCGAACATCCGCAAAATCATCCGATCGGAGGCCAATGATGAAAACCTCACGTCGAACACGAAGAACCTGCCATTAGGGCATGCAGGCTCTAAGGCACCTGAAGGGAGTCTCTAAGTCACCTTCCCGGATAATGAGCTGAAGTCGATAGGAAGTGACCTTGATCGAAGGTGGGCCATAATGTTTCCCACATCATCGACACGAGACAGAGGTAACATGATTTGGGTGAGATAGCAGATGAGGTTGTATTATTGCAGAGGTCAACTTCTCTTGAACATATCGGCGGCACTATAGCGGATTTGGCAGTATTTGACATCAAATGAGCAAAGGGTATGGTGACGATGGCAATGAGTAGATGAGAGGTCAAACGGGATAACTCAAACCCACGAAGGCCAGTGAAAAAGCAAGATGAGATAGTCCCACCCAGACACGAAGTAGAGAAGTGCCATGTTCAAGAGCGACATACTGCCGACACGACTGTGATTACGATTCCATCTTCCCCACCATTTCTGGCAGGTACCCCGATTATTTTTGGATGACAAGCTTGACGGGGATAGCATATGCTTGAAAAGTGTCATTTCGACAATTCCCGATGTCATCAAGTGTTTAACGAGCCTGAGAAAGGAAAAACTCGGCGTCTTTTCTTGTTTAGAGAGTCTGAAAAGACAGCGGAAAAGGAGACTCCAGGGGGGGTCCTTTTTCGTACAGTTGTGTCTCTCAAGCCCGAAAAAAGTATAAAACAATGCCCAAAAGAACCGCCCGACCATTACGATCGAGGAGTACTTTTCGTAAATAGTGTTCTTGACCCGAAAAAGTAAAAAAGCGGTCGAAAACACGTCGTTTTAGAGCCGATAACGAGTGCGAAACGACAAACACCCGGCAATCTTTTTAAGTTACATGGTCGGAAAAAGAGCTTAAAATGACCGCCTCTCGTTCCCTTTAACGAGCTGAAAGGAGGCTCGGCCATCTTTTCTTGTTTCATGTCGGAAAAGAGCTCAAAGACGACATTTTTGTGATCAAGTGATTTTAGGATTATTATGATCTTCACTGTCTGTAAGGACCTGCACAATAAAAATACCCGCATAAATCCGTTCGACATTTTAAAAACATATTTAAACATGTATAAGAAATTGACAGAAGTGCTAAATCCATGGTAAAAGCATGACCAAAAACCCATATTCGTAAAAATTATAGTCAATTAAGCCATTTTTACTATAAATAGAAAGGTAAATAGTCATTTTCACCATTGTTACCAAATTGAGCCTTTGAGAACGTTGTGAAGCTGTGAAGTTGACGGAGCCAATTCTTCCTCGTGCGGACACCATTTGGCGAACGGCTTGCTCCAGGTAGGTTCCTCTTGCCATGCGCCCTTTTTTGAGTCTTTTTGTAAGTATTTTGACGGTGGGATTGGCCCAATCGGGCGATTTTTTGAGCCATTGGTGCGCTCTCGGTCAGCGCGGGTTTCCCGCTCGGGACCGCGCTGACCGATGAAAATTACACGTACCAGATTTCGGGTCAGCACGGAAAACCCGTGTTCTTCCGCGCTGACCTGGAGAAAATACAAAGGGACCGCCATGGTCAGCGCGGCTGTTTTAAAAACAGCCGCGCTGGCGCAGTCAAATTTTAATTTTTATAATTTGAACGTGAAATTTTCATTAGCCAGCATTCTAATTGCTTTTAATGCTCATGCAGGACGCAATGGCCTTCCAGTGGCAAGAGAGGGCTCACGATGTTGAGGACGTAGCCGCTTTTGCAAGAGCGGATTGCCGAGATGCCATGCGGGCGTGTGGATTCCTAAAATTCTTCCTGACTCCACGCTTGAGAGCTCATCATGACTTACTTGAGTTCCTGATCCGGTCATGGAACCCAATAGACGGCAAATTTACCATCCACGGTAAAGACATTGAGTTCGACCACATGGACATATATTTCTTGACTGGATTGTCGCGCCGGGGTGCGAGGCCCATTCTGGAGGGGCAGCGGCCCAGCAGCGAGACTCTCAACCAACTCATGGCTCGAGTATGTCCAGAGGCGAAGAAAACGCGGAGTGGGAAGGTGTCAATTCCCACGGTGAGAGATATAGTCCTTCGCACCATCCTTTTTATGGTGACCCGGGCAGCGGGATGCTTGGCCAACCATGAGGCCTCGAAGACCCACTTGCTACTAGCTCTTGACTGTCTACAGCCTACAGTGTTTGATTGGGCCACTGCGGTGACCAACAGCATGAAGAGGCAACTCAACAACTGTCGACGTGGAGAGTTGAAACAGTTTGGTTATGGGTCGCTCTTACTCCCACTCATTCTGGAGCGGGTACCAGTCATGCGGCTGCAGACTATAGCCGTGGATCCTCCTAGAAGTCCGCGGGAGACGAGGGCCACTCGATGGGCTCGCATTATGCCACGCGGGGGTGGTGGCCGGCCAGCTGATTGGGGAGTGGTTTTTTGAGAGTGGTTGGAGCAGCAGATCGTTTTCGTTGAGGACTGGCCATACGCAGGTATGGATTTCCGCAACGATCCTGACATGCCACTGCCCGCGGGAGATCACTGGGATGATGGAGGTATGACACTTGATTTTTCTGAATTTTTTAATATATATATTTTTTTGATTTTAATGCATATGTCTTGACAGATGTCGCTGTGTGCAGATGTGGGACCTGTTAGACCCATTGGCTTAGCCCCAGAGGCACGGAGAGAGGGGCAAGGAGCCAATGTCCTTGCCTTGGTCCCTCCAGGAGTTGATACTTCAGAGACCATAGCTCGCAACCTTGAGGGGTTGCTGGAGGGCGTGCCAGACTATCAGGGAGTCAAGGAGGTTCCCATAGAGCACCAGATCCATACAGTGGGGGTGGCACCCAGGGTGCACTGCCTGTTGAGGTGGGTGGCACGAGCGGCTGTGTGCTACAGAGAGCACAACCCAGCACAGTAGTCGCCTAGGTTTCTTTTTGATGTTTTGAGAGACATATGTCTCGAATGTATGGAGAACAGTGACTCTTTATTTTTGACACATACACTTATTTTTGAGCGCCTCAGTGCACCACACGATATATATATATATACATACCGATTTTTGGATGGATCTTGTTACATGTGATGATGTTTATGTTATGCGAATGTTCAAGTACAAATGCAATCTTATGTATGAATTTCACAACACATGACCCATATATTTTAATGTTTTTTAATGCAAGCTTAAAAGCACACACAGCACGCATGCAAACTATGCTTGAGAAAATATTTACATATGCTTTACTCTATTATGCTTTCTATGTCTTCTTGTATGATGTTATCTATTTCGCAAATGTCTGTCTAACACATGATTTGCCAATGCATCAGTCAACGTGTTTAATTGTCTCGAAATATGTTGATATGTGATATAGTCAAAATTCCTTTCTAACAATCTGACACGTAGATACAACCTTAGGATACATTGGTCTCTGACGGAATATCGCCCGTTAAGTTGATGAACGACCAGTTGGGAGTCCAGGTTTACCATCATTGCTCGAATGCCGAGATCAACTGCTTCGGCTAGTAGCTCAATTACGGCACTGTACTCAGCAACATTATTAGTGGTACGACCAAGACAGACTCCTTGAAGATCTAGCAACTCTCCGTGAGGATCATAGATCGCCCATGCCGCAGAAGACAAATTGCAGGTACTACGGCAGGCGCCATCAGCGAAACCAACATAAGGTGCACTAGACATCTGCATGAGAAGAAGAAAACACAATAAGAGGCAAACACACTTTCACACCAAAGCAGAACATGAAATCATGCACACAAAACACACTAAACACGCGTATGTACAAACTGAGTGCACGAAGTCATGCATAATATTTCTTCAGATACAGCCCGTTGCGGGGCTTGTCAAGAGGATTTCCTTCGTAATCAATCAACTCATATGCGCCCTTTTGTAAAACTCTTTTCACGATATAGGGACCTAGCCACATGGACTCAAGTTTTCCTGCCCCCAGCTTATCTTTAGCTTGATTGTAGAGCAGTACTAGATCTCCCTCAACGAAGGAACGAGGATGAATGTTCTGGTCAAAGTGAGCTTTGACTCTCTTCTTTTGCGCTTCGATAGCCAGAGAGGCTAAACGACGAGTCTCGTCTAACCGTTCTAGGTACAGAAGCCGTTCCTCCACCGGAGTGGTGTTGGGAAGCAACTCGACATCTAATTTCAACGAAGGAATCTCGCATTCGACAGGAAGGGTAGCCTCCAGTCCATAAACCAATTGAAATGGAGTGAAGCCAGTGGCGTCCTTCACGGAAGTCCGGTAGGCCCACAAGGCTGGGAACAGCATCAGATGCCAATTAGACTTGTGCGTATTGATGGTGCGTTGAAGCATAGTGATCAAAACTTTGTTCACAGCTTCCACTTGACCGTTAGATTGCGGATAGTACGGTGTCGAACTATCTTGACGCAAGCCTAGTTGTGTCGTTAGTTCCGTCATCATGTGATTACGGAAATGCTTTCCGTGATCTGTGACAATAGCCTGAGGGACTCCGAAACGAGTAATGACATGATTGAATAAAAACTGCGCCGCTGTGTAACCATCTTCGTTTAATGTAGGCATCGCTTAGGCCCACTTGGTGAAATAATCCACGGCAACGATGATGTACCCATGCCCCCCGGCCGAACGAGGGTTACAGGACGTATAATCGATGCCCCACTTGGCAAATGGACCTACGGTGACAACAGGGTGCAGTGGTGCAACAGGTGCACGCATCTTCCGGTGGTAAACCTGGCATTCATGACATGCACGTACAGCAAGGATGCAATCCTTGAAGATGGAAGGCCAGAAATAACCAGCACGGAGGATCTTCTGAGCGGTAGCATATCCGGACATATGGCCGCCACAAGCGCCGGAGTGGCAGTCATTCAACACCCGCTCAGCCTCCTCGAGGGTCAAGCAACGGCGGAGAACATAATCAATGCCGAGGCGGTACAGGGTATCACCCAAAATGCGATAGGGTTGAGCTTGGTGACGAATTCGCCGTCGCGCATCTTTCAATACATTCGGATGGAAGGAAGACGTCTGTAAATATACGATAATGTCCCCGTACCACGGGTCGAGGGTGCTGATGAGAAACAATGTTTCATCTGGGATATGCTCCTCTGAATGAGATGGTGCAAAGTGAGATGGTAAGGAACAGAGCAGTTCAGCAAAGACCAGAGAGTTCTTAGACTTGGCTGCAGTGAATTCCAAGTCGAACTCTTGGAGGATTATAATCCACTTCGAGTATTTTCCCCCCAGCAGCTGACGCGACAAGATGTAGGTCATGGGGTTGCAATCAGAGATCACGGTCGTTGTGCGCAACAGGATATAATGACGGAATCGTTGGACGGCGCAGACAGCTGCCAATGCCAACTTCTCAACATAGGCGTAGCGAGTTTTCGTATCCAGAAGGTTGCGGCTAAGATAGTAGATAACGTGCTCGGTGCCGGCATCATAATCCTGCACTAGAACCATGCCAATGGTGGTATCAGCGGCAGCAAGATAGAGAGTGTAGTCACGGTGGTAATTCGGAGGTCTTAAGAGCGGAGCTGAGACAAGAAGGTCTTTAAGATGCTCGAAAGATTCCTGGGCGATAGCATCCCAGCGAAAGGGCGTGTCACGCTTTAACAACCGTGTGAAACCTTTAGCCACCTCGGCATAATTCGGAATGAAACGTCTTAGAAAATTAGCTTTACCCTGCAGGCTCTGCAATTGCTGCAAAGAGGCAGGGGGAGGAAGATTCAAAATGGCCTCGACTTTAAGGGGATCCAGACGGATGCCTTCCCAGGAGACGATGAACCTGAGCAGTCGGCCAGATTATACGCAGAAGACACACTTATGCGGATTGAGTCGAATACGGTAGTGTCGACAACGGAGAAAGATTTTGCGTAAATGAGATGGATGGTCTTGACGTTTAGCTGAATGAGCTGGAAGGTCATCCAGGTAAGGCTGTACAATGTGTCTGATATCATGAAAAGCATACGACATCGCACGCTGGAAAGTGGCACCGGCATTTTTAAGACCGAAAGGTAGCTTCTTATAAGCGAAGGTGCCCCAAGGACAAATGAAAGTTGTCTTATGCTGGTCTGCGGGGGCTATGTTGATCTGGTTGTAACCAGAGAAGCCATCCATAAACGAATAAATCTCGCTTCCTGCGCAGTCATCAATAAGCTGATCAATAAAAGGCGTAGGAAAGTTATCTTTTGGACAGGCGCGATTGATATCGCGGTAGTCAACACAGACCCGGATAGTGCCTTGCTTTTTATTCACAGGGACTATATTGGATACCCATTCCGTGAGGGGAATGGCATAGATGAAACCAGCTCGAAGAAGCTTTTCGACTTCGGCCTTGATGGCTGCAGCCTTTCGAGCGTGCAATGGACGTAAGCGCTGACGAACAGGCTTAGCGCCTGGGTAAGTAGGTATTTCGTGCACCACAATACTAGGGTCGATGCCGGGCATTTCCTCGTAGGACCATGCGAAGACATCACGGAATTCACGAAATAAAGCGGTATACAGTTGAACTTCCTCAGGAGTGCATGTGACTCCAATGAAAATATTCTCGACAATCCCTGGTTTGACAGAGATGTCGATGGCCTGGGTCTGCGTGATGTTACCCATAGTGCCTTCCAAAGACACTTGATATAGCTGAACAGGCGTTTGGAGAGGCGGAGATGGGACACATGAAGCAAACCGCTCGAGACATGCGACCATTTCCGAATGTGGAGGGAGGAACGAAGAGCGATGGTGGTGATCTGACCAAGGGAGCTCCTTGAGAGACATAGTCTCAATGATATCCTCATCGGAGGGGAATGATTCCTTCAAGGGATCCGAAGTGGCCTCATCTCCCAACCAAGGGAAGTGATCATATGAATCGGGAACGCTGCTTGGAAAAGCAGGTTCAGGAGGGGGAGCCGATGCAGTGACAATCTCGATGTAGTTGAGCTCAGCAGGACTCAACGGCATCATCTCACCCCAAGAGTCTTCCTGATTCAAGGGAGGAAGAACCCATGGATCAGAATGCACTGAAATCATGTTAACAGGGGCGAGATTCGGAGGTGGGAGGGGAAAGACTCCCATCAATGAGGGATCTTTGAACAGTCCGGCACCCACACTCACTAATGACTTGGAGGTATGCTCCACGAATGGGACATTCCCTTCAGAAGAGGAAGCAAAAAAGGACAGCTGGTCCACCGTGACGATTCTTCCTTGATGGGGGAAGCGAACGACACGGAACAAGGAGGAAGCCATGGCTTGCATGGCGTATGTCCAGCTTCGTCCAAGGAGGAGGTTGTAAGTGAGATTAGCGTCAAAAAATTCAACCTCTACTTCTACGGTTTTCCCTTATAAAGAGATAGGCAATCGTGGGAGGATACCATATGGACGAGATTCTCTTCCATCGAAAGCCTCCAGGGTCATAGGAGACTGGCTCAGAGCAGGAGAACCAATAGCCTTCCAGCAAGCAACTGACATGATGCAGGTTGAGGCACCTTCATCAATGACTGTACGATGGATCGTTTTGCCGTTGATGAGAACCTGTATAAGGAAGGCCACCTGATGAGGCAGTCTCTGTGTGAAACCCTCGAGATCAAAAGAAATTAAATCCGAATCTTCCGGGTCTATGCCACCAATCGTTGATAGCAGGGACTTCCTCTGGGAGGGGCAGCTCTGGAGGACTTCGAATGCGGACATAGCGGACGGAGCCTGAGCTAAGTCCTCGACAATGCTATAGTGTTGGGCAGCACGAGCATTGGGGTTATAAGATGACTTCCTGAGTACACCTTTAGGAGGGGGTCGGGGGATCGTCTCAGTGTTGGACCGTTCGATGTGAAGGGGACCAGAACTGGATGGAGGAGCGCTGGAGGTAACCTCCGACTCTTTCCCGGCTGGAGATGGATAATCTTTCGCTCGAGTTGAAACATGGATGGGGATTGTTCCAGCCATGAACACTTGAGAACCGAACGAGGAAGAGGATTGAGAGGGATCTGCCACCTGATGCGTCTGCTGGGAAGGGAAAGGCTCTTTTAGCACAGCAGGAGGTCCCGGAGCACCCTTCAAAAGTCGACTAACCTCGGACCACCTAGGGCAATCCTTGGTGTAGTGATCCTCCTCGCAGATGAGACAAGGATACTTAGGCTTTCGTTTGGCTCCTTCCTCGGAGGGAGGTTTAGGAGGGTTCTGCTTGGGCTGTCCAGATTTATCTTTAGCCTTCCCTTTCTTTTTGCCTTTCGAGGATTTATCCACCGCGGTGGACTGGACGGCGTTTACCTCGGAGGTAGTCCCAGAAATAGATTGGCCCTGAGGAGCATTTTCGTTAGAGGCGTTCTGTTTCTGCTTCCCAGGGTTCGCGGCCGATTTCTTAGATGATGAATTTACAGAACCAATGACTCCATCAACAGAAGGCTTTGGTGGAGCCTTGGGCTATCCAGGCCTCGGGGCATCTGGCAAATACTCATACAAAGTACCCGACTGAGAGTACACTAAGTCGAGGTACTGAGCTCGCGCGATCGCTTGCTCTTCAGTTACACACGCTCCCATTGCGATGTCTTTTGCAATCTTAGGGACAAAGGAAGTCGTGAACCAGTTGGTCAGGAGTTGATCAGGAATCCAAAATTTAATCAAGCGCCGATGCCTTCTCCATTCATGTATATGATCAGAGATGTGCGTAGCCGTATCCTGTTTGAGAGACGTGAGAAGATGGGTCCCAGTCTCGTACCGAATGGGTAACTGAAAATGAGTAAAAAAGGCCATAGCCAACGAGTTGAAATCTGAAAACATGCCGCGATTGAGTTCGATGTACCACTTAGCAGCTGACCCAGTGAGAGTCCTCTGAAAGAGGCGAAGCCGGATAGAATCATCAAGCCACGAGTTAGATGAACACCAAAGGTGATATGTCATTACATGGGCCTGAGGGTCCTCACCAGCTTTGCCATCAAACTTTGGACAGTCACCTGGTATTTTGGTTGGAACCGGCGGCCAATACGGATTATGCAAAATAGGATCATTTGTTAACTTGGACATGTCAGGCAGTTCCAACGTTGCTAAGAATGGTAGCTGCGGGTTAAAGGACATTTGTGGCTGCGGATTCGAGGCGACATTAGGGTTCCACCCAGATGGTGGTTGCCCCCACGAACTTTGTCCGGACGGACCTGGCCCAAAAGGGCCTGGCGCGTAAGAACTTTGTCCCGATGGACCTGGCCCAAAAGGGCCTGGCGCATAGGGAGTTTGTCCGTAGGGGTTCTGTCCGTACGGATTCTGGCCATATGCGGACGGCTGTCCCTGTGTCTGCCCCCCAGCTCCCCATGTATTAGCAGCTTGCCCTGCAGGTACACCATATTGATAATTTTGGTAAGGAGTGACCTGTGGTTGCTGATAATTTTGATAAGGAGCAAACTGATTTTGCCCCTGGGGTTGCTGGTAGCCATATGGTTGCTGGGCCCCATACGGAGCCTGATAGGCAGGCTGCGTTTGGTAGGAAGGTTGATAACCCGTTTGAGTTTGAGGCCTAGAGTAATGTCCTTGAACCACCTGGGGTTGCACCATCTGTCCCGAAGGTTGACCTGGTTGGATTTGAGATGGACCTGGTTGGCCAGCAGGATAGACTTGCTGGGCACCAGGTTGTCCATGCGCCACCAAGGGTTGTCCTTGCAGAATGGATGACTGAGCTGGCTGGATAGTTGGCCGACGTTGAGGTTGGCCAGCTTGTCCAGATGGACGATTAGGGCGGACAACGGGTTGACCTTGCTGCATAGAAGGTTGGCCCGTTTGCCCCCCAGGGTGAACAGACTGAGCAGAGGGCTGGGCTTGCTGTATAGCGGGCTGCCCTCCTTGGTGTATAGGCTGAGTAGAGGGTTGGCCTTGCTGTATAGCAGGTTGCCCCCCTTGCCCAGAAGGATTCATGGATTGAGGAGTAGGTTGACCCTGCTGAACATAGGGTTGCCCACCCTACCTGGAAAGATGACCAAACTGGGCAGTAGGTTGGCCCTGCTGTAAGTAGGGTTGCCCCCCCTGCCCAAGAGGATATCCCTGCTGGACTGCTGGTTGATTTTGAGGATTATAAACTGACCCAGTTTGTCCAGATGGGTACCCTTGCTGGAAACCGGGTTGGCCTTGCTGAACGTAAGGCTGCCCTGGTAGTCCAGTTGGGTAACCTTGCTGAGTACCAGGTTGCCCTAGATATCTAGTAGGTTGACCTTGATATGAATACGACGGACCTCCAACGGACGAGGGTTGTCCCTGGTAGGGTTGTCCCTGTGGGCCCCCAGATTGTCCTGGGTAAGGCGGGCCATAAAGTGGTTGCCCTTGAGGGGTTTGCACATAAGGCGGCTGGCCTTGATTGGGTGGTCCTTGGGGCTGTCCGGGAGGATCCCGGCTCCCATGGAAAACATGAGTAACGGGATCATACGTAACGTTCAATGGTTCCTGGTTCTCTTCGAAAGGACGATGAGGAAGGACCAAAATGCTCTCGAGGTACTCGCCATTCGCATCATAATAAAAGAGTGGACCATCGTAATCTGGGTCCACAATGGGCTGCCCATGGGCATCATACGGCCCTGCTCCTGGAATGCTACCAGGAAAGGCCCCAGCTTCAGGGTTTACATATGAGGATGTTGGTATAGCACTGACGACCGGAGTCGAGCGTGCTACACAAACGGTTGGATTGGTGGGAACTGAGGTAACGGGCGTGTTAAGCCCTGACGTAAGGGGTGTACTAAGGGGTTGCGAAACAAAGGGCCCGGTGGAGGCAATAAGACTAGGATCCCATATAGTCGTAGAAGTAGTTCTAGCGGCTATCCTATCCCTCATTGATTGATATCGTGGAGGGAGCGGAGAGGAAGCCGGGATCGGAGTCTCAATGTCCGTCACCACGGGCGTCTCACCGGTGCTGGAAGCTGTCTCATCCATGGGGGAAGTAGACATTGGAGAAAACATACCGAGAGGAGTACGAGGGGTACGAGGGGTATAATCAGGCTCCCAGATAGGATTCCAATCTTCTATGTAGTCTTCGTCGCCTGGGGCACGTACGTTGATGGGCTGGATACTCGGAACAATGGGAAGAGTACCGCTTACAACTGGTACCTCTGGAGCAACAGAAGATGGAGAACCTTGATCACTTGGACCGGGAGTTGACGGGTCAGCCAGGATGACCAGACCCCTTAGAAAACCTAAAGCAAACTAACGATCAAGACCCTACTCAAAACTAACGCACACAAGATCTAATCAGGTGATGTTATCGTGGCCGAATTAATTTTTAGACACAAGAACCAAACTTGACCTTTTCATGTTTCAGGAGTCGAGAAAAGGACGAAAATATGACTCCAGTCTCCTTCGAATGTTTAATGAGCACGAAGTGACAAGACGCTCACAGGCACCTTTTCATTTAGGGAGTCCGAAAAGGATCAAAAGTGACTGCTCTGGAGACTCTAGGTATAAGGTTTACCAAGCAACCCGTAAAACTGCTTATACACCTCAGCAATCGTATGAGAGCCAAGGACTTTCCGTACTGCAGTCAATCTTCCCGAATGCTGTGTTCGGTGCATTACGGTTCACAAGGTGGCAGACTCGGCTTCCTATGGATAAAGGATAAAAGCCTAGTGGGGTCTCCCTATATACGCGACGGTACGTGGGAGCGCAGTCCGTGTTAGACCACTATCGAGTCACAGAAGGAGGAATCACCCAACCTAATGTGAAACAATAGTGACTATGTTTAAAGACGCCGGAACACGTCTCTAACCTAGACCTCTAGATGTTTGCATTTAGTTCCAATGCGTTTTTAGATTCATTCGGTTCATTTTATAGTTGATCTTGAAATTAAGTTTCGATTTCAGGCTCTATCGTATGTTCTCTCACAATTACCTAGATGCAAACTACATGCCAAAGAATTTCATTTTGTTCGATGAATTCTAGCTATGAGAAGGTAAAGAATTTTTTATCAAACAAAACGAATACAAGCAAACCAACAACCTAATGCAGCTAAAAGCGAGGAAAGGAAACTTTTTCTTTTGAAAATGCAAATCAACGAAATGTTCTTTTCCTTTTCAATTTTCAAAAGCAAAGCTACTAGTTTGATTTTCTTTCAATGGCACAAAGCATCTAAATGAATTTGGAGGAACCGGAACACCAAGCAAATCACTTAATGAAAGCACACAAAGTTCCCAAAACATCCAACAAAGGCTTCCAAATCAAAAGGAAAACTAAGTTCCGCACGAGCTATGTGATCTAAGCTCGGCAAGACAAGCAAGGATTGCAAGCAAGGGGGAAGCGAAAACCACTTGGAAACACAACCCAAAACACTTCAACAATCACTGAACAAGCGTATAAACAAATCTGAAGTTGGCTGGTCAAACAAGCAAACAAGATCCCTACGGAAGGCTTGACATACACACACGGCCACTAGATGCCCTAGGGCTAGAGTGCGAAATCAATGGAGAAAAGCAAACACCCGGAGGATAAGAGTTACACCCAGTCAATTAGAGACTCAACACAATCTAGCAACTGTAAAAGTGATGGCAGAAATACAAACCAAGCAGCGAAAGCAAAGAGGAAGGTATTTGCAAAACCGAAAGAAAAAATGAGCAAAACGAAACCCTGTGGAACAAGACTTCGCAAGCAAGCAGCTCAGAGTTCAGATAATAAAAAACAAGTCACAAATCAAGTGGAGAGAAGAGGGGAAAGCTAAAGCAACAAGTTCAGGAGGCTAATCTGGGCAAAATCAAGTTTTACAGGATCAGCGCGGGTGACCTTCAGCAACTAGGCGCTGACAGGAGGGTCCCGTAGCAACTTTGCGACGTCAGCGCGGAAATACACGGATAAAGCGCGTTGTCTCAGAAAAACGAGGTCAGTGCGACTGTTAATCACACAGGCGCGATGACAGGGAGGACAAAGAAGCAGGTGTGCGACGTCAGCACGGAAGCACACGGATAAAGCACGCTGTCTCTAAAAACGAGGTCACCGCGACTATGGACTGTACAGGCGCGATGACAAGGACAACACAGAAGAAGGGGCGCGCCGTCAGCGCGTCTGTTTTGAATTAAAGCGCGCTGAGGGTAAAAACAAGTGAAGCCAAAGAAAAAAGCTTCCCAAACCAAAGGTAAAGACCTTTTAACAGTTAAAACACTTCCCAGATGCACCCAGAAAGTTTATAAGCAAAGAAACAATCCCAAAATCTCGAAAAGAGAGAATAATCAAATTCAAACACAAAAGTGGACTCAAGAGACAAAAAGGCTGATCCCCAGCGGAGTCGCCAAATTGTTGGAGAGGTAAATCCCCTCTACGGATAGAGGCGATCCCTACTAGCCCAGCAAGGGTCTAGCAACAATCAAACAATTCTGCTATGCATATTCCTAATTACAATTAAACAAGAGGTAAAGAGCACCTACTTGGATTCCAGCGCTGCCATTTGATGAAAGAGATGTTGCCTTCGCTCCTTTGCTTTGGCTGGTCACAATCCTCCGCGATCTCCGCGAATAGATACCTGCACACACGAAGAGGAAACAAACACAAGCGTGAAATCTAGTAAAAGCAACTATACATCAGTCAGAAAAGATGTAATTCACATTTAACCATTGCATAGACAAATGAGAATGGAACAATAATAGCAGTCATCTATTATTAATCAAGACAGAGAAGAGTACAACCAAATGTTCTGACGTCGGTATCCTTCTCAGGAGGGGCCAGTCAGCAAGCGTCTCAAGCATTCACCTTTATAAATGATTCTCCCAAGACAAGAAACTCTCTCTCACACAAGCAACACAAAACAACCTTCCCTAAGCTATCAATCACTTCCACACTTAGCACACCAAATACCTATAGTAGCAGCAATCTGAGCACTATAAGCTCTACACAATCCAAGCTATTCCAAACTAGCTGCTCATGGTAATGGTGGAAGGTTATATAGGAGAAGGAGCCTCCTAAAAGGGTGGAAGGATGAGCTTATCCTTGAGGGAAGTGGTTGCAAAGGGTTGAACAGACATGCCATAGAAGGGAGTCGATACTCACAAAGCCAACAACCAAACCTGGAGTTATCTGGAAGGCTAGCTGTTGGAACAAATTTGCCCAAACAGGATCAGCGTGGATTATAAGGTGACTGACGCGCTGACGTCGTGCCTCAATAACTGGGAAAGTCATGTCAGCGCGACCCAATAGAAAGGAGAGGTGCGCTGGCTCATAAAATGCGACCAGCGTGGTAAAGTGATGTGCTTCCGCGCTGGCAGCGTACTAAATACACTACGAGCCGCCAGTCAGCGCGGATATTTTAGAAACAGACGCGCTGATGAGGAAAACTCTGGAAAAGTGGGTTTTGGGCCAGTTCAGAAGGCATGAACTTGATTATTGTGAATTCTTGACACAGTAGGGTAACTGATAGGGCGACAGTGACAAATTACTGTGTAACAGTTACCAACAGACACAATGCACATGGAGGAACTAGTAGACCACTGCGAAAAGACAATTCTAGAGAAAAAGTAGCTAGGTGCGCATCTAGGGCCACTATGCAAATGAAGTGTGCATGGGTGGACAACATGCCAATAGACTAGGAGAACGTGCCACAGACGTAGAAGGTAGGTGCACGTACACATTGGAGGACAAAGCAGGGGGGGGCATACATCAGCGGCGTAGGATACAAGTGTATATGGTGTACGCACCGAACTGGCTAAGAACTAAGAATCTAAATTTGCCACAGTGATGCATTCTACCAGCTGTTCGTGACAAAGCTAGTACAAAAACCAGGGGAAGTAGGAATAGTGTCTGCTTGATAAAACAACCCAATAAGAATCTGTGGATACTAGGGGTTCAATGGGCCTATAAACGTAGCAGTAAAAGGAGGGGGACAAAGGTGATGGAAATAGCTACTCACACTGCAAAATCAGTAGTTCACGAGGTCCTAGACAAAGAAATCGGCAGTTGCAGGAATCCATTCAGCGCGGCAGCAGCCGACATCTCGAAATTGAGGAAGAATGGGCATGACTGAGGAGAAAAAGCATGATGTTTGATGAATATATCAGCAAAATACAAGTCGGCATAGCACAAGTAGGCAACGTGAATCTGCAAATAAGGGAACCAAACCTGGCCGAGTGTAGCTTGGTACGAGAACGAGCAACGACCTTGTTATCATGGTTGCGACCTCACCAACGAAGAAGTGTACCATATACAACAACACCGATGGGATAATGGATACGAAGGCACTCAAAAGGTGCCCGTATCGGATGGGGAAATCTCACACCTGGGGTGCGACCACCTGACTAGCTATGGAACGCATATTCTTAATGCCCCAAGCAGCTGAAAGGAGGCGTGGGACTATAAATAAGTCTGTAGGAGGCTAGCGTGGAAGGAGGGTTCCATGCAAGGCCAGTCGGTCAACAATATTGCGGTTGCACTGAAAGGGCTGCACTGCCACATGGAAAGGCTAGGAGGTGACTGTTGACATCATTATTCATGAAAAGAAGTTCGAGTTAAGGTGGAGTGGAGCGGGCAGTGGGTCATTAAGACAGGAGCCCCGAGCTAGATATGGAAAGATTTGCCACTCAGAAGATATGAATAAACTGAAAAAGGAGGGAAGGGTTCCATTCAAATATACACGTTCATCTAAAAACCCTTGCACAACATTGGGATATTTGAGATTTAAGCTAGTATAGAACAACAAAAATCCAGCTACCAGGCCTCCCATGAGTACCATGGCTAGAACTTGGGCATGGTTCACGGAAGAAATGTATCCAACCCAGGAGGAACAAGAAGAGGTAGCTGCTACCCCCGAAGTTTCAAAGTCCCTGTTGGCTAGTTGAATTGTTTATTGATTAACAATCAAGTACCACATTAAATTGTCAACCTGGGAAAGTCTTTTATTTCAAAGGCTACCGCGTACTGTATGTACTTAACTCTAAAAGCATCAAAAAGTTGTAGTATACATAATTCTCACGCTATGTTATAATAGTGCATTTGCAAAGATAAAGTGAAAGAAGTTAATTAAGATTATAAATCTGAAAAGAAAAGTGATGGATGCTCTGTTAGCAGAGGATCAAGACCCTATCCTCCAAGCAAGGATGTTCAGCACCTGCCCCTGTAACCAGATTGCTAATACACACTGCAATTCTAATTCACCGGTGAAGTACAGTTTCAAACGATTAACAAAATAGAGTGCCAGCAAAAAGGAAATTATCAGAGGTAATGCTACAGAATCCAAAACAGAGTATCAGCAGAAAGAAATTACCAAACACACTTACACACTTGACAGAAAAGTAAATGGGTGAATCTTGTGAGGAAGGTGGGCCCGGTCCCTCTCACAAGATTCCCCAGAACACAATTGCTAAATTAGGTGCTCAGAACAATCTTCTATTCATCTGCCAAAAGATCCAGTTACAATAAAAGTTTAGACTTTGCTGTTGTCTTTCAGAATTCCCCTTACAAAACTATTTTTTCTCCCCCCCTTCTCTAATGTAGATGTCTCCTCTTTATAGAGGAGACATCTATTACAATAGATTATCACAGTTCATTCAGTTAGACCTTTCTGTCAAAAATAAGAGTTACAGGATGCTGTTACAACAGTGTGACAATGTATTCTTTCTTGGGTTTCTTGCTGTTACACAGCTGGTAACCGAACTTCGACCGTCTTCTTGGGATCCTCGCACTATCCTTTGTCGTTTCCCCATGGTTGCTGATTTAGTAAACCCGTGTTGTTCCTAATATTTTAGCAACTGTAACTGTGTTTTGCCCTTTTTGGACAGTTGTTGATCATGCTGCGTCAGCGTGGAATTCTGGCGATCTTCAGATAGTTGCCGTTTGTTATTTCCAGTTGTTGAAAAATAGCATTCCCTTGCTTTAGATAGTTGTCATTGCTGGCTGTAGCAACTGCGTAGTTGCTGCTTCTGGTGTTGCAGCAACTGCGTAGTTGCTGTTTCTGGTGTTATAGCAACTATGAATTATAATTCCTGCAGACTTTAGACAGTCCAGCAGTTACTTGGCAACTGAGTTAGCTTTTCCAAATATAAATATAAAGATACTCATGAACATGCAATGAACAATTAAACATATAGATATGCGGCGAGTTACTTCGTACCTTGGGGTGATTAAGTCATTATGTAATCAAATCTTTCAACCTATGACTGAAAAAGGATAATATTATGGAAAAAATATAAGGTCAAAATTGGTCAATTCTGAGTTCTAACATCCCCCCCAACTGAAGAGATTGCATGTCCTTATGCAATGCTTACTCTGAGTCTGAGTCGGAGTACTGGGATGAACAGTGTAGATTACTGAGACAATAGTTATAGGAAGTGGCATCAAACTTCTTTCTGAACCCACAGACAGTCTGTATTTTCCTCCATGCTGCTGCTTCTTCCTTGTTGGATAATCCAAACTGGCCCTTGTATTGTTCACCAGATAACCATAGAAGTGGAAATTTAAATCTGTAGCCAATCCAATTTTTAGCACAGTGTTGCATGCATCTAACATAGTAAGGTACCCTTGAGAGTGCTGCTTGTAAATTAGGTGGATTATAAGGGTGATATTCCTGCCTCTCCTTGGGGTAGTTTTCCCAGAACAAGTTATTAGCCTTAATAGCCAAGGGTGCTTTGGTTTTCACATAATGCTGGCAATCTCGCAGGACCACTGCTTGTAGTTGCCTGACGTGATCCTTCATTTCAGGGTCACTTATCATTCTTTGATGCTGTGCAATGAAGGTGGCTGCGTTCTGAGGTTCAGCTCTAATCCACAGAAGGCAATTCTGTTCATTATGTTGAGCTGAGGTAAAGGCGTTCTGCCATGTAAGTTGGTTGGCTAAAAAGGAGATGAAAGCTCTCAGCTGTATGTCGCCAACAACAGGTATCATATTCATGTTTCTTTCTTCGGACATGGCTTCATTATGGAGATAAAGGTCGCATAACAAATTTTGATCATTTTTAGGTGCCTCTGCAAAGGTTTGCATAAATTGTTCTGATGTAACCACCTGATGAGGTCTACCTTCTCTAACAGCCTTTATCTGTAAGAATGTCAGTCTTTCCCTCAAAAATGTTGCATAATTGAAAGAGGGTTTCCTTGTGGCAAGTATTCTTTGGAATAACTCAAACATCTGGGACAATCTGGCTTTTAGTTCCTTAATTTCTTTGTACTGAGATCTACACTGCTCAAGTGCTTCCCAGTTCTTATATGCATAATTGAACCGGGTCCCCTTTTGCTGTTGGAATGCTTTACCTTATGACAGCTCATATTCTCTCCACCATTTTCCTTTTAATTCTTGAAAACTATCTGTTTCTGTGCATGCATCACTAACAGAGGGAAGTTCTGTTTGTGTAAAGGCATCAACAAGGATAATCTGTTCTGTGATAATTGGAGTAGGCCGGGATGATCCAATGTCTTCCTTCTCATTTCTAGCTACTGTTTCTTCTTCATGTTCTATATTCTGTACTGATTCCTATGTATCTGCTTGCTTTTCTTGTTCGATGGCGATTTGGGTAGGCCGGGGTGAGTCTATGCCTTTTTCCTCATTTCCTCCTGTTTCCTGTGTAACTGCTTCCTCTTCTCACTCCATGGCAATTTGAGTAGGCCTGGGTGAGTCTATGTCTTCTTCTTTATTTTCTTCTTTTTCTTCGCGTTCCATGGCAATTTGAATGGGCCTGGGTGAGTCTGTATTTTCTTCATTTCCTCCTTAACTATTTCTTCCTCTCGTTCCATGGCAATTTGAGTAAGCCGGGGTGACTTTATATCTTCCTCTTCTTCATTCCCTGTTACTTTCTGCATAGTTTCTGGAGAACTTGCTGGTTCTTGTGTTTCAGCGAGTTCTTCTGTTTGCTCCCGTGCAGTTTCTGGAGAACTTACTGGTTCTTGTGTGTCAACAAGTTCTTCTTTTTTCTCTTTTGCAGTTTCTGGAGAACTTACTGGTTCTTGTGTGTCAGCAAGTTCTTCTGTTCGCTCCTATGCAGTTTCTGGAGAACCTACTGGTTCTTGTGTGTCAGCAAGTTCTTCTATTTGCTCCTGCACCTTTTCTGGAGAGCCTGTTGGTTCTTGTGTGACAACAGGTTCTTCTGTCTGCTCCTGCACCATTTCTAGAGAGCCTGTTGGTTCTTGTGTGACAACAGGTTCTTCTGCCTGTTCCTGCACCGTTTCTAGAGAGCCTGTTGGTTCTTGTGTGTCAACAGGTTCTTCTGTCTGTTCCTACACCGTTTCTGGAGAGCCTGTTGGTTCTTGAGTGTCAACAGGTTCTTTTGTTTCAACCACAACAGCAGGGACTTCATTCATTGGTTCTGCCACTACCTTGTATCCTGCTTGAGTATATATCTCACCACAATTGGCACACACATATTCATTGTCCTTACTCTTCTCTGCTGCAGATGCTACTCGTGCTAAAATATGCAGGCTAAATTCATTTTGATAGGCTTCCTTGACCCTTATTATTTCCTCCTGGTAGTCCTGAATTTGAGCTTTTAGAAATTCAATTTCTTCCTGCAGAGCAGATATGGTAGGCTGAGCTTGTGGAGCAGCAGGTTCCAGTGGAGGCAGAGGTTGTGCTTCAACATTGATTTGATCCCTTATACCTTCGACAGGTGGTTCTTGTGTGTCACCTGGGGTAGTGGCTGTTTCTTGTGTTGCAGCTTCTTGGCCAATATTACCTTGGGTGTCGGCAGCTGGTTCTTGTGTGTCAGCTGCCTTAAAATATGATGTCACGAAACTGTGAACACTCTGCATCTCAGCCTCCGAGGGTGAGGGAGAGTAGTTTCGAGGGTTGGTGGGAATGCGGGTTTTTAAGGTGATGGGTGGTGAGCTGGGAGGGGTGTGGCTAGGAGATTCAGCTATTGCAGATGACCGAGTCCTTTGCTTGGGTAGAGAAGCAGGGAATGCAGACATTTTTCTTTTCAGGCTGGCTTTCTTTAAGATAGGGATAGTGGCAGAAATAGCAGCTGCTTTAACCGAAGCCCTAGTTCTTCTTCTTTTTGGTGGGGTTTCCATTTTTCTCTGCATTTTCCGTTTGAGCAGGGTAATAGGGATGTTATCATCATAGTCATCGGTAGAAATGCCAAGTATAGGAATGGATGGATTGGTTCTGCTGGGGGATGGAGTTGTTTTCGTGGGTATTTCTACTGCTGATTGCTCATTTTCAGCAACTTGTGGGGGTGTTTCCTGGAGGACTTCTTTAGGCATTTGTTCTGGAATGTCGTCTGCTTGCTGAGGGATTTCTTCGGGTATTTGCTCAGGAATGTTCTCTGTTTGCTGAGGGATTTCTACATCTGGCTGAGGTACGTCTTCAGCTTGGTGAAGAATTTCCTCTTCCTGATGAGGAATTTTCTGTTCCGGCTATGGAATTTCTGCCTCTTTATGGGGATTAATGAGGGGTGGAGGGTTATTTAAGGCGAGGCCTCTATTTATCAGCAATTGAGCTAAACAGTGGTGTTTCAAGGAAAGAAGCGAACGCTTCGCGTTGACAGTGTAACATGACATATTTTTGAGACATCCCAATAAATAATATGGCATATTTATCAACTGACCATTCCTCAAATGATTCAACAAGACAAAATCGTGCTGGTACATTACCTAGTACCGGCCTTCACACGTCAGGTATTGCTTCACAAATTCAGCAACTTTCGGCCACGATTGAGGTAATGACTGAAGTGTTATGCCTCTGCCCTTGGGTTCTACCTGCTCGCCTGGTTGAAGAAAATCCTGTTGCGCATTAAGGATCAAGTGATTCCTACTAAACCACCGCATGCCATTAGCTGGTAGCCCGGTAACTTGGGCTATGACTTCCTCCGTGACTGGGATTTGAACTCCTTGAACGACAGAAAATCCTTCTGTTAAATTGCATGCAAACTCAAGGACTTGCTGCGCGTCGAAGTCTGGAAGTCTTTTGAAATAATCTAGCCATCCCGCTTGCAGAAAGATTTGATAAACCTCGGGATATATCTCAAGAAGTGCTGTTGTGCCAGGTTCATATGTAATGAGGTTTCCTCCCATAGCTGCTGTTTCAGTGAATTCCACTGTTCAGAGCCGAGCTTCCGAATTCAGTTCAGAGTAAACCGTTGCAAATGGTAACATGCCGTGATTAAGGTGACTCTTACATATTACCGGGAGAGTTAAGGGTGGCGGCAGTTGGCGTAGTATGCAATTATGAGAGCGCTTTGGTAATCCCCCCCCATGCATAAGTGATATGATTGGAAGTACAATTATTTGGTAGTCCTATCAGCTTCTCCGCATTAACTATTATTTAAAGTCCATACATAATCATGCGTACCTTTATGTTTTACCTTTTTGGTTGCTGCGTCAAAAAGTCTTGTCTTATCGTTTGCTGGATCATAATGATTACAGTGGGTCTAAGAGCATGGGAATACCAGCGATTTTTAATAATAATGACGGGAAGTGATAGTGGAGTATTGTAATCATCACAAGAAGTGGTGTATTTTATAAAAATTCGTTTCTTGGGGGCTGAAGTGGTAAGACTGGTGTTTTTGTAAATGAGAGAATTGCTAAAAAGGTATTACGAGATCGGGAAGTAGTGTTGCAGCAACGGGATTGGTGTTCCAGCCACTGGGAGTGATGTTACATCATCGGGAAAAGATGTTGTAGTAACGTGAAAAGGTGTTGCAGCAACGGGGATCGGTGTTGCAGCAACGGGAAATGGTGTTGCAGTAATAGGAATTGGTGTTGCAGCAACGGGAATTGGTGTTGCAGCAATGGGAATTGGTGTTGCAGCAACGGGAATTCCAAATCCGCAAAGTGATTCCTTTAAAGCTTTCGTTCTCAGCTATTTTCCACAGCTCAAATCTGCAAAATACTGAAATATAATATGGTAACCCTTGGCAGGCATTATTAGTGGTTAAAAATAAAAAAAAGAATATCTAATCTAAAAAATGCATAAATAAACAGAAATTTAGGTGCTTTGAGGGACAGCAAGTTCCCGTGGAAAAGAATACTGTTTAATTGCCATGCAAGTGGCTTTAAAATCTTCTTTAGAAATAGGCCTCTGATATAAATGGAGTCGATAGCCATTCACTAGTAGTGGTGTTCTGCTTCCATCAATTGTTAAAAGTCTATCTGTCCCATTTGGAAAAACAACATCCACTTCATAAGGCCCTAACCACCTTGTTCTTAACTTACCTTGGAAATTCTTGAAGCGGGAATCATAAAGTAGAGCCCAGTTACCTTTCTGGAACTACTTGTGATTGATGGTTCTGTCATGCCACCTTCTTCTTTGTTTCTGTATCATGGTTGTCTGATGGATGGCATCCAGTCTTTTCTCGTCCAATTCTTGAAGTTGCTGTAACTTGGCTGTCTGTGCATCAGTCAAATCAAGGTTAACAACTAAAGCAGTTCTTAAAGTTTTGATATCAAACTCTACAGGGAAAATAACATTCTTTCCAAAAACTAATTCATAGGGTGAAAAGCCCGTAGTATTCCTCCAAGTAGTTCTATAGGCCCATAATGCCTCGGGCAACCTTTGAAACCAGTCCCTTCTGTTCTCCTTTATTGTTTTTGTTAGAATGGCTTCTATGACTTTATTGGTGCTTTCTACCTGCCCATTTTCTTGGGGGTGATAAGGTGTAGTCATTTTGTGCTTAATATGATATTTCTGAAGTGTATTTTTGAAGCCATGAGAGTTGAAAGGAGGTCCTCCATCTGTGACTAATTCTCTAGGCAATCCAAATCTAACAAAGATTTCTTCAAATAAAAATGTTAGTACTGATTCTTCATTAGCTTTCAGGAGTGCCTTAGCTTCTACCCATTTAGTCATGTAATCTGTGCATACTAATATGTACACTCTTTGATTGGATGGAGGATTAATGGGACGTATAAAATCTAATGCCCATTTCTCAAAAGGTTCAAGAATTACCTGGGGATTGAGTGGCATTTCATCCCTGTGATTAGGCTGGCCCATTCTTTGACAGCTATCACAGGCCTTGACATATTTTCTAGCATCTTTGAAGAGTGATGGCCAATAATAACCCATTCTGAGTACCTTGTGTGCTATTCTTTTATCTACAAAATGTCCTCCACAAGGGCCATCATTACAAGCTTTTAGTACATCATAAATTTCATCTTCACCAATGCACCTTCAGATTTCTTGATCGATTCCTGTATGAAAAAGACACCCGCTTATCCAGCTGTACCTAGCACTTTGCTGGATGATCTTTCTTCTTTCCCTATGTGATAGGTGTGATGGTAATTTTCCTGCAACTAGATAATTGGCAATGTCTGCATACCAAGGTGAGTGAGCAGATACTGCAAATAAATATTCATCAGGAAAAGAATCATCTACTGGAGAATTTTCATCCGTTTTTAATCGAGAAAGGAAATCAGCAACTACATTTTCTTTTCCTGGCCTATCTACAATTGTGATGTCAAATTCTTGCAATAATAACAACCATCTGGTGACTCGGGCATTTGTAACTGATTTATTCATCAAAAATTTAATGGCCGAGTGATCAGTATGCACAAAAGTAGTGTAGCCAGTAATATAATGTCGAAATTTATTTATAGCATAAATTACTGCTAGGAATTCCTTCTCAGTGACTGTATAATTCAATTCAGCTGGTGTCATATTCTTACTGATAAAATAAATGGCATAGGGAAGACTATTTTCTTCCTAACCCAAGACAGCTCCAATTGCAGTGTCTGAGGCATCAGAGGATATATGAAAGGGCAGTGCCCAATCAGGTCCTCTCAAAATGGGAGCTGCAGACAATTGATGTTTAAGTTCATTAAATTCTTTTTCACAATCATCAGTCCACTTAAATTCAACATTTTTCGTTAATAACACAAATAAAGGAGAATCTATTTTAGAAAAATTTTTAATAAATCTTCTATAGTATCCAGCATGTCCTAAAAAGCTTCTTACATCAGTTTGTGTTTTGGGGATAGGGAGGGTCTGAATAACCTGTATTTTAGCTGGATCGACTTGAATTCCTAGGAATGAGACAAAGTGACCCAATACAATACCTTGATTCATCATCATATGACACTTTTTAGTGCTTAAGGCAAGGTGTGCTTCTATACACCGCTTAAGTACTTTTTCAAGATTCTGCAGTGCATCCTCAAAAGTCACTCCATAAGGAGTAAAGTCATCCATAAATATTTCTAATGAATCATTTAGCATATCAGAAAAAATCCCTATCACTGCTCTTTGAAATGTTGTTGGAGCATTACATAGCCCAAATGGAAGTACCCTGTAAGCAAAGGTCCCCCATGGGCTAGTAAACGTGGTCTTGTCCTGGTCTTGGGGTGCAATCTTAATCTAATTATATCCACTAAACCCGTCCAAGAATGAAAAGAATTTCTTACCTGCCAAATTATCCAATACCTGATCAATGAATGGTAAATGGAAATGGTCTTTCTGGGTGGCTTTATTCAGTGCTCTGTAATTCACACATACTCTCCATTTGCCATTTTTCTTGGGTACAATCACAAGTGGGGAAACCCACTCACTATTAGATATAGGGTATATAAATCCTGCATTCAAGAGTTTTTGAAGTTCCTCCTTCACAATTTCCCTTAGGTTGGGATTCATTCGCCGTTGGGGTTGACAGACTGGCCGGGATCCCTCTTTAATATAAATCCGGTGAGTGCATAGCTCAGGGGAGATCCCTTTCATGTCTGTATAGTCCCATGCAAATGCTTCTTTATTTTCCTGGAGTAACTTTATTAATTGTTGTTTTTCATTATCAGTTAAATTAGGATTTATGTTTAGTGTTTTGCCAGGCTCTATTTCTATTGTTGTACTTTTGGAGGGGCTGCCTACTGTTGTCTGAAATAAATTTTTATCTTCCAAGTTCTGCTGAGATTCAAATTCCAAGATTGTAGTGAAGTGATTGTACATTTCTGGGTTGAACGAAGAAGGTTCAGAAATGAAGCTGCTGATTAATTCATCTTCGGTAGAGTCTTTGAAAGTTAAGGCTTGTCCGATAGTCAATATAGGTTGGGTTTCTTCATCTTCATAATCTACCCATACAGAGTTGTCATTATTAATCATGGGTGTAGCATGAGGATAAAGGGTAAGCTGTTTTGTTTCCTGTCCATTAGAGATGGTCATTGATCCTGATCTACAGCTAATGAAAGCATCTTCTGTAGCCAGCCAGGGTCTTCCTAGAATCAGTGGATGACCCCCCAACTTTGTTTTAGTTTGTAACACTACAAAGTCAGCTGGGTAATTCCAGGATTCTACAGAAATTATTAAATCTTCAATGACCCCTTCCGGTTTAATTGTAGAGCGATCAGCCAATTCTAGGATGGTTGGTGTTTCCCTAATAAAGTTTTTTAACTGAAGCAATTGTGTTGTTTCAAGTGTCATAATATTTATTGCAGCTCCTAAATCTACTAGAACTTTAGAGACAAAGGTTTTTCCAACCTGAACTATTACTGTAGGGTGACCAGGGTCACCATATTTCACAGGAGGATCTTTTTCTATCATTAAAGTAGTCAGTTCTCCCATCACATGAACTGTGAGGGGGTCCTTAGCTTTTCTTCCAGGTTTTTTTATGCAGATATCTCTAATAGTCCTAGCATAAATGCGAACATCTCTTAGTGCTTGCAATAATGGGATTTTAACATATAAATTATGTAGTTCACCTAAAAGGTTAAAAGCAGGTTGCTCCAATGTTTTAGTGAGAGCCAGACGTTCAGGGAATGGCGGATCTGCTATTTGATCAATGTTGTTAGATGCTGATTCAACTGTTTCAGCATTATTGTTAGCTGGTTTTTCTTTTCTAACTTCCTCTTTATCAGAGTCAGTGATGTCATCAATGATGGGTTCAACAATTCTCCCTGAACGAAGATGGATATCGTTACATTGCATGGGGGAGACAGGCTGATTTTGAATATCAATTAGTTTCAAGGCTTTATTATTATTTGGGTTGGGGTTCGGTTGCACAGGAAGCTGCGGTCTAATTGCCTGGTTATTTGGAGGAGTATTGGATGGTAAGGAAAGGGACTGTTGATGTTGAGGAAATGGCATCTGTTGGGCTGCCCAGCCTGGGTTCCATTGATTAAAATACGGTTGCTGGGGAGCCCAAGGATTCCATATGGTAGGATCAGGAAAAGGAAGATTTGGTTGCTGCATAGGTGGAAAATTCATTGTGTTAAAGGGTGGGTACTGCATTTGGTTCATGGGTGGGTAATTTGTTTGAAAAGGAGAATGATTATTCCAACGATTAAATGCTGTGTTAGAATTCATACCTTGTCTTTGTGGCCATTGCCTCCTCTATGTCATCAGGTACACTGCTTCAGCCTCTTCTTCAGTTGACTGCAATGCTGCTTTAATTCCAGGCAGAGAGGGGCATTGCTGGGTCTCATGGTCCTTTTCGCAGATCGTGCAGATTGGTACCTTATCTAGTGGGCATTCCCTGAGTGGGTGTTTTTCTCTGCATTTGGAACAAAAAATGGCTAGGGCAGCTTCTGCTTCTGCCTGTTTCTTCTTTACCTACAGAGCATCAATTTGTGAAGCAAAAGAGCTTAACATCTCAGTTTTAAATTCTTCTAACAAATTACCTATTTCAGCCCTTGTTGCTCCTCCACTTGCTGACTTCTAAACTCTTGAATATACATTGTCCCTGCTTTTTGATCTACTCACTGCTCCTCTTGAACATCTCATGCAGAGATTGATAATTTCATCAAATGGTTCCTTGGAAATGTCCCCTTTTCCCAGCATGTTTAACATGTCCAAGCAGTCATCTCGTACCCCTTTCAGCAATATAGTTTTCAGAATATCTTTACTCATGTTAGGGTGGTTAGACCGCTGCAGATTATACTGCAATCTTTCCACAAAATCTTCCAGATTCTCGTCCTCCTTCTGAACCATTTTAAACAATTCTTCCTTCCTTTCTCTTGTTTGGCAGTAATCTTGATACTTGGCCAGAAAGATTTCTTTCATCTGATCCCAGGTAGTGATTGCCTGAGCTCCTAAGCTCATAAACCATCTTAACGCATTCCCTTTCAGTGTTGCTGGAAACAGTTTTAGTTTCTGATTAGGGCTGACGTAATCATAACTCCTACATAGTATATCGAATTCAAAGAGGAATTCATCCGGGTCTTCAGAGGATAACCCATGAAAGTTGGGTAATGCTGAGAGTGAAATGTTTTTCATGGGGGTTGCTCCTCTCGGGAGCTCCCCAATAGGGAATTCCAGGGTAGAGAGCGAATTTTCCCCTCTTCCTTCTATTTTGTTATCCTCCATTGGTCATTTTCCTGAATCACTTGCTTTATCTTCTGTATCTTCTGTTTCTTCAGGTTCTTCTACTGGTTCCTCAGTGTATTCTGGTACTTCCAGCTTCCTTTCAGGTCCCAGTACTTCCTCCGTCTGTCGATCTGTTTGTGAGGAATACTGGATCTGAGGTCTCCGGGAACTTGTCCTCTGTGATGTTTCGGCCTTTGAGATGATTTCGTCAATAAAGGTTTTTCTTCCTCCTCCGCCTTTGCCACCTGTGAAATTAGGTTTCCTGCGTCCTCTCATGCACCTGTTATTCTCAAAAAGAAATCATTAATGCTTTTAGAAATCTCTAGTCGCCTTCCCCGGCAACGGCGCCAAAATGTTGGCTAGTTGAATTGTTTATTGATTAACAATCAAGTACCACATTAAATTGTCAACCTGGGAAAGTCTTTTATTTCAAAGGCTACCGCGTACTGTATGTACTTAACTCTAAAAGCATCAAAAAGCTGTAGTATACATAATTCTCACGCTATTTTATAACAGTGCATTTGCAAAGATAAAGTGAAAGAAGTTAATTAAGATTATAAATCTGAAAAGAAAAGTGATGGATGCTCTGTTAGCAAAGGATCAAGACCCTATCCTCCAAGCAAGGACGTTCAGCACCTGCCCTTGTAACCAGATTGCTAATACACACTGCAATTCTAATTCACCGGTGAAGTACAGTTTCAAACGATTAACAAAACAGAGTGCCAGCAAAAAGGAAATTATCAGAGGTAATGCTACAGAATCCAAAACAGAGTATCAGCAGAAAGAAATTACCAAACACACTTACACACTTGACAGAAAAGTAAATGGGTGAATCTTGTGAGGAAGGTGGGCCCGGTCCCTCTCACAAGATTCCCCAGAACACAATTGCTAGATTAGGTGCTCAGAACAATCTTCTATTCATCTGCCAAAAGATCCAGTTACAATAAAAGTTCAGACTTTGCTATTGTCTTTCAGAATTCCCCTTACAAAACTATTTTTTCTCCCCCCCTTCTCTAATGTAGATGTCTCCTCTTTATAGAGGAGACATCTATTACAATAGATTATCACAGTTCATTCAGTTAGACCTTTCTGTTAAAAATAAGAGTTACAGGATGCTGTTACAATAGTGTGACAATGTATTCTTTCTTGGGTTTCTTGCTGTTACACAGCTGGTAACCAAACTTCGACCGTCTTCTTGGGATTCTCACACTATCCTTTGCCATTTCCCCATGGTTTCTGATTTAGTAAACCCGTGCTGTTCCTGATATTTTAGCAACTGTAACTGTGTTTTGCCCTTTTTGGACAATTGCTGATCATGCTGCGTCAGCGTGGAATTCTGGCGATCTTCAGATAGTTGCCGTTTGTTATTTCCAGTTGTTGCAAAATAGCATTCCCTTGCTTTAGGTAGTTGCCGTTGCTAGCTGTAGCAACTGCGTAGTTGCTGCTTCTGGTGTTGCAGCAACTGCGTAGTTGCTGTTTCTGGTGTTACAGCAATTATGAATTATAATTCCTGCAGACTTTAGACAGTCCAGCGGTTACTTGGCAACTTAGTTAGCTTTTCCAAAGATAAATATAAAGATACTCATGAATATGCAATGAACAATTAAACATATAGATATGCGGCGAGTTACTTCGTACCTTGGGGTGATTAAGTCATTATGTAATCAAAGCTTTCAACCTATGACTGAAAAAGGATAATATTATGGCAAAAATATAAGGTCAAAATTGGTCAATTCTGAGTTCTAACAGTCCCCTTGCACACCGTGACCCCGGAAAGACAAGTAGACTATGGGGCCACTCCGGGCATCGTCGAGATTCAATAAAGTACCAGTGGCCGAAAAGAGCAAAGTAATCACCATTGAAATAGATGAGGACGAGGAAGATTTGCAAGCCCTGATTTCTCAGATTGAACCATAAGATGAGGAAGAAGAGGATGCTTTCCAAATACTGTCACTGCCACCATATATCTCTCCATGGAATGGAACGGCCAGGATACCGAAGGACCTGGATACTGCGAAGAGTACACTTTAGACCCCACTTCTTCTGGATGAGATAAGGTTTGATGGTCTGCCGCTGGGCCGAGTACCAAGTATCAAGTTCGAAGATTGGGATCTTACAGATAGTAAGAAGTTCCCCCAACAGGCCGAAGATAAATTACTGCTGTGGAAATGGTTACGAGGTGTGGAGAAGGCGGGATTACTCAATTTGAGGTGGATACCCCACTATCACCGCGTGGCCATCACCATTTTTGTGATTCCATAGTTGTTATGTGTAGTACATGATGGGTATGTTTGGTTGGAGGATCTGATTCCCATCACGGTCGATTTAGTACACTGGATTACCCGCCTGCCTATTAAAGGGAATGACCCCATAGACATAGCCAAAACAAGTGGCGATGTGGGCCTCGCAGAAACAATGAAAGCTAAATACAAGGTGGAAAAGAAAAAATGCGGGTATGTCATAGTAAGCATCAAAGACCGAGGGGTGTGAGTCACCACCTAGCTATTGGCTAGTAAACTCATGAGGAAATTTCATGCAGATGAGGTGCTAGCCCCTATCATTGCGCTTGCGGAGTAGTGTGCAGAAGGGGTTCAGTTCAACTGGGCGCAGTTTCTATGCGACGAATTTTTGACGAATTGTAAGGAAGCCCAGGAGAAAGGTAAGACTTTCCATTATGCATGGTTTCTACTATCAATCCTTCTAGTTGCAGGAGAACTACTGCAGGGTAGCCAGTTTCCTAGCATTGAGAAGAACCTACCTGAAGTAGTGTGGTATAACTCACTCTGGGCTACAAAGGATGCCACGAGGGTTCGTGAGATCAAAGTATTCTAGATATTCATGGAGGCGAGTATCCAGACATGGATTGCTCACAGACCGTGGTTGTCCCTGACAATATATAACAATTTGCAAAGCACGGCTGAGTTCAAAGCAGACATGCATAACCTATATATTCGAGCGCAGAAGGATCCACAACAAACATGGGTAAAGCTTCCATTCATCACAACGGATGATGCAATTTACAAAGTACTGGCAGCATGGCCTCTGGAGTGGCATGCCCCGGACGTGGACACCTTAGAAAGGATGGTAGCACAACAATGAAAGAAGGAAATCCAGCTGCGACTCATGAAACTGGTGGAAAAGGCACATCAGGGACAAATGGCAGCTTCCCAGTAGGCGGCGACTAAGGAAGTAACCACCGAGGAGATCAGGGAAGACTAGGAAGTGTCTTTGGAACATGACATGTGGTGGGAAATAGAGACACAGGCACGCACGAACCTTCCCACCAAATCACCCCAAGTTAAGAGGCCACACACCAAGGAATTGCCACATGGACGCCAAAAGTCAAAGATAGCTAAAACCTTGGAGAAAGACTTTCTGGACAGCAGCAAACCGACGCGTGATGTCACTACAGGTGCTCTATAGGAATTGATGACAGAGCAGACAACTATGTTGGGGGAGCTTCACACACAGTTGTTGGCATTATAGGTGCGAACCCCAAGAGGGATGGTTTCGACCCTCACAGAAGGTATAACTGCAGTGGAGCAGATGGTGCATGCCTCCACTATGCACACTTTAGTATTACCAGTAGGCATCGTCGTAGTAGAAGTTGAAGGTGACATGAGGGGTTGGGGGCTGAATTTGGCTGCTCTTCCTAGAGAAACCCTATACCAACTATAGGATGGGGTAACCACGGAGCTCTGTGCCAGGGAAGGTCATGCCCTCCAAATCTTAATGGAGCATAGGACAAATCTGGAGCAGGTCAGTCTACAGCGTGATGACTTGGTCGCGCATAACAAGGAATTGGAACAAGTCATGGCAGAGGTTTGTAGCACGGTACCAGAGTTGGTTGTGCCAGCGGAACTTCCAATAGCCGACAAGATCCATCACATGGCCGCAAGCTTTCGTACAGCCCAAGAGGAAGCATCAAAAGCTCAGTGGGAATTAAACTTACAAATTGCGGAACTAAGGATGAAGGCACAGCCACCTACACCTCCAGAAGTTCAGGAACAACATCACGGAGAAATTCAAGTAGGATTGGAAGTAATCAGGTGCATTGTCCAAGATTGCTTGGGATTGTTGGATCAGTCCCTCCTTATGCTCACATCCCTTCAGGAAGACCCAATGCTACAGCAGGTAGAAACATAAGCACGAGAGTTGCAGCAGGCTTATGACCAAGCTTGGGGGACTGTGAAAACGGTCTCCATCACACAACAGTTGGCCAAAATGAGGGAGGCCCAGGTTCTCAAGGCACAAGTTGACACTACGCGACAGAAGGAAGCTGTGCTTAAACAATGCATACAGCCTTGGCTTGATGAGGCATTCACGGTCTCCACCAACATTGAGGGGAAGTTAGCACACATGCAGGCAGTATATGAACCTGGACAAGCACTTGAAATGGATTTGGATGCACTAGTGGCTCGTGTACAAAGGGTACAACAGATGGTAGAAGAATTTTTTGTGAGAGTAGACGAAGTGCAGAAGTTGCTAATGGACCTTCGCACGAAGATTTCCGCACTAGCCGGTGACTCTGGACGAGTCATGATGATTGTGTTGGGGGCCTGTTGGGTAGTGGAGGCCCCGTGTAATGGT
This sequence comes from Pinus tabuliformis, assembly GCA_031772625.1. Taxonomy (NCBI): domain Eukaryota; kingdom Viridiplantae; phylum Streptophyta; class Pinopsida; order Pinales; family Pinaceae; genus Pinus; species Pinus tabuliformis. The sequence continues at coordinate 604,394,704 of CM062804.1, forward strand.
TTTGGGGCTCAGAGCCCACAATTTTGGGAATGGTATGGTAAAGGCTCCGCGAAATGTGCGGAGTGTGAATCAAAATGAGTCAAGTCAAAGGGTTGTCCACCCAAAATTAATGTAAGATAATAGAAAGTGAGTCGGCTTGCCCATGGCTCGCGGACCATGGGAATGTATAAATAGAGCAAGGCTCTAAGGTTAGAAGGCAGTTTTTGTTTGGATCTTGAATGATATGGGTTTATGAAAGCAATATCATTTCTGCATCTATAAGTCTGAGTCAAGGGTATTGGTAGATATATAGAGGCTCTGCAGCTGTGTGCGTAGAGGCCTGGTAGAGTCAGCAACTGTGTGCACGGACCCCTACAGCTGAGTGTGCATGGCGGATCTGGTTGTACTAGGGAAGAGATCAATAAAGATAAGAATTTCTGAATCGTTGTGTGTTTTATTGTGAATCTATCTGTTGTTTACGTTCTGAATTTATGCATATTTTGCACGCACTGGGTATTATGGTTAAATGTTTCCTTAAAGACTATAAGAGTTAGAACTGATCTAGAATACATTTAGTAATAATAAAAACTAGAGAGCACTGAGATGTGGACCTGTGCGAAAATAGGTCAAAAGTACAGAGTAGCGTGTGGCCGCAGAGCGGTTCGCTAACCCTATAGACCACATCAAAACATCCCAAGGGTGTGGAAACCTGGTTCCAACACCCTCCCCTTCTACCTTTAGTGAGACTTCAGTCCACGCTCCACAGGCTATTGCCAAAAGGGTCGGTAGTTGCAGGATTTGTTTGGCTAATAACTCTTCCGAACCTTGGTCAGGCCCCAATAAGCCAACACACACAATTTTTGGTGAATAGGTTCAAGTTGGGTTAATAATAATTCTAGAAGGTGATCAAATCAAGAGAATGAGGATTAAACTTTTTTACTGATTTCATCTTCCATTAATTATAAAATGCTAGAGTGTGAAGTAGACAAGGTTGGACAGAGTGAGAGAATATGAGCGAGATATAGTATGTATAAATAACTCAAAATTTATAACTTTTAATGAATTCAAACTGAAATCAATAGACACAAATTTCTTCTACTAAATTCTACGAAATGAAAACTCATAATAGAAACACATGAAATCATTCAATCACAATGAACATAGTTTTTACTCGGGAACCCAACTGGGAAAAACCCATCCTCTATTTGTATTATATTAGATGAGAAAAATTATCTAATATAATGTCAACTTCAATTCTTGAAGCTCCCTTTGCATTCAATATTAATCTCTTCCTCCTAGGTCTACTATGCCCAATACTTAGGCAAAATAGCCATCTTTCTTCCTCATATTTCCTTGCACAATTCTTGCTCCTAAAAAATAGGGAACCTCCTATTTCCTTGTGCAAATCCCAAGATAAATAACTCACCTACTTAATGCAAACAATGTACACTCACTAGTATAAAATAATGATTACAATTTTCCTTTTCCTTCAACTTCACTAGGAAATTCGAATTGCATCCATGACTAGTGCTATTTTTAGTAAATTGACAAGTCAACTACGAGTTAGTTGATTTTACAACAATTAAACTACTCAACTAAACTCATACTAACTCTATTTTGGACTAAGGATCAAATAACTGACTTTCACTAAAGATCACACCTCTAAATAGCTATATCTTATCCACCAACATGCACACAACTCCACTTCTAGCCCATGAAATCGAAATGGATGACTTAACTAAGTGATTTGGCCATATCACTCATGCTAACTACTTGAAAACTCACCCTGTTGAAGTGGAAATTCGAATTTATCCATTTAAGGAACAAGTCAAATGAATCCTTTTCTTCCTGCAATTTAACACTCCCTCTTAGCAAGAAAACGATTATGAATGACACCAATCTTGCTCCCGTGGAACTCAAACTTTCCTCTTCATAAATCCTTTGTCAACATGTTTGCATCATGCTCCTCTGTAGGAATGTACTGTAATGTAACAATCCTCTTCTGCACATAGTCTATTAGGTGATGGTACCTAATTTCTATATGCTTTGACATATGATGAAACAATATATTTTTAGAGAGTTTTATACAACTCTAGTTATCACAATGGATCAATGTAGGATCCACCCCCTGACCAAAGAGACCAACCAGGATCTTCCTCATCCAAATAGCCTCTCATGTTTCTCAACTAGTAGCCATATACTCATCCTATGCTAAGTTGAGTGCTACAGATATTTATTTCCTACTGTACCAAGAAACAATTACTAACCCAACACTGAATATTACTCCCGATGTATTCTTCCTATTTGAGGGACTCCTTATCCAATTTAAAACTTTGAATCCTTGGAGATTCACTCCATTAGTCTTCTTGTAGCATAAACCAAATTTTGTTGTGCCTCTAAGGTATATTAGAACATGTTTTGTTTCTTTCTAATGAAGCTTGGAAGGGTCCACCATGAACTAACTAATTTGATTCACTACATAACAAATATCATGCCTTTTTTTCACCAAGTACATCAAGGACTCCACCAATTGTCTGTAGATAGTGTCATCTAATACCTCCCTTGTAGAAGCATCTTCTTTCCTCCATTTAGTACCTAAAGGAGTATCCATGTTTTTTAATCATGCATATGTAATATCTAAAGGATTTCAGAGGTGTAATTTCTTTGTCCAACAAATATCTCTCCATTTCCTTGCCACACCTCCAAGCCAAAAAATTAGTGCATCAAACCCATATCATTCATCTCGAACTCTCTTGCAAGGTCCTCCTTGAAGACTGGATCAACCTTTCATATCAAGTCAGTATCAAATCACCCACATAGAGAAATGAGATGAGAATACTAACATATGTCATAATGTAATAGATATTTTCATATGCTTCATTCTTAGTGAATCCCAATCCAGTAAGATAAGAATCTATGTGAACGTACTAAGCATAGTGAGCCTTCTTGAGACCATAGAGGGATCTCTTGAGCCTACACAAATGTGTCTCTTTGCTAAAGGTATCAAACCCCTCAGGATGCTCAATGTATATCTCTTCATCAACAACTCCATTGATAAAGGAAATTTTAACATCCATTTGGTGGATCCTCCATCCAAATTGTGATGCCAATGCAAGTATGGTCCTGATAGACGAGTGTCTTGAAACAATGGAAAATGTCTCCTCATAATCAATACCCTCCACCTAAGACAAGCCTTTGGCCACAAATATGGCCGTGTACTTCTCAATATTTCCACTAGTTGCATGTTTCACCTTATACAACCACCTGGAACCAATAACATATTTTGCCTTAGGTCTAGGCACAACCTCCCAAGCATCATTCACCATGCTAGAGTCATACTCATCCACAATGTGATCTACCCACACCTTCTAGAAAACTGCCTCATCAAAAGAATATGGCTCAAAATCAATCAACTCTGACATGAGTGCCATATATCTTGTATATCTATATGGTGATCTCCTATATCTACGACAGGAACTAGGAGCTCCAACATGCTCTTGAGATTCCTACACCAATCTGTCAACCATCCTAGTGCTCTTCCTTCCTTCTCTAGAATGTTTTACATGAGTGGGTGCTTCCACTCAGTCTACTCTCTGCTCCTCCACATAATCCTCCTGGAATGTCCTCTTGCCTTTGAGAACGACCTAACTCTGTGGATCTTACTAAGGCTCCTCCTTCAGAACTAGAAGTTCCCCCTCTAGTGGTTATCAACTCTCTCTTTAGAGAACTCCTCATGGCTTTATTCAAATCAAATATCACATCCCTACTCATAACAATCATCCTAGGTGTGCGCATCTACTCTTGGTAATTATTAGGTGTCTCAGTATAACCTACAAATATCTCGATCACTACAGTGGGATCCAAATTTTTCCTATAATCTTTGGAGACATGGAAATAGACTATGGATCCAAAAATGTGAAAGTGGGAGGGATATGGCCTCCTCCTACTATAAGCCTCTTTATATGTAATCATTCCAAGAATTTTGCTAGGGTTCCTGTTTTGCAAGTAAACAATTGTATTGCAATCTTCTACCCACAATGATATTGCCAATCCTAGGTCATGCAACATTGCTCTAGTGTCTCCTACAATGCTTCTATTTTTCCTCTCTGGAACCCCATTTTGTTGTGGGTTGTGGGGTTCAATAAACTCCCTTCTAATAGCCTCCTTGGAACATAATTTTTGAATGCATTAGACACATAATCTCCTCCATTATCACTTCTGATGGATTTAATTTTCTTTCCAGTCTCATTTTCAACAAAGGCTTTAAATTGAACAAATTTTGAATAAACCTCATCTTTCTTATTCATTAAATAGATTCAACATTTGCAGGAAAATTCATCTACGAAAATCACATAATACATGTTCTTTGCACTTGAGACTTTGGAAAATGATCCATATGCATTTGAGTCAACGCACTCCAAGATGTCTATAGCTTTGTTATCTCAGCCCTGGAATGAGGATTTAACATATTTTATAAGAGTGTATGCCTTGCATACATCATGTTAATTAAGGGTGCACTTTGGAGTTCCAGTGGTGATCTGTTGCATTATTTTCAAAGCTCCATGGTGCAGGTGTCCCATGCACCTATGCCAGAGCTCTCCAAGATCTCAACCCTTAACATGTCCTGCCTTACTACTCAATGTAGTCCATGCATCCACCTTTATCTTGTAGATATATTTAACTTGGAAAAAAATTTGTTTTACTTGTTGAGTAGAAACAAGCTTAAGATAAGCCTTACCTATATTGAACACCACATTATATCCTTTATCTTCAAGTATATATAAAAAAACTATATTTTTCTTTAGACCAGGAACATACATTACATTCTTTAGGTGAAGATGGGAGCCTCACTCCCTCTTAAAGGTGACAGATCCAATCCCTTTATTACTATACCTTATATCATATCTAAGTTGTGCATGTAATTGTAGGACCTTATCCTCTTAGCTCCTAAAGAACTCCTTATTTATTATCATATGAAATGAAGCACTAGAGTCTGAGTGCCATACACTAACTTGTAAGCTACTTTCCATGTGAGAAATGGGGGTGAAATCCAACTAAAATTGTGATGTGAGATCATCTGCTCCTACTCATGTTTTAGGCTTCTTACTGGATTTCTTGTGTGGACACTTGGTTGCATAATTTCCATACTCATGGTAGTGAAAGCATTTAATTCTATTGAGGCCTTTCTTATTTGCATGGATTTTTCTTTGCCTTGGGCCTTCTTTCCTTTTCCTACTAAAGAAAAGTTTTCTTCCTTATCAATTCTGGATGTTACTCCATCTCTATTGTTTCTTCTAATCTCCTCTTGTACCAATTCAGGCCAAAGTATCTCCCAATATGGGATCTTGTCTATTGCATTAAATGAATCCTGATAGTTTTGCTAGGACTTTGGAAGACCAAGTAGTACTAAGCTCACAAGTTCAGATGAAGGCACAATTTCTCCAACTCCTCCAAGTTCATATCTCACCTTAGTGAATCTCAATAAGTCCTAAACAATAGTTTCATTTTTACCCATTTGAATGTTCTTAATATTATGCCTCAATGCCAACTTCTTGGCATCACTATTGATTTTGAATAGATATGTGAGATTTTTCCTCATTGTAAAAGTAGTCTCATTTCCATGTAAATTTGAAACCACATGGTCTCTGACTCAGTCTAAGATTATCCTCATGGCTTTTGCAATATCTTTCTTCCACTGTGCCAACTATTGTGCATCTGGTGTTATTGGCTTTGGAATATTAGTTTTTGTGTACTCTAACACTCCATATTCATCCAACACAAATTACGTACTATATTTCCAAGAAAATAAATTTGAAGTGCCCTCCAATGCATACTAAAGCCTCAATCCACTGAAAGACATTGTTCCTGCACTGAAGAAATACCTGCACCAAAAATATGTTATTTGAAATTTCTTTGAGAGATGATCAAGAAATTGGTTTCTATGCAGTTTTAAAGATCTTTGATACCATGTAGAAATAACTCAAAATTTCCAGCTATTGATGAATTCATACTGAAATAAAAAGACACAAATTTCTTCTACTAAATTCCGTGGAAGGAAAAATGACAATAGAAACACATGCAACCATTCAATCACAATGAACACAGTTTTTATTGGGGAACCCAACTGGGAAAAAACCCTGCTCTGTTTGCATTATATAAGATGTGAACAATGTTCTATTACAATGACAACTTCAATGCTTGAAGCTCCCTCTGCACTACAATATTGATCTCCTCCTCCCGAGTCTCCTTTGCCCAATACTTATGCACAATAGGCCTCTTGGTTCCTCCTATTTCCTTGTGCAATTCTTGATCCTAAAAAATAAGGAAGATCCTATTTCCTTGCACAAATACGAAGAGAAATAGTTCACCTACTCAATGCAAACATTGTACACTCACTAGTATATAATAATTATTACAATTGTGCCTTTTCCCTCCACTTCACTAGGAAATTCGAATTGCATGCATGGGTAGGACTATTTTTAGTAAATTGACTATTTAAATGAGAATTAGTTAAGTTTACATCAGTTAAACTACTCAACTAAACTCATACTAACTTTATTCTAGACTAGAGCTCAAATAATTGACTTTCACTAAAGATAACACCTCTATATAGCTAAATCTTAGCCACCAGCTGCACACAACTCTACTTATAACACCACAAAATTGAATTGATTGAATTAACTGACTGATTTGGCCATGTCACTCCTGCTAACTTCCTAACAATTCATCCTGCTAAAGTGGAAATTCAATTTTTTGCATTTAACTAAGGCACAAGTCAAATAAAGCCTTTCTTGCTATAATTTAACATATATTTTGCATATATAATATGTAGATTAGAGATCAGATCCAGAGCTTATGTTAAAGGATGGTGGAGCTTTAGTGGATTTATATGTTGTATATTTTGTTTTTGCCAATTGTTGTTGATATGGAGAGGAAATATATTGTCGTATTTGTTGCAATAAAGATTAGATTGGTGATGTGTTTATGTTTCAGGGGTTCTATTAGAGAGTCTATGGTTATAGCATTGATGTTTTGTATTTCTGGTATATGTTAGTCATGGCTAAATTCTCTCTTCAAATTGTTGTTGTATGTCATTGTAGGGTTTAGTTATAATAAACAGATTGATTGTGTCGGTTGAAGCATTGATTGAGTTTGTGTTGCATAGATTGCAATGGAGAGCATGTATCTAGAGTTTTATTTATGATAATATTGACATTGTGAGTCTAGTATGAAGATGGATTAAATTAGGCTTACAAGTATTTGATTGTAGAGATCGTGGATCCAATGTGAAATATTCTAAAATGCAGTCCAAAAGGGAGATTGAAGGTTGGGGCCTTTAGTGAGGAGAGTGGTGGCTTGCGTATTCAATGTGTAGGGGCATCCTTTAGGTAGTGGCATAAAAAATTGGGAGTGGTGGATTCCATCCAGTGGTGGTTGGATTGTTGAGTGGTGGCTAGGAAAGACTTATTGGGAGTGATGGATGGAAATTGGTGGTGGAATTTAAATTTGAGGGAGTGGTGACTTCCTGTAGGTGGTGGCCTGCAAAGCTCATATAGGTAGTGGCTTAGAGCGAGTAGTGGTTTTCACACTTGTGGTGGCCAATGATCATATGGAAACAAATATTTGCAGATTAATAAGAAAGACAAAGATGAAGACTATCAGTCAATGGTGGATTTTACCCTTTGGGCTTCCATATTATATATTATGTCTCTATATGTGATGATATGATTTGTTGTGTTTCTACTCATGGTTATTTTCTTTGATGATCTAATGGCTATGTGCCTTGATATTTTTCTTATGATTCATGGTTATGCATAGATATGTGTATGTGTTATGTTGTTAAGGGATGAATGAATTAGGGTTTGAAATAAGAAGGAAAAATTTGGTATAATTGGTCATAAAGACCAATACTAATTAATTTACCCCCCCCCCCCCCCCCCCCCCCCCCGCCCCCGATATTGTTCAAGTTTTATAACAAGTGGTATCAAAGTGGGGACTCTTGGTTGCAACATAATCATTAGAGAGTAGGTCTAGGCAGATTTGGTGAAAATTTTGCAATTTTTTCTACAGAATAAATCCTCGAGGAATATTTGTCCTCACTACTGCAAATTTCAAGGTATGGCATGAAAATGTGAAATCTCAATTTTTGTCTTGTGTATATAACATTTGGATAATGTCATTAGGATCCATTTACAACTAAAGTATTATAGTAGCATTCTCAAGCAAGATGTATGATTTATGAAAATCTTCACAATACAGATCTAAAGAGAATAACAAATCTAAAATATGATAAAGAGATGTGGGACAAATTGGAGATCCTTTTTGGATATAGTATAAAAAAAATGGAGAGCTCAATAAGAAGAGTAAGAAGAGGAAAAAGAAGAAAGGTTCTTAGATGTGAGAATCTCAGGTAGAAGAGTTGCACCCTCCCAGTCCAAATGGTTTAATTGATCATATGAAGAAATATAAAAATCAAGAACCAAAGGTATTGTAGCAAGATTGTGTTAGTGTCGGTATCTTCATCCCTTTGTCAAAGATCAAATTCTCTTATTGCATTGCATATTAGGTGTCCCGCCTAGTCAGTTGAATTCCATTAGGTGCATGGATCATCTGATGGTAGTGGCTTCTCCTACAATCTCCCTCATGTCATTTACCTGCTGGCTCATGTTTATTCATCAAAAATTGTATACAATCACCTTTTTGTCTTAAAGATTGCAGAAGTCTTTTCTAGGGTTTTATTGTCATTTAGGTCTAGGGTTTCATTAGGGTTTCATAAAAAAGGGTTTCAAAAAGTCCAATAATAACTAGCAGGCACATGAGGAGGTTCCAACATCAATAAATTTCATGATCAAGTGTTCAGAGATGTGTTTTTCCTCAAAACTCTGTTTTGAGGAAAAACAGGGTATTTTTAGATTTTATTGTACAAATTCATGTAATTGTATTCCCTTCATATGTAAATTACTTCACCTGCAACCTTGGTCACTTTTCCTAGCCTCAGTAGCTCCAACCCCCTGCAAAGCAAACAAGACACATGTCATTCAGTTCATCACAAGCTCAAAGAAAGTGAAAAAGCTCAAAAACAAAGTTTGAAAAATAAAGTCATTTTCCCAAACATTGTAAAGTGGGTTTTATAAACCAAAAAATTAAAAGCTCCTTGTATACAAGTCATTTCTTCCATTGAAAGGTTCATTTGCATTTCAAAGACAAATTTGGGAAAATCAAAGTTTTGTTTGTGAGCAAGTAAGAAAAAGTTGGAGAAATCTGCCCAAAATCAGAGGCGCGGTGCACTGGGCAAGTGGCACGGTGCACATAGCAGGCGTGGCGCATAGAGCTGTGATTTCCAATTCAAATTTACATGGGTGTGATGCACACACAGGGCGCAGCACATTGGGTTTGATGCATGGCGCATAGAGCTGCCAGGCCCGAATTTTGCAACAACTCGCTCCAAATCATCCAAAACACTCGGATCTTCATTTGTGCAAGTAGGTTGAGCCTCTATCACTACTTTTCATCCAATTTTTGGTGGTTGTTTTATGGTGGTTGTCTTATGGTGGTTGTGTGAACAAAAAACCAAACCCTACCTCTTGCATCTTTCAAAGGAAATAGTGCCTAGGGTTTGTACTATTGTTTTGGCTGCCAAGTCATTCCCTCATCTTTCCACTCCCTCACTTATTTTCCTAGTGTATTGCCCTATTACCTAATTCCCATATTCCCAAAACAAAATCATATATCCCTATCCCTAATCCTTTTTGCCCAAAATCCCAAATATAATTCCCAAACCCTAGTGCTATACCCAAAACTCCTAAATTACTCCTAATCCCTTGTTTCTCTAACTAAACCCTATCCCAACAGTCCCTAAAGCCCGTCATTTTTCCCTCCCTCTACAGTCCCTCATATCACTTTTCCCTTGGTGGCAGAAGTCAAAAACATCATAAATCACCTACTTCTCATCAAGACAACTCATCCACTAGCAGAAATGGAATCTGATCCCTCATATGATTATGAAGAGGAGACACACAGTGACTCACCTATAGAGGTACATGCACCTAGGAGGCCTCATAGAGGTGGCAAACATATTCAAGAAGAACCAACCACTCTTGCTGAGTTACAGGCCTGCCCTCTTGCCATCACTTGTTTCCAACACTAGTCCTGCTATGAATTTTGTGAGATGGTTGCTAGAATTCAGTTTCATCATGAGTTGGCTTGTTTGTTTGTGCTTCATTTACATGATGGTCAAGCCACTCTAGCTGGTGTCACATTCACATTAACACCAGAATCTATTTCACTAGCAACCGGTATTCCTAACATTGGAGAGCAATGGAACAAGAGGCAGAAAATTGATAGGCAGCATTATGAACCATACATCAAGCCCAATTATTTGGAACAACTCAGCGGAGTTTTTCCTTTTCGGTACCTCAAAGATTATTATGCTCCTTTGATGAAATTGATAATGAAGATTTCATCAGTGCGGGCCGGTTTTCCCGTTTATATGCTTAGCATATCAGGCCGCTGATGCATTTTACCAGGGTGAGGATGATGAACCTCCCCTACTTCATGTGCCGAAACATTGAGAAGATGACCACCCTAGTATAGCACAAGACTCCTCGGCGGCAGTTCAACAGTATATATCATTTTGCTCTCACTAAAATTGTGGTCATCCATCAGCTTGGCTTACAGGGCATCACTTGGGAGGACTTCATTTCTCGTGATTTTTTCACAGCTCCTCAGGGACCTTCAGAGACTTTGCATGAGACAGGTGGACCTTCATATCAGCATGAGGATCATGAGACATGGACCGCTAGTATGTCGGTGTTTATCACTTATCAGAAGGGCACTAGACAGTTATTCGCAATAGCTAAGCCAGTATTATCTCCACCAGGGATGGAAGGGGTCTTGCTTCTGTCATCAGCACAATAGGTTTAGGACAAAGGCAAGAGGCCATTACAGGATGAAGGACATCAGGTAAGCGAGAGACTGATTTCATTCTCATTGAGGGTGATGATATTGATATGAGCCTGCAGAGCACAAATCTCAAAGAAATCATCCAAGAGCAGCAGGCGGACATTAATGCCTTGTCCCTCAACTTGGAGAGGGCTAAATGGACAATAAATTACCTGGATCAAAGAAATAATAATATTGAAAATCAGCAAACAATTATGGAATTGCAAAACATTTGGGAGAATCACCAAGCTGCCCAAAGGAGGAGGGTGGAGCTCACTTCATTTGAGCAAGAAGTCAATGCCGATTGGGAGTCATGGGTTGAAAGAGTCAATATCCACTTGGAGAGGACGTTAGAAAAAGCCATCAATGAGAAGAATATGTTGTGAAACATGGAATATCATTATTTTTCAAGGAATATGGTGTGCCAAGCTAGAATCAGGAGCTTAAAGGAAAAATTGAAGAAGGCATCAAAGAGGCGAAGGGAGCATGAAGGACTTCAGATATTGGCTGAGGCTTCCTTGGCTCAACACAATGCTTGATGGAGAAGAATCAGCCCAAATTTCAAAAAATTTGGGGCACTTTTTCATTTTTGAAATTTTTGGCACAAAAAACAGGATTTTTTTCTCTATGCGCCGCGCCACCTGGGGCTCTTTTGATAGGAGCCTCTAAATCACAAAAACTTAGCATTTTTGGATTTGGCATGGAAAATATGCTTGCCTACCAATGGCAAAGAAATTTGGATAGGTTTTGAGCCCTCAAAAAGGTCAAAAACACTCAAAAAATGACCTCACTGCCCCTATTTTGACACACAGGAAGCAGTGTTGGGAGAACTGAATTTTGGAGGGGAAAATGGAGGCCACATTGGAAAATTCCACTTGCGTTGGAAAGTAGACTGGCAGACCTTTCAAACAAGAATATTTGGAGTGAATTTTGACACCGGGAAGGCCTTCAAAAGTGGCTCCAAACAGGTGTTACACATAGAGAATCAGGCCCGATGCAGAGGAAATTTGGCCTAGTTTGACTAGGAATGCTCTGTTTTTTGCCTATCTTTTGCCAGTTTGACTTTTTCACCTTCTTAATGTCAAATTTTTGATGTAATTCAATGTACATGGATGGATCATGATGTAAATATGTCAAATTTTCACTTAGGGAGGTAGATTCATATGTTAAAAATTTGTTTGAAACTGAATGAATCAGTTCCCTTGTTTCTAGAGGCATGTTGTTTTGTTGCCTGATTTCTAGTTCTCAGTTTAGAATTAGTTGAAATAGCTCCTAAACATGTGAGATCGACCCCTAGAGGCTAGGATGAGCTATGTTTTGTCTACATTATGTAGTTTTTTAGTCATTAGCATGGTTGGACTCTTGAGAAAGCAAAGAGCTTCATTGTACACTCATATCAGCATTTTGGCTAAGGAATTGAGACTAGGGTTTGTAGCACTCTTTGGGATCGCTGTGGAATTTTGTTTTGGTACATTTCTTTCTTCTATATTTGTTTGTGTTATGTATGAAATTATCTATCTTGTTTCTTCTTAACTGAATCAAACAAGAGTGTAAGTAGAATCCATTGAAATTGTAGTGCTCTACTTGAGGTTTGCTTTAGTTTCTTGATGTTTTCAGCTGTTTGGAGAGGATCCATGGTTTCTCTTGCCCTATTCAACTTCTCACCTATCTAATCCCTCCACCTCATTCAATTTGAAGTGGCAAAATCAGTTGCCTACCTTGCCCCATTAAGATCTCTGCAGAACTAAGCCCCATTCCCCGCACCCAAAATCTGCTTTTCTATTTGAGCCAAAAAAACATTATTTTATTCAATCAAAATCTCTTGCACACATACCTAGCCTAAGATAAGTAGTTATATCAGTCATCTCAAGCCTTTAGTGATTATATTTTGCTGAGATTGACCCGGAGAGAGCCCTCTCTCGACCTAGTAGGGTTAGCTACCCGGTTAAGTGAGGTTTGATGTTGGCCCTAGATCCTACCTTTCTTAGCCTGAGGTAAATCTAGGCACTAACATAGTGGTGACCATACTGGGGAAGAGATTGTTTGTTTGTTAGTGTTCTTCATTTTATAAACTACAGACGGAGTTTGAAGATTAGCCAGGTAGCCTTCGAAATGCTTTTGCTTTGCATTAGCGCAAGTAGATAAAAGCTACTTCAGTCAATCTTCGGTCTAGTCTTATAAACGGAATATCTAACTTGAAAATCACCCCAGTACATCTCATAATTCTAAGCTTTTGGATGATAAGTTTAGAATTTGATAGGCTGAACAAGTTTTTAATGTCCATTTGATTTCTTGGAAATAATAGCACATTGGCTTCCAGAAGATATACCAGAGCTAATCCAGATCCAGATCCTCCTCCTATGTACGAAAATCCCAATCTTATTCCGAGAATCCTTCGCCAAGAAAGTTCTGTGATTCCCATGTTCAAATCTCATTCATGTCCTGTTGGTTTTGAGTATCTTGAAGATCTTGAGTTTGATGAATAGTTCGAGTTGTCTTTGTTTGAGACCAAATCTGAAAGCATTGTTGCTTCAACTGCCTTAAATCATGAGTTTGTTAGAAATCTTGAAACTGAAAGGGCCAATAAATCCATTAACAATTATATCTTGAATCAGCTCCAGACTTCAATTATGGCTTCTAATATCGCTGATTTCTTAGAGACTGCATCTACAACCCTTGTGTCATCTGCAATAGCATCTAGCTCAAAATTTCCCACTAAACCTCCTTTCATTCCCACCATTCCCATGCAGCCTAATATCTCTGATCAAAAGTTTGCAGTAATATCACCTTCGTCTACTCCTTATGCATCGAAAATTTCTTCTCCTCCACACACACCTCCTCATATTCCCCATACGTTAGCTGTACCCACTCCCCCAACATCCCCAAGACCGATTGCAAATCCACCAAGAGCAATGGCTACTCGTTTTACACCCCTCATGTTGCCTCAAAATATGGATGATATGCCCACCGATTATCAAAGTAAAATTCCATTGTTTGACGACACTCGTCACAGTGTTACAGCTCAGCAACATGTGGACAGAATGATAGATTTCTTTGACCTCCATGAGATTAATGCAGAAAATGTGACAATGAGACTGTTTGTACAAACCTTTGGTGGTGAAGTGAGGAAATGGTTCAAAGCTTTGCCGGCTGCAAGTATCACTACATTGGCTAATATGCAGAGACAATTCTTGGATCGCTGGGAAGTGAAGAAAAATCCTCTTCCAATCCTTTCCAAATATGAGAACATCAAGCAAAATGTTGGTGAGTCTGTTCAAGATTACTGTACTAGATTCAATTCAGTTTACAATGCAATTCCTGATAATATAAAGCCACCTATGGGGCTGGCCTTGATTAAGTTTTCGAATGGTTTTGCTACTGATATGGCCTATCAATTAAGAGAGATAGATCTAGCTACTTTGGAAGACATGCAGAAAATTGCAGTCAGCGTTGAAGCTAATCTCCTTGCCAAGAGAGCTAGAGCAAAGGCTGAAAAGAAGGTAATAATAAAGGAAGATGTTTCCACTTCAGATCAAGTGCTTCGGAAGATGGAGAAGATGTTCGACATATTGACAATTGAAAAATCTGAACCACAAGTCAGAAATCTTGACTTCCATGGCCAGCAGCAGCCACAATTTAGGATAAAACAAAGAGAGTAGTGAGCACAAGATCAAGCAACACAGCAGTAGGTGAAGACACCCTTGCAGCAAAATTTTGTACGTGGTCTGGAATCAGATGAGGAGGAGAATGTAATTGGAGAAGAGAATCACTTCTTTATGCCTGATGATATGCCAATTTTCATCACTGAAGATGAGAAGTACTCCGAGAATTCAACTGAACAGAGGGACGAAAATTTCATTTTGGCAAATGAAACAGTTCTTAAGGAATATTTCGATGAATATCAAAGAGGATACATGAATTCTTTGTCGGCTCAGCAGCGACAATATTTACCCTAAAGTAGAGATGTTCCCGTAAATCCAATTCACAAAAGGAAGGATGGAGCAGCACCAAAGAATGATCCTCCTAATGTGCAGAAAAAGGGAAAGAGACAGCTGACCCTAACACCAACAAAACACCATCAGCAAGTGAAAGACCCAATCAGCCAAATGTGTCAAAGGAGAAAACAGAAAAGAAGGATGTTTCAGCGAAAGAGGTAGAAAAAGTTTCAGTTTTTAACTTAGAAAATGAAATTTCTAAGTTAAAAATATCCATTCCTTTGACTAAGTTGATGAAAAACAGCAATTATAAAGGTCAGGTGTCTAAAATTTTGAATTTAGGTCCGTCATCTGACATGGTGAATGTGGAGGATGACAGTCCCGAGTTGATCTTTGGGCCAGCATTGGAAGGTCAGTCTCAAGATAGTGATGTCGCTCCTTTTTATATCAGTCTCAGGGTGCATGACTTTGTGTTACAACATGCTATGTTTGATTCTGGAGCCACTCATAATCTCATGCCTAAGACTATCATGGAGAAATTGGGATTGGATATCACTATAAAATATCATGACCTTTACTCTTTTGATTCTGGTAGAGTAAGGTGAAGTGCTCTTATCAAGGATTTGGTGGTCATTTTGGATCAGATTCCAGCTAAAAATGTTTTGATGGACGTGGCTGTGGCAGATATACCTCCTAGATTTGGCATGCTTCTTTCCAGATCTTGGGGAGCAAAGATTAAATGGACAATGTAGCTTGATTTCTCCTATGCTACCATTCACATGTTCGGTCAGATGAGGAAACTATACCGGGAACAGAAAATAAAGTACATGATCACTAGTAAGGAGAAGTCGATAAATCATCCAATCAACTATGTACATACTGATTTAGAATCATTTGTTTTCATATAGATTTAATGATGTAAATAGCCAAGTAGTTGAAGTAGAAGACATTCCTGAGATCACTGAAAATTTTAGAGAAGTCTTAAAACAAGAAAGGCAAAGACTTGATAGTACCGCTGAGCAATCAGCCTTTCGACAGCAGCAACATATTAATGGACAACAAGGAGAACAAACCGAATTTTAGCATTGGGAAGAGGATGAAGTAGGCCTATGGAGCATGGATTTTGATGGCGTGGTAGGAAGGGAAGGTGCTAGAATTGGCATTTAGATACACAACCCTATTTTTTCCCCAAACAAAGTGCTAAGCAATGTAAGGGTCTGTTCTTATAAACTAGCTTTTGACTGTTCAAATAATGAGGTTGAATATGAAGCTTTAATTGCTGGTTTGAAACTTCTTAGAAAATTGAATGCCAAAAGCATTTCAGTTTATAGTGACTCCGAGTTAGTTATCAAGCAGGTGAAAGGGGAATACCAAGCTAAGCATCCTCGAATGCGGGTCTACCGTAATGCGGTGTTGGATATCTTGAAAGTATTTTTTGATTATACTTTAACATGTGTCCCCTGTGCTCAGAATGTCATTGCAGATTCACTGGCAGCAACAACAAGTAATTTAAAAATTCTGATGAATTCAAATAACAAGTTTGAGATTCACGTGAAGCATCGCCCAGTTGTCACCAATAATGAAAGGTATTGGTAAGTGTTTCAAGATGATGACGAGATCGGTGAATTTCTACAAAACAAAGGTAAGTTCAAAGACACTTCTATTGATGTGGAGTATGATGATGGTGAGGCGGATCTAGAAGTCAATCAGATGGAAGTTTTGAAGCTCAAAGACAACATCATTCCTAAAGGTCTAATACCTTTAGAGGAGCTGTTCAATGAGGATGATGTGGCTCGAAAACCAAGCTTGTTGCCAACCGAGAAAGGAGTTGAGGATGTGAACATTGGATCAGCTAAAAATCCTAAGATGGTAAAATTATCAAAGGCGTTGCCTCCACAGGTAAAAGCAAAGTATATCAGTTTGTTATCCTCTTTTGCTGATGTATTTGCTTGGGATTATTTAGATTTGAAGGCATATGATACAAGCATAATTCAGCATGTCATTCTGATCAAGCCAAATCAAAAGCCTTTTCATCAGAAGCTAAGAAGAATAAATCGGAAGTTGCTGTCCTGAATCAAGAAGGAATTGAATCAGTGGTATAAAGCTGGTATCATAGTCCCCATAAGATTTTCAAATTGGATTTCAAACTTGGTGCCCGTCCGCAAGAAAACAGGTGAGATCCAGTTATGTATTGATTTTAGAAATCTAAACAAAGTATCCTTGAAAGACAACTATCCGTTGCCTAAGATGGATCGCATACTTCAGAAAGTAGTTGGAGCATCCCGCATGTCGCTACACGATGGTTATTCGGGTTATAACCAAATTCTGGTCTATGAGGACGACAGAGACAAAACAACGTTCACGACTGCACGGGGAAATTTTCATTATGCGAAGATGCCTTTTGGATTGAAAAATGCTGGTGCAACCTTTTAGTGGGCAATGGATATCGCATTTGCTAATGAAAAATATGTCTTTCTAGTTGTTTATCTTGATGACTTAACCGTTTTCTCTAATTCAGATGAAGATCACCTTTATCATTTGAAGATTGTATTTCAGTGGTGTAGGAAGTATGACATCTCTCTCAATCCAAAGAAAAGTTTGTTTGCCATGGATGAAGGAAAGCTTCTCAGGAATATTATCTCAAAGGATGGCATTCGCATCGATCCAGCTCAGGTGGAGGCCATTCAAAAGATTGATCTCCCATGAAGTAAGAAAGAAATCCAATCGTTGAATCGTAAGATAAATTTCTTATGTTGCTTTGTGCCCAATCTTGCAGAACATTTAAGAGAAATCACAAACATGCTCAAAAAAGATAGTGCAGTAAGGTGGACTGAGGAAGCAGTTAAGTCTTTCAATTTGGTGAAATTATCTCTTTCTTCAGCTCAAGTTTTGATCAGCCCAGACTATACTCAGGCTTTTATTTTGTTTCCATTTTCCTTGGATCATACTATGGCAGTGGTCTTGATGCAGAAAAGAGACCAGCTTGAGAAACCAATTGCATTTTTCAGCAGAACCATAAGGGATGCAGCATTGAAGTACAATATAATTGAAAAATAGGCCCTTTCTTTGGTAAAAGCATTGAAAGATTTTCGGGTTTATATTTTTCATTCTCACATCCTTGCTTATGTCCCTAATGTTGTTGTTAAGGATGTCTTAGTGCAAACAGATCCGGAAGGGAGAAGAGGCAAATGGATTGCTGCCTTGCTGGAGTATGACATGGAAATCAAACCGACAAAGCTCATTAAAGGACAGGGGCTGGCTAAACTAATGGCTGAGTCAAATTTGCATGCCTTGGACATTAATCTAATTGCTGCTATGTCCGAGGAAGATGAAGACAATCTACCCTCTCAGGTATCAGAAATTTTCCTTCTTTCTCCTTGGTATTTGGACATTGTTTATGTACTCCAAAATCTGTCATCACCACCTGGAATGGCTAAGAACAAAAGTAGGACACTGAAATTGAAGGTTGCAAGTTTTTTATTCTGAATGGTGCACTTTATTGGAAAGAGCTCGGTGGTGTCTTGCTGAATTGTTTAGTAGAAGAAGAGGCACAACAGGTTATGGAAGACTTTCACAAGGGAGATTGCAGAGGCCATCTTTTCTGGAAGACAACAGCCAATAAAATCTTGAGAGTGGGGTATTATTGGCCAACTCTTTTTGCTGATTTTTACAAAATAGTGGCCAACTGCCACGAATGTCTGATTTTTCAAGGTAAGAGGAAGTTGCAGCCTTTACCACTCAATCCCATTGAAGTAAGTGCTCCATTTCAATGGTGGTGTTTGGATTTCATTGGTGGGATCCATCCTTCTTCTTCAGTGTAGCATAAGTGGATCTTCATAGCAACGAACTATTTGACCAAATGGATTGAGGCGATTCCCATAAGGCAGGCTAATGATTCGGAAATTATCTCATTTCTTGAAAACAACATTTTGTCTCATTTTGGTTGTCCAAATAAGCTGATCACTAACAATACAGTAGCCTTTAAGAAAAAAGGAATGATTGACTTTTGTCATAAGTATCAAATCACTTTGGGGCACTCGACTGCCTATTACCCTCAAGGAAATGGATTGGCAGAATCCTCAAATAAATCTCTTGTCAACATTATCAAAAAGCTGCTGGAAACTAACAAGAAAAGTTGGCACAAAAAGCTAGTCAATGCACTTTGGGCAGACAGGGTAAGTCAAAAGAAATCTATAGGAATGTCTCCTTTTGAGCTTGTGTACGGTGTGGACACAGTCTTCCCGACCTCTTTGGTAGTCCCGGTGGTCAAACTTCTACAAGAAGCAGGCAGCGAAGATGATAGTTTGCAGTGGAGGATCAATCAAATGATTCATTTGCAGCAAACTAGAGAGGAGGTATTTTAGAACACTTTCAAGCTACAGGAGAGAATTAAGAGGATATATGACCGAAAAGCAAAGGTAGACAGGTTTGAAATACGAGACATAGTGCTGAAATGGGATGCAAGGAATGAAGAGAAAGGTAAACATGGAAAAATTGAAAATCTTTGGAAAGGACGATACAAGATCGCTGCATATCGGGGCCAGAATGCTTTCCTTTTGCAAGAAATGAATGGTGAAGACAATCCTGGTGGGCCAGTCAATGGTCGACTCCTCAAACGATATTATTTATAAAATGTTTTCTACTGTCCTACTCATCATTTTAAATACCGGTTTATTTAAATTACATTGCAAGTGTGTACTGTTTTCATTATTTAGTTTGGGGCCCGAGGTGAAGGCTATAAAGCTGAGGTTTGATTTCAGTATTGGTTTGGTTTTGACAGAGTCAAGTATTTCAGTCAATTTCAGTCTTGAAAATGAGTCAATTTTGAGTCACATTCAATCATGAAATTGAGTCATTGAGTCAAGAGTTTGGTTTTGGTTTGTCGAAGTTATTGACTCCAAAGCCTAATGGATGAAGGCACTGCCTGCTTTCCCAGAGATCTGTAGTTCTTAGCACCTCCAAGGAGCTACCATCCCCATTGGAGCCAATGTTAGTGTCGGTATCTTCATCCCTCCGTCAGAGATCAAATGCTCTTGTTGCATTGCATATTAGGTGTCGCGCCCAGTCATTTTCATTCCATTAGGAGCATGGATCATCTAATGGTAGTGGCTTCTCCTATAGTCTCCCTCATGTCATTTACCTTTTGGTTCATGTTTATTCATCAAAAATTGTATATAGTCACCTTTTTGTCTTAAAGATTGCAGAAGTCCTTTCTAGGGTTTTATTGTCGTTTAGGTCTAGGGTTTCATTAGGGTTTCATAAAAAATGGTTTCAAAAAGTCCAATAATAACTAGCAGGCACATGAGGAGGGTCCAGCATCAATAAATTTCATGATCAAGTGTTCAGAGATGTGTTTCTCCTCAAAACTCTATTTTGAGGAAAAATGGGGTATTTTTAGATTTTATTGTACAAATTCATTTAACTATATTCCCTTCATAAGTAAATTACTTCACCTGCAACTTTGGTCACTTTTCCTAGCCTCAGTAGCTCCAACCCCCTGCAAAGAAAACAAGACATATGTCATTCAGTTCATCACAAGCTCAAAGAAAGTGAAAAAGCTCAAAAACAGAGTTTGAAAAATAAAGTCATTTTCCCAAACATTGAAAAGTGGGTTTTATAAACCAAAAATAAATAAATTAGAAGCTCCCTATATACAAGTCATTTCTTCCATTGAAAGGTTCATTTGCATTTCAAAGACAAAGTTGGGTAAAGCAAAGTCGTGTTTGTGAGCAAGTAAGACAAAGTTGGAGAAATCTGCCCAAAATTAGAGGTGCGACGCACTGGTCAAGTGGCGTGGCGCACATAGTAGGCGCGGTGCATAGAGCCATGATTTCCAGTTCAAATTTACATGAGCACAACACACACATAGGGTGCAGCGCATTGGGTTTGATGCGTAGCGCATAGAGCTGCCAGGCCCAAATTTTGCAACAACTCGCTCCAAATCATCCAAAACACTCGGATCTTCATTTGTGCAAGTAGGTTGAGCCTCTATCACTTCTTTTCATCCATTTTTTGGTGGTTGTTTTATGGTGGTGTCTTATGGTGGTTGTGTGAACAAAAAACCAAACCCCACCTCTTGCATCTTTCAAAGGAAACAATGCCTAGGGTTTGTACTGTTGTTTTGGCTGCCAAGTCATTCCCTCATCTTTCCACTCCTTCACTTGTTTTCCTAGTGTATTGCCCTATTACCCAATTCCCATATTCCCAAAACAAAATCATATATCCCTATCCCCAATCCTTTTTTCCCAAAATCCCAAATATAATTCCCAAACCCTAGTGCTATACCCAAAACTCCTAAATTACTCCCTAATCCCCTGTTTCCCTAATTGAACCCTATCCCAACAGTCCCTGAAGCCCCTCATTTTTCCCTCCCTCTACAGTCCCTCATATCACTTTTCCCTTAGTGGTAGAAGTCAAAAACATCATAAATCAGCTACTTCTCACCTAGACAGCTCATCCACTAACAGAAATGGAATCTAATCCCTCATATACTTATGAAGAGGAGACACACAGTGACTCACCTACAGGGGTACATGCACCCAGGAGGCCTCATAGAGGTGGCAAACATATTCGAGAAGAACTAACCACTCTTGCTGAGTTACAGGCCTACCCTCTTGCCATCACTTGTTTCCAACACTAGTCCTACCCTCTTGCCATCACTTGTTTCCAACACCAGTCCTGCTATGAATTTTGTGAGATGGTTGCTAGAATTTTGTTTCATCATGAGTTGGCTCATTTGTTTGTGCTTCATTTACATGATGGTCAAGCCACTCTAGCTGGTGTCACATTCACATTAACACCAAAATCTATTTCACTAGCAACCGGTATTCCTAACATTGGAGAGCAATGGAACAAGAGGCAACAAATTGACAGGCAGCATTATGAACCATACATCAAGCCCAGTTATTTGAGACAACTCATAAGAGTTTTTCCTTTTCGGTACCTCAAATATTCTTATGCTCCTTTGATGAAATTGATAATGAAGTATTTCAGCTGTGAGGGCCGGTTTTCCCATTTATATTCTTATCATATCAGACTGCTGATGCATTTTACCAGGGTGAGGATTATGAACCTCCCCTACCTCATGTGCCGAAACATTGAGAATATGACCACCCTAGTACAGCACAAGACTCCTCAGTAGCAGTTCAACAGTATATACCATTTTGCTCTCATTAAAATTGTGGTCATCCATTAGCTTGGCTTACAGGGCATCACTTGGGAGGGCTTCATTTCTCGTGGGTTTTTCATAGCTCCTCAGGGACCTTCATATACTTTTCATGAGATAGGTGGACCTTCATATTAGCGTGAGGGTCATGAGACACGGACCGCTAGTATGTCGGTGTTTATCACTTATCAGAAGGGCACTAGACGGTTGTTCGTAGCAGCTAAGCGAGTATTATCTCCATCGGGGGTGGAAGGGGTCTTGCTTCTGTCATCAGCACAACATGTTCAGGACAAAGACAAAAGACCATTACAGGATGAAGGGCCATCAGGTGAGTGAGAGACTAATTTCATTCTCATTGAGGGTGATGATACTGATATGGGCCCGCAGAGCACAAATCTCAAAGAAATCATCCAAGAGCAGCAGGTGGACATCAATGCCTTGTCCCTCAACTTGGAGAGGGATAAATGGACAATAAATTACCTGGAGAAAATAAATAAGCAGCTTGAAGATCAGGAAGCGATTATGAATTTGCAAAACATTCGGAGAATCGCCAAGCTGCCCAAAGGAGGAGGGTGGGGCTCACTTCACTTGAGCAAGAGGCCAATGCAGATCGGGAGTCATGGCTTGAAAGAGTCAATATCCACTTAGAGAGGAGGTTATAAAAATCCATCAATGAGAATAATGTGTTTCAAAACATGGCATATCATTATTTGTCAAGGAATATGGTGTGCCAAGCTAGAATCAGGAGCTTAAAGGAAAAATTGAAGAAGGCATCAAAGAGGCAAAGGGAGCATGAAGGACTTTAGATATTGGCTGAGGCTTCCTTAGTCCAACAGAATGCTTCATGGAGAAGACTCAGCCCAAATTTCAAAAAATTTGGGGCACTTTTTGCATTTTTAAAATTTTTGGCACAAAAAACAGGATTTTCTGCTCTATGCACCGCGCCACCTGGCGCTCGCTTTTGATAGGAGCCTCTAAATCACAAAAACTCGGCATTTTTTGATTTGGCATGGAAAAATATGATTTCCTAAAAATGGCCAAGAAATTTGGATAGGTTTTGAGCCCTCAACAAGGTCAAAAACACTCAAAAAATGACCTCACTACCCCTATTTTGACACACAGGAAACAGTGTTGGGAGAACTGAATTTTGGAGGGGAAAATGGAGGCCAAATTGGAAAATTCCACTTGGGTTGGAAAGTAGATAGGTGGACCTTTCCAACAAGCACACTTGGAGTAAATTTGGACACCAAGAATCACTTAAAAAAGTTGCTCCAAATAGGCGTTATGCATAGAGAATCAGCTGTGTCACATAGAGGAAATTTGACCCAGTTTGACGAGGAATGCTCTGTTTTTCACCTATCTTTTGCCAGTTTGACTTTTTCACCTTCTTAATGTCAAATTTTTGATGTAATTCAATGTACATGGATGGATCATGATGTAAATATGTCAATTTTTCACTTATGGAGGTAGACTCATCTGTTAAAAAGTTGTTTGAAACTAAGTGAATCAGTTCCCTTGTTTCTAGAGGCATGTTGTTCTGTTGCCTGATTTCTAGTTCTCAGTTTAGAATTAGTTGAAACGGCTCCTAAAAATGTGAGCTCGACCCTTAGAGGCTAGGATGAGCTATGGTTTTTCTATATTATGTAGTTTCTCAGTCATTAGCATGGTTGGATTCTTGAGAAAGCAAAGAGATTCATTGTACACTCATATCAGCATTTTGGCTAAGGAATTGAGACCAGGGTTTGCAGCAATCTTTGGGATCCCTGTGGAATTTTGTTTTGGTACAGTGCTTTCTTCTATATTTGTTTATGTGTTGTGTATGACATTATCTATCTTGTTTCTTCTTAAGTAAATCAAACAAGAGTGGAAGTAGAATCCATTGAAATTGCAGTGCTCTACTTGAGGTGTGCTTTAGTTTCTTTATGTTTTCCGTTGTTTGGAGAGGATCCATGGTTTCTCTTGCCCTCTTCAACTCCTCACTTGTCTAATCCCTCCACCTCATTCGATTTGAAGTGCCAAAATCAATTGCCTACCTTGAACCATTGAGATCTCTACAAAACTGAGCCTCATTCCCTGCACCCAAAATCTACTTTTCTATTTGAGCCAGAATTTTTTTTTTTATTTTATTCAATCAAACTCTCTTGCACACATACCTAGCCTAAGATCAGTAGTTATATCAGTCATCTCAAGCCTTTAGTGATTATATTTTGTTGAGATTGACCTGGAGAGAGCCCTCTCCCGACCTGGTAGGGCTAGCTACCAGGTTAAGCGTGGTTTGATGTTGGCCCTGGATCCTACCTTTCTCAGCCTGAGGTAAATCTAGGCACTAACAGATTAATCCAAAGGTATAAGTATTAACAAGTTGCTTTCAAGTTATACTATTGGTTTAGTGCGTCTTGGTCTAGGTTCAAATTTAGTTGTGCCAAAAAAACCCTACACTACTGGCCCTTTCAACATTAACCCGTGTAGCATAGGTTGAACTCTCACTCGAAGCAGTATGGGGGGATGTTGGAACCAATTTTCTGCATCCAGAGATCAGTGTGATGTCTTTTATTGCCCTAGATCTTCCTTTGCGTATATTTGTAACAAATTCCTTTAAACGGCCTCTAGACCTTCGTGAAGGCCTACGATAGGTCTTTGCGGACCCTTAATAGATGAATCATCCACTTATGTGCATCAGAAAATAACCCTAGATCTGAGCTCATGCAGATCTACTTAAGTATTTAATAAACATAACAAAATGTATTATAATATTTGTGAAAGTACTTAACATGCATTGCATACAGTTAATAAGACTTATCCCATAGAGTCGTGCATCAATAGATCAATTTTTCATAAGGACATTATTCCATCACAACATATATCGTAACCATAAATAACAGAAGTAAATAGATAAACACAAAGATTCTTCAATAGTCTTCTTTATGTATCCTGAATATGGTATTACAAACTCAGAACTGCCTTGCGCACTCAACTGCAGGGGTTCGTGCACTCAGCTATGGACACTACTCTAGACCTTCGTGCACTTAGCTACGGAGCCTTTTCCCTTCTCTCTACCTGCTGCTTAGTTGCCCTTTTTCCCTCTCTCAGACATAGACATACCTTAGAATCTCTAAGACAACTATTATAGCTTTCTACATACAATCGACTCGACTTTACATAGACAAGGGGCTAAAACCCCTTTCGACTCCTAACTATATATGCACTCCACATCCACAAATTCCAGAGACTATACATATTTTACCAAAATTTACATCGATACTTGGGTTTTCAACCCGAAAATTGACCTAGGGGACCCCATCCCAACAGGGCCCCAACACAAAGGTCGTGACTCACCCTCGAGTCACTCAGATGGTGCAATGATGTTGCTACGAAGATCCCCCAGCTCCACCTGCACAACTACAACCTCGGTAGCGCTCTGTGTAGCTGCTTGCTTGACCTCTTCTACAAGTTGCTCTGTAGTTGGTCCTTCTGCAACCTGCTTCATCGTTTGTTGTGTTTGTTGCAAGCCTGTCAACTTCTCCTATATGTTGGTTGTTACTTGGTAAGCCTTTTCTAACCAAGGTGCCAACCTGGCCTTCAGCATGACCTCCTTCTTATGAGCTGCTTCTACCTGTGTGAGGAGTTATTTCCCCTCCTACAACTTGGTGAGGCGCTGAATTGGAGAAATTGAGCACGATGTTTCCCTAACCTCATCCTACTTCTTCTGAAGTTCATGAACCTCTATATTTAGAATCTACAGGTTTGGGTCTTCCTGCAGAGTCGTTACCAAATCCATCACCTATTCAAATAAGTCCAAGAAGTCAGTGGCTGTGGCATCCAAAGTGGCCATCCCTTCCTTGATGGTGGCATTGTGCTGCCCCCTGACCTCAGGCAGAGTTGTAGGCTGTAACTTGAGCTACAGTTAGTGGGTCCTGTCCCAAGTTCTGAGTTAGTTGCACCAAACAAAACCCTACACTACTAGCCCTTTCAGCATCAACCCACATAGCGCAGGTTGAAATCTCACCTGAAGCAGTATGGGGGGATGCTGTAACCAATTTTCTGCATGCATAGATCAATTTGATGCCTTTTATTACCCTAGATCTACCTTCGCGCAGATGTGTAAGCCCCTGTGGCTTGATACTGCAACTTCCTTTAAACGACCTCTAGACCTTCACAAATTCCTATGATATTTCTTTGCGAACCCTTAATAGATGAATCCTCCACTTATGCACATCAGAAAATGACCCTATATCTTAGCTCATGCAATTCTAATTAAGTATTTAATAAACATAATAGAATGTATTGTAATATTTGTGAAAGTACTTAACATGCATTGCATACAATTAATAAGACTTATCCCATAGAGTTGTTTATCAATAGATCAATATTTCATCAAGGCATTATTCCATCACAGCATATATTGCAACCATTAATAATAGAAGTAAGAAAATAAACACAAAGATTATTTAAAAATCTTCTTTATTGATCTTCAATATGGTATTACAGACTCAGAAATGCCCTGAGCACTCAACTGCGAGGGATCGTACACTCAGCTGCAGACACTACTCTAGGCCTTCGCGAACTCAGTTGCGGAGTCTTTTCCCTTCTATCTACTTGCTACTTACTTGCCATTTTTTACTCTCTTAGACATATACATGCCTTAGATTCTCTAAGACACACCTATTTATAGCTTTTTACATACAGTCCCATGGTCTGCAGACCATGGGTGGATCTCAAAACCAACTCATCTTTACATAGACAAGGGGTTAAAACCTCTTTTGACTCCTAACTATATACATGCTTCGCATCCACAAATTGCAGAGACTTTACATCTTTTACCAACATTTACATCGATACTTGGGTTTTTAACCCTAAAACTAACCTAGCGGACCCCATCCCAACATATACTTTGGATGGTTTTTATTATAGTCTTTATAAGTTTCCTAGTGAAGATAAGGATATTATTAAGCTTCTTAGAGATGAGTATGAATTTTCCATGGATGTAGTAAAGAAATTATCTGTTGAGGTTAGTAGACTGAAAAATTCATGCAAATATCAAGAAACAATATTGTAGATTTCTGATGGAAAAGAGAAGGAGATCAAGGCTGAGATAATTAGTCTAAGGACCCAGTTGGCAGAATAAAAAAGAGTTGGACAATTTATGAGCATCCAACAAAAAGAGAAGGAGGTTCAATTTATACAACTTGAAGGCAAAGTTGTCACATTGAGGAAATTTCTAGATGAAAAATACAAGCAATTGAAGATGGAGAAGAGAATTGTAGCCTTGGATATTTTTCTTGAAAACCTCTCCATTGAATATACCTAGTATTGGTTTTCAAAATGGATATTCCATCTCACATGAAGACAAGAACCATATTGTGGATCCCAAAAGGCTTGTAGATACACATCCCTCCCACTCTCAGTATTGTTCAAAGTTTCTAACACCTTGAGAGAGCTCCACCTATCCCAACAAAACTAATAGGATATTTCTTTTAATACTACCTTTTTATTTACCAAGTTAGGCAGTATATGGTGAGGTTTCATTTCCCCAAAAAGACTTATGTAAGTACCCTCCTAATCCATAAATTAGTCATCCACTAAGGGTGCTACCTTTCTCACACTTACTTACATGCAATGGGAGGATTCATGAAACACCTCATATAATTATATCTAAGAACCATGTCATATATGTGCATACATTGATACATAGTGATGCTCCCATAGGATTTTGCAAAAAATGTGAACTAGTCCTTCACGAATTTTCTAGCTCAATCTCATGATTGGGAAATCCATATTGGCATAGATGATATCAAGAAGATAAGAAATGATGAATAACTAAGGTTGTTGAACTTTATAAATATCTATATATTCCTTTTCAATATTATCTTTGATAGATCGTATTAACATATCTTCCCAATTAATGATCCTCCCTTCAACTGCAACAACATACCTGAGTGGGACCCAACCCTTAGGGAATGTTTACCATGCAACCTGCATAACATAGTAGCTACCAACCAAAATGGAATCTTTATCATGCTGATAGGATACACTTTTGTTAGAAAATTATATATTACGGAGCAATGGAACACATAAAATATTGCAGAAATATAAACACAGAAAACACACAAAACAAGAGAGACACAGATATACGTGGTTCACCCAGTTTGGGCTACGTCCACCCCGAACAGCCAGTCCTTCCTTTCTATTATCCAGCAAAATGAAGAGATACAACCTACAGCAAAACCGCTATAATATCCTCTGTTTTCTCTCACAGTCTCACCTCTATGTTTCTCGCTCAGCGAATACACATCTATCTCACAGCCTCAAATACAATGCCCTCATATAAAGAGAGGGGTTGCCTTCTAGGGCAAAAAACCCTAAACTAAACATAAGTTCTACCATCAGATCATTCGCCTAATGAACGACCCAGATTGACTAGAAATTACTATACTTTTACAAGGCAATTTTACAGCTGTTTTTAGCTTCGGGGGCGCTGCCCCCGAAACCCCCCGCCAGGGGGGGGCTCCCAAAAGTCACTGCCGCCCCCCCTGGACCCCCCACGGCAGCGATTATTTTACGGGCGGCATTGCCGCCCCATTTTGAACTGGGGTCCAATATGTCGGTACTATAGAAGATAATCAAGCTCCACACCCAACAATCTCCCACTTGGAGACTGATTGTAGCAACTCCACCGCTGCTCCATTTGCTGGACAATGACTCCTCTTTGGACCTGGTTGTTTCTCATCTTCATCGTCATCCTTGAAGACCAACTGAAACTGAGCATATTCTCAGTTTCTCCCTGGTTACAACTTTTGTTAGCATATCTGCAGGGTTCTAGCTAGTGTGTATCTTTTCCAGCTTCAACTCTCCATCTTCCAACACTGATCGTATGAAATGGTACTTGAGCTGTATGTGTTTTGTCCTGGAATGAAATGTTGAGTTCTTTGCAAGATGAATGGCACTTTGACTATCACTGTATAACATGCCCATATCATGCTCCTTACCCAATTCACCCATAAACCTTTGTAACCAAATCATTTATTTACTAGCCTCTGTAGCAGCAACATACTCTTCTTCTGTTGTTGAAAGTGCAACAACACTTTGGCTTTTTGAAACCCAACTGACAGCTGTTCCTCCGACAGTAAATACATATCCTGTAGTGCTCCTCCTATTATCTCTGTCACCTGCCATATCTGCATCAACATATCCTTGTAGGGATATGTTTGAACCACCAAAGCATAATGCCTGATTTGTGGTACCTCTCAAATATCTGAGAATCCATTTCACTGCCATCCAATGTTCCTTTCCTAGATTGTTCATGTACCTGCTTACAACTCCCACTGCATGTGCAATATCAGGCCTTGTGCAGACCATTGCATACATTAAACTTCCAACTGCTGATGCATATGGAACTTTAGACATATAATCCATGTCTTCTTGGGTCTTTGGCCACATTTCTTTGCTAAGTTTGAAATGGCTAGCAAAAGGTGTACTAACTGGTTTTGCATTTTGCATGTTAAATCTTTTCAACACCTTTTGTATGTACTCATTCTGAGACAATGTTAATTTTCTATTTTTCCTGTCTCTAGTTATTCTCATACCAAGGATTTGTTTTGCAGCACCCAAATCCTTCATTGCAAATGAATTTGCCAATTTTCTTTTGAGCACATTTATTTCCTGCATGTTAGATCCTGCAACAAGCATGTCATCTACATACAATAACAATATAATATAGCTGCCATCATTTTGCTTTTTCAGATAAACAAAATGATCAGAGTGACATCTAGTATAACCTTGTTCAGACATAAACTTGTCAAATTTTAGATACCACTGCCTTGGAGCCTGTTTTAAACCATACAAGCTCTTCTTCAACCTGCACACAAGTTTCTCCTTCCCTTTCACCTCATATCCTTGTGGCTGCTGCATATATATCTCTTCCTCCAAATCCCCATGGAGAAAGGCTGTCTTTACATCTAACTGCTCAAGATGCAAATCTTCAGCTGCTACAAGACTTAAAATAGTTCTTATTGAAGTCATTTTAACAACAAGAGAAAATATTTCATCAAAATCAATACCTTTCTTCTGTGCAAACCCCTTCACCACAAGCCTAGCTTTATACCTCTGTTTTCCTCCATCTTCTTCCTTCAGCCTGTAAACCCATTTATTCTTCAATGTAGTTTTTCCTACAGGCAACCTGACTAAATCCCAAGTCTGGTTATGCATTAAGGAGTCCATCTCTTCTTCCATGGCTACCTCCCACTTCTTCCTGCTTTCAACCTGCATTGCTTCTTCATAACATTCGGGTTCACCGGAATCAGTCAACAATAAATAATATAATGAAGGAGAGTATCGTTCAGGGGGTCTACCTATCATGGTAGATCTTCTAACACCACTTTCAGGTGTTTGGGGTGCCTGTTGCTGTTGTGGTGGTTGTTGTTGTTGTGGTTGTTGATTATTATTATTTTCAGGCACCTTTACTTTTTCAGTGATTTCATCAAGGACTGCGTATTCCTTGTTTTCCTTTTCCTGTTTCTTTTCCTGCAACTGATTCTTATACAAGACCTTTTCATTGAATATTACATCTCTTCTCCTAATGATTTTGTGTTTTTCATAATCATATAAGCGATAACCAAAATCATTAACACCATATCCAATAAAGGTACATTTCTTTGACTTTGCCTCAAGCTTTGTTCTATTTTCTTTATCAATATGGACAAAGGCCTCACAACCAAAAGGCTTTAAAATAGAGTAGTTTACCTTTTTACCTGTCCATGCTTCCTCTGGAACACCACCATCCAAGGAACTTGAAGGCCCTCTGTTTATTAGATAAACAGCAGTATCTACAGCATCTGCCCAAAACTGTAAAGGCAATCCTGCATGCAATCTCATGCACCTTGCACGCTCCATGATTGTTCTATTCATCCTTTCTGACACACCATTTTCTTGTGGTGTTCTTGGAACTGTCTTCTCTCTGCGAATTCCATGCTCTGAACAGTACCTATCAAACTGTTTGCTGCAATATTCACCTCCATTGTCTGATCTAAGACACTTCAATTTCTTTCCTGTCTCAATCTCAACCAAAGCTTTCCATTTCTTGAAAGTATCAAATACATCAGATTTATTCTTAATATAATAAATCCAAGTTTTTCTAGTTGCATCATCAATAAAAGTAACATAATAACGAGAGCCACCGAGAGATGATACCTGAGCAGGTCCCCATACGTCTGTATGCACAAGCTCTAATTTTTCGTTCTTCTTTTCTTTCCAAACTCTGACAAATCTGACTCTCTTCTGTTTTCCATAAATGCAGTTCTCACAAAAGTCCAAATCAACATTCTTCAAACCTAGCAACAAATTCCTTGAGTGAAGAATCTTCATCCCCTTTTCACTCATGTGTCCGAGCCTATGATGCCATAATGCTGCATCTGCTCCTCTGGAAGTTAAAGCATTAACAGAGTTAGAAATACCATTGCATAAATACAATGTACCAACCTTTTCGCCTTTTGCTATTACCAGGGCTCCTTTAGTGACCTTCCAAGCTTTATCTGTGAAAGTTGTCACACAACCTTCACCGCCTAACTGCCCTGTTGAAATCAGATTTTTCTTTAGATCTGGAACATGCCTTACCTCCTTTAACAACCATTGGTTTCCATTCTGCTGTTTTACAAGAACCTTACCCATTCCAACAATTTTACAGGGTTTATCATCACCTAGACGAACTTGTCCAAAATCTCCTTGAACATAGTCATGAAAGTATTTCTTATCAGGTGTGGCATGGAATGAAGCCCCTGAATCTACCACCCAGGAATCAGTAATATTTTCGAAAGAAAGAATCAAAGCATCTTGTAACACCTCACCTGTCACATTTGCTTCATGATTGTTTTCTTGCTGTGCATCTCCTTCTTTTCCCTTCCGAGATCTACAGTCTTTCTTTAGGTGTCCTTTCTTTCCACATTTCCAGCACACTATCCCCGATCTGGACTTGGATCTGCCTTTCCTTGATTTACTGCGATATCCTGAGCTCTTTCCTCTTTCCATTTTTCTTCCTCTAGACTCTACACTCAAAGCATTTCCCGATGTCTCACCGGAGCTTTTCCATCGCATTTCCTCGCTAAGGATAGCACCGACAACATCATCAAACTTTAAAGTACTAGATCCAGAAACGGAGTTACTAATGGCCATTACCAAACCATTCCAACTTTCTGGTAATGAGCACAAGAATAACAGAGCTCTAACTTCATCATCAAAGTTTACCCCTACAGAACTTAACTGACTTGTAACTGTATTAAAATCATTTAAATGGTTTGCAACAGATCCACCTTCCGACATATTCATATTAAATAACCGTTTCATAAGAAATACCTTGTTTGAGGCCGAGGGTTTTTCATATAGTTTCGACAACGTCTGCATCAAACCCTCTGTCGTGGTTTCCTTCGAAATTTTGAAGGCGACTGACGCAGCAAGGCACAACCGTATTGTTCCGAGTGCCTTTCTATCGAGAAGGTTCCATTCTTTGTCTTTCATACCTGTCGGCATCTTTGTTTTTCCGCCCAATGGTAGGTATAGATCTTTCTGATACAGATAATCTTCCATCTGCATCTTCCACAGCGAGAAGTTTTGGCCATTAAATTTTTCGACCCTAAACTTACCATCTTCCGCCATTGCTCCCACTCGAACCAGGAATCCTTCTTTCCTGCGAGTTTATTAGCCAAATAGACCTTCGGCTCTGATACCAGTTGTTAGAAAATTATATATTACGGAGCAATGGAACACATAAAATATTGCAGAAATATAAACACAGAAAACGCACAAAACAAGAGAGACACAGATATACGTGGTTCACCCAGTTTGGGCTACATCCACCCCGAACAGCCAGTCCTTCCTTTCTATTATCCAGCAAAATGAAGAGATACAACCTACAGCAAAACCGCTGTAATATCCTCTGTTTTCTCTCACAGTCTCACCTCTATGTTTCTCGCTCACCGAATACACATCTATCTCACAGCCTCAAATACAATGCCCTCATATAAAGAGAGGGGTTGCCTTCTAGGGAAAAAAACCCTAAACTAAACATAAGTTCTACCGTCAGATCATCCGCTTAATGAACGGCCCAGATTGACTAGAAATTACTATACTTTTACAAGGCAATTTTACAGCTGTTTTTAGCTTCGGGGGTGCTGCCCCCGAAACCCCCCGCCAGGGGGGGGGCTCCCAAAAGTCGCTGCCGCCCCCCCCTGGACCCCCCACGGCAGCGATTATTTTACGGGCGGTGTTGCCGCCCCATTTTGAACTGGGGTCCAATATGCCGGTACTATAGAAGATAATCAGGCTCCACACCCAACAACTTTTATTTCCCTTGTTTTAAATGTCTATTTCTTTGTCCACCACTTCCTAAGTAGTTCCTTAGGTGAACTATTGAATCTAGTTAGCCAATATTTGTCTAAGAATACTTACACCTTAGGTAGTTGTTAATACGTCTCAATGTCAGAAGCATGGAAGGAAGAAATTTGTTTTCCATATATATATATATATATATATATATATATATATATATATATATATATATTCATGGAATTATTAGTGATTTCAGGTTGAATAAACCACTCCACAGCTTCTACACAAGACAAGAGAGCTAGGTCGGTAGCCACTTTTGGTAGCCAAGATATCTTAGAAGCTTTATACACCTAAGAATTGAAATCATATGGATGAGGAGTTTCTCTCTAAAATAGCTTCTAAATCTTTGACTATGTCTACAAGGTATACTTGTTAACATAATAGGGAGTATTGAAAAACTCAGGATTAAGGGATTTATTGTGCTCTTCATCATCAAATGATTTTACAATTAGGACCTTGGTAGTCGATATCCTAGATGTGGACATGGTTCTCTTACAAAATCCAAAAAAAAAGATAGAAACACTCATTATAAATATTATCTTGTAAAAATATAACACAAATAACTATGGCTTCAAGGTTTCACGGCTAACTAATTTTGAGTGAAGAATTAGGTTTCATTGATGAGGAAAAATCAATATTGTCAAGAACATAATATTAACCAAGATGGATAAGTGTCTTCCTATGAAAAACAACATCATGGTATAGAGAGAAAATCTAGGGATTCTAGAGGGAACATACTTGGTCATGCTCCTAGCTTCGAGAAATAATGGTCTTGCGAAATTTTGAAAGAAAAAGCTAGACTACAAGCTTAAAAAAGTAATAGGGTAAAACACCCTAGGTATCCCAAACAACATAATTCTACGCAGGTTAAGAAAATATACAACTAAATGCTAATAAGCTTTATTGTTTGATATGATAGGCATTTTTTCATAAAAAACATTGCAATGGTTAAAAAAGAAGTTGCTAGCCAACCTGGGCTTATTCATGGGGTCAAGTTGAGAATAAGAATGCTAGAGATTTAGCTAGTAAACACTTGAGTGAAATTTTAAATCCCCTAATATTTTTTATGAGGATGAGATGAATGATCTTCTTCTCTTCTAAAAGTTGTACAATATGCACTGTACACTTTGAGTCACTTGAAAGATGAGGGTTTGAGAAGAACAACATAACTTACCTCAATGATTGATAAAAGCCATCTCAAGATGATTCCCTTGGTCAAATATGAAGCAAATAGATGATTTATGCAATTAAAAACAATTGTTGGGTAAATAAATATGGTAACAATGACCATAAAGATATACAAACCAAGTTGAATGATCATATAAATTACTTCACTTGACCTACACTATCAGAACAAGTAATGCATGTGTAATTATGAAGTGGAATGCCTTGTCATAGAAGTGATTTGACCTTAGAATAACATAGCCAATTTGTGTGAGTGAAGAGGAGATCTTTATGCATCTTTTAAAAATTTATTGAAGATATTTTCTATTGATTACATGACTAATTACTTAATTTAACTTGGGGTTTTCACATTTTTTACCCCAAAGTTAGTTATGAAAAGTCAAGAAAAGGCTTTGAAACTGAGATAAAATCTGTATTTTTACTTTTAATACATGCTTGAGATTTAAAGAAGTTCTAGTGCTACATTGAGGCCCAACGGTGCTCCATAATTCCCCTGATATGCTGAATGATGCACTATAGAGGTCAAGAAATGTTAAGGATGCACTCAAGAGAGAGAACTTAATGCTTCATTGAGGGTTTTCTAGGTAATATGGTGTAATCCATAGGCTTAGTGTTGCACTATGGAATCTCATAAGAGAGAGAAAATTGGTTTGAAGGTAAAATTAGTAGTCTATGGAACTAATTAAAGACTCAATGGCGTGTCATAGTGCCCTCCAAAGGTTTAGTGATGCACTCAAGGAAACTTCAAAAGTAAAAATATTGAGAGAGATACACAAAAAATCTTTTTCTGAGTCAAGGACACTAGCTTGAGGGTTAGAGAAGTGTTATAGCAATACCTTGGATGCTAGGAGGGTGCTACAGAAAGTGTACAAGGGCTAAGAATAAAGTGGCAAAATCAAGTATAAGACTATAACCCTATGTTCTATGTGATAAAGGAACTATACCACTGGCTTGAGGTCAAGGAAATTGTTAGCCTCCTGCTGCAGCAGGTTAATCATATTTCATGATCGACATTTTTACATGCCAAATATGTCATACTTTGCTTGCTGCAATGCTCCATATTTGCTACAGAGGCCAAAGAAGTGTCCATGAGAGTGTGCTAGTCTAAGTACCACTGTTGTGTTCCATTTTTGATGGGTTGATCCATTTTGATGAGTTTTTTAGTTAAGGGTAGGCCAAACAGCTTAATCTTGGCCTCCCTAGGTTTCAATTTCTTGTTGTAGAATATAGAGAATAAGTATCTGTCCAAACAGCTTAATCTTGGCAGATTTGTAGATAGGTAGAGAAACAAGGGTGCTCAACAGCTTAATCTGAGCCCCTGGATGTAATAAGTGCAATTGTAGATAGGAGGACAGTAAGAAGAAAAGAACAAAAAGTTGGTTATGCTAGTTCAAGTGCACCCAAACCAAAAAGAAGAGAAAATGCTAGGTGAATAGGCCGGGTAGGTAGCTTTGTGGTTGCAGAATCATGGCTTGTGATCCATTTCATATTGTCAAGTGTTATATCTATCATATCACAAGTTAAAGGCAGTTGTTCAGTTGGAGGACTTTAAGAAATGCATGTCTAACTTCCCCATTCTTCCTCTCCCCCAAATCACTCACTAACTTCCCTAAAAAAGGTCAAGATCTGCTTGATACCTCTTAGATTCATCATGTTCCATATCATTTGCCTTGGTGAAGATCTGCTTCACCCAAGGAATGTCCATACTTCTTCTATCAGTCATTTTCCCCCATTGATAGCCTAAGACATCATTCTTAGTGCCTTTTCTCATCATTATCATATTAACTATTAACCTTATTATGTAACTCCCTATCTCTTTTCCATTCCCCTACTAAAACTATCTCTATAACTCCCCTATATACTTATCCCCTCCCCTTGGTTGACAAATAACCATATACATCCTTGGGAATTGCTAAGTTTATCTGAAACTCAGCAAGAACCCTCATTGACCCCTCTGACCATCTTCCAAATGCATAAGGACTCATTCCTTTGCATAGTTTCCCTTCATATGTATAAAAATCATCTCTTTGGCCTTGGTTTGCCTTTATAAGGCATGAAACCCTCTTTGGCCACTAAACCCCTCTCAAAACCACATCACTTTCCCCCTAAGTGCCTTTGGACTCCTTCCAAGGCATAAGAATACAAAAACCATGCAAAAACCATGAAAAACCTTCAAAAAAGGATAAAATCCTCCCTTTTTTGGCTATCGGACCCCTTCCGATGCCTTAGAATCCATGCCAAACTATAAAGGAACCCTTCCGATTTCCCAAAAGGCTTGGCAGTTCACAAAAACATGGGTCCGATATAATAAAGTTTCATTTGGACCCCCTCCGATGCGATATCGCTATCGGGAGGGGGCAATCATATGTTTAAAACATCATATATAACCCCTCCGAATTCATTTGCCTTGCCTTTTCATAAAAAGCGTGCTCCGATGAGATAAAGATCTATTTGATCCCCCTCCGATGCGATATCGCTATCGGGAGGGGGCAGTGGCATATATAAGCGAAAATGGCTAAGTCTCAAGGCATGGGGCATAGCGCCGATGGGCCGGACCCGAAAACATATAAAGTGGACCGGTAATAGTATATCGGGTCCGCGCAGTTCGGCAATCACATATATGTCAACCCTCTGCCCCGCCGATTGCCGAAGTCCCAATATAATCGCAGCCATCCATTTTTGGGCCCCAGATCTGATGGTCCAGATCTTGTCGCGCGACCCCCCACTTCGCATCGCCCCATATACTACTCCGATTTGGTGGAGCCGATGAGTTATCAAATGCAGTGTTAAAAGAGATCGGGTCCGCGGACCCATTCCACTGTTAAAACTGCCGATTTGGATCCCGCCGATGGGTCGGACCCGAAATAAAATAAAGAGGGCCTGTATAACTTATCGGGTCTGATGGGTTTCAGCGTTTCTATGTGGCAACCCCATGACCCTGCCGATAGCGAATTGCCGAGTTAATCTCAGCCACCCATTCAGGCCCAGAGATCAACGGCCCATATTTAATCGCATCACTCCTATATGGCTCCGACCAGCGGAGCCGAAAAGTAATAAAGCGCGGCATAAAGGAATATCGGGCCCGAAAGGGTCCGCACTGTGTGCTCCTATATCCCGGAGCCGAAAAATATTAAAGGGCAGTTTTAAAAGATTTTGGGTCCGCATATTGATTTTGTCAAAATCCACCGATATGAAATCGCCGATGGGCCGGACCCGATCTCCATAAAGAAAGGGCATATAAGCATATCGGGTCCGCCAGGTTCATCGCTTTTCGGAGGTTTTATGTGTTGGGACCAATGGTCCGCACCAATGCGAGTTAGTGCCAGCCATTGGATCTACCTTCGCGTGATCCAACGGCCAAGATTTAATCTCCGCTACAGTGTCACTCCCGCCTATGTTTTTCATGAATTTTACATAGAAATTGATCTTTTTCTGTGTAAAAGAAAAGTCGGCATTTGTTCATATTTTCACATATATGCCCGTGCCCGGCTCCCGATAAGGGAATTCATGCATCCCTAAGCTTTCTAAGATCGCTCCAAGGCCCAGTTTTGCTTCAGATAGCCAGTTTCGGCCTCGGCACAGTCGGCAACACTTTTTCCTCCTGTTTGCACCATTTTTTAAAGTTTAAAGCTAGTTTTGATCAGCCAGAGCGCCGATAGCATTCCAATGGCCACGGAGGACATTAGTAGCAATTATTTTTGCATTAAAAGGCAGAAGGAGGCGATGGGACAGTTTAAAGAGTATCATCGGTGAGAAAAGGCCCAGATTCAGTGCCAAAGTGTATCAGGATGCGGCAAAGAGTATCAGTCCAGTTTTTCAAAGCAGATGAAAGCAAAGCAAGCCCAGCAAAGTCAACAAAGCATCATTCAGCCATTAAGGCTCACCAACAATTCTTTTGTTGCCTTAAAGCCACCTAAAGGCATAGATGAAGGCTTTCAAGGCAGAGTTATTGCAGAGACATTGTTCCCAGTAATATTTTTGGAGCAGCGCTGCTTCCTTAATTGCGCAGTTATCACACAGAGGACAGCGCGTGGCTCAAGGCACTCTTTCAGTCCATTTTTGAAACTGCAGGACCCTGTGCAGCCCTAAAGAGCCATTTTGATGAGGCTGCTCCCTCATGAACACCTGTTTTAGATATTTTTATTGCACTTATTTCCAGCACAACTTGGCATTAGAAGCAGTTATTGCACAGATCTCTTTTGAATCTGTTTTGATAGATATTTTGAGATATTTTCTCCCTTGACACCTGTTCAAGGGATGTTTGTAAATATTTTCTATTTAAACAACCCTCTGTATTTATGTAAAGTGTTGGTTGGTCGATAACTTCCTCTAGACTTGCATTGTATTTTCTGAGAGTCTCTATAATCAAAGATCGTTGGAATGTTTGGGAGATGAACTGACTGTTGTGTTTTAATGACTGAAGAGTGACTATGGAATCCTAACGCTTCTGCATAGCCCAATAAGTGTTTCTTATCTCTGTTTACAGTTTATATTTTTTATGCCATCATTGTTTCACTATCTAAATAGTAGAAAGAAAGAATAGTTCAGAGCTCACTTAGTTGTATTCTGTTCTCAATTTCTGTGATTTATCTATGTTTTCCTCTGAATTAGTCTTGGATATGAATACTGATTTGCTCATATTTACACTAGTTCCTTCATATATGAATATTGTTTAGGAATCCTTGATTTCTCCTATATAAATGTTCATTCACCTTCCCTCTGTTAGCATAATGAAAGCTACTTAGTTGCCTTTCGTTCACTGACCTTCATTCCATCCTTATTCCAGCTTGATATTGTTTTATGTGTAGCTATCCTGCTCTGTATTCCTCTTGTGACCAAGAAAACGCAACAGCAAGCCTAATCCATGACTCCATGCCCAATGGTTTGAAATTCTCACATTATGCATCCCAACTCTGTTTGAAAGAATCCTCCATCCCACCAAAATCAAAACAAAACCCAAGAAAATCATAACTAGCCTAAAATCAACCCAAAACAAAGATAAATTATAAAGAGAGAGCCCTCTCTGATTGCAGGTAGGCTAGGACCTGCAGTCTAAAGATTGGTTTGTGGTTACCTCGGCTGTATCCTTTAAGGAGCTTTAAGGACAACCTGAGAGATAACATAATGGCGACTCCACTGGGGAACATCCTCAGATAATTTCACAAATCAAGGTGGAAAGCTCCACTGGGAAGGAACTAGACCTTCAAAAGTTTCTTTCTAACCCTTATATTCTTAGAAAAATCCCCAAAAAACAAGCTAGAAGCTGGCCCCCAAAAAGAATTCACGTTATACAAGGTCAAATCCAGACCCAAATCCCCCAAAAGCTTTTGAAAATCCCAATATAATCCCAAGGAACCTCACGAAATTAGAGCTAAAGGACGATTTTGCTGATTCTACTCCTGTAGCAGTTCACCCACGTTGTGGCCCAACCCCTATCAAAGTTTTATTTCGTTCAACCCCTAGTTCCCCCTGTTCTTCATCCACCTCTCAAAGCACTCCTTCCACACCTCCATTCACTACACATACTACCACTACTACTCCTATTATCCCAGTTGTTCCTATTTTCCCTCTTATCCCTGTGAATATGGCTAACAGATATGCACCTTTGCAATTACCTGCAAATCCGGGGCTATGCCTCAGGATTACCAGACCAAAATAACTTATTTTGATGGCACAAGTGCTTGCACAGCCCTTCAGCATACAATTAAAATGCAAGATTACTTTGAAAGCTATGAGATTGACGATGATGGTGTGAGAATGAAGCTTTTTGTCCAAAGCTTGTCAGGTGATGTCAGGACTTGGTTTAGAGCACTCCCAGCCAATTCCATAGCAGACCCAGAAGCCTTATACCAGTCATTTATCAGCAGATGGGAGAAAAAGAAAGATCCCTTGCACATACTAGCTGAATACAATACAATCAAAAGAGGTCCACAAGAAACAGTCTTGGACTATTGTGCAAGGTTCAATAGCGTTTATAATGCTATCCCACAAAACTTAAGGCCCCCACCTGACCTTGCCTTATATAAATTCCCTGATGGATTCGACCCAGATATGGCCTA
The DNA here is from genome assembly GCA_031772625.1 of Pinus tabuliformis. Lineage (NCBI taxonomy): Eukaryota > Viridiplantae > Streptophyta > Pinopsida > Pinales > Pinaceae > Pinus > Pinus tabuliformis. The sequence goes on from CM062804.1 coordinate 604,435,344, forward strand.
CCAATTAAAAGAAAGAGCCCCTAACAGCCTTGCAGACATGCAAAATGTGGCTATCACTGTGGAGGCAAATTTAATTGCCAAAAGAAACAGAGCTAGAACTGAGAGAAGAACCACCTTCAAGGAAGAGCCCTCAACCTTAGATCAAAAGCTAGATGCTATTATCAATGGCATGCACAGGCTGGGAGACAGAGTAGAGAGTGTTGAGAGGAAATCATCATGGGAGGAGAAACAGCCCAATACCATAAGGAACCCAAATTTCAGGAAAACTCAGAACTCAAACGCTGGTAGATCTAGCCCAAACCGTGATATAAGGCCTCCTTTCCAAGAAAATTATACAGAAGCATCCACATCTAGTGATGCCATAGAGGACACTCACATGAACTTGGTGGATTTGAAGGGTGAGCAACAAATTTTCCTAACTCAAGAAGACCAAGATGACCATGAGATAAATCAATTTCAGACTAACTATGGTGAGTCTTTTGACTTTAAACAAGGTTATGATTCAGCTATTTATGAAGTCCACAAACAGTATAAGCCGAGGACAAGAACCATAGATGTGCCCGAAAAGGTTAAACCAAAGGAGGGCAAACAGCCCAACCAGATTAGAGGCAAGGCTATTATAATAGAAACAGCTGATATAACTGTCTCAAACCTGCACCAAGTGACTGTAGAGGACATAACAGACATACAACCTTCTGTTGATCAGCCTCTGCCACCTTCTTACTCGAAAGAGAATGTAAATAGAACTCCTAAAATCTTTCCCAAAATAGAAATACCGCAAGGTGTCACTCACCATAACACTGATAATCAAGAGGAAAACGCAGAAAATACACTTGAAAAGGGGAAATCTGCTATTACCAACACAAAGACTCCATTGGAGAAACCATTCAACTTAGAAGCAGAAATAAGCAAACTTAAGATTTCCATCCCCTTATCTGAACTTGCAAAGCATGATGTGTATAGGCAACAAATCCAAAGATCACTGCAAATGCCAGAGAATAAGGATGATGTGAATGTTTTAGATGATACACCTGAGTTGCTTTTTGGTCCAGAAGTTGATGGCAAATCAGCACATGGAGCTATTCTACCCTTTTATGTCAGTCTGCACATACATGATAAAGTTTTACATAATGCAATGTTTGACTCAGGTGCCTCACACAACCTTATGCCCAAAGCTGTAATGGAGAAGCTAAACCTTGATGTAACAAGACCCTACAAAGATCTATTCTCCTTTGACTCAATTCAGGTCAAGTGTTTAGGCTTAATCAAAGACTTATGTGTCTCCTTAGTCCAATACCCAAACAAGACAATCCTCATGGATGTGGTGGTTGCTGACATTCCACCAAAGTATGGCATGCTGTTGTCAAGATCTTGGGGGGGGAAACTCCAAGGATCTCTCCAATTAGACCTCTCCTATGCCACTATTTCAGTCTTTGGGCAACCAAAGAGACTGTATAGAGAAACACTGATGAAGTATGTGGTAAGTAGTGAAGAAAAGCCCCAGAATTTCCCTATCTATTCAATCCATTCCAATATGGATTCTTTTATTTTGTTTAATGATGAAACAATTCCTCCAACTGATGATAAGCCTATGGCTTTAGTACAACAAGCACACATCAATGAAGAATCGGTTGCACATACCCATGAGACTATTACAATAGCCAATGCAACCAGCACATAAGAAAAACCTCCCGAAACACAAGACTTGGGTCTGCCCAATCCTAAAATGACTGAAACTCTTAATACTAACCACAAGCAAGAAATCACATGGTATTTAGAGTTTGATGGCTCTGTTAACAAGTTAGGAGCAGGGGAAGGAATATGGATTCACAATACACATAACAACCATGCAGAGGGTCATGCTTATAGACTGAATTTCAAATGCACCAACAACATGGCTAAGTATGAGGCACTCCTTTTAGGCCTTAAGCTGCTCAAAGCTTTAGGAGCTGCCAAAGTTTCCATTCTAGGTGACTCAGACCTAGTAATCCAACAAATGAAAGGCAACTTTGTTACCAATGATAGAAGGCTAAGAGCTTATAGGACTGCTGCCACTGCAATACTTGATACATTCACTGAATCCAAGCTTGCCAAGATTTCAAGAAATCATAACATTCATGCTCACAGCCTAACCACTTTCGCTAGTACATGCAAGCTTCCCTTTGAGCCAAATCACCATTTCACTGCTGAAATAAAACATAGGCCTGCTGTCCCAAATAACATTAAAGACTGGCAAGTGTTTGAGGATGATGCTCAAATAAACAATTTTCTTACCTTCCAGCATGAATTTGCAGGCCTAAACATTGATATGGATGCTATGGATGATCCACTGCAAGCAATAAACCAAATCTAGCAAACTGTAACAGCTGAAACAGCTAGAAAATTGCTACAGCCAACCATCTTTGATGAAGAAAACATAGAAGAGCTGAAACAGATGCATTTGGAGGAAATAGCCAAAATAGAGGCCGAAATCATTGATCTAAAGGACAATTTTCTCCCGGTTGGCCTCACTCCGTTAGAAGATATGTTTGATGCAAATGATGTGCCCAAAAAGCCAAAAATGCAGCCTATAAACACTGCCATAGAAGAACACAACATTGGGACAGCAGAGAAGCCCAAAATGATCAAACTATCTCAATCTTTGCCACCTGATCAAAAGCCCAAATATGTTGATTTGTTGAAATAATTCCAAGATGTATTTGCTTGGAGTTATGAGGACTTGAAGTCCTATGACACCTCAATTATTCAACATACCATTCCCTTAAAGCCAAATCAAAAGCCCTTCAAACAGAAACTGAGGAGAATCAATCCTGTGCTTCTCCCTTTAATTAAGAAAGAAGTGAAAAGAATGTTTGAAGCAGGTATCATAGCACCCATTAGATTTTCTGAATGGGTATCCAATCTTGTTCCCACAAGAAAGAAAACATGTGAGATTAGGCTTTGTGTAGATTTGAGAAACCTAAACCAAGTCTCCCTTAAAGACCACTACCCATTGCCCAAAATGGACCACATCCTACAAAGAGTAGTGGGGTCATCTAGAATCTCTTTGCTAGATGGCTTTTCAGGTTTTAATCAAATACTGGTTCACCCAGATGATCAAGACAAGACAACCTTTACAACACCTTGGGGAACATTTAAATATGTGAAAATGCCTTTCGGCCTAAAGAACGCAGGTGCCACCTTTCAAAGGGCCATGTACATTGCATTTGCCAAGGAGATCCATGATTTCTTGGTTGTCTATCTTGATGATCTTACCCCTTCCTCCAAATCTGATCAAGAGCACCTAAGACATTTGAGACAAGTGTTCCTAACATGTAGGAAATATGGCATTTCCTTGAACCCCAAGAAGTCTTTATTTGGCCTTGAAGAAGGCAAATTACTTGGACATATCATCTCAAAAGACGGGATTAGAATTGATCCAGAAAGGATCCAAGCCATTCTCCAAATCCCATATCCAAGAAACATAAAAGAGCTGCAAGCATTCCTAGGAAAGATCAATTTCCTAAGGAGATTTATCCCTAATCTAGCTGAGCTGATAAGACTGTTGAGTAACATGTTAAAGAAGGATGCCAAGGTAAAATGGTCTCTTGAAACTAAGCAAGCATTTGAGAGTATTAAAGTTTCCTTAACTCAAGCCCCAGTCCTCACAAGTCCTCAATTTGATAGGGACTTTATCATATTTTCATTTGCATCTGATAATACCATAGCTGCTGTCCTATTGCAAAAGGATGACCAAGGAAATGAAAAGCCAATTGCTTTTTTCAGCCGAGCCTTAAGAGATGCACCCCTGAAGTACCAAATCATGGAGAAGCAGGCCTATGCCCTTGTTAAAGAAATCAAAGACTTCAGACTTTACATTTTATATTCACATGTGATTGCTTATGTGCCAAATGCTATTGTAAAAGAAATATTAACCCAAGAGGGGTTAGAAGGCAAAAGAGGCAAGTGGATTGCTAACATTCTTGAGTATGACATAGAAATAAAACCAACCAAGCTAATAAAGGGACAATTTAGCCAAACTGATGTCCAAAACAAACTTTCAAGCCTTAGACATCAACCAACTAGACAATGAACAGGAGCTGGCGACTCCATAGATCAGTGACACCTTTCTGCAATCCCCATGGTATGCTGATATATGCTTTGTATTGTTAAACCTGTTTGCTCCCCCAGGATTGTCCAGGACCAAGAAGATATTTTTAAGAATGAAGGCTTTGAAATTTTTTGTCTTAGATGGTGCTTTATTTTGGAAGAATCATGAAGGCATATTGCTTAATTGTTTGACCATGAAAGAAACTAACAATGTCATGAAAGAATTCCATGCAGGGGACTGTGGAGGACATCTATATTGGAAGTCCACTGCTGATAAAATTTTAAGGGCTGGTTTCTATTGGCCCTCTTTGTTTGCAGATGTAAAGAAGTTTGCTATCTCATGTCACAAATGCCAAATCTTTGAAGGCAAGAGAAAGCTGCTCCCCTTGCCTCTGAAACCCATCTCAACCGAAAGCCTTTTCGACAATGGGGTCTTGACTTCATTGGAGAAATCCATCCCTCTTCCTCAGGCCAGCATAAGTGGATTCTAACTGCCACCGAATATTTCACCAAGTGGATTGAAGCCATTCCATGCAGGTAGGCCAATGACACCACCATTATCCAATTCCTTGAGTGCAATATCCTGTCTAGATTTGGCTGCCCTGAGAAGATCATCACTGACAATGCCGCTGCATTCAAATCCAAAAAGATGATCAATTTTTTCCATAAATTCCATATCACTTTAGGCCATTCCACAGCCTATTACCCTCAAGGTAATGGCTTAACCGAGTCATCTAACAAGAGCGTGATCAGTATTATCAAGAAGACCTTGGAAGAAAGCAAGAAGAACTGGCATAGAAAGATCACAAATGCCCTATGGGCAGACAGATTGTCAACCAAGAAATCCATTGGGATGAGCCCTTATGAGCTAGTATATGGCATGGAAGCCAGATTTCCGTCTTCTTTAGGCATTCCTATTATCAAGCTGCTGCAAGAGATTCAAGATGAGCCAAATGATATACATAGGAGGATAAACCAAACAATTCATTTGCAGTAGACAAGAGAGCAGGTCTATGACAGAGCTCAAATTATGCAAGAAAAGCTCAAAAGGATGTTTGATAAGAGAACCAAGGCTGAGAATTTCTGTGTTGGCAACAAAGTTCTAAGGTGGGACTCACAAAGAGAAGACAAGGGAAAACATGCAAAATTCGATTTCCTTTGGAGAGGGCCATTTGTTATTTCTGTTGTTCAGGGAAATAACACATACTTCCTCAAATCTGTAGAGGGCAGCACTGCTGAAGAAGGTCCTGTAAATAGTCGTATGCTGAAGCATTATCATGATCCCTTTTATTGAACATAACGCAGCTTTGTAAATATCTCTTTGTACATTGATATTTGTATATATCAGCACTTTTGTTTTTATTTTGTATAAACAGTCCGATTGTTAGAGGAGCTTCAACAAATTTTGTGAAGACACAGCCAATGCAAGTCCTCTATTTTTAATCTCTGTCTCTGCAGTAATCTCAGCAAAACAGCAAGAGCAGCACTGTCATATCACAGTGATTTATGTTAAAGAGAAGTTGTTTGCAGCTTGTAGTCTTCAAGTCAACAATATCAAAAAGAAAGGAGGATTTTCAGTTTACTTCAGCACCCTTTCAAAGACAAGAAAAGAAGAGCTCCAGTTTTGTTCCCTTTTTTTATGTATTTCACAAGGCAGTGCTCAAGCAAAAGTGTATACAATATCAAGCACCCAGAAGAAAGCAGGCGATGCTTTATTTTCACAGTATTTCAGTTAAGGAGGAGTGTTGCATTCAGAAGTTAAAGTTCTAGTCATTCAACAGTTAGCACAGAAGAAATTTTCAATTAACAGAAACTATAGAGGATCAAGGCATTTTGACCTACTATTCTTGGCTTGTCACAAGGAAAAGCCATCCCCAAGTGGAGCCACTGTTAGCCTCCTGCTGCAGCAGGTTAATCATCTTTCATGATCGACATTTTTACATGCCAAATATGTCATACTTTGCTTGCTGCAATGCTCCATATTTGCTACAGAGGCCAAAGAAGTGTCCATGAGAGTGTGCTAGTCTAAGTACCACTATTGTGTCCCATTTTTTATGGGTTGATCCATTTTGATGAGTTTTTTAGTTAAGGGTAGGCCAAACAGCTTAATCTTGGCCTCCCTAGGTTTTAATTTCTTGTTGTAGAATATAAAGAATAAGTATTTGTCCAAACAGCTTCTTGGCAGATTTGTAGATAGGTAGAGAAACAAGGGTGCTCAACAGCTTAATCTGAGCCCCTGGATGCAATAAGTGTAGTTGTAGATAGGAGGACAGCAAGAAGAAAAGAACAAAAAGCTGGGTATGCTAGTTCAAGTGCACCCAAACCAAAAAGAAGAGAAAATGCTAGGTGAATAGGCTGGGTAGGTAGCTTTGTGGTTGCAGAATCATGGCTTGTGATCCATTTCATATTGTCAAGTGTTATATCTATCATATCACAAGTTAAAGGCAGTTGTTCAGTTGGAGGACTTCAAGAAATGCATGTCTAACTTCCCCCTTCTTCCTCTCCCCCAAATCACTCACTAACTTCCCTAAAAGAGGTCAAGATCTGCTTGATACCTCTTAGATTCATCATGTTCCATATCATTTGCCTTGGTGAAGATCTGCTTCACCCAAGGAATGTCCATACTTCTTCTATCAGTCATTTTCCCCCATTGATAGCCTAAGACATCATTCTTAGCGCTTTTTCTCATCATTATCATATTAACTATTAACCTTATTATGTAACTCCCTATCTCTTTTCCATTCCCCTACTAAAACTATCTCTATAACTCCCCTATATACTTATCCCCTCCCCTTGGTTGAAAAATAACCATATACATCCTTGGGAATTGCTAAGTTTATCTGAAACTCAGCAAGAATCCTCATTGACACCTCTGACCATCTTCCAAATGCATAAGGACTCATTCCTTTGCATAGTTTCCCTTCATATGTATAAAAATCATCTCTTTGGCCTTGGTTTGCCTTTATAAGGCATGAAACCCTCTTTGGCCACTAAACCCCTCTCAAAACCACATCACTTTCCCCCTAAGTGCCTTTGGACTCCTTCCAAGGCATAAGAATACAAAAACCATGCAAAAACCATGAAAAACCTTCAAAAAAGGATAAAATCCTCCCTTTTTTGGCTATCGGACCCCTTCCGATGCCTTAGAATCCATGCCAAACTATAAAGGAACCCTTCCAATTTCCCAAAAGACTTGGCAGTTCACAAAAACATGGGTCCGATATAATAAAGTTTCATTTGGACCCCCTCCGATGCGATATCGCTATCGGGAGGGGGCAATCATATGTTTAAAACATCATATATAACCCCTCCGAATTCATTTGCCTTGCCTTTTCATAAAAAGCGTGCTCCGATGAGATAAAGATCTGTTTGATCCCCCTCCAATGCGATATCGCTATCGGGAGGGGGCAGTGGCATATATAAGCGAAAATGGCTAAGTCTCAAGGCATGGGGCATAGCGCCGATGGGCTGGACCCGAAAACATATAAAGTGGACCAGTAATAGTATATCGGGTCCGCGCAGTTCGGCGATCACATATATGTCAACCCTCTGCCCCGCCGATTGCCGAAGTCCCGATATAATCGCAGCCATCCATTTTTGGGCCCCAGATCTGACGGTCCAGATCTTGTCGCGCGGCCCCCCACTTCGCATCGCCCCATATACTGCTCTGATTTGGCGGAGCCGATGAGTTATCAAATGTAGTGTTAAGGGAGATCGGGTCCGCGGACCCATTCCACTGTTAAAACCGCCGATTTGGGTCCCGCCGATGGGTCGGACCCGAAATAGAATAAAGAGGGCCTGTATAACTTATCGGGTCCGATGGGTTTCAGCCAAGGATAATTTTAGGGGCGAATGTTCACCCTTTTGCGAAATTAAGGGGTTTTAAATTTTTAGTGGGCGAATATTTTGTATCATAGTACATTTTTACAAATCACCTCAAATGGCCCACCTTATTTTAAGGGAGAGAGTAAAAAAGGTAAATTTAGCCCTTGAAATTAGGACTTACAACCTTCCATTCGCCCATTTTCAAGAATAGGTTTTATTTAAGTGAATCCATTCGCCCATTTTCAAGAATAGGTTTTATTTAAGTGAATCCTATGGGCCAAATACCATATTTATAAAAGAGGTATGGTAAATTAATAAAAATATAAATAAATGAGAGCTATGGTAAATAAATAAAACATTTTTTATATTTACTCCATAAGTCACCTTATATACATGTAAGGGTGTAAACAAATAAAAATATAAGTAAAGTGGAGGTATGGTAAATAAATAAAACGTCTTTTTATACTTACTCAAAAGGTATGGTAAATAAATAAAAATATAAATAAACTATACGTATCGTAAATAAATAAAACCTCTTTTTATATTTAGTCCATAACCCTCGTTTTATTTACGAAGGCTCAAGAAAGAGGTTTTATTTAAGTGAATCCTATGGGCCAAATATCATATTTGTAAAAGAGGTATGGTAAATTAATAAAAATATAAATAAACTAGAGGTATGGTAAACAAATAAAACATTTTTTTATATTTACTCCATAAGTCACCTTATATTTACGAACACTCAAAAAATGGGTTATATTTAGGTGAAACCTATGGCCAAAATACTATGGGACAAATACCATGGACTAGATTGTTATTAATACCATGCAAAAAACCATTATTAACCCCAATATTAGAATTAATAAAAATAAAAATGGCACATGGTATTGACCCATGGTATTCACCTGGAATGTAGCCTATTTAAATGGGGGAATTAAACCAGCATGTCGCCTATGCTAAGATTCACTAGGACTTTACAAAGTTTTATTATTTAGTGAAAGACTCGCCAAGATCTTACAAGATTTTATAATTGAGTAAAATATTCGCCATGCCTGGTGAGAGATTCGCCAAAAAATTATATATACATATTATATTATTGATAAAATCGCCTTCCATTTTTCCTATATACCATGGAGATTCGCCCATTTATTATATTTATAAATTTAGGGAGGGTTCTTAAAATTTTCCCTGGTTTCGGCGTTTCTATGTGGCAACCCCATGACCCTGCCGATAGTGAATTTCCGAGTTAATCTCAGCCGCCCATTCAGGCCCAGAGATCAACGGCCCATATTTAATCGCATCACTCCTATATGGCTCCGACCAGCGGAGCCGAAAAGTAATAAAGCGCGGCATAAAGGCATATCGGGTCCGAAAGGGTCTGCACTGTGTGCTCCTATATCCTGGAGCCGAAAAATATTAAAGGGCAGTTTTAGAAGATTTCGGGTCCGCATATTGATTTTGTTAGAATCCGTCGATATGAAATCGCCGATGGGCCGAACCCGATCTCCATAAAGAAAGGGCATATAAGCATATCGGGTCCGCCAGGTTCATCGCTTTTCGAAGGTTTTATGTGTTGGGACCAATGGTCCGCCCCGATGCGAGTTAGCGCCAGCCGTTGGATCTGCCTTCACGTGATCCAACGGCCAGGATTTAATCTCCGCTACAGTGCCGCACCCGCCTATGTTTTTCACAAATTTTACATAGAAATTGGTCTTTTTCTATGTAAAAGAAAAGGCGGCATTTGTTCATATTTTCACATATATGCCTGCGCCCGGCTCCCGATAAGGGAATTCATGCATCCCTAAGCTTTCTAAGATCGCTCCAAGGCCCAGTTTTGCTTTAGATAGCCCGTTTCGGCCTCGGCACAGTCGACAACACTTTTTCTTCCTGTTTGCACCATTTTTTAAAGTTTAAAGCTAGTTTTGATCGGCCAGAGCGCCGATAGCATTCCAATGGCCACGAAGGACATTAGCAACAGTCATTTTTGCATTAAAAGGCAGAAGGAGGCAATGGGACAGTTTAAAGAGTATCATCGGTGAGAAAAGGCCCAGATTCAGTGCCAAAGTGTATCAAGATGCGGCAAAGAGTATCAGTCCAGTTTTTCAAAGCAGATGAAAGAAAAGCAAGCCTAGCAAAGTCAACAAAGCATCATTCAGCCATTAAGGCTCACCAACACTTCTTTTTTTGCCTTAAAGCCACCTAAAGGCATAGATGAAGGCTTTCAAGGCAAAGTTATTGCAGAGACATTGTTCCCAGTCATATTTTTGGAGCAGCGCTGCTTCCTTAATTGCGCAGTTATCACACAGAGGACAGCGCGTGGCTCAAGGCACTCTTTCAGTCCATTTTTGAAACTGCAGGACCCTGTGCAACCCTAAAGAGCCATTTTGATGAGGCTACTCCCTCATGAACACCTGTTTTAGATATTTTTATTGCACTTATTTCCAGCACAACTTGGCATTAGAAGCAGTTATTGCACAAATCTCTTTTGAATCTGTTTTGATAGATATTTTGAGATATTTTCTCCCTTAACACCTGTTCAAGGGATGTTTGTAAATATTTTCTATTTAAACAACCCTCTGTATTTATGTAAAGGGTTGGTTGGTCGATAACTTCCTCTAGACTTGCATTGTATTTTCTAAGAGTCTCTATAATCAAAGATCGTTGGAATGTTTGGGAGATGAACTGACTGTTGTGTTTTAATGACTGAAGAGTGACTATGGAATCCTAGCGCTTCTACATAGCCCAATACGTGTTTCTTATCTCTGTTTACAGTTTATATTTTTTATGCCATCATTGTTTCACTATCTAAATAGCAAAAAGAAAGAATAGTTCAGAGCTCACTTAGTTGTATTCTGTTCTCAATTTCTGTGATTTATCTATGTTTTCCTCTGAATTAGTCCTGGATATGAATACTGATTTGCTCATATTTACACTAGTTCCTTCATATATGAATGTTGTTTAGGAATCCTTGATTGCTCCTATATAAATGTTCATTCACCTTCCCTCTGTTAGCATAATGAAAGCTACTTAGTTGCCTTTCGTTCACTGACCTTCATTCCATCCTTATTCCAGCTTGATATTGTTTTATGTGTAGCTATCCTGCTCTGTATTCCTCTTGTGACCAAGAAAACGCAACAACAAGCCTAATCCACAACTCCATGCCCAATGGTTTGAAATTCTCACACTATGCATCCCAACTCTGTTTGAAAGAATCCTCCATCCAACCAAAATCAAAACAAAACCCAAGAAAATCATAACTAGCCTAAAATCAACCCAAAACAAAGCTAAATTATAAAGAGAGAGCCCTCTCTGATTGCAGGTAGGCTAGGACCTGCAGTACAAGATTGGTTTGTGGTTACCTCGGCCGTATCCTTTAAGGAGCTTTAAGGACAACCTGAGAGATAACAGAAACATTACAAATACTTGGAAAGACTCAAAATTAAAAGAAAATTCAATTGCAATCCAAGAGTTACCTTAGCAAGTTAAATATTTATGAAGTCCTTCTCAGCTTCCAAATTAGGGTTAGATAAAATTCTTGTTGCTCGATGGGTCATCAAAGCTCATAATAGGTTAGTACATTTATCTCCATTATTTCAAGTCATCATAGGTTGGCTACACTTACAAGCTTTAGACATGGTTTGTGAAATAACTCCTACGATGAGTTGACTAGGTGGATCACTCAATTCCTCCAAGCTCAAGCCACTTGGATAAATTGAGGATGGTTGTTGTAGTAGCTACAAGAATGAGTGAGGCAATGGTAGGATGCCTAAATCTCTAAGTATTGTTAAATAATTGGCTCTAGATCACACGTGATTGATGTGCCTTTAAGAATTATTGTACCTGCCAAGAAGATACCATTACTTAAAAATGTGCAACAATTAGTTGCATATTCAACCTTTCCTAATTTAGGTTGTATTATGAGGAAAGATCAAAAGAATATAAATTTTACTAAGGGCCTACCTCATAAATTATTCTTTGGTGCTATTAATAGTGATAGTTCAAGAGATTGAAATATCAAGAATTAAATATGAGTTTCTAGTATTCTCTTCACTATCAGTGAACATCATAGCCCTAATAGAGTCACGTCAAAGTCAAAAACATTTCTTTGATGCTAACAAGCATCAATAGCCCCATAACAGTTGCTTGAATGACCCAACTTCTCAAGAAACCATTCTCAAGAATTTATCTTTTATTAATTGACATTCATTCCTTTTTTATACTTTTATGTATGGGGCTTAGTTGGCCAAAAGGTGGATGAGTGGATCCTAAATGGTAGTCTAGGTGATTCCTTATGAAAATTTAAAGAATTCTTGCTATAGACATGTCTCCTTCAAATCACTTATCAAGCTTGATATTTCAAATTAGAATTGAGCCCTATTTAATATTTCATATGATACTTAAGGATTTATTACCATATCCTTATTTTGGATCGATCTCTACTCAACATTATCACTATTCATGGAGTTTTCCCCACTACAATGTGGTGGTATTATCTAGAGGTGGAAATGATATTGTGACATTAGTGAAGGAACCTTAGGCATCACACATAGATTTGAGGTATAACCCACATTATTCCCTAAGGAAGTAGCTTAGTCACAATATTACCTATCAAGTACTACATGGATTTCATGATTACAATAAATTTTATTTAAGTATAAGGGACAATAAATAAGGTTGATTGGAAATAAGAGAAATCATGGAATAAAAGGTAGAAATGAGAACTGGAAATGAAATAAATAAATAAAGTTTATTTATGTAGAGGTAATAATTGTTTTAATTATCATGTAGGATAAGAATTCAAGACATGACTGTCCACCAGGAGAATTTCAGTCACTGCTAACCTTTATCTCACCAATATAATCCTCAAATCAAACTCGGAGAGTTTGACATTGAAAACTCTTTATGTACCAATTATCATTGTAATTTATTTCTGGACTAGTGTCTCCAATGTCAAATGCACTTGGCATAATTTAATTTGAAAATGACCAACACCTATTTTAACTAGAATGATGAGGTGTATGATATAGGTTTCCCATGTTTTCAAGTCATCACATAATTTCCACTAGCTAAGGGTGTTGGCTAAGATACCAGATTTGAAAATTGATTAAATAGAAACATTGTGACACAAGGGAGGGAAAGTGATAGATGCATTCACAATAATGTAAGTGGCATGATTCAAGAAATGAGGAATGGGTATAACATTCATTTCTTAAAAAGGAAACATGAGTGTCCATAACTCTCACTAATAATCCTTTGGATGTGGAGATAAATGATGACTAATATTCATAACTAGTGTATGATCATCTCTAAATTATTAACACATTCAGATTCTAATTTGTAAGACATGATGATTCTCTATTTGTGTTGATTGATTAGGGTACACCCTACACTAGATTTTCCCTACATTTCAGAACCATCAAAAAATAATGTACAAATCTTAATATAAAATTCAAACTCAGTAAAAATATCAGTATTCACATCTATGTTAGTAAAATCATCACTATTTATAGCTACAATACAAGAGTGATTATGATTATCCTACAAAACCTGAAGGAGGTCATGATGAGTTTTTGGTTTGACATGTGTTGACTAGGTTGAATGATTACAAATGATAGTTTCAAGAAAATAGGTTTCCAATGTATTTCCCAACATCTAATTGGTTCATTGGACCCCTATTGTTGAGTTACCATGTGTTTCATATGAGGATCACTATTTTGTATTTGAATAGTCTTTCCTTTACAAGGTAACTTGCAGTGAGACCAATGAGTGGTGAAGTATCATGGTACCTTTTGAAACCGTTTCTTGCTTAGAGGTGGGACATACAGCTTAGGTATCTCCGTGACTATGATATCAATCACTTGATGGACTTGTGTATAAAATGACAATAGGATTAGAACTTCGTTGATATTGGTGCATATAGAATGTGGAATAATGTTGGAGGTAACTCTAAAGTGTAGAAAAAGATATGTACATAATGATTGAAAATATTGAACATTAGAAGAAAATTCAAGTCCTACGAATTTGAATGTGTTCCCATGCTGTCATTATTTATAGTAGATTTGACATCATATGGGTTGCTAGATGTAGTTTTAGGTTTTTCATTAGAAGTATGAGGGTTTCAAAGGATTGAGACTAAGCATGGGAGGGTTGAAAGGTATTAAGAAGGAGTTCTCTCTTTTGTGGAATACTGCAAAGATCATACAATGAAATGTTAGCCCTGGTTTTATTCCTATATTCTATAACATCATATTCTAAGGCCTTACCTGATGAATTTTATCGTTAAGTGTTTCAAGAGGAGAGGTACACCTAAATTTTTGGATAGGGGTAGTGGACTTGCTGGTTGCAAACAAAAGTGAGGTCTAAACAATGTAAACTTTGAAACAGGAACTGATACTGTTACCCGTTGCATACATATAGCAAAAAATTGACTCGATTTTGAAAAGGGGCGATGCAAAACACATATTTTTTTAGAGCATAGTTTTTGGCACTTTAAATAACCGATACGATTACCCGTTTCGTAGGGGTAGTAAAAATGTGACCCGATTTTCAAAAGTGGTGATGCAAAACACACTTCTTTTTTTTTGGAGCATATTTTTGACACTTTAAATTTTCTTATGTATCAAACATAAATATTTGTTTTTAAATGTTAGTGATTTTCATACTGATTTTGAAATGTGTTGATACAATGTGTTGATGCAACATAACTTTTTTTTAGAGGACTTATTTTCAACAATTTAAAATTTATATGTCCAACTTTTTTTAAAATTATGATCACTTAATGAATTTTCAAGTTGTTTTATTTTTATTTTTTTAAATGTTCATTATATATATATATATATATATATATATATATATAAAGACAAAAAAAAAATGTTATAAAAAATTATCTCATAAACCATAAAAGAATTTGGAAAAAAAAACATAAAATTTAGTAAGTAAAAATAGAAAACAAAAAAAAACATTGACAAAAACTAGGAAAAAAAAACTAGATTAAAAAAAATAGAAAAATAACAAAAAATAAAAAATAAAAAACTAGTAAAATTAATATTAAAAACATTTAAAAAAACCTTAAAAACAAAAATAAACTCAAATTATAAAAAAAAAAAACCAAAAAAATATGAAAATTTAAAAATATATGTCTTTTGAAATTAATAATAATAATAATAATAATAATAATAATAATAATAATAATAATAATAATAAACATTTAAAGTTTATAAAGAAATATGTATTTTTTATTTAAAAAAAATTATTTTTTATTAAGCTTACATTTTTTATTTAAAAACAAAAAAAATAAAAATTAAAAAAAATTTAAATTTTTTTTAAACAGTTTTTTTGTTAAGAAAAAAATTATTAATTTTTTTTTAAACAATTAGTTTTTTTTTTTATTTAAAAAAAAAATATTAATTTTTTTTAAACAATTTTTTTTTTATTTAAAAAAAAAATTAAACAATTTTTTTTTAATTATTAAAAAATTTTGCATTTTTTTAAATATAATTTTTTTATTTAAAAAAGAATTACCTTACCGCCCATGGTGGCGCGACCCTGGGCGGAGGGTGTGCATGCAGGACCTCCACCCAGGGCTGCAGCACCACGGGCGGAGGGTCGATTCCCGGAATCACCCCTCCGCCTGCCCGTGGTGGAGCAGCCCTGGGCAGAGGGCCTGCATGCAAACTATCCACCCAGGGTTGCGCCACCATGGGTGGCAAGGTAATTTTGTTTTTTAAGTAAAAAAAATTCAAAATTTTTTAATAATCTAACAAAAAAAAAATATTGTTTAAAATTTTTTTAATATATAATTTTTTTGAGTTTATAGAAATATTTTCAGAAAAATCACATCAGAAAAAAAAATTGTCAACGCGTTTTGAACCAACGAGTGTGGTTCATCATCAAATTTTTTTAATAATTTCTTTTTTTACATAAAAAAATAAAAAATAAAAAATAAAAAATAAGAAAAAAACAAATTGTTTAAAAAAAAAATTAATAGTTTTTTTTTTTTTAAATAAAAAAATAAAATGGTTAAAATTTTTTTTTTAATTTTTTTTGTTTTTAAATAAAAAAATGAAAGCTTAATTATATATATATATATATATATATATATATATATAAAACTTTAAATGTTTTTAAATTTTATTTTTTAATTTGAAAAGACATATTTTTAATTTTTTTTTTTTTTTTTTAAGAATTTGAGTTTATTTTTGTTTTTTTTAAATGTTTTTAATATTAATTTTACTGGTTTTTTATTTTTTTTATTTCTTTATTAATTTTCAATTTGTTTTTAATCTAGTTTGTTTTTAAATTTTTTCTTAGTTTTTGTTAATTTTTATTTTTTTATTTATTTTATTTTTTTTTATTTTTATTTTTATTTTTACTTAATTTTATTTTTATTTTGTTTTTTTTCTCCGAATTCTTTTATTGTTTACGTGATAATTTTTTTTACTATTTATTTGTTTATAATTTTAAGTTTTTTAATTCTTATCTTGGTTAATTTTGTTTGTTTTTTTTTTTTTTTTTTACATTTTTATGATTGATTATATATATATGTATATATTATGTTGGATTATTTTTTTTGTTTTTTTTTTTATATATTTGATTTTCTTTTTTGTTTTGTATTTTTATTTTATGTTTCATTTTTAGTATATATTTTAATTTATGATTTGTTAATTTTTTCAACTCTTTTTTTTGTTTTGTGTTTTCTCATTGTTTTAATTTTTTAATTTTATTTTATGTTCTCATTATTATTTTGAAATTTTAATGTTTTTCCGGGTCATGATAAAATATTTTACGCTATTATTTCGAAATGTTGATTTTTTTTTCTTTGACAACAACGACTAGATTTTATTTAAGATTCGGCAAAATAGCTGCAGAGGGCTTTAACGGGGCTACTCTGTGTTTCCTTGTTATAGATTTTTCTTTCGTTTTGATAGGAGGAAAGGAGAGTACATTTAGCTTCTGATAAGTACGCTGATGGGATTACACTGTGTTTGCAGATAATGGCTTGAATATGCACTTGATCTGGTTTTAGAGTGGCATCTTGATTTTCCGCCGCGTTTGCTTGCTGCGTCTTAGCTCTGCTTCCTAGCTTGCAGAGAGGAGACCCATCACATCGGACTTTCATTTCTGAGTCTTCCAAAAGTTCATTGCTTGTTTTCTTTTGGTTTTCTGGTGGATTCTTACTTTGTGCTCAAGTTTGCCAAGTGAAGTGTCAACATTGCCGGCATTGCTTGCCGTTTCATCATAAATTATAGCAGAGGCCTTTCTGCTATCTAAACTAGCCTTGATGTAGCCCTTGTGAACCCCCTAGCACCTACCCAACTGATTGCAGAATGACGCAGCAATGAATTCCAACAGAGAGTAGAGAGCGAAAATGATGGGGTTGCGTTCTGATTTTTTCCTTGTAGATGAGTCCGAGTCTCCTAACAGCTGCCAACTCATTTTGGTCCGGTCTCGAAGCTCTGGGTATTGGAGAGTAATCTGAAACAGAGGATTTCTCAGAGGAACAAAGGCCCAATCTTCTCCAGAATTATGGAATGCTGCAGTTCGATTCAATATCATTTACTAACAGTGATCTCCTACTCCAGAGAGAGCCTAGATTGGCTTCCAAGTCCGCCTGTGAGTTTAACTTCCTCAAAATATGAAAGAAGGAGATTTTGTGAAACTTGGGCAAAACTAGCCTGATTTTTTTGAGTGTGGAGGCTAATTGTACCTGAGAAGGGTTCTTTTGAGAGTTCATAGCCTAGATAATTAGTCTAGAGTATCCAAAGACTAAGATGGATAGGAAATTCCTGTTGATAGCCAGATTTAGACCTTGCCATAGTGTTGTGGGGGAAAATGCCTATGCAGGACAATCCTATCCACCTAAGGTGTGACAGTGCCTTAGCAACAAACAGAGACAGCTATTCTAGTATTCTTCCTTTATGAATTAAGAATGAAGAGAGATGGATGGACTAACCGGTGTCTTCCGTTTGTCCCTCGATCTGGTTTCTCTTCTCTTTGAGAGTTCCCAGCTACTCGCCTTCTCGCTCGCCCAGCTTCAACAGGTTCCTGCCAGATCACAAGAAGAGAAAACTAAGCAAAGACATAGATTCATATTCATAACTAGTTCAGGATTAGAAATAAACTAAACATACTAATGCAATCATACATCAAAGACACATCAGCTTATAGGAGAAACCAAGATAGCTTTATTGATGAATAACAAGGTTCAGGAAGAGATACAACCCAGAGGGCTCCAATCCAGCATCTCCTTCCCAGCAAATGAAATTCCTATCTTCACCTTCCTTCAAAGCATTAAGCACCCAATGATTCCAATCTCAAACCAACAACAATTCTTTGCAATAACAAAATTCCAGCCTCCAGATCTCATGGAGGAGAGATCCATATATAGATGTTTGGAGAGAGGATGAGTCAGCTTGAGATCTGACTAGTGTCCTCTCCCTCTGTCAGTTCTTGCTTCCACTTGGAGACTAATAGCCTCTTACTCATCACTAGTCGAATTCCTTGAGGCAAGTGTCATTGGAGAAGATTCTGGAAGCTTCCAGGGTCTTTCCACCTCGTTGAATGAACTTGCCATTTGTCACTTCCCGCTCAGCGCACCCTGGTAGTGCTTCTACCTGCGTTGCAGTGCACCTAGCTAGTGCAATCTCTACATTTCAGCACAGACAGCTAGTGGAGCCGCTGAATTGATCTTGAATTGACTTGTTTTTGAGTAGTTTCTGGTGGAGAACTTTTGTGAATTGCTGTGGTTTGTTAGCCTTGTTCTTCTAGGGGTAGGAACAACATGTTTAGGGACTTTGGATCCCTTGGATTATGGACATTTCATGCTCAATTCTATAAGGCACAAAAATGTCTATAACAGTTGCCCCCTAAAGTATGAGGCTGTTGATTATTGGACCGGACGAAAAAAAATTGCTCTGATGCGATTTCTTGAACTCTGCAACCTAACCCTA
Source organism: Pinus tabuliformis (assembly GCA_031772625.1). NCBI lineage: Eukaryota > Viridiplantae > Streptophyta > Pinopsida > Pinales > Pinaceae > Pinus > Pinus tabuliformis. The sequence continues at coordinate 604,454,204 of CM062804.1, forward strand.
ACCTGCTGCCGCCGCCCCTGACTGTTCACCCTGCAACTGCCGCCGCTCCCCTGCTGGTTGATAGCAATGGAAATGGCGGGCGGAGGGGAGAGCTCTGCTCCCCCTCCAAATCACTCTGCGAATTCTGACAATACCTTTCTGCACCCTTCTGACGCTGGCCCTGATGCAGGACATAGCGACAATCGGAAAGCTGAGGCAAGGATCCATACGGCCCCGACAGAAGACGATGACGCTGACAAAGAGAACCATGACAAAGCCAAGGCGACCCAGCCTAAAGCAACCTCAGCCACTTGTATCCCAAAGGCTGCTGAACCCATCAAGGTGGACTTGCCCAGCCACCGTATCAATGGTGAAATCCAGTACATGCAAGATCATGCCCTCATAGGAAAATTTTTAGGCTTCTGGCCCACGGAGAAAGCATTACAAGGCTGGATAGCCTCAAAATGGAAGCCCAAGGGACAAATAACTCTGCAACTAGGACCAAAGGGCTTCTTTACAGCTATATTCCACTGTGTGGAGGACAGAGTGAGGATATTCGAAGGAGGGCCGTACTTCTTCAACTCGTCAGGCCTCTATCTCACTGAATGGAAGCCCAGATTCAACCCCGACAAAGAGGACTTCAGTTGGGCACCCGTCTGGATCAGGATGTACTCCCTCCCTGCAGAATACTGGAAAGAAGAAACACTGGCGGACATAGGCAACAAACTGGGCACCTTCATTCGAGTCGCAGCAGAGACAAAAACTCGCAAGTACACCTCATATGCTAGGATCTGTGTCCAGATGCATCTGACCAACGCCCTCGCGGATACGGTAAAGCTCTATCACGATGATTATGAATGGTCTCAACCTTTAGATTATGAACATATTCCCTTCCGCTGCCGTAAGTGTCATGAGCATGGCCATTTATTTCGTGACTGTCCTTTAAATTCCCAGTCCAAAGCAGCTGCTGCTGTCTCCGAAATAGACTCTGAAGGTTTCATCAAAGTCCCCAACCGCCGCAGGCATACCAAAAAGAGCCAGCCAGTTATTGAAAACCCTCTCAAAGAGAACCTTCAGAACAAATTCTCTGTTCTCGCTACGCATGAAAAAAATGATAATACCAGCTCTGAATCCCCTCACAAACCCTCTGAACCATCTTCCTCCCTCCCTCATTTGAATCCCCCGCAATCCTCCGACCCGGACCCAATAAATCCCACTCCCAGCCCCTCCTTGGAGAAAGGTAAATCCATATCTCGTTTCAGTCCCCTCTCGTTCTCTAAAGAGCAACCCTCAGTGGATCTTGAACAGCCGGATGCAGATATGGAAACAGACGCTACTCTAGCTATCAGGCTCCAGCACGAAGCAGATGAAGAAGTTCCAGGTGAAACTACTGTTATGGAAGAAGACCAAACGGAAGTCACCATCGATGGATTAGATATCTTTACACTTGAGGCGGCATGCAAACAAAAAGAATTCAACTCCATTCAACCTTGGCAAATCGACAAGCTGGAAGGAGTCCTAGCCAAGGCGCAGCATAATAAAAGCCTGGGCATCCAAGGAGGCAGTCTATGGGATGGAAAAAAGTTACTCAAGGATCTCAAGAAAAGGGGACGAAAGACAGACCTCCAGCGCACCATAGCATTGGGAGAAATACTTATGGAATCAGGGCGATTCCCTAAGTTGACAAAGTTCTACAAACCCAAATCACAGTTTACATGAAGTTAATATCCTGGAATGTGAGAGGACTCAACAGTCCCTCAAAACACAGAATGATCAAACATCTGATTCAGCAAGAAAAACCCACCATAGTTTTTTTGCAAGAAACCAAAAGCACCACTGATGCTATTGAACGAATCCGTGGCAAAGTTTGGGCAGGAAGCAGGGCTATCTCTGTTGATGCCTCAGGAGCCTCAGGTGGGTTAGCTATTCTATGGAACCCACAGATCATCACATTATATGACTTCCACGCCACACTCCATCTCCTTCAAGCTTCATTCCACCTCGTTGGCACGAACATACATGGTCACCTCACAAATGTTTATTTTCCTCAATCTGTTCAGCAAAAAATAGAACTTCTGGAAACGCTTGCTCTTCTTAATGAAAACAGACAATTCCCGCTATGGATCGGGGGAGGCGACTTCAACATAATAACTTCCATGACAGAGAAACAGGGAGGCCGAATTGGACTCGACAGTGATAGTGAAAGCCTCAAAGATTTCATTCGAAACAATCACCTTATGGACATCCCTACCTCGAATGGAATCTTCACATGGACTAACAAACGAAGAGGTATTCAACATATAGCCTCCCGCCTTGACAGATTCTTTCTTTCTGACAATGCAATCCATTTAGGAGGGGATTTCAATGCCTCCATCCTTCCTCATGGCGGATCCGATCACTGGCCAATTTTGTTACAATGGTCCAGACCAGGCAATCAATGCAACCGACCCTTCAGATTTGAAGCGTTCTGGCTCACAAATGCCACTTTCAGAAAAGTAGTCAGTGATGCTTGGACAGCCTACATCCCGCCGCAGGGTGCCAAAATGTATCAATTTCAACAAAAGCTAAAAAATCTGAAGTATGTCCTCAAAATCTGGAATCGCACAAGTTTTGGCAACATTCAAGAGAAGCGTTCTCAATTAGAGCAGCAAATGAGTAAACTCCAACAAAATCTCATTCATCATGGCAGAACAGAAGAACAAGCAAAACAGGAACAGGAACTTTGGAACCAAATAGAAGAACGCAGGAAGCAAGAAGAAATACTCTGGCGGCAAAAATCGAGAATCAACTGGCTCAAAGAAGGCGAGAAGAACACAAAATTCTTTCACAAGACCACTATCCAAAGGCGAATGCATAATAATATAGCGTTCATCAACAACCAACAAGGCGAAAGAATTGAAGAGCATGAGAACATGGAAAAGGAATTCACAGGGTATTTTAAGGAAATCTTAACGGAGCCCATTGAGAACAGGGAAGCAGCAATCCGGGCCATCACGCAGCACATTCCAAGCATTATAACCGAGGATCACAACAACAGACTACTCCAGCCCACGACCCTGCAAGAAATTGAAGAAGCCATGGCTCAATTCAAGGACGGAAAAGCGCCAGGTCCCGATGGCTTCACAGCCAATTTTTTCCACGAATTTTGGGACCTCATCAAGTATGAAGTATGGAACCTGGTTGAAGAATCCCGAAGTATGCATTGGATCCTCCCGTCCCTCAATACCACCTTTCTAGCTCTGGTTCCCAAAGGTGAAGAACCCAATAGGCCGGAAAACTTCAGACCTATCGCGCTCTGCAATGTCATATACAAGCTAATCTCAAAAGTTATAGCAAACAGGCTGAAACCTCTCCTTCCCCTGCTCATATCTCCGGAACAGACAGGATATGTGGAAGGTCGGCAGATTATGGATGGGATCATACTATCAAATGAGGTCATACACTCTTTAAAGATCCTCAAAAAATCAGGTATGATTCTAAAACTTGACCTCTCCAAAGCTTTTGATAAGCTTAGCTGGAATTTTATTCAAAAAATGCTTCTAGCCTTTGGATTTAATGCAACATGGACCAGGTGGATCATGAGTCTCATCACCTCTCCTAGCTTTTCAGTTCTCTTGAATGGATCTCCCTCTTCTCCCTTTAAGCCCTCCCGTGGCATAAGACAAGGGGATCCTCTCTCACCCTTTATCTTTGTTTTAATGGCTGAGGGTCTCAGCAGACTACTCAAAGCAGCTATAGCCTCTCACAAGCTTAAAGGTATTTCAATTCATGGTCTCAATCCGCTGTCCCATCAACAATTCGTGGATGACACCATGTTATTTGGCCATCCATCCTCAAAAGAAGCCTCCATGTTTAAATCGCTCCTCTCTCTCTTCTCCGAAGCTTCAGGTACCTCCATCAATGCCTCCAAGTCACAGCTTTTCTTTTTCAATACCCCCCTCTCCACACAAAGAAATATAGCCAGAATCTTGGGATTCTCCATCTCCCATCTGCCTTCTAAATATCTTGGAGCGCCACTCTCAGCGTCGGCTATTAAAAATGCCTCCTGGCAATCTCTCCTTGACAAGCTGGAGTCAAAACTCTCTTTGTGGACATTCCGTGCTCTCAACATGGCAGGTAGATTGGTCTTGATCAAGTCTGTCCTTCAAGCTATGCCGCTGTACCTCTTCTCCACTCTGGCAGCTCCAAAATGGGTCCTCAAAGCCATTCGCAACTTACAGCGCAACTTTCTCTGGGGCTCCACGGGCAGAAATCGAAAATGGGCCCTTGTGAATTGGAAAGAGGTGTGTAAACTCAAATCAGAGGGCGGACTAGGGCTTCGAGATCCACTTCAAAGTAACAACACTATGGGCGCCCGCATGTGGTGGAACTGGCTCTCCAAGCCTCACTCACCTTGGGCCCGCTTATGGCAAGCAAAGTATGCTATGGGAAGTCAGTGGCAAGATCTAATCAGAATCAACTCCAGCGCCCAAGGCTCTCCAATCTGGAATGCTGCTAAGATACACAGTCGATTCATACAGGAACATAGTTTTTGGGAAATACACTCTGGCACGTCAGCTAAGTTCTGGGAGGATTCGTGGCAGCAACTCCCCAAGCTTGCAAATCTATTCCAGATGCCACTCTGGCATTCGTATATGCAGCAAGCAAACCTCATTCACGTGCACCAATTCTGGCATCAAACGCAGAACCAAGGCTATCAAACATGGAGACTTGCAAACAGTTGGCAAAGGGACTGGGAAGGCGAACCATACTCAGACTTGGATCAGGAACTCACACAACGCAGAATACGCCACTCCAACCAGCAGGACAAGCTCAGATGGGGTCATAAGCACAAAGGCACATTCACCACAAAAGAAGCACATCAGCTGCGCTACTCAGACAACCAAGAAAATCAAGACCAAATATGGGCGCGAGTATGGCTTTCAGGGCTTTGGCCCAAAATCTCAACCTTCCTATGGTTACTCAGCAAAAGGCGTATACTTACTTGGGATAACTTGATAAAGCGAGGTTTCATTGGGCCCTCTAGATGCCCAAACTGCAATCTTCAAACAGAGACAATCAGCCATCTTATGGAGTCCTGTCCACTTGCAAAGCAGCTCTGGGAGAGGGTGGAATCCTGCAACAAAAGAGCAGCACCAAGAGGCGAGGATATAACGGACAATCTCAGGAAATGGAGCAAGAACCCGTTCCAAAGCCAATTCCTCAATACATTATGGGATCTCATTCCTGGTTTTCTGTACTGGCTTCTCTGGAAGGAGCGTAACTCTCGTATCTTCAACAACACCTCCCGGACAATAGATGCTCTGTGGCTTATCTATAAAAGAAATATCCAGGAAACCTTAGCCATCAAAACCTGGTACGACACTGATATGCCAGAAGGGCAGCAGGAAAGGGACATATTAAAAGCTTGGAATCTTGACCCTTCTGCCTTTGCAAAGGTCATCACGCGTCCCCCTAGCAGCCCCACCTCACCGTCCTCATGGTCCCTACCAGCTCTTAACTCTTTCAAGCTCAACTTTGACGGAGCAGCAAAGGGTAATCCTGGTCCAGCTGGCTATGGAGGAATCATCCGAAGTCATACAGGCGCTCCCATGCACATCTATTATGGCTCTCTTGGCAAAGACACTAATAATGTAGCGGAAATGGAAGGACTTTGGCAGGGGATCTGTATCGCTGAGCAACTTCACTTCTTTCCACTAGAGGTTGAAGGTGATTCTCTGATCCTTATCAATGCAGCCAAGAAAATCCAAGCAGGAACAGCTGCGGACAAAGTTGCAACCAGCTGGAGACTTTTGAGCAGGTTGGAAGCCTTGGCAGCAAAGCTTACAAATCCACATAGCCTATCCTTTCAGCATGTGCGAAGAACAGCAAATCAAGTCGCCGATAGACTAGCCAACCAAGGAGTTTCTCACTCATCAACCTTCTTCTCAGGATCCTTGGACATAGTCGAAGATGAACACCTCAAAAAAGACTGCATCACCTTGGTGCAAAAGGATCTTTCCCCCCCGGATGCGGGTGGTTGTTAGCTATACAGGGCCCATGGCTTGTCAGCAGGGCAGGTGTCCGCCCGGACAAGCCACGTACACCCAAAGGACATGCCTTAACCACTCCAGCATGCAGCATTCAAGGAGGGCAGTTAAATCTTGTTGACGAGACGTCCCCTCGACATTCACTGCGTGCATTGAGAAGCTAACCATGGCTCTTCATAGCCGGAAGCTCTCGGACATTCTCCCGCATTTCTCGTCTGCACCTGTTCTGGTCTTGAAGGAAGTGGCGGAGGCTCACTGTTTCGGCTCTCCGTCAGGCTCTGAGAGCGACTGCGATGGTTCAGGAGCCATAGACTGGGGCAATTGGAAAGCTTCCAGGCAGTTTGGTCGTGAACCTGGTAGATTGGCGGTGCTGCAAACCTTCCATCCGCAGTCTGGCTGGGGGATTGGGCGTCTGGTTCAGGGGGACAATCTGTGTGTGCACGCTCGACATCTGCTCACTTTCAGAATGCAGCGTGAAAGGCAACGGGGCACCAGTAGGCGGGGCAGTTACAGTGGAAGAGCCCCTTCTCCCTCCTCCTCAATTGAAGATTCCTCTGAGGGTAGAAGGCCAAGAGGAAGGCCTCCGGGCAGAGGAAGAGTCGCGGATCCTCCGGAGAGAATGGAGTGCGGGCATACTGAGCATCCAATGGTTAGATACCGCCTACCGTGCACTTTGTCCAATTCTACCTTCTTCGTCACTGTTTCAGTGGAGCATTGCCGAAATCCGTGGGGTGATGATGATGCTCCTCATGCTGACCCTCAGCGGATTCCTGGGGTTGTCCCCACTGTGGAAATGGAATTTCCGGCCGTTGATATGCTGAGGCCTGTTCATGATCCTGGAGCTGGTCCAAGCGAGCCTGTGCAGCGCAATGCTGGTAAGGGTAAGGCTATTCTCCAGCCTCCCTGTTGCAAGATGGAGGATAAGCCACAGACAACGGAAGAAGACTAGTTCGTGCTCCAGGTTTCTCTGCATGAATTTTTTCTCTGTCAGCTCTCTTCGCGACCATATATGTATCTGCACTCAGTCATTTTGTACTTCTGTCCATCTTTGTTATGGTGTCGGTTATCTGTTACTTCTGTTATGGTGTCGGTGTCCTCTATGTGTCTATGTTGTCTCAGTCCATGTGTCGGCTACATAAGTGTCACTCGGGTTCCAGCTTTTGTAATCCTGGTATGAATACTCTCGTGTTTACAGTCGGTCCCAGGACCAGTTTTACAGGGCCGCGGCCCTGGTGTAATACTGATGATGTAATTTTGCTCTCGCTGTAATATAATTTAGCTCAGTCTTATTTAGAAAGAAAAAAAAAAGTATGAGGCCGTTTATCGGGTGAAATGCTTTATCAGGAGGATCCGAAGTTCATTCAATGCTGGGAGGAGACCTGTAATAAGATACAATACAATACATTATTTTTCATACTGCTTTCATGATCTAGCTGAGGCGGGCATTCCCATGCTCAGCTTTATAAATTCATTTTTCTGTACATAGAACAGACAATCGTGTGATGGTAGACTGATAATTTTGATGAAATTATCATCCTTTGGGTAGGATGATTATCTGCTGCAATGATGTACATGTCAATGTCTTTATCTTTCCTGAATATATATCGCAGCCCGGATGGATGAAACTAGATCCGAGGTCTTCAAACTCGTTCGATCTTCACTCTAAGTACAAGTCGATCCATGTGAGAAATGTTCTGAAGTCGAACATGGAAAGACATCGCTTGATTACCGGTCAATGAGGTAAACCATTAACAAGCGCGAGAGGAATCACTGATAATGATAATGACCCTCAAGGTACTGCAGTACAATTCACGTGGTGTGAATAAAGGATTTGGCGTCGAACACCACGCAAAATATTTCGGTCGAAGGTCATTGATGTATACCTGTCGCCGAAAGTGAGAAACTTGCCATTGAGGCATGCAAGCTTCAAAGTACTGAAGGGGTTGTTCCTAGATCAACTTCTTGGATAATGAGCTGATGTCGAAAAGAAGCGATCCGTCAAAGGAGGGCCTTAATGTATCCCACATCAGTGACATGGAACGGAGCAAATGATTTTGATGGAGGTGAAAATGATCTGATGACATATGATTCAGGGTGGTGGTCATGAAAGGATGAAGGATGATGTATGGCAGTGGATGGGACACGGTTGACTTCTCTGAACGAATTCTCTTGAACATATGGCGACACTTATGCGATGGATCGGTAGCATTACCCCAAATAATGACCCTCAAGGTACTGCAGTACAATTCACGTGGTGTGAATAAAGGATTTGGCGTCGAACACCACGCAAAATATTTCGGTCGAAGGTCATTGATGTATACCTGTCGCCGAAAGTGAGAAACTTGCCATTGAGGCATGCAAGCTTCAAAGTACTGAAGGGGTTGTTCCTAGATCAACTTCTTGGATAATGAGCTGATGTCGAAAAGAAGCGATCCGTCAAAGGAGGGCCTTAATGTATCCCACATCAGTGACATGGAACGGAGCAAATGATTTTGATGGAGGTGAAAATGATCTGATGACATATGATTCAGGGTGGTGGTCATGAAAGGATGAAGGATGATGTATGGCAGTGGATGGGACACGGTTGACTTCTCTGAACGAATTCTCTTGAACATATGGCGACACTTATGCGATGGATCGGTAGCATTACCCCAAATATGGATGGTATGGTGATGTGACCGGTGAATGAAACGACCCAACCCGATTGTGGTACGGAGGAAAAGTGTCATGTTCAAGAGCGACTTGCTACCATCAAAGTTTTCTTGAGTTTCTCCCAATTAATCCCCATTCATTGCTGACCAGTACCTCTTTATTTTTGTCAAGCTTGAGGAGGATAACATATGCTTGTTCTATAACTTGCCCTTCGGGCAAGCCCATCGCTATGTTTTAACGAGCCTAGCGATAGTGAAACTCGTTCTCGTCTAAAGACAAGTTTGTCGCTATTTAATGCTTTTAACGAGTCTAACGACAAAGATAACTCGGTCCTTTTCATTTTTAGAGAGTCTGAAAAGGTACGTAAAGTCAACTCCGAAAGTCCTTTTTCGTCATCTAATCCCTTAAGTCCGAAAAAGTATAAAACAATACAAAAGGGATGAGTTTTCGATAGTTTTAACGAGCCGAACAAAACAAGCGCTCGATCTTTTTGTGCAATAATCCCTCAGGTCCAAAAAGATTAAAATCTAGAGGAGGGATAGCACTTCCGGTCGCTTTAACGAGCTGGAAAGCCAAAACTCGACAATCTTTTCATATTATACGAGTCAGATGAAAAGAGCTTAAAGAAGACTCGTCTTTTGAGGAATGAGTGATAAAATGGGTTAGCAACTGATTCCAGGTACAGGTCGGAATTTGCCAATCATGGCAGTGTCACAAGGATGGCTAGTGAAATCACTCTTCGCAGCTGTTCCTCAAAATGGGTAAACAATCATATGGAGGTGAATGATCGGCCAATGGAAAAGTGGAGGTGGTGGCCAAACATGACCAAGGCTTTAATGGCTGATGTCGCTACATTCACAGTGGTTATTTACCGGAATAGTTCATTTTTTAACGACCTTAAACGCGGAAAAACACTGCACGATCTTATGTTTATTTTTTAACGAGCATGAACTATGCACTAAAACTGCTCGGATCTTTCGTTTATTTTTTAACGAGCATGAACTGTGTGCTAAAACTGCTCGATTCTTGCGTTTATCTTTTAACGAGCATGAACTGTGTGCTAAAACTGCTCGATTCTTGTGTTTATTTTTTAACGAGCATGAACTGTGTGCTAAAACTGCTCGATTAATCCAGTCATATGATAAGAATGTCTCATTAAGATTCTATTTTTTATGGAGCTTCATCTCACAAATCTTTGCTCCGGATCCTTTCGTTATGCAAGTTCGAAAACGACTAATCCTACGAGTTTAAAGGGTTAGGCCTACAGGTTTAAAGGGAGGACCTAAAAATTTAAAAAATAAATAGCTCCCCTTGCTTGCACTCCAAAAGGTTTGCATGCCCCCAGGCATAAAGTACGATTTCAAGGTTACCCCTTCTTAGTCCAATAAAACATTTGTTTTACTGGGAGAGGCCTACCTCTTTCAGGTTACCCAAAGATTGTCTCGTTAATCTTTCAAACAAAAAACTTCTTCGGCTGTGTCTACCGAGATAGACAAAGGTGAATGACCTCAGTGCCAAACACGTAGCTTTGACAAGAGAATCTTATTCTAGAATAACCCATCTTCCTAGACGGACGGGGTACAGACTAGTCATATTCTCCCGCGGAAACCTACCCTATACCCAAGGTTTTCCTGCCGAAGCAGACCAGGACGCATGCCCCCTGGGTTCCAGTCATATCCTCCCGGATTACTTGCACTCATCAGGAGGACGGACCGTGGGTTGAGACATTTCTTGAGTGAAGAGACCATTTAGGGATGGTATATGACTATTTGCGATGCGTGATCCGGGAAATGAAAGCTGGTCCACGAGCTTGACCACTCTTCCTTCGTGCGGAAAACACATTACTCTAAAGAGTGAGGAGACGATGGCTCCCATGCAATATATATATTCTCGTCCAAGGAGTAGGTTATAATCCAAGGGTCCTTGAACGACCATCACGTTCATTTGAACGGTCTTCCCTTTCAATGTGATTGGCACGTTGGGAAGAATCCCTAAAGGTCGACTGGTTTCTTTATCAAAGCCTGTCAGATTTCTCATTTCAGGCAAAAGTGCTGGCGAACCAAGCGCTTTCCAAGCAATAGAGGAAAGGATACTCACAGATGCCCCCTCATCAATGATGGTGCCAGCCATGACCATTCTGTATATTTGAACGATAATTCTAACTGGTACGCTTGCTGGCAACCGGGGTCTGCCTAGTTGGTTCCAGTCGAACGAGACAACTAGGTTGCTTGGTGGTGGGACCAAATAGACGGCCGGGTATGACTCTGACGAAGTTTCTTCCTGCGACAAAAGAATGGGCAAATTGCCCCGTTATTCGTCGGAGTCTATGTTGATGAAGAGAATTTGGATGGTGTCGTCTTTATTCTCCTCTGTGATGATATCATTCGAAGATAGAGCCTCTGAAGGCAAAACCGGGTCAACTGCTGCCTCAACCTTTTGACTTTCGTCAGGTATGGATTCAGACGGTTCATCTTCAATGATAGGTGCTTCGGTTGACCACCTGAGCGGGCCAGCCGGGTTTTCAACTGGTGAAGGACTTGGCAGGAGTTTTTGATATCCAGGAGGAAGTTGCGCTCGCAAAATCGGGCGATCTTCCAAAACTCTTTTAGCCTCGTCTAAGAAGGGACAACGATGGATGGCATGGTCGCCTTCACACAGTTTGTAGGGAAATCTAGCTTTCCCTCTCTGTCCTATGGCTTCACTTTCACTAGTTGACGGTATGTTGTCAACATGGCTATCAGAGGTTGACGCCATCGAATTGTACAAACGGGGAGACCAGTCCCTTAGTATCCGAGGGATGTAGGGACAATCTCTGTGGAAGTGGTCTCCCTTGCATATGACACATGGCGATTTAGGCCTAGTTAGTGCTGTGTGTGGATTTTTGTCAGACGACACTTGTTTGCCCCCAGTCGCTTTTGGCTCTTTCTTCTTCTTCTCTTTCTTCTTCTTTTCCTTCTTCTCCTTAGGAACTTGGTTTTTTGTTTTACCAGTTCCGTCAAGCGAAGAGGAAGGAGGAGAGGAAGAATTAGATGAAGTAGAAGGCTGGTGGGTAACTCTGGTCTGGTCTAACTGTTGATTCGACTGTTCAGGAATAGTGGTGTTCTGAACGACATTGGTTGAGAAGAGCTAGACTGGCAAGCCAATTGTCAGTCCTGGAAGCGACAATGTGGCCATATGGGGTGCACCAACATCTCCCCAAGAGGAGAAGGGACTAGGATTTCCACCAAGGGGAATTCCTTGGTTGGTGCGCTCCATTTTCTCAACCTGAAGATCAACGCAGGAATAGGGGTGATTGTTCCGTTTAAAATAAATTTTAACGACGCTTTAGACACAACTTGCTTTTTCAATTTTAAAGAGTCGAGAAAAAGCTAAAGATGACTCTAGTCTCCTTCGATGTTTTAACGAGCCTGAAGTGACAAATGCTCGGATGGACTTTTTCCGTTATAGAGTCTGAAAAAGGCCAAAAGGAACTGCTCTGGAGTCCTAGGTAGAGGGTGTGCCAAACTTTTCGCAAAACCGCAGAATACTTTTTAAGGTACGGGCGGTCGATCTTCCTGAATGCTGTGTTCAGTGCATTGCGATCAGTAGGGCGGCCGACACGGCTTCCTAAGGATAAAGGTTTTATGCCTATAGGGGTCTCCCAATATATACTCGACGGTACGTGGGAGCACAATCCGTACTGGTGCTATCATCCCTCAGGAGGAATCACCCACCATCAGCGAGATCGATAGTCACCAGGCTTTACGACGCCGGAACACGTCTCTAGCCTAGACCTCTATGTTGTGCGTTAAGTTACAAAGCGTTGTTAAGTTCATTCAATTTATTTTAGGTTGATCTTTTTAGAAGTTTGCCTTTTGAGGTTCACCACGAGATGTATGATACAATTCCTAAATGCAGTCTAAAGATGATAAGCAAGCTTTTTATATCTTTCCAACCATGAAAATCCTAGCTACAAAGGGAAAAGAAAGACACCATCTTTTCTCAAAGAGTAATCAGCACACTCTAATGCACTTTTCCTAAATCAAACATGCAAACTATCAAGATGCAAATGCACGATGCAGATGTTTGTTTTCCGCTTTCTTAATATTGATGCCAAAAAAGAAAGCTTTTTGTACAACTTTGAATTTGCTTTTAAATGAAAAATAAAAACAAGTTTACTTTTTCGAAACCAGAAAGGGTAGAAGAGAATACAACACTTTACGACTTTCGAAATGAACACTTGTTTCGACACTTAAAAAAGACAAATTCAAACCAAAAGCAAAAGTAAATGTATAATCAACTGCAAACAGCCAATGAACTCTCTCCTAAGATCACAATCAACAGATCTGAATCAAGGGCTACAGGATGATCATTTCACTCTTGCAAAGTAAAACTGTAAATGACGCCACAAACACATAAAAACACTCACAGTTTTTTTTGTACAAAAGGAGGCGGAATTTAAGCAGAGAAAAGGAGTCATCAAACAGGTACCTATGCTGGTTACAGGCTGCAAAAATCAGAGATCAAAACAAGGCAAAACAGAGCAGAGAACCCCAGCTGCACAAGGCCTAACTGGATCAACGCACCCTCAACACAGAGGTTTTGACATTCAGCGCAGGTAGCCATCACGGGACTTGCGTTGAAATGCAGAACCTCTTCATAGAGTCTGCGCTGAAGGAGAAACGAGAGTTTCTCACTGGGTTCTGGGTCACAGTTTTCTATTTAATCTACAGTTTCAAGCCAAATCAAAGCAACAAGCAAGGTACAATCAAAGGGATGCTTTGAGGGAGGGCTAATATCTATCACAAAGGATCATCAAATCATTTGTGAGTCCATTGTTCAGATCATAGACAAATCCAGTGATTGGATCAAAGCAGCAGCTGTCTACTTTGCATCTGAGAATAGCAGATGCAGTTCGATTGTTGCTGTTGAGTCTATGAAACAAACAATGATAGAGACACAAATAAAATGACTAAACAAATCTCCCCAGCGGAGTCGCCAATTTGTTGTGGGGAAAAATTCCTATGCAGGACGATCCTATCCACCTAAGGTGTGACAGTGCCTTAGCAACAAACAGAGACAGCTATTCTAGTATTCTTCCTTTATGAATTAAGAATGAAGAGAGATGTATGGACTAACCAGTGTCTTCCGTTTGTCCCTCGATCCGGTTTCTCTTCTCTTTGAGAGTTCCCAGCTACTCGCCTTCTCGCTTGCCCAGCTTCAACAGGTTCCTACAAGATCACAAGAAGAGAACACTACGCAAAGACATAGATTCATATTCATAACTAGTTCAGGATTAGAAATAAACTAAACATACTAATGCAATCATACATCAAAGACACATCAGCTTATAGGAGAAACCAAGATAGCTTTATTGACGAATAACAAGGTTCAGGAAGAGATACAACCCAGAGGGCTCCAATCTAGCATCTCCTTCCCAGCAAATGAAATTCCTATCTTCACCTTCCTTCAAAGCATTAAGCACCCAATGATTCCAATCTCAAACCAACAGCAATTCTTTGCAATAACAAAATTCTAGCCTCCAGATCTCATGGAGGAGAGATCCATATATAGATGTTTGGAGAGAGGATGAGTCAGCTTGAGATCTGACTAGTGTCCTCTCCCTCTGTCAGTTCTTGCTTCCACTTGGAGACTAATAGCCTCTTACTCATCACTAGTCGAATTCCTTGAGGCAAGTGTCATTGGAGAAGATTCTGGAAGCTTCCAGGGTCTTTCCACCTCGTTGAATGAACTTGCCATTTGTCACTTCCCGCTCAGCGCACCCTGGTAGTGCTTCTACCTGCGTTGCAGTGCACCTAGCCAGTGCAATCTTTGCATTTCAGCGCAGACAGCTAGTGGAGCCTCTGAATTGATCCTGAATTGACTTGTTTTTGAGTAGTTTCTGGTGGAGAACTTTTGTGAATTGCTGTGGTTTGTTAGCCTTGTTCCTCTAGGGGTAGGAACAACATGTTTAGGGACTTTGGATCCCTTGGATTATGGACATTTCATGCTCAATGTTGTAAGGCACAAAAATGTCTATAACAGTTGCCCCTAAAGTATGAGGCCGTTTATCGGGTGAAATGCTTTATCGGGAGGATCCGAAGTTCATTCAATGCTGGGAGGAGACCTGTAATAAGATACAATACAATACATTATTTTTCATACTGCTTTCATGATCTAGCTGAGGCAGGCATTCCCATGCTCAGCTTTATAAATTCATTTTTCTGTACATAGAACAGACAATCGTGTGATGGTAGACTGATAATTTTGATGAAATTATCATCCTTTGGGTAGGATGATTATCTGCTGCAATGATGTACATGTCAATGTCTTTATCTTTCCTGAATATATATCGCAGCCCGGATGGATGAAACTAGATCCAGGGTCTTCAAACTCATTCGATCTTCACTCTAAGTACAAGTCGATCCATGTGAGAAATGTTCTGAAGTCGAACATGGAAAGACATCGCTTGATTACCGGTCAATGAGGTAAACCGTTAACAAGCGCGAGAGGAATCACCGATAATGATAATGACCCTCAAGGTACTGCAGTACAATTCACGTGGTGTGAATAAAGGATTTGGCATCGAACACCACGCAAAATCTTTCGGTCGAAGGTCATTGATGTATACCTGTCGCCGGAAGTGAGAAACTTGCCATTGAGGCATGCAAGCTTCAAAGTACTGAAGGGGTTGTTCCTAGATCAACTTCTTGGATAATGAGCTGATGTCGACAAGAAGCGATCCATCAAAGGAGGGCCTTAATGTATCCCACATCAGTGACACGGAACGAAGCAAATGATTTTGATGGAGGTGAAAACGATCTGATGACATATGATTCAGGGTGGCGGTCATGAAAGGATGAAGGATGATGTATGGCAGTGGATGGGACACGGTTGACTTCTCTGAACGAATTCTCTTGAACATATGGCGACACTTATGCGATGGATCGGTAGCATTACCCCAAATATGGATGGTATGGGGAGACCATGGTGATGTGACCAGTGAATGAAACAACCCAACCCGATTGTGGTACAGAGGAAAAGTGTCATGTTCAAGAGCGACTTGCTACCATCAAAGTTTTCTTGAGTTTCTCCCAATTTTTCCCCAGTCATTGCTGACCAATACCTATTTATTTTTGTCAAGCTTGAGGAGGATAACATATGCTTGTTCTATAACTTGCCCTTCGGGCAAGCCCATCGCTATGTTTTAACGAGCCTAGCGATAGTGAAACTCGTTCTCGTCTAAAGACAAGTTTGTCGCTATTTAATGCTTTTAACAAGTCTAACGACAAAGATAACTCGGTCCTTTTCATTTTTAGAGAGTCTGAAAAGGTACGTAAAGTCAACTCCAAAAGTCCTTTTTCGTCATCTAATCCCTTAAGTCCGAAAAGGTATAAAACAATACAGAAGGGATGAGTTTTCGATAGTTTTAACGAGCCGAACAAAACAAGCGCTCGATCTTTTTGTGCAATAATCCCTCAGGTCCAAAAAGATTAAAATCTAGAGGAGGGATAGCACTTCCGGTCGCTTTAACGAGCTGGAAAGCCAAAACTCGGCAATCTTTTCATATTTTACGAGTCAGATGAAAAGAGCTTAAAGAAGACTCGTTTTTTGAGGAACGAGTGATAAAACGGGTTAGCAGCTGATTCCAGGTACAGGTTGGAATTTTCCAATCATGGCAGTGTCACAAGGATGGCTAGTGAAATCACTCTTCGCAGCTGTTCCTCAAAATGGGTAAACAATCATATGGAGGTGAATGATCGGCCAATGGAAAAGTGGAGGTGGTGGGCAAACACGACCAAGGCTTTAATGGCTGATGTCGCTACATTCACAGTGGTTATTTACCGGAATAGTTCATTTTTTAACGAGCTTAAACGCGGAAAAACAATGCTCGATCTTATGTTTATTTTTTAACGCGCATGAACTATGCACTAAAACTGCTTGGATCTTGCGTTTATTTTTTAACGAGCATGAACTGTGTGCTAAAACTACTCGATTCTTGCGTTTATTTTTTAACGAGCATGAACTGTGTGCTAAAACTGCTCGATTCTTGCGTTTATTTTTTAACGAGCATGAACTGTGTGCTAAAACTGCTCGATTAATCCAGTCATATGATAAGAATGTCTCATTAAGATTCTATTTTTTATGGAGCTTCATCTCACAAATATTTGCTCCGGATCCTTTCGTTATGCAAGTTCGGAAACGACTAATCCTACGAGTTTAAAGGGTTAGACCTACAGGTTCAAAGGGAGGACTTAAAAATTTAAAAAATAAATAGCCGCCCCTTGGTTGCACTCAAAAAGGTTTGCATGCCCCCAGGCATAAAGTACGATTTCAAGGTTACCCCTTCTTAGTCCAATAAAACATTTGTTTTACCGGGAGAGGCCTACCTCTTTCAGGTTACCCAAAGATTGTCTCGTTAATCTTTCAAACAAAACACTTCTTCGGCGGTGTCTACCGAGATAGACAAAGGTGAATGACCTCAGTGCCAAACACGTAGCTTTGACAAGAGAATCTTATTCTAGAATAACCCCTCTTCCTAGACGGACGGGGTACAGACTAGTCATATTCTCCCGCGGAAACCTACCCTATACCCAAGGTTTTCCTGCCGAAGCAGACCAGGACGCATGCCCCCTGGGTTCCAGTCATATCCTCCCGGATTACTCGCGCTCATCAGGAGGACGGACCGTGGGTTGAGACATTTCTTGAGTGAAGAGACCATTTAGGGATGGTATATGACTATTTGCGATGCATGATCCGGGAAATGAAAGCTGGTCCACGAGCTTGACCACTCTTCCTTCGTGCGGAAAACACATTACTCTAAAGAGTGAGGAGACGATGGCTCCCATGCAATATATATATTCTCGTCCAAGGAGTATGTTATAATCCAAGGGTCCTTGAATGACCATCACGTTCATTTGAATGGTCTTCCCTTTCAATGTGATTGGCACATTGGGAAGAATCCCTAAAGGTCGACTGGTTCCTTTATCAAAGCCTGTCAGATTTCTCATTTCAGGCAAAAGCGTTGGTGAACCAAGCGCTTTCCAAGCAATAGAGGAAAGGATACTCACAGATGCCCCCTCATCAATGATGGTGCCAGCCATGACCATTCTATATATTTGAACGATAATTCTGACTGGTACGCTTGCTGGCAACCGGGGTCTGCCTAGTTGGTTCCAGTCGAACGAGACAACTAGGTTGCTTGGTGGTGGGACCAAATAGACGGTCGAGTATGACTCTGACGAAGTTCCTTCCTGCAACAAAGGAATGGGCAAATTGCCCCCTTATTCGTCGGAGTCTGTGTTGATGAAGAGAATTTGGACGGTGTCGTCTTTATTCTCCTCTGTGATGGTATCATTCGAAGATAGAGCCTCTGAAGGCAAAACTGGGTCAACTGCCGCCTCAACCTTTTGACTTTCGTCAGGTATGGATTCAGACGGTTCATCTTCAATGATAGGTGCTTCGGCTGACCACCTGAGCGGGCCAGCCGGGTTTTCAACTGGTGAAGGACTTGGCAGGAGTTTTTGATATCCAGGAGGAAGTTGTGCTCGCAAAATCGAGCGATCTTCCAAAACGCTTTTAGCCTCGTCTAAGAAGGGACAACGGTGGATGGCATGGTCGCCTTCACACAGTTTGCAGGGAAATCTAGCTTTCCCTCTCTGTCCTGTGGCTTCACTTTCACTAGTTGACGGTATGCTGTCAACATGGCTATCAGAGGTTGACACCACCGAATTGTGCAAACGGGGAGACCAGTCCCTTAGTATCCGAGGGATGCAGGGACAATCTCTGTGGAAGTGGTCTCCCTTGCATATGACACATGGCGATTTAGGCCTAGTCAGTGCTGTGTGTGGATTTTTGTCAGACGACACTTGTTTGCCCCCAGTCGCTTTTGGCTCTTTCTTCTTCTTCTCTTTCTTCTTCTTTTCCTTCTTCTCCTTAGGAACTTGGTTTTTTGTTTTACCAGTTCCATCAAGCGAAGAGGAAGGAGGAGAGGAAGAATTAGATGAAGTAGAAGGCTGGTGGGTAACTCTGGTCTGGTCTAACTATTGATTCGACTGTTCAGGAATAGTGGTGTTCTGAACGACATTGGTTGAGAAGAGCTAGACCGGCAAGCCAATTGTCAGTCCTGGAAGCGACAATGTGGCCATATGGGGTGCACCAACATCTCCCCAAGAGGAGAAGGGACTAGGATTTCCACCAAGGGGAATTCCTTGGTTGGTGCGCTCCATTTTCTCAACTTGAAGATCAACGTAGGAATAGGGGTGATTGTTCCGTTTAAAATAAATTTTAACGACGCTTTAGACACAACTTGCTTTTTCAATTTTAAAGAGTCGAGAAAAAGCTAAAGATGACTCTAGTCTCCTTCGATGTTTTAACGAGCCCGAGGTGACAAATGCTCGGATGGACTTTTTCCGTTATAGAGTCTGAAAAAGGCCAAAAGGAACTGCTCTGGAGTCCTAGGTAGAGGGTGTGCCAAACTTTTCGCAAAACCGCAGAATACTTTTTAAGGTACGGGCGGTCGATCTTCCTGAATGCTGTGTTCAGTGCATTGCGATCAGTAGGGCGGCCGACACGGCTTCCTAAGGATAAAGGTTTTATGCCTATAGGGGTCTCCCAATATATACTCGACGGTACGTGGGAGCATAATCCGTACTGGCGCTATCGTCCCTCAGGAGGAATCACCCACCATCAGCGAGATCGACAGTCACCAGGCTTTACGACGCTGGAACACGTCTCTAGCCTAGACCTCTATGTTGTGCGTTAAGTTACAAAGCGTTGTTAAGTTCATTCAATTTATTTTAGGTTGATCTTTTTAGAAGTTTGCCTTTTGAGGTTCACCACGAGATGTATGATACAATTCCTAAATGCAGTCTAAAGATGATAAGCAAGCTTTTTATATCTTTCCAACCATGAAAATCCTAGCTACAAAGGGAAAAGAAAGACACCATCTTTTCTCAAAGAGTAATCAGCACACTCTAATGCACTTTTCCTAAATCAAACATGCAAACTATCAAGATGCAATTGCACGATGCAGATGTTTGTTTTCCGCTTTCTTAATATTGATGCCTAAAAAGAAAGCTTTTTGTACAACTTTGAATTTGCTTTTAAATGAAAAATACAAACAAGTTTACTTTTTCGAAACCAGAAAGGGTAGAAGAGAATACAACACTTTACAACTTTCGAAATGAACACTTGTTTCGACACTTAAAAGAGACAAATTCAAACCAAAAGCAAAAGTAAATGTATAATCAACTGCAAACAGCCAATGAACTCTCTCCTAAGATCACAATCAACAGATCTGAATCAAGGGCTACAGGATGATTATTTCACTCTTGCAAAGTAAAACTGTAAATGACGCCACAAACACATAAAAACACTCACAGTTTTTTTTGTACAAAAGGAGGCGGAATTTAAGAAGAGAAAAGGAGTCATCAGACAGGTACCTATGCTGGTTACAGGCTGCAAAAATCAGAGATCAAAACAAGGCAAAACAGAGCAGAGAACCCCAGCTGCACAAGGCCTAACTGGATCAACGCACCCTCAACACAGAGGTTTTGACATTCAGCGCAGGTAGCCTTCACGGGACCTGCGTTGAAATGTAGAACCTCTTCACAGATGATGAGCCCCAAAAATGGATAATTATTTGGGCTCATTCAACCTCCTAAGTTGACTTAATCCATCATTCTCATTAGTTTATTGCATGTTTTTTATTATATTTATGTTAATAGAGTGAATTTGGTTAGTCATTATGCCAACAAGTCTAATGGGTGCTTTGTGTAGCCTTTTTGGTCAACTTGGAGACAAAATTGAAGGTCTTAATGAGCACTTGGCAGCCAAATTCGTGGGAGAACAAGCTAGAGGATCTGTAGGAAGGTGTCCCCTTCATTTATGGGCCCTTACCTCGAATTCTCCACCATCAGCTCGGAGTTCAAGGGCCACCGAATCAATCAACACAAGGGCAGCCAAGCAAGTCAAGTAGGACTGCTGTTAACTCCAAGTTTTGGGCAGCCGAGTCCCTAAATTCTAGGAGGAATGTTGGGTCCTCAAATTGTATAAATAAGAGGGCTTAAGACCTCATTTCAGTTAGTCAATTTGGTTAGCTAGTGGTTAGTCAATTTGGGTTTTTGCTCTTTGTAAGCCAGTTTTGGCATGATGTTAGACTCATGATTATTTAATAAAGGCAGGTAGCTTTGGATTCAATTCTGAGTTTTTAAGGGAGCTATAGCTCTCAGGTTAGGGCCCAACCTGAGAGCAATAGACCTCCTCTTCCTTGTATTGTTACTTGTTTCTTTGCAGCACTTTATTTCCTCTATTTTGACATGCATTTAGAATTTACAGTCTGCTGATTTGATTTCTTTTATGTGAATGAGTAGGATTAGTTTACATTTCAAGTGCTTTCAGTTGCTTAGATTAGAGTAGGAGGATTGTAATTCATTAGAGCTCCAAAAAAGGTTGATAGTGCACTCGCTGCCATCTCTGTTTAGAGATTGGGGGTGTGGGCTGTACCAACCACCAAAAACGCAGTCTTATGCTTTCATGCAAGCTGCAACACAGTCATTGCAATTGTAGATCCATCCATGCATTTTGGTCTTGAGCACTACTGCTTCGTTCCAACACCATGCACGATTTTTCTCCACACTTTACATTGTTGTTCATTGGTTTAATAACACAGTTAGAATAGGTTGATGGAATTCTCGGTTTTGTGAAAGATATAGAGGATTTGTTTCTTTTACACTGCATAGCATCACGTTATCGTGTTCTTCTTCTCCTTAACCACGCCTAAAGCCACCTACTCGACCTCTGTTCAGCTCGTTTACCTTCCAACTCTTCCATTGCCCACGTAGCTCCATTTTCTTGACCTTTCATTGCTTCCATCCTTCTATCCACCAACCAACTTCGTGCACTATTTCTCCATCTTATTTCTCTGCCCCTGAGCCATCACAAGCTCCATCTCCATCTTACCTATCCCCCCATACTGCTCCATCACTTCACCATCACCCAAAACTCCCACGGTAGAACATCCTGTAGAAGTTAGCAGACTTCCTGTAGAATTCCTGAGTTTCCTGTAGGATCCCCTGCAGACATCCTGTAGAAGCCTGCAAACTCGGTTTCCGAGCACCTGAACGTTGTGGACTTCTGTGGACTGATGCTAGGGATCCCCTAGGACCTCTCCTAGCCCTCCTGACCTTTCCCAAGCTTTCTCTCCCTTCGCACCACCTTTGCACAGCCAAACCCTAATAAGAAACAAAATCATAATCACTCCAACCACTTAAGCAAAAATACATAAACAATGTTCTTTTCAATGGAAGTAGTTTAAGTTCATGCATTTCATATCACTAGTAGTAATGGCATCATTCTTAGACACTTGCACTCCCACCATTGCATCATAGAGATTAGACTAGTCAGATTAGGGTTTACTAGGGTTTCCATGTTTTATTGGTTTTCAGTTCATTCTTGCAAAGTAGGTTAATTTCCCTTCAGATAGTCTTCGTTCATCATTTAGAAAGCTTCTTCTGAGAACATATAGAAGTTGGCTTGAGCCCTAGCAGACTTGTGCCAGCTGACCAAGTGACAGTTGCGACAAGAGCTAGTACTTGTGCATACAGCACCGTCGCTTCCAAGTTTGTCACGAACAACCGGGTTGATAAAATTAAAGAAGGGTGTTCCAGGAGTTATAGCATTATTGCTACAATACTGGGGCCCACCATCTTTTTAGCACCGTTGTCGGGGAAGCGTCAGATTATTAGTAATTGTTGCTTTTCTTCTATTTTCCTACTCTTGCCTTCTGCTAAGTAGTTTATTTCATTTCTATTCTGCAAAAGTAGCATAGACATTTCCTGCTTTCATAGATTAGCATTTCCTGCTTTCATAGATTAGCATTTCTCGCTTTCATAGATTAGCATTTCAATTTCGCAATTTCATTTCTGCAAGCGTAGATTAGCATTTCAATTCCGCAAGCGTAGACTAGCATTTCATTCCTACAATTTCATTTGAGCAAAATAGATTAGTTCTTTCCTGCTCTCATTTCAATTCCGCATTTTCATTTTAGCAAGATAGTTAGTTGCAGTTCAATCTATTTCAGTTTTGCAAGTAGAAGTAGAAAAAAGCAAAAATCAACCAAAAAGATTTCATTTCATGCCTTGTAGGAGTAGAGATAAGTTAGAAAAATATTTTCACAACACCCCCCTTTGCTTCACACAGCCAATCTTCTCTCTTCTTCGATGGCTGTGACTAAGAAGAACCCCTGGGTGGACATCAAGACATATTTGAAGAACCTCTAGGGGAGAAGAAGAAGAAAACATTCCTCTAAGCAAATGGCTACAAGCAGAAATGTTGGGAGCAACATCTTGTCCAAAGATGAATTTGAAAATCAGATCAAAGATTTCAAGAGTGATATGAGGCAATTTCTTGCCATGCAACTGGATACCTTGCGATCCAAAAGAAGCAAGAAGAAGCCAAGAGGGCTTTGGCCATTTTTTGTCCTAGGTGCACTAGAAAGCATCCTAGGAACGAATGTCCATTGTACTCCATAGAAGTGTGTTTTGTCTGTGAAGAATACCATCTTACAGATCAGTGCCCTTCCTTACCCAGATTCAAAGCTGCATATCAGAGAACCAAAGGAGCCACTGAATCACTCTATTACATGAACCAAAGTTGGCCGCATGGACCTAGATCTTACCAGCAGGAACTGCAAGGGACACCCGAGACCTATTATGACCCTTATCAAGCCACTTTCATGCCTTCTTGGGGTCCCCCTGCTCATCCTTGCTGGTCTACACCTCCTCCTTGGTCATATTCTCCTTGTTCCTTCACAAATCCATATTATGCCCAACCAGTTGCTCATTCATTTCACTCTTATGCTCATCCACAACCATCGCCTCCTCCTCCACCAAGGCAACCCCAAATGCCTACCCAACCACAATGCCATCCATCTCCATCTCAATTTCACACCTCCACTCAACTACCCGTACCATTTCCAAGACCATACAATGGAGCAGCTCAACCCAATGGTAATGATGAGGCACAACATGTCCAAACAACAACTCTTGAGCTAGATGATCTTCACCCTAGCTCAGGAAGAGTATTGCAAAAAGGTGACTATATTGCAAGCATTGAAGGACCACATCCAGCAAAAGAAGATTCAAGAGATGAGATCAAAGAACCATGGGCTGCACTTGATGAAGAGAAGAGATCTAAATCAGAGATCAAGAGAGTTCCATCATGGTTACCATCAAATCTTCCATGTATTCAAGAGAAAGATCAGCAAAAAGAGGAAGATGAGAAAGTCATGTTAGAAGGTGACATGAAGAATGATCCAGATCAGCAAAAGAACCAAGGATATCAAAGCTATATTGAGATATGGTTTCAAAGGGTCACTAAGTTGCAGCGGTACTCTCTTCCTCAGCTATGTTGGATCCCTTCAACGCTAGATCATTTGGTCTCTGAGATCTGGATACCTGTCAAAGCATGCGTTTCGAGCCTTCACATCATCCTGTCTCTAATCTCGATGTGCACATGGCTCCATTGGAAGTATTCTTATACTTGAAAATGATTTTGTTTTTCAAGTAGGGTAGGGTAGAAAAAAGAAAAAAGAAAAAATGAAAAAAAGGAAAATAGAAATCTAAGGTGAAAACCTCCTCGGAGGCGCCTTAGATTGGCTCATTGATTGAAAACCTCCATGAGGCGGTCAATGGGTTGAAAAAAAAGAGAAAAGGCAATAAGATCTTTGGGTGAAAACCTCCCTTGGAGGCGCCCAAGGTAGGCAATTAGGGTGAAAACCTCCATGAGGCACCCTAGTTGTTTTTAAAAAAAAAAAGAGAAAAAGAAAAAGAAAAATGAAACTAATTTCCATTGGCTAATTGCAGGTTGTAAGAAGGACGTTTCATGACAGGAGGAGCACTCAAATCAAGGTCAAAGGAATTTTTCTTGTGCCTTCTACAGGAAGCTCTGTATTTCTACAGGAAACATCCTATAGAACCTTTGGACGAGCCAAATCCAATTTCAAAAGTGAATCTAATGGTGGGAATCTGTTGATTAGGCCTACAAGCACTTGTGTGTCCATCCCTTGCCTTTCTCCATCATTTTTTCCACCTCCTTGTGCTTCTCATTGTGCTTCTACAGGAACTTCCTGTAGAAATTGTGGGAAACTAGACATGGATTTCAAAAAGTGGTTTGGCGAACATGGTAGCTTCCCCAAGGGTTCAGAAGTTCTCCTGCAATCTTCCAACTCCTCCTCCATCATCTCCATACCTGCATCACAGCCCAAGCTCAGTTTTTCCTTCCATGCAAACATTTGCACAAAAACCTTGAGGCAAAAATCCATAGAACAAAATTTGTTTTTGCCATAACTTGAAAACCATGCATCCATTTGACAAACCGTTTTATGGGGAATTGTACAAGGTTGATGGCAACATACCTGAGCAGTTCCATGCAATTCTGGTGCACGGTTTCCAAGAAATCAGCCTCCATCACCATCAGCCATTTTTGCATTTTCTCCATATCCGTGCATCTGTTTCAAAACCTGTTTCATGGGGATATGCATGAGAGTGATGGTAACCTACCGAAGCAGTTTCAGCCGATTCGGATGCACGGTTTCCGAGAAATCGAGCTCTGAAATCTTCAGCCATTTTCCATTTTTCTCAAAATCCGTGCATCCATTGATCACGATTTTGCTATGGGAGATGCATAATGATGATAGGAACATGCTCACCGAGTTTCAGATCAATCCGGTTTACCGTTTGAGAGCAATGGCGAAAACAAGTTCTGGTTTTGTGACCATGCAGCAGCAGCAGCTTGAAGGTGCAGATCTGAACGTGGAAACAATTACATGCAGCTCAGATCTGGCCAGAGGACACCTGCACAAGGGGAAAACAATAAAAAATTAGCATCCAAGCCACATGCAATCAGAAAAACCAATGCATGCAGCAATGACAGGCCACAGCAGCTCACGGCAGCCATTCAACTTCGAGGTATGTGACTGAAACTCATTCTTCTATTGCATAAATTTAATTTAAAAACTGCATGAATTAATGGAATGGTGGGATTAAGCCACGAATTATCAAGGTTAAGCTGATTGTCTTCTTTAGAACTCAGCCGGCAGTCACGCAGTGCACGTGGACAGTGGACTCACGTAAAAATTAAAAAAAAATTAAAAGAAAAAAACAGTGATAGAGAGTTTAACTCCAGTGCAGTTGATTAACGGGAAGAGGACATGCAGCTTCACAGCACTGCCGTCTGCATGTGGCCACGTACGCTTGGCCACTGCACTCCTTCACCACAAATCACGCAACAATTAATCAACGCTCAGCTGAAACTCACAGATTGTTGCTAACCTGCACTTGCAACATTTTCAACTGAAGTATGCATCCTCTGCTTCCACAAAATGATTAACCTATCGTCCTCCGCTGAGTTTTTCTACCTGTCTTCGATATTCTGTTGTGTATCAAGCTCGCACAGAGGCGCAGGGGCACTGTACAGACGTTTCTACAGGAAGACGTCCTACAGGGAAGTATAGCAAAGCCGTCCAGAGCAGAAAAGCCCGAGTTCTCTTCATTAAATTTGGAGCCTGAAGAGAGATATGTAGCACAAGGGAAGAAGATTTTGCGGCCTCATCATTTATTAGATGACTAACAGAGGTATTGGGAGAGAATGATGAACTTCAAACGCTCAAAGAAGGGCTATTTGGAGATGTGTTAAGACACAGGAGGACATCATTCTTCCACCATAGATTGTCCTTGCAGTACGACCAAGGTCTGGTATATGGGATTATGTCCGTGTGAAATGTTGATGAACTTGCTGTTGAACAACTTTCTGTGGCTGAATATTTGGAATTCAAGGAGCACCTTGTGGATGAAAGTGTCAAGGATAAATATGCATTGAAGCTAGACCGTGAGCCCTTCAATGAATCTTTTCCTCGCCCAACACGGCCATCTTCCATTGGTAGTGGAGTTCAATTTCTCAATCAGCAGTTGTCCTCAAGATTATTCCATGATAGAGAAAGCATGCAGCGCTTGCTGCATTTCCTTCGAGCACACAGCTACAGAGGCCAGAAGCTGATGATGAATGAGAGAATACAAAGTTTGTCCAAGCTACGCTCAGTCTTGGTAAAGGCAGTGGAATATCTTAAAAAGTTCCCCAAGAATACACCACATACAGAGTTTGAATACAAATTACAAGAAATGGGATTGGAAAAAGGATGGGGAGACAATGCAGAACCTGTCTCGGATATGATTCATTTGCTCTTGGAGAATTTGCAGGCCCCTGATCCATCAACTTTAGAAACATTTCTAGGAAGGATTCCTATGGTCTTAATGTTGTGATTCTTTCACCTCAGGGTTATTTTGGCAAAGCAATTGTTTTAGGAATGCCAGATACTGGTGGACAGGTTGTGTATATACTTGATCAAGTTTGTGCATTGGAGAATGAAATGTTGCTGAGAACAACACATCAAGGATTGGACATCAAACCTGAAATTATTGTGGTGGCGCAGTTGATTCCTGAGGCCTATGGTACAACATGCAATCAACGAATTGAAAAAAGCCACAAGGAAAGCAAGACGAAAAGCAAGAAAGAAAAAGAAGGAAGAAACAGAGAGGAAAAGGAGAAATGGGCCAAATTGCTAAGCCTAAAACTGTGGGAGGAACAATGGCACAAACACCTTGGAAAAGGATTGCAGAAGAGAGCAGAAAATATTGAAAAAGGCCAAACAAGTAGGGACACACCCAAGGCAACCACAACACAGGTCAAGGAGAAGGCGCCCCAGCCAAGAAAGCCAAATCAGAGGAAGTTAGCAGACTGTTTCTACAGGATACAGTGGTGCTGACTGTTTCTACAGGAAGCCAGCGAACTGTTTCTACAGGAAGTTTGAAAAGAGGGAAGCCAAAGGAGAAATCGACCAAGATGTTAGCCAAAGAAGCCTCCAGGGCCATCAAAGATGAGGAGAGAGATTGGTTGCTCAGAGGATGAGCAACACTTTCAGTAGGGGGGTGATGATGAACCCCAAAAATGGACAATTATTTGGGCTCATTCAACCTCCTAAGTTGACTTAATCCATCATTCTCATTAGTTTATTGCATGTTTTTGATTATATTTATGTTAATAGAGTGAATTTGGTTAGTCATTATGCCAACAAGTCTAATGGGTGCTTTGTGTAGCCTTTTTGGTCAACTTGGAGACAAAATTGAAGGTCTTAATGAGCACTTGGCAGCCAAATTCGTGGGAGAACAAGCTAGAGGATTTGTAGGAAAGTGTCCCCTTCATTTATGGGCCCTTACCTCGAATTCTCCACCATCAGCTCGGAGTTCAAGGGCCACCGAATCAATCAACACAAGGGCAGCCAAGCAAGTCAAGTAGGACTACTGTTAACTCCAAGTTTTGGGCAGCCGAGTCCCTAAATTCTAGGAGGACTGTTGGGTCCTCAAATTGTATAAATAAGAGGGCTTAAGACCTCATTTCAGTTAGTCAATTTGGTTAGCTAGTGGTTAGTCAATTTGGGTTTTTGCTCTTTGTAAGCCAGTTTTGGCATGATGTTAGACTCATGATTATTTAATAAAGGCAGGCAGCTTTGGATTCAATTCTGAGTTTTTAAGGGAGCTATAGCTCTCAGGTTAGGGCCCAACCTGAGAGCAATAGACCTCCTCTTCCTTGTATTGTTACTTGTTTCTTTGCAGCACTTTATTTCCTCTGTTTTGACATGCATTTAGAATTTACAGTCTGCTGATTTGATTTATTTTATGTGATTGAGTAGGATTAGTTTACAGTTCAAGTGCTTTCAATTGCTTAGATTTGAGTAGGAGGATTGTAATTCATTAGAGCTCCAAAAAAGGTTGATAGTGCACTCGCTGCCATCTCTGTTTAGAGATTGGGGGTGTGGGCTGTACCAACCACCAAAAACGCAGTCTTATACTTTCATGCAAGCTGCCACACAGTCATTGCAATTGTAGATCCATCCATGCATTTTGCTCTTGAGCACTACTCCTTCGTTCCAACACCATGCACGATTTTTCTCCACACTTTACATTGTTGTTCATTGGTTTAATAACACAGTTAGAATAGGTTGATGGAATTCTCGGTTTTGTGCAAGATATAGAGGATTTGTTTCTTTTACACTGCATAGCATCACGTTATCATGTTCTTCTTCTCCCTAACCACGCCTAAAGCCACCTACTCGACCTCTGTTCAGCTCGTTTACCTTCCAACTCTTCCATTTCCTACGTAGCTCCATTTTCTTGACCTTTCGTTGCTTCCATCCTTCTATCCACCAACCAACTTCGTGCACTCTTTGTCCATCTTATTTCTCTGCCCCTGAGCCATCACAAGCTCCATCTCCATCTTACCTATCCCCCCATACTGCTCCATCACTTCACCATCACCCAAAACTCCCACGGTAGAACATCCTGTAGAAGTTAGCAGACTTCCTGTAGAATTCCTGAGTTTCCTGTAGGATCCCCTGCAGACATCCTGTAGAAGCCTGCAAACTCGGTTGCCGAGCACCTGAACGTTGTGGACTTCTGTGGACTGATGCTAGGGATCCCCTAAGACCTCTCCTAGCCCTCCTGACCTTTCCCAAGCTTTCTCTCCCTTCGCACCACCTTTGCACAGCCAAACCCTAATAAGAAACAAAATCATAATCACTCCAACCACTTAAGCAAAAGTACATAAACAATGTTATTTTCAATGGAAGTAGTTTAAGTTCATGCATTTCATATCACTAGCAGTAATGGCATCATTCTTAGACACTTGCACTCCCACCATTGCATCATAGAGATTAGACTAGTCAGATTAGGGTTTACTAGGGTTTCCATGTTTTGTTGGTTTTCAGTTCATTCTTGCAAAGTAGGTTAATTTCCTTTCAGATAGTCTTCGTTCATCATTTAGAAAGCTTCTTCTGAGAACATATAGAAGTTGGCTTGAGCCCTAGCAGACTTATGCCAGCTGACCAAGTGACAGCTGCGACAAGAGCTAGTACTTGTGCATACAGCACCGTCGCTTCCAAGTTTGTCACGAACAACCGGGTTGATAAAATTAAAGAAGGGAGTTCCAGGAGTTGTATCATTATTGCTACAATACTAGGGCCCACCAACAGAGTCTGTTCTGAAGGAGAAACGAGAGTTTCTCACTGGGTTCTGGGTCACAGTTTGCTATTTAATCTACAGTTTCAGGCCAAATCAAAGCAACAAGCAAGTTACAATCAAAGGGATGCTTTGAGGGAGGGCTAAGATCTATCACAAAGGATCATCAAATCATTTGTGAGTCCATTGTTCAGATCATAGACAAATCCAGTGATTGGATCAAAGCAGCAGCTGTCTACTTTGCATCTGAGAATAGCAGTTGCAGTTCGATTGTTGCTGTTGAGTCTATGAAACAAACAATGATAGAGACACAAATAAAATGACTAAACAGATCTCCCCAGCGGAGTCGCCAATTTGTTGTGGGGAAAAATTCCTATGCAGGCCGATCCTATCCACCTAAGGTGTGACAGTGCCTTAGCAACAAACAGAGACATCTATTCTAGTATTCTTCCTTTATGAATTAAGAATGAAGAGAGATGGATGGACTAACCGGTGTCTTCCGTTTGTCCCTCGATCCGGTTTCTCTTCTCTTTGAGAGTTCCCAGCTACTCGCCTTCTCGCTCGCCCAACTTCAACAGGTTCCTGCAAGATCACAAGAAGAGAACACTACGCAAAGACATAGATTCATATTCATAACTAGTTCAGGATTAGAAATAAACTAAACATACTAATGCAGTCATACATCAAAGACACATCAGCTTATAGGAGAAACCAAGATAGCTTTATTGATGAATAACAAGGTTCAGGAAGAGATACAACCCAGAGGGCTCCAATCTAGCATCTCCTTCCCAGCAAATGAAATTCCTATCTTCACCTTCCTTCAAAGCATTAAGCACCCAATGATTCCAATCTCAAACCAACAACAATTCTTTGCAATAACAAAATTCCAGCCTCCAGATCTCATGGAGGAGAGATCCATATATAGATGTTTGGAGAGAGGATGAGTCAGCTTGAGATCTTACTAGTGTCCTCTCCCTCTGTCAGTTCTTACTTCCACTTGGAGACTAATAGCCTCTTACTCATCACTAGTCGAATTCCTTGAGGCAAGTGTCATTGGAGAAGATTCTGGAAGCTTCCAGGGTCTTTACACCTCGTTGAATGAACTTGCCATTTGTCACTTCCCGCTTAACGCACCCTGGTAGTGCTTCTACCTATGTTGCAGTGCACCTAGCCAGTGCAATCTCTGCATTTCAGTGCAGACAGCTAGTGGAGCCTCTAAATTGATCCTGAATTGACTTGTTTTTGAGCAGTTTCTGGTGGAGAACTTCTGTGAATTGCTGTGGTTTGTTAGCCTTGTTCCTCTAGGGGTAGGAACAACATGATTAGGGACTTTGGATCCCTTGGATTATGGACATTTCATGCTCAATGTTGTAAGGTACAAAAATGTCTATAACGCATAGAGCAAGAGCCTCTGCTCTGTTGTTTGTTTCATGGCCCAGACCCCATGCAAAACGCATCTGAATTGAACCTCAAGGACTCAAGATAACTCCACTTCCACCTACCACTCCTGGGTTACCTTTAGAGGCCCCATCAAAGAAAAGGTAGTGATCATCTAGAGCTGATCTCCATTTAATGAATTCCTGCTCTTCTAGACGAATTTCCCAATGAGAAAAGGCTTTTACAGGAGGAATGGGTCTATCCTGATGGTTTGGAACTAGCTCTTTTAGCCATTGATCTTCTTCGCTATCCAGAATCATACCATTTCTTATGGCGGGTTTGGCTTCTAAGGCCTCACCCAACAGAGCTTTGATTTTAGTAATAATTCTGACAGGATTACAACTCTCCTCCCTAAAAATTATGGTGTTCCTCTCTAGCCACAGTTTCCAACATGTGAATTTGGGAATCCACATCTAGCCAGTCTTGAGAAGGCTTTTTTTGGAGAGACAGAACGGGGATAACTTGGCCCAGTTTCTTAGTAGGTCTGGAACATTTTCAGGAAGCTCTATTTTGTCATGTCCTAACATCATGACACCCCTCCAAACTTCTTGAGCAAAGGGGCACATTAACAACAGATGATTAGCCATTTCTTCATCCGAAACATAGAGAGGGCACTTGGAGGGTCCTTCCATTCCATGCCTTCTCAGGTTATCTCTAGTGAGGATACTTTTATGTGCCAATGTCCAGCAAAAGAAGTCACTTTTGGGAAGAGAAGGAAAAGACCAAATAAATTTCCATTGAGTTGGCTCCGAGGGAACGTTTGGGACAGCCATCATACTTTTGTAACCTTCTACTACTGAGTATGAACCTGAAAGTGATCCCCACCCTCTTTTGTCCTTATAAGAGGCCTCTAAATGAGATTTTCCTTGGAGAAAATCCAACAATAAAGTGGCTTCACCATCCAGCCATTGAGGGACCTCCGCCAGATTCCAACCATCCAAAGACTTCCTGTATCATCAATCCAATTGGAGATGTCCCAAAGGGTTTTCAGATTGTTGGCTTGAAGCCAAACTCTGATATTTACAAGTTCTTCCATCTGATTCAAGGGCTGATATCCAAGGATTGAATCTTCCCAAATTCTTATTTTTTTCCCATTACCTAGGATCCAATATAGCTTGTGACTAAAATTCTCCATAGCTGTGAGACAAAGTTTGAATACCAGTGATCCTTTGGTTATTCTTGGAGGTTGGTCCAAATACCTCAAGCACTGCCCATGAAAATATTTTTTCCACAATATTCGCTTGCTCCAGCTAGGATTCCCAGAAACAATGTTCCAAAGGAGCTTGAAGCCCAGAGCAAGATTTTTGGCTACCAGATCACGCATTTGGAGACCTCCTTCCAAGAATGGCTTCTTAAGAGTGTCCCAGTTTACTAAATGGAGCCTTCTTTCATTATTTTTCTCCCCCTCCCATAGAAATCTTCTTAGAAGACCATCCACTTTACTAATAAATGTTTTAGGGGCAAGTATAATGGAATTCTGATATAAAGATAGACTTATGAGAACAGATTTCATTAGGATTACCTTCCCAGCATTATTCAACCATGAGGCTCCCCAAGCTTATATTCTGAGTTTTAGCTTGTCTAGCAGAGGCATCCAGTCAGCTACTTTAGGATTTGATTTGAAGATTGGGATCCCAAGATACTTAAATGACTCCCAGGTCAGGATTCCTTCCATTTCTAACAGCCTTGCTATGTCTATCAATTCCTTGATCGAGCAATTCCAGCCATAGATCGTGCTTTTTAGATAGTTGATCTTGCTGCCCGAAACCTCCCTATAAATGTCCAGCTTCTTCTTGAAGGACCTAGCAGAATTTATGCTAGCTCCTCCAGGCAATAATGTATCATTAGAAAATTGGGCATGATTCATATCTTTAACATTGTGAGCCATCCTAAGGCCTGTCAGTGTTTGGATCTGTTGACAGTAGTCTAGCTGGAAGCTGAGCACTGAAGCTTGAATGGCATAAAGAAGCGGGGACAGTGGGAAACCTTGTCTTCGCCCCCTCGAGGCTTGGAAGAAGTTCGTTGATCGACCATTAACCAATGGCGCTATCCAAGGGGAGGCTATGCAGGATTTCACCCAATTTATGAGAGATTTTGAGAAGCCAAATTTCTCCATCAAAGAAAACAAGAATTCATGTCTTACCCTATCAAAGGCATTTGCCAAATCCAGCTTAATCACCATACCTTTCTCTTTTCGATGACAGCTTGAGTGAATTTCTTCTTGCACCAGCACAATATTGTCAAGAATCTTTCTCCCTTTAATGAATCCTCCTTGGTTTTCACGGATGATGACTGGCAGAATTTTCTTAAGACGGTTGGCTATTATTTTGGTAACTAGCTTATAACTTGTATTACACAGAGAGATGGGCCAGAATTTGTTGAATTCGGTGGCGCCTTTATCTTTCAGAATCAAGGCAAGGAAGGCAGAGTTGGTACTGCCTCCAATATTGGTACATGTCTGAGATTTCATGACCATTCCCATAAGATCTTTGTTAATTGTAGGCTAGCAAGTCAGGTAGAACCTTCCTGTGAACCCATCAGGGATAGGAGCTTTATTCGGTTCCATGCAATCCAAAGCTTTTTTAAGCTCATTCATACTGATCGGAGCAGTCAACATAATATTATTAGAATCTTGAACACAATGACGAATTAGATCAATCGGGAAGGCTTGAGAATCGATAGGATGGTCTTCCGAGGCTGAGTAAAGATTTTTGAAAAAGGAGTGGGTTGCTATCTTTATTCCTTCATAATCTTTAACCACAATGTTTTGATAGTGAATTTCATTTACTATTTTGAAGTGCTTGCTTTCTTCAGCTTGATTATGGAAGTAGCTTGTATTTTTGTCTCCGGCATGTAACGAAATATTTATAGACTTCTATCTCTAGAACTCTTCTTCATCCCTACTTGCTCTATGGAAATATTTTTGCAACTCTAATTCTTTTTGAAGAAGGATTTGGGTTACATCAGATTTCTCCATTAGCAATTGATGGACTGCTAAGCTGTCATGTGTCTCCTTTCTTTTGGCAGTGGGTGTTTTAAACCTTTTAGCCCACTCCTTGAGCTCTCTTTTAAGTCCCCTCAATTTTTCTTCCCACATAAGGAAAGGGGATCCTTGAACTTGCCGGTTCTAGGCCTCGGAGACCACCACCTAGAACCTTCTTGATGTATCCACAAAGGATTCAATCTAAAGGGAATGGTGTTGGAAATAATACTGAGAGGGGTGTCACACGGAATTGGTCAAGGGTGCGGACACGGCTGACCTTCCTAGAAGTCTAAGACATTCTAATGACAAACAAGACAAAATGGAGTGATCTTTCTCTAAATACACCTTTTACAACATGAAAACTACAAGTGTTTAGGCTTACCTTATTCCAAAACGCTGTTGTTGAAGTCCGTTCTTGACGATCCGGATGAGCTCCTCCTTCAAGTCAATTCCTGCAACCACAAACAATCAAACAATTACCAAGCACTTGCATTTCATATAATAAAACATATATTCAACATGCAGACCAAGGAACACATGAAATAACTCATTAACACAAGCTATTGAGAAAAATAAACCAGTTTGTATTAATAACGAAACAAAGAAACTCTTACAACCTGGCCTTGGTGTTGTGCAAGTTCCTCCCAGGGTCCATCAAGGGTTTTCCTCTACTTTGACAAAGCTCACCCTCTTCCAAGTAGAATCAAGTAAAGACAATCTCTCCTCACAAAGGCTCTAATGGAAGACCTAAATCCTGCAGCATTTACCCAAAGAAAATGTATAGCTCCAACCTCCTCTCCCTCTGGCTCAATGTCTTTATTTATAGTGCTGTAAAGAGGTTATTCAGGTCCACTATCAATGGGATCATCCCCCTCTTTGGGTGGGATAGCTCCCTTATTGATGGGATAAGTTCCCCCTTAATAGAGATACATGAACCAACTGGAGGCGCATCCATTTCATCAAACCGACCTCTAGAATGTTCTAGAAGTAACCACAAGTAACTTTTTCAAGATAAAACTCGCGCATTTTGCCTTTTACAGAGGGACGCACCTGTCCCTTAACATACAGAGCGTCCATGGACGCAGATTTTGTGAACATGGTCAGCGTCCCCGCAGGTAAGGCTAGAGAGAACCTGCGACCCCAGAGATAAACATAGTTTTTACAAGACTTTCTCTCTTCTTTGAGTTTGAGATGGATAACAGAGGCATGAGACTTGCCTAAGAGGGTAGCATGACTGTTGATTTGAGCCATACTAACTGTAAGTAGTCAAGGTGACATTTTTTAGTGTAACAGATTGCCCCCTAAAGTGCGAAGCCTGGAATAGAGTAGGGTTTTGTAATTCTAGGAAGGGTGAAGCGCTTTATCATTTCAAGGATTGTCTTGTGGATGGCCTGGTTGGAACCTGCAATTTTCAACACAAAATACATGGATAAGATTATATCATCACTGAGGTAGGCATTCCCATACTCAGATTCAAAACTTTAACTAATGGACTAACTATTCTGATACAGGAATGATCTTGTAGTACATCATTTTTATAGACTTTTGTAGACACAGTATGGACGCAGCCATCTGTTTATGATTAGTCTACATAGATAATGAATACAAAACTCCTCGCAGCCTGGATGGTAGAAACTAGATCCAGGGTCTTCACTTCTACTTCCCGAATTGGTACGATTCTAGCCATGTGATTAAATGATTCGATGTCGAACATGTTAGAAACCACTTGATTACCAGTCGATGATGCAAACTGTTAACAAGCGTGAGAGAAACCACCAGTAATGTCAATGGTTCTCAAAGTACCAAGCACAACCCGTGAAATGTGAATAGATGTTTTGATGTCGAACACTTCACGGAATCCTTTGATCGAAAGTCAATGATGTAAACTGACGTCAAAGGCGAGAAACCTGCCATTGATGCATGCAGACTTCAAGGTACTGTCGATTCCTAAGTCATCTTTCTAGATAATGTGTCGATGTCGATAGAAAGCGACCCGTTGCAGGCAAGCCCACAACACGAAATCATTGTTCAAGTTGAAGAAATGTTGCTGTAAGGACTGACTCAGGGATGGTCAAATGGATGACAAGTATTTTGCAGATGAAAGTTTTGCTTGCAGACCTCTTGAACACATAACGACACGACAGATGGCTTGGTGACGAATAACTCAAAGTTAATCCCCGGAACCCGGTTAAAGATTTTCAAAGTGGTTTGGTCAACTGTGAGGTAAAAGATTTCCCAACCCAGGTGAATGAAAAGTGTCGTGTTCAAGAGTGGTAATAAAGTTTCTTCTGAGACAAAAGGTGACAAACAGGTTCATTCTTCTCTCTTTTCCCCCACCATTTCTGGCAAGTACCTCTTTATTTTTAACAAGCTTGAGGAGGATAACATATGCTTGATTATAAGCTCATCCTTCGGACGAGTCCAACCTAGTTTAAATTCGAACCCTAGGAAGGAGTGGTTCGTTCCTGTTTGTAATTGAACAGGTCCTCTACTGTAAAAGTTTAACGAGCCCAGTATAGGAGAAACTCGGCGTTTTTCAATTTTTAGAGAGTCTGAAAAAACTAAAGGAGACTCCACGTTGAACTTTTTCGTATATTTGTGTCCCTCAAGCCCGAAAAAGTATAAAATAATACCTGGGGGAACCGCTTGATCTTGCGACCAAGGAGTACTTTCATAATAGTGTCGTTAACCTGAAAAGTAAAAAGCGATCAAGGACACGTCGTTTTATTTCCTTATCGAGTTTGAAACGACAAAAACCCGGCAATCTTTTCCTGATTTTGCGGTCAGAAAAGAGCTAAAAGGGGACCGTCTTTTAATTCCGTTTTAACGAGTGAAAAAGAAACACTCGGCGATCTTTTCATGTTTTAGGAGTCAGAAAAGGGCTTAAAAGATGACTCTGATATTTTTGTTTGTGAAAAATTACAATTTCCCTCGAAATCCCTTTGTCCTGCACAAAAGCAACACATTACTCATACCTGTTTAAAATAGGCAAAAATACATTCAAAAACATCTTTTCATGGTAAAAAATGAACTAATTCATCCAAAAAACCTATAAAAAGACCTTTTACCATGTCATTTTTACCGTTTCACTGTTGAGGTTGAAAAAGGAGCTTTTGACAAGAAACTTCCCGTGGTCGCTGCGGAAAATCTGACCGTCGGAATCGAACGCCGTCTCATCCAGGTATTTTACACATCCTACTCTGCATTTCTATCCGTTTAGAATTAATTTTTAGGTCTTAGTTTCATTTTTTGGGAGGGTTTTGGTTTTGGAATGCGCCTCTCGGCGGACGCAGGTGCCCTTCGGGTGACCTGCGTCCCCCGACTTTTTCTCATACGGGAAAACGGTCGGAAGACGCAGCCCGCCTTCAGGCCAGCTGCGTCCGGGCGCCCTGTGCTACAAAGCCGGGGTGCGTCTTCCGAGAAACGCGCATTTGAAAACCCCAACTCTCTCAAAAACCACCAAAAATTCCCAAATCAATTTCTAATTGCTATTTTTGATATGCAGGGCATTAATCATGTTAGACTGGAGAGAAAGAGAGCATGTAGAGGAAGATGAAGCTGCAATAAATCATCAACCTTCCCTGGATGCCCTAAGAGCATGCGGATTATACAAATATTGGACCATACCGGGCATGAGGGGCCAGGTAAGATTCTTGGAATGGCTGGTTGAGCGATGGAACGTTCAAGAACAATGCTTTTACATAGGAGGGCACCAGCTCGAGATAGAGCCCTCGGATGTATACTTTCTCACTGGCTTGCCAAACAGAGGTGAGCAACTCAGTCTTGCGGGGACTAGGCCGGGTGGCCAATCCCTTGATAGTCTCCGCGAGGATTGGTGCACACATGGGGCTCACCATTCAAAAGGCATAGAGATAAAACACATCACTCTACCGGAACTCAAAGTCATAGCGTTCACGGTTACCAGAATTTGCGGCGCGGCCGCTTTACACATTGCTTCCGGATCCCAAATGCGGATGGCAATTGACTGTTACCAAGGCACCATTTTCAACTGGTGTGAAGCTGTGTCGGCTCATATGAAGAGCCAACTGACCAAGGCAAAGAACGGACGACTAAAGACTTTTGGATATGGGCCTATAGTCGTGAGCTTTGCCTTGGAGAGAGTTCCAATGTTGATCCCTCAGCAACTCACTGTTGATATCTTGGGTCCTCGGCAGCCAAAGCTGATACGATGGGTTGCGGTGATGGCCCGGCATCCTGACGAGGGCGCGACAGTAGTTTGATTCTCAGATAGTTATTTTGACTGGTTAGAGGGCCAGCTTTTTGTGATACAGGACTTTCCGTATGCCGGAATGGATTTCAGAGGTGATCCGGACATGGTTCTTCCACAGGGAGAACAATGGGACGACAGAGGTACTTTTATTTTCACAAGTTTCCTAATTATGTATTTTTTGTATTTTTTATATATATTGTCTCAAAACTAATAGTAAAACTTTTTCAAAATGCAGATGTTGGTCCACAGCGTCCAGCCAACCTCCGGCCTTATGATAGACTACATCCAGCTGCACCGGTACCGGCCCCACAGGATGCGACAGCAGAAGTACTAGCTGAGCTGGAGCATGATCTAGAGCGTCTCACGGCAGATATACCTGAGACTACTATGGACGACATTCCTATCAGGCTTCAGCGCTTCGTAGTCGCGGTCCCTGGACCGTTTAGGAGATTTTTGCGTAAGGTAGCCCGCGCAGTGGTGTCGTACAGAGAGCACCACCAGTGATTGACTAGTCACTTTTGTAGTCACATGTGACATTTTTGACTTTTTGTACTATCATTTTGCCGATCATAAGGTGTTTTCAACCTATGATCGAAGACGATGTATATATTTTTTGACACACTTCTATCTATATATATCACTATTACCGGCTTATCTTGTTTAACATATGATGAAATGTTTTTAAATTTACTTGCATGATTATTATAAATGTCTGTCCAACACTCGAGAAGCAATTGCATCTGCCAATGTATTCAGGGACCTTGGAATATGTTGATATTCAATGTAATCAAATTCACGTTCCAAGAGACGCACTCTCAAAAACAACCTTAATAACACAGGATTTCTAATGGCATAAACTCTATTAAGCTGTAATACAACAAGTTCAGAATCTAACCTCACTATCAAACGTCGAATTCCAAATGAAATAGATTCGGATAATAATTCAACCACTGCACTGTATTCTGCAATGTTATTCGTTGTTTGACCGAGGCTTACCCCATGCATAGAAACTAACTCGTCAGAGGGCGAATAGATAACCCAAGCTGCGGAAGAGATATTCTGTGTATTACGACAAGCACCATCAGCAAATCCAATGTATGTTTGGAGAGGCGTCGACATCTACAATATCAAGAGTAAAACCAAGATAAGCCAGAATAATGACGAAAAACCACACTCGCTAAGCTAAGCACACTGACTAATCTAACACACTTGCTAGCTAGAAAGGAAATCTAACCTATCTAAAAATTTCTCCATTCCCATCATTTTAAGCATAATACCTCTTTAGGTAAAGTCCATTTCTGGGTTTACCCAAAGAGTCCCCATCAAAATCAACTAACTCATAAGCCCCTTTTGCTAGCTTTCGCTTTACAATGTAGGGCCCATGCCACATGGGAACGAATTTTCCGGCACCTAGCTTATCGTTAGCTTGATCATATAATAGTACTAGGTCTCCTTCCGAAAAACTTCGAGGGGTTACATTTTTATCGTACTGAGCTTTCATTCGTTTCGCGTGAGTCTCGATAGCTAAAGTAGCGTCACGTCGAGTCTCATCTAATTTAGCCAAGTATAATAACCGTTTCTCCTCTTCGGAAGTAGCTGGAAGTAATTCGACAGCCATTTGAAGTGATGGGATTTCGCATTCAATAGGTAACACAGCTTCTAAGCCATAAACTAGCTGGAAAGGGGTGAAACCTGTTGAATTTTTCACTGAAGTTCGATATGCCCATAGCGCCGAAAATAACATGTTATGCCAATTCGTTCGATGGATACCAATGATCCGTCGAATCATGATGACTAGAACTTTGTTGATTGACTCAACCAAACCGTTGGCTTGCGGATAATAAGGAGTAGAGCTATCGTGGCGCAAACCAAGCTGGCTTGTAAGCTCAGTCATCATGACGTTTCGAAAATGGCTTCCATGGTCAGTAATGATTGCTTGTGGGACACCAAACCTAGTTATGATATGATTGAATACGAAAACTGCAGCTGTCTTGCCGCTTGCGTCGAATGTAGGCATCGCCTCGGCCCATTTTGTAAAATAATCAACCGCGAGGATGATATACGCATGCCCCCCGGCCGAGTGAGGGTTACAAGTAATAAAGTCAATGCCCCATTTGGCGAATGGACCAGCGGCAATTATAGGGTGGAGAGGAGTGTCACACGGAATCTGTCAAGGGTGCGGACACGACTGACCTTCCTAGAAGTCTAAGACATCTAATGACAAACAAGACAAAATGGAGTGATCTTTCTCTAAATACACCTTTTACAACATGAAAACTACAAGTGTTTAGGCTTACCTATTCCAAAACGCTGTTGTTGAAGTCCGTTCTTGACGATCCGGATGAGCTCCTCCTTCAAGTCAATTCCTGCAACCACAAACAATCAAACAATTACCAAGCACTTGCATTTCATATAATAAAACATATATTCAACATGCAGACCAAGGAACACATGAATAACTCATTAACACAAGCTATTGAGAAAAATAAACCAGTTTGTATTAATAACGAAACAAAGAAACTCTTACAACCTGGCCTTGGTGTTGTGCAAGTTCCTCCCAGGGTCCATCAAGGGTTTTCCTCTACTTTGACAAAGCTCACCCTCTCCCAAGTAGAATCAAGTGAAGACAATCTCTCCTCACAAAGGCTCTAATGGAAGACCTAAATCCTGCAGCATTTACCCAAAGAAAATGTATAGCTCCAACCTCCTCTCCTTCTGGCTCAATGCCTTTATTTATAGTGCTGTAAAGAGGTTATTCAGGGCCACTATCAATGGGATCATCCCCCTCTATGGTGGGATAGCTCCCTTATTGATGGGATAAGTTCCCCCTTAATAGAGATACATGAACCAACTGGAGGCGCATCCATTTCATCAAACCGACCTCTAGAATGTTCTAGAAGTAACCACAAGTAACTTTTTCAAGATAAAACTCGCGCATTTTGCCTTTTACAGAGGGACGCACCTGTCCCTTAACATACAGAGCGTCCATGGACGCAGATTTTGTGAACATGGTCAGCGTCCCCGCAGGTAAGGCTAGAGAGAACCTGCGACCCCAGAGATAAACATAGTTTTTACAAGACTTTCTCTCTTCTTTGAGTTTGAGATGGATAACAGAGGCATGAGACTTGCCTAAGAGGGTAGCATGACTGCTGATTTGAGCCATACTAACTGTAAGTAGTCAAGGTGACATTTTTTAGTGTAACAGATTGCCCCCTAAAGTGCGAAGCCTGGAATAGAATAGGGTTTTGTAATTCTAGGAAGGTGTATGAAGCGCTTTCTCATTTCAAGGATTGCCTTGTGGATGGCCTGGTTGGAACCTGCAATTTTCAACACAAAATACATGGATAAGATTATATCATCACTGAGGTAGGCATTCCCATACTCAGATTCAAACTTTAACTAATGGACTAACTATTCTGATACAGGGATTGATCTTGCAGTACATCATTTTTATAGACTTTTGTAGACACAGTATGGACGCAGCCATCTGTTTATGATTAGTCTACATAGATAATGAATACAAAACTCCTCGCAGTCTGGATGTAGATAGAAACTAGATCCAGGGTCTTCACTTCTACTTCCCGAATTGGTACGATTCTAGTCATGTGATTAAATGATTCGATGTCGAACATGGTAGAAAACCACTTGATTAGCAGTCAATGATGTAAACTGTTAACAAGGTGAGAGAAACCACCAGTAATGTCAATGGTTCTCAAAGTACCAAGCACAACCCGTGAAATGGGAATAGATGTTTTGATGTCGAACCTTCACGGAATCCTCTGATCGAAAGTCATGATGTAAACTGACGTCAAAGGCGAGATAACCTGCCATTGATGCATGCAGACTTCAAGGTACTGTCGATTCCTAAGTCATCTTTCTAGATAATGTGTCGATGTCGATAGAAAGCGACCCGTTGCAGGCAAGCCACAACACGAAATCATTGTTCAAGTTGAAGAAAATGTTGCTGTAAGGACT